>CM071850.1:43313993-43955297 GCA_036507275.1 Sicyos edulis
AATACTGTGTGAGGGAGAGTATTGGTTGATATAATTAAATTTACCCCAACCTATCAACTCAAGCTTTTAGATTGATTGGTGATTTAAACATGATTCAACAACAAGGTCCCTGGTTCGAGACTCACCTGTGACATTACTCCTTCGATGCGGTGCCTGGCCTAGGGACGGGCGTGGTTACCTTTGTTTGAAAAAAACATGATTTAGTCTCCAATGGGTGACACAGTGGTTGAAGACTTGAGTTTTGAAGGTATGCTCCCTTCAAGGTCTCAAGTTCGAGACTCACTTGTGACATTACTCCTTCGATGTCTCTCGGTGCGGTGGTGCTTGGCCTAAGGACGGGCGTGGTTACCCTTGTTTAAAAAAAAATGATTCAACAAACTATGCTCAAGGACGAGTTTGTTCTTAATCATATTAACACTTTGCTTCTAAATATAAAGGAGAGAAAAGAGCTAAAAATTGGAGAGGTAACTATACAACCACCTTTTTTCCTTCTTCAAAATCACACAATCCCCACCTATGCTATCTTTTTCTTTCCGATCTTTTTCCTTTAAACATTAGAAGAACGTTTTATGATTCGATGGAGAGAAGTAAGGAAAAGAGGAGACTTTTTTTACAGTTTCAAAGAGTTCAAAACTTTTCTATTATCTTGATGCTATGCACGTGTCTTATCTGCAATGCTTGAAGTGAAAAGTTGAGCCTTTGTTTAGCTAATGTTTTCGAGTCTGCACCTTTGTCATAGCTCCATTCTTCATATTTCTCAGTGTAATTTTCAGTTTTAGGGATACCTTTGTGTACCTATTATTGATGATAGTGGATATTTTGACTACAGTCACGGGGTTTGGGTGGTTTTTCCAAATTTTTCTGTGTTTTGTGTATGTTTATATTTTTTTCTGCTTGCTTAGTTCCTAAAGGATGAGTTTGTAATCACATCAGCACTTAACTGCTTTAACATTTTTGAGCCCATGTCATCACAAATGGTGTTAGCCCGAGGCGTCACCTCACAATATAAGATATGTATTTTGGGACTGTACTGCTATGTTTAAATTTTTATTATTGGGAGGATTTACAAATATTGATAAAAAGTATTTCTAAATGCTTTAAAATCTTTGAAAATAGCATAGAAAGCCTTTGAAAATAATTAAAACCTTCGAAAAAGATAATTGGGAATAACTAATTTTGGACAAATAACTTGACAATTTTTGAAGACATATGACCTTTGAAGAATAATAATTTTTTAAGGTTAATGTTTCCTTTGAAAAAAGCTTTTTTACCAGGATTTGTTTCAACACTTACTGAAGGTTCTATTATACTTAGAAAAAGGGTTTATCTAAGGGTAGTTTAATGCTTTTCCAAAGGTTATAACCTTAAAAAATAGTTCAATTTCTTATGGTTGGGATGTCTGCAACTTTTGTGGGACTTTGGAGGCGAGGGAAACAATACAATCTTTCGAGTGGTTGAGAAATTCCCAGAAGATGCAATCTCTCATAAGATTTTATGTTTCTCTTTGAGCCTCTGTTTCAAAGTCTTTTTGTAATTATTCGTGATGTTTAATTTCCTCAGATTGAAGACTTTATGAAGGCTCCTTTCATTTTTTTTTTGTTGGCTGTTATTTTTTGTATGCCATTTATTGGTTATTTGATGATTATTCTCAAATTATTTGTTTCCATATTTATTGGATTAGTATCTTGTATTTATAATATTATTGATTTGTAGAGGATATTATCCTAATGTATTATTTGTTTCCTTATTTGTAAAGTAAGGGTTTCTCTATTTAAGAAACACCTATTATCAATGAATAATATAGAAAAAATATTCCTCTCTTTATATTTTCTACATGGTATCAGAGCCAAACAAAGAAAAAGAGAAATAAAAATATTTTTTCAAAACCCTAAAACAGCCTGTTGTCAATTCAGCGGCCGCCGCACCTACCTACCTCCACTGCTGCCGACGAACATCGGTCCGCTCTTATCCGGTGACAGAACTCGCCGGCCGCCACAACCCAGTTGTTTCCGATACTGTCCGTTGAAAAAAAAAACCCATTCCTAAGCGTTTTTTTAACTCGCACGCCTGCTGTCCATCGGGGTCTAATTTCTGTTCATCGGTTACTGTTTTTTTTCCAGGGGAGAACTCGCGCGCCTGCTGTCCATTCAACCTGTCGCAACTCCAGGAAACCTTGCTTCTGCCTGTTTCTCAAGTTTGGGTTATTTTTGAAAAACACATATAGTAACACATAATTCTTTGTCCCCAAGGGGTGGCATAGTGGTTGAAGACTTGGGCTTTGAGGGTATGCTCCCCTCGAGGTCCCGAGTTCGAGTCTTCCCTGTGACATTACTCCTTCGATGTCTCCGGTGCCTGGCCTAGGGACGGGCATGGTAACCTTAATTCAGAAAAAAAAAAAAAAACACAATTCTTTATGAAGGCTCCTTTCATTTTTTTTTTGTTGGCTGTTTTTTATTGTATGCCATTTTATTCTTTCAATTTTTCAGCTAATGTTCTTATTTTTTCCTTAAAATATGAAGAATATTTTTAATGTCGTTGACCATAAAAGGTTGTCGAGTTTGGAAAACCCTAACGAGTGTTTTTAGAAATATAGAAGGGAAACAACTGCTTTTATTAACTATAGAAGCTCTCTACATGCTTGAATGGTGCTAGCCGAAGGATTTATAAGGTTATATGTAAATAGTAAGGACTCCTATTTAAGATTTAACATCTTACGAGATACCTTGACAACAAGATATTAGGGTTAGCCAGTCGTGTCAGGAGAATAGTGAATGTGCATATATGCTGACCTGAACATCCGAGTCATAGAAATGTTTTTTTGAAGCAGTTCTAGAAATGCTTTTCAATTATGCCTATATAGCCATTACGGAGGGCCTAGTGGTCAAGAGGGTCTTGGAGAGCTATGAGATAGTCACCTACCTACGAGTTTCCTTGACTTCCAAATATTGTAGGATTAGACGGTATGTCCCGTAATGTTAGTCGAGGTGCGCGCAAGTTGGCCCAGACAGTTACGGATATAATAGAAAGAAAAAATCACTTGCCAGTATACATTTATTTATTTATAGTAGTTTTCTAATATAGTGCTTCTATTCTATTATGTATTTTTGTGATTTAGCCATTACTCCCCGACTCCCGTCCATCCTCCCATTATATGTACATTCCCTTTCTTTCATCTTGATTGAGTATGATATTGACGCAGGTGCAATGGGGTCATCATTACTTAAAGTGCTTCTTAGACATATTTCATCATTTCTTCAACTTTCTTCTTCTGACTACATAAATTTACAACCAACTCTGAAGTACTACCATAAAGTAGAAGGGGTCTTCAAACTATTGAAGCCAATACTGGATGCAGTTTTTGATTCAGATATAGCTTCTGATGAAGAGCTTACTAAGGCATTTGAAGAACTTGGTCAGTCAGTTGATGAACTGAGGGTGCTCTTTGAAAATTGGCAGCCATTGTCGAGTAGAGTATACTTTGTAAGTTCTACCTTAACCTTATTATTTTCTTAAAGAGTAATTTTGTGTCAACTAAGGGCACTTTAGGGCCTGAGGAAAACAATTAAAATAAAAATTCTCATTGGGAAATTTTAGGGCCTAATGGTTTTGTTTCGAGTATTCTAATTCTTTTTCTTAAAAAAATAATAATCCAAGCTTTCACTGAGATAAGAATGAAAGAACACAGTAGAAAAGATTGAAAGAACACAGAAGAAAGAGAGCACACAAAATAGAAGCCTATAAAAAGAGGGGGACCTCAAAAAATCAGAGTCTAATCAAACTAAATAGTGCCAGTGTTTTTTTTCTAAGGTCTCCCTCTTTTTGAACCTACCTCAATGCACAATGTATTTGGTTCAACATCTACTTTACTCATTGATTTACGATACATAAATCATAATGTGTTATTTTGGAGTCACCATCTCCCCCTTTTTATAATTATGATCTCACTATTTTATTTTCTCAATGACAAAGTTTATTGTAACTAGTTTTGATTGAGTTTTCTGTACTTTTTCATACATCAATGAAAATTTTATGTTTCCTATTAAAAGAAGATAGTGTACTAACTCACCTTATTTTTAAGTGCACTTTTGATAGTATTCATTTATTAATTGGGAAGATTTTTATTCTTTAGAATGTACCTTGAAACATAACCACAACTTTGTCAGCTGTGCTTTTGTTGGACTACTACTTTGTTTGAAGACTAGGTCTCGAAAGGAGGGAGTCATTTTCAAGTTTGACTTTGAAAAGGCTATGAACATGTGTCCCCAAAGAATGACACAGTGGTTGAAGACCTGGGCTTTGAAAGTATGCTCCCCTCCTAGGTTTGAGACTCGTGATCGATGTCTCTCGATACCTGACCTAGGGACGGGTGTGGTTATCGTTGTTTAAAAAAAAGGCTATGAACATGTGGATTAGGCTTTTTTGGATAAAGTTTAGTTAAGAATGGTTTCGGTTACAAGTGGAGATCTTAATGTGGAGCTACGTTTGGTTTGTGAGGTATTATTCTATGCGGGAAAATGACATACCAAGGGGTAGGATTTATGCTACTAGAGGCCTTCGGCAAGGATTTCCTCTTTCACCCTCTCTTTTTACTAGAAGTGGATGTACTGCTACTGCGTAGGATTATCTCGCGAAGTATAGACAATAGGGTTATTGAGGTGTTGATTTATGTTAATTTTAGCAAATATTAATTTTATCTTTTAATTATGTTTTCCTTTTAGGATTAGGTTAAATCTTATTTTCTCCTTTTATCATTAGGTATTATCTTTTCCTTTTATGATTAGGTCATATTTCCTTTTATGATTAGATTTTATCTTTTCCTGTTATAATTAGGTGATCTCTTTTATTATATTTAAATTCATTGTTGTGTTTATTATTAAATGAAGAATTTAGAGAATTTGAATTTTCATCTTTCAATATGAGATTTCCCTGTTGAGAAGGATAATTTGCCATTATCTCATCTTCAATTTGATGATGATATTATCTTTTTTGCTCGGGGTTAAGGAATTGTTTGTCAATCTAAACAACCCTCTAACCTTCTTTGACACAGTCTCAAATTTGAAGATTATTCAAGGCAAATGTTAGTCATTGGGTTTGAGAAGGAAAAGTTGAAAAAGATGGGCTACCTAGGTGGGGTGACTCGGGTAACTTTTTCTCTCCTTATAAGGCCTTCCTATAGGACATATTCCTAGGTTCTCATATCATTTTGGGATCTTGTGGATAAGATTTGTAAGAGACTCTTTTTTTGGAAGGGATGTTTCTTTTCTAAAAGGACAAACTTACCCTTACTCAGTTCGTTTAGAGTGGTACTTCTATCTATTTTATCTCTTTATTTAGGATATCTGTGCATAAAAGCGTTGGTGGAAAGGGTTAAAGAGGGGAATTGTGCTCATTTGGTCAAGTGGGAGGAGGTTTCTAAGGATTTGATTCATGAGGATTTATGTGCGGGTAATTAGAGATTCCGCAACACGACCTTGTTGGCTAAATGGTTGTGGAATTTTCTCCAATCTTATTTCTAGTTTGGTGAGGGGATGATAGTCATACTTTTCACTGGGATGATAAGTGAGTGGTGGATAAACCTCTTTCCTCAGTGTTTCCTCATCTGTTCCATTTAGTTCTTGTGAAGCATCACTCTCTAATGTATGTGTTGGTTGATATAATTAAATTTGCTCCAATCCATTAGCTTAGGTTTTTGGATTGATTGATGATTCAACATAATTCAACATGGTATCAGAGCAGGAGGTCATGAGCACGAATCCCTGCCAAGTCGTTTCCTCCCGAATTAAAATTAATTCCACTTGTAGGCATTTCTCAAATTTCAAAGCCCACAAGTGAGGGGGAGTGTTGGTTGATATAATTAAATTTGCCCCAATCCATCAGCTTAAATTTTTGGAATGATCGGTGGTTTAACATAATTCACCAGTATGCTTTGGCTCATCTGGGACACCATCCTTCACTTTTGTTGAGTTTTCAACATCTTAGGAGAGACATTGGATGTTGTTGCGGGGAGTTTCATTGTGATCTGGACATAGGGATGTTCGTTGTGGAGCCCTAGTCCAACTAATGGTTTTTGTGTTGGTCTTTTTTACTCTATCAGGCTAATTCTTCATCTTTTTTTATTGGGGGATTCAATTTTTTGCTTTTGTGGAAGTTGACAATTCGAAAGAAAATTAAGTTTTTACTTAACTAGTTTTCAATGGTAAGATTAACACTTTCGACATGGTTTTGAGAAAAATTCTTTCCTTAGTGGGGTCTGTGTGTTGTAACATGTGCAAGACGATGCTTGAGGATTTCAATCACCTTTTTTGGCATTGTGAGATGGCTATGGAGGTGTGAAAGCGGTTTATCAAGGAGTTTGGCCTTGTTATGGCGAGACTGAGGGATCACAGATCATGAAATCACTTATGTTTGCTCTCTTAAGTGAAATGATTTTTTTTGTGGCAAGCTGAAGAGTGTTAGTTTGTGGGGTCTTTGGGGAGACAAATGATTGAATCTTTAGAGGGGTGGAGAGGTTTGTGGCAATCTGAAGAGTGTTATTTTGTGGGGTCTTTGGGGAGACAAATGATTGAATCTTTAGAGGGGTGGAGAGGTCTCCGGACGATATTTGGGCTCTCATTAAATTCTATTTTTCTTTTTGATCTCTATTTCTAAGCACTTTTGTAATTTTTTTTTAATAAGAAAGCTCTTTTGTAATGATTCTCATTCTCTAGGTGTTATTTTACTTGACTGGAGACCATTTTTGTTGGGTGCCTCCCTTCTCTTTGTTGTGGGATCTTTCTTTTTGAATGCTTGATTTATTATTTTTTAAAAAAAACCTAGGTTACAAACTCCATTTAGTGCCTTGAATTATTTTTTATGAACTAAAAAAGTCTATTTGCTTTGTCATCTCCAAGTGTTTTTTTTTTGTCAATAAATTTTTTTTCATTAGATATTCTTGCCCTTGCACAATGTGCTTTGTGCTTTTCTGTATTTTCTATTTAGGAGGGTATGCTAATTGGAAACTCTTGCAATGGTAACTTTTTGCTGAGAGACTTCAAATATTTTGTTGAACTTTTTGGAGTATCTCTTTACTAATCTGTCTCCCCATCTCCCTTCCTTTTCTGTGTATGATCCAAGGTACTGCAAAGTGAAGCATTAATAACAAAGATTGGAAAATCTAGCGAGGATATATTCCAGCTTCTTCAGTCTTCAAATGAAAAACTTCCGGAGGAATTAAGTTCAACAGCTCTTGAGGTAATGACTGATTTGCAATTTTGGTTAAATTATTAAAAATAACCAAGGAGTATGGACTATATGGCATTGCTTTCCATCATAACTTTGAAAAGTTTTATTCTAACCTAAAACAACCCTTGAAGGTTTTTTCTGTTAAAATTATGGACGAATTTAACGGAAAAAAAGCCTTTAATGGTCATTTTGAAACAAATTTTAAGGATTAAGATGAAAATTTCCCTAGTTTGAAGGTATAATTGAAACCAACCCCATTGTTCAGGGGTATTTTAATAATCTAATCTAAATTTGTGGTTTCAACTTTTCTATGTTATTGATTGATAGAGCTTATTCATTCACCGTTGATTTTTTCTTGCTTGTTATCATGGAGTATATATGTCGTGAAGGTGAAAACCAAAATACAGAGCATCTATTTTTCCTCTTTCTGTTGGTTTACTTATTTAGGGATAATATTGAGCATTCATGATCAATAATTTGCAGCACTGTGTACGAAAAATTGAGCATATTGGAAAGGAAGAAATATCTTCTGTTATTAAAGATGCTTTAAGGAATCAAGTAGAGGGCATTGCACCAAGCTCAGATGTCTTGATCAAGCTTGCGGATTCCCTGAGTTTGAGATCAAATCAGGAGATATTAATTGAGGCTGTGGCCCTTGAAAAGTTGAAAGAGAGTGCAGAGCAAGCTGAAAATACTGGAGAAGCTGAGGACATTGATCAAATGGTTTCTCTTGTAACCCGTATGCATGAACGGCTTGTTATGATAAAGCAATCCCAAACTTCTAGTCCTGTATCAATACCTGCTGATTTCTGCTGTCCTCTTTCTCTCGAACTAATGACCGATCCAGTTATTGTAGCATCAGGGCAGACTTATGAGCGGGTCTTTATTAAAAAATGGATTGATTTGGGACTTAATGTTTGCCCAAAGACTCGACAGACATTGGTTCACACAAATCTTATACCTAATTACACCGTTAAGGCTCTGATTGCAAACTGGTGCGAGACAAATAATGTGAAATTATCTGATCCCTCAAAGTCAGTGAACTTAAACCAGCTTTCACCCCATCTTGTTGGGAGTTTCGAGTCTGATACCCATCGAGAACCCCTTTTTCCGCCCTCCCCTGGCTACCAACCGATGTCCCCTCAGTCAACCAGGTCTGCACTTGGTGGAACCCAGCGAGATGGAGGTTCTTCTTTACTCTCCCACTCTTTCTCTGAGGATTCCTTGTCAAATGATGCTGGAGATGAAACAGAGATTGATGTTAGTAGACTGCTGCATACAAGTTCGGAAGATCGAATGTCTAAATTAGAAGAAAATGGTTATGATTTGGTTGGTAAACCATCAATGTCACCATCTAGAACCAATGTTCCAAATACCAGTGAGGTTGAACCGTCACATAGTCATAATAGGACGGCCTCAACCTCTAGTGCAGTTTCAAATGCTAATCTATCTCGAGGAACTTCTGGGGAAGCCAATGAATCTCCAAATGTGTCAACCAATCTGGCAGGTTATAGGAGTGATGCTGCTGGGGAGAGTAAATCAGAGCCCTTGGCTGCTGCTACCTCAACTCCAAACCACAGAGAACCAGAGATTCCACCCAGACTAGCTGACTCACGATCTCGGGGTAATTCGATGTGGCTCCGGCCATCAGAGAGGTTTGCCACTAGAATAATGGCATCATCTGCTAATGAGACGAGGCCAGATCTTTCTGCTATTGAAGCTCAAGTTCAGAAGGTGGTTGAGGAATTGAAAAGCACTTCACTAGAAACTTTAAAAAGTGCTACAGCTGAATTGCGGCTACTAGCCAAACATAATATGGATAACCGGATAGTGATTGCTCAAGGTGGGGCCATTCAATATTTGGTTGATTTGCTCCGCTCTGCAGACTCGAAGATCCAGGAGAATGCGGTGACTGCACTTCTAAACCTATCCATCAATGATAATAACAAAAGTGCCATTGCCCAGGCATATGCAATTGAACCTTTGATTCATGTTCTTAAAACTGGGAGCCCAGAGGCAAAGGAGAATTCAGCAGCAACACTTTTTAGCCTCTCAGTGATTGAAGAAAACAAGGTCAAAATAGGGAGATCTGGAGCAATAGAACCTCTGGTTGAATTGTTGGGTAATGGAACTCCAAGGGGAAAGAAGGATGCTGCTACAGCTTTGTTTAATTTGTCAATATTTCATGAGAACAAGGCTAGAATTGTACAGGCTGGAGCTGTGAGGCATCTTGTAGAGTTGATGGACCCAGCAGCAGGAATGGTTGACAAGGCTGTTGCCGTGTTGGCAAATCTTGCCACGATTCCCGAGGGTAGGTCTGCAATTGGTCAGGAAGGTGGAATTCCCGTTCTGGTCGAGGTTGTCGAGTTGGGTTCTGCAAGAGGAAAGGAAAATGCAGCAGCAGCGTTGTTGCAGCTTTGCACAACAAGCAGTAGGCATTGCAGTATGGTGCTCCAAGAAGGAGCCGTGCCACCATTAGTGGCATTGTCTCAATCTGGCACTGCTAGAGCCAAAGAAAAGGTACATCAAATCTGTCGTGTTATTGCTTAATGTTGACTGATATAATTAAAATCCTCAACCCATCAGCATAAGCTTTTGTGTTAAATTGATGATTTAACATAATACAACATGGTATTAGAGGAAGAGGTCCTGGAGATGAGTCTCTACCAAGTCGTTTCTTCTCCAACTAGTTTTTTTTTTAAATAAGATAACCACGCCCGTTCCTAGACCAGACACCCGAGACATCGAAAGAGTAATGTCACAGGTGAGTTTCGAACCTGAGACCTTGAGGGAGCATACCCTCAAAACCCAAGTTTTCAACAATTGCGCCATCCCTTAGGGACTCTTCCCCAACTAAAATTGAATTCATGAGGGGGGAGTATTGGTTGATATAATTAAAATTACCTCAACCCATCAACTTATGCTCTTCGGTTGATTGACGATTTAACCTAATTCAACACTTAATCTTTACTTTGATATTGAATTAGTCTTTGCATTTTTAATAAGCTTTTAATTGGGTTTTATACTTTCAAAAGCATGTCAATCTAATTTCATTCCATATACCCTAAAAAGTTTCTAACAAGTCCTTAGCTTTTAATTTGCTGATTTTGGACGTATCCAGGCATAGTGTGGACTGTGGACATCAGATTTACAGAGTGTGGCCAAGGACCTCCAAGAAACAAAATGGAAAGTTTAGGGTTAACCTCTTAAAATTACAGAGATTTAAATAGCAAATTAAAAATAGGAATTTGTTAACCTATAGGTACTAATTATAAAGTTCCAGCCAACAAGGGCATAGCTATAGTGGCACGATGTGTAACTTATAACCAAGAGGTTATGAATTCGAATCCCACCGTCCCCAATAATTAAAATTTCTAGGATCAAACTTATAGTTTAACCGTGTTATACGAAGCTAACCGATCTGAGTAATTGCAGGCCCAAGCTCTTCTAAGCCATTTCAGAAGCCAGAGACATGGGAATTCAGGAAGAGGCTAATTTTTTTTTCCAAGGAGAAATCTTAAATGACATCAGAGGTTTTTGAGGGAGATGTATTTGAGATATTCATGTACATCTAATGTATCAAATAATGAATGTGAAGCTGTTCTCTTTGCTTGATTTTTTGCACAGTACGTTCCCCAAAAGTTGGAAGGCCAAGTAAAACATTGGAAAAAGAAACACAAAAATACTTCAGATTGGATTAGATTCTGTAAATTATGCTATTTTAGTTTGTGAATTATCTATTATTTGTAATTCTTATTTAGAACCCTTTTTCTGGAGAAAAAAAAAATTAATATGTTGTGCATACATGTATTTTGTCTGACCTCGTGTGCCCATTTGGTTTATTTTGGATCTGGAGTATTACAATTTATCTCTTATACATGCATGTACATTATGTTATATTTATGGTGTGACAGAACTTTTACATTTCATAAATGTCGTTGGTAATCTCCTCATTAAGCTATCAAAAAGATGGAGAGACTTTGCAATATTAATAAGATACGTGAAATATTCATCTCATCAATAATTTAGTCTTGAGATGAAATTTCGTATTTATCTAATACGACATCGGGACTTATTAATGGGTATTCAACAAAAGAAAAGATATTGGTATTTGGTCTCAAATAGTGAATTTAGGAGGTATCATCTATAGGTAGCATGTTGAGGATGCTAGGGACTCGCCTTTTGTACTTTTTCTTTTAGTTCTACAACAATTAAGAGTAGAAATTTCGAACTCTATAACTTCTTGAACATTGACTATACATCGATATTACAGAACTTGAAATTATATAAAATGTTAGTAAGATATTTGAATGAACCATCATAGATTGATTTAATGGTGAAAAAAACTTTGATAACCACTATAATTAGTTTTATTGGAGTTATCTTAACGACTAATATAGTAGAGTTACATGGTTGTCATGCGCATAACCTTGCCGATAAAAAAAATGAATGAAACTTTTGAATTAGTAGGAATGTCATTGCATCCTATTTCATGATTTTAAATTTTTTTTTGTTCATGCTTCACTAGTTAAGGTTAGATGTTTCTTTCATTTTTAACCAGCTAAACCTTATGTACTAAAAATTTAAAAGGATACTTCAGGCTTGAATTTCTTTATGTTTGCATTTGGCATAAGCATTAATACCATACAATATTTATTCCCAAAATAGGGATTGTGAACGGGTAACCCGCTAATCTTTTATTTATGTAATTTGATTCACAAATTTAGAGGAGCGTTACAAAATTTAAAATATTTTATACCTTACTTTAAATGAAATTAAACTAAGTTAAGATGCTTGAACCAATTATTTCATAATGAAAGAAAATAAAACCTGAGAACATACAATTGGCACAACGCGAAAGCATTGGATATGATCCGTCTATTCATGCAACAATTTAAAAAAAATTCTATCAATTTGTATAATTGTGTCTCCACTTCTCCATCCATTTCAATGCTAACAAGTAATGTCTCGAGTATTAAGGAGCAGAATAATACTTGAGTCAGACCCAAACCCTCCTTACCTACATTAATGACCATAAATTTTTCTTTTTTTGGGGGTTTTTTTTTAGTACATAGTGGGGGAAGGGGGACCAACAAACCCTACATAAAGGGCACAACTACTCTCAAATAATATGAGAGTCAAATACCAATGACCGTGGAGTTGAAATGGATTAACACCAGACAAGATAACCAACTGCGCCACTGACCCTCGATCTTTTTTTGGGTTTAGTAATGTAGGTAAAAAGAGGTTAAATTTGTGGATATCAATGTGGGTAAGGGACTTAGGTCCTTCTAGTAACACCCAAGTATTACTCGAGCGGGGAATTTAGCCACTCTGAGAATATCAATTTCAATAACTTGTTGTTTAAAATTATTCGTTTATAGTAGATTTTTAATTCGTTTTTCTAAAATTTTAATTTTACCTACTTTTTTCTTCAAAAACACGTGTCCCTTCTTCACTGTTTTGAGACTTCAATTTTACTTTTTTTTTTTTTTTTTTCCAAACAATACATCAAAAGAAAGAGGAACAAGAGAGAGACAAAGCTAATCCAATAAGAATAAGTGAAATAACATCAAATAGAGCTCGGTATAAAAAATTATGGAGAGTTGAACAATTGCTGAAAAAATTGTTCATTGTCGAAAAATCAAGAAGAGGGAGAAAATGTCATCTGGCTTATTGAAACTATCTTTCAAAATGATGAATTTATAAGCGAAACTGATTGGAGGCTATCAACCGAAAATTAATTGAAATCTATCGATTGAAACTCATTGAAAATTATAAGTGAAAATTATTAGCCGAAACTAATTGAGGGCTATCATCTAAGTGATTGAATGACATTTTAATTGTATTATTGAGCCGTCCTATTTTTCTATTATATATGAAATATATATATTTTTTTAAAGTGCTGTTGTTTTGTTTTTGTTTTTTTTTTTTTTTTGTATACATGTAAAATCTTCTTATTTATTATCATTATTTAGAATGGTAAGGTTCAACCTGAGAGTAATATGCCGTCATGGGAATTTTTTTTTAAAATTCAAATGGTACTTTGAAAACCTCTACCAACATTTTATTACATGCCATAAAAAAACATTTAAAATACTATGGAGCAATACAATGAAATAAGGTGGTGTTTGTTTTAAGATGAGGTGAGATGAGATGTTGAAGCCCAACACCTTGTTTGACTCAAGGTGTTCTTCACCTCATCTCATCTCATATCTCATGTCATGTCATCTTCTCTCTCCTCTTTTTTTTTTTTTTTTTTTTTTTAAATTTAAATTTTTTTCATCTTTTTATTTATATATATATTTACTTATTTACTTATTTTATGTTTGATATGTTTTTTTATAATAATATTATTATTTTAATATATCAATATATAATTATAATAATTATACTATTATTATATCAAATGTTTATTTAAATATATTTGAATTTTAAAAATTAAAATAAATAGATATATATTATCTCTTAACATATGACGTTAAAATTTCATATTTTTATTTATTTTTTAATCTTCTTTAATAACAAAAAAAAGTTATAGAATTTCAATTGTTTAGAGATAGACTATAAATATCATATTTAAAAATTAATAATTAAAAGTTATGTAACATTAATAATTTATTTTGGTGGTGTGAAATTTTTTTTTTCTCATAATTTTTTTTTAATTAAACAACATTTAAGTATGAAAGATTAGAAACTTTTAACCTCATGGTTATTATGTCGTACATCATATCATTGAAACTATGTTTTTTTTATAAAAATATTAATATGATTAAGGGTGCTTAATATTAAATTTATATTACTTACATTTTATTTATGATAGTAATTATATTTACACACTTATTATATTAATAGTAAATATTTGAGAATAATTATTTTTAAAAAAAAGAAAAAGAAAAATTTTATTGTTAAAAAAAAATATAAGAACAGATTTTTTTTATAAAAAAAAACATATCTTAACATCTCATCTCCCTCAACTCCAAACAAAGTTTTTCTATCATCTCATCTCATCTCTCTGCCCTCCAAACAAGGTTTTTATGTCATCTCATCTTATCTCAAACAAGATTTTCTACAATCAACATCTCGTCTCATCTCATCTCATCTCACCTGCAGCCAAACACCCCCTACTAGTATAACCACAAAATGAAATAACCACAAATGTTAATTATAATGGCGAGGGAGTGGTTTTGTTGATATTCTTATCCATATTTCCACATGTTCGTGACCTCGATATTGACATGATGGGGTGTTTGTTTTAAGATGAGAGGAGATGAGGTGAGGTGTTGGAAGCCCAACACCTTGTTTGGCCCAAGGTGTTCCTCACCCCATCTCATCTCATCTTCTCTCTCCTCATTTTTTTTTAAATTAAATTTTTTTTCATCTTTTTATTTATATATATATATTTACTTATTTTATGTTTGATATATTTTTTTATTATAATATTATTATTTTAATATATCAATATATAATTGTAATAATTATACTATTATTATATCAAATGTTTATTTAAATATATTAGAATTTTAAAAAATAAAATAAATAGATATATATTATCTCTTAATATATGACGTTAAATTTTCATATTTTTATTCATTTTTTAATCGTCTTTAATAACAAAAAAAAGTTATAGAATTTCAATTGTTTAGAGATAGACTATAAATATCATATTTAAAAATTAATAATTAAAAGTTATGTGTTTATTTTTAATATTAACAATAAATATATCAATTTATTATTAAAATAAAAATTAAATTTAAATAATTTATACACATTGAATTTTTATCCGTAGTTTACAATATATTTAAAAGTATGAACTTATTATCAATAAACTTAAAAATATTAAACTTATTTTGTTTGTTAAAAAAATGAGATTCAAATTTTATACTCTTGTATTCACTGTTGCACTTTGAAATAATAGTAAGAGTGAATATATGTTTTTTGAAATGATAAATTAATTTAAATAATTTTGAGAGTCTTGATTGTATATACAAAAAACAACTATAAATTTCAAGACTTGTATGAGTCATAGGGATTGAGAGATATTTTATTACTTCCCTATAATAATTATTATCCAAAATGTGACCGAGTTCTCTTTTAACTACAAAAAAACAATAAATAAAATTTTTTAGGGGTGTCTATGGTTCCCTAGAAGTATCAATGACTAATAAGATAAATATATTTAATTTATTATTACCTATTAATTAGTGTATTTTATTAACAATTCTTTGACCTTCGATAACTGTGAATATGAATATGAATATGAATATATAAAAGGTATAAGAAATTAAATTTTTTTAAATAAAATAAAAAGTGTTATCAAGATTTTATAATGACTAGTTTAATCAAATGGTTTTATTTTTATTTTTAATAAATAGAATCTTGATATTTTTTAATTTTTTTTATTATTTAAGTCTAACAATTCTTTAAAAAAAATTTATTAACGATGTACAAATATTTTAGATAAGTCAAACTTTATTTTGGTGGTGTGAATTTTTTTTTCTCATAATTTTTTTTAATTAAACAATATTTAAGTATGAAAGATTAAAAACTTTTAACCTCATGGTTATTATGTCGTATATAATATCATTGAAACTATGTTTTTTTTAATAAAAACATTAATATGATTAAGGGGGCTTAATATTAAATTTATATTATTTACATTTTATTTATGATAGTAGTTATATTTACATACTTATTATATTAATAGCTAAATATTTGAGAATAATTATTTTTTAAAAAAAGAAAAAGAACAATTTTATAGTTAAAAAAAAATATAAGAACACACACACACACACATATATATATATATATATATATATATATATTTAAAAAAAACATATCTTAACATCTCATCTCCTCTCTCTCCACCCCAAACAAGGTTTTTCTGTCATCTCATCTTATCTCACTCCAAACAAGGTTTTTCTGTCATCTCATCTCATCTCAAACAAGGTTTTCTGCTATCAACATCTCATCTCATCTGATCTGATCTCATCTCACCTACAGCCAAACACCCCGATGGGTCATACAACCTTTTTTTTTTTTTTTGAAAAGCGCTACATTTCTTTTTTATCATAGAAAAATCGACTATATAAAATAAAATAAAAAATATATATATAAACATAATTTTGTTAAAAAAAAAGAAGGTATGAATACACCATTTAAACAAACAAAACAAAAATCAGAAAAATACTTGTTTTAATGATTGTATATTAGTTTTTATTTGGTCCATATATTTTTAAATTTTATTTTTTATTCAATATCATTTTCATAATTGAATCTATGATTGTGGTGTTATTATTAAACAATAAAAACAACATGTGGTCGATCTTTTCGGTAACATGTCATTAACCTTTTTAAATATATAATGCTCACTTTTAATATATAACCCATCTAAATATTAAAAATGTTTTTTTTTGTCCCAAAAAGTACAGATGTATAGACATTGACATTTTCATAAACTTGAAGTGCCAATACTGATTTTGTGTGTTTAGAATTTGTTTTTTAATCCAAAATAATGAAAAAAGAAAATGCAAACGTGTAACCTTATAATTATGGTAAAAATTTAGAGGAGAGGAAGCTATTGATTAGCCAAAGAAACATTCATGAAGGGAAGAAAATGGAAGAGGCATTAATGCTAGCCACAGTTATGATGAGAGACTTAAAAGAACATTTTATATGGTAAACTTATAATCTTATCATGAGTTCCATTGAACTTTATATTAACACATTAATAATAACCAAATCCAACATTCTAAATTATCATCGTAAACAAGATGTCACTAGAGATATGTTTGGTTGGTCGTTAAAAGTTGTTTTCTCATCTTCATCAACGGTCTAAAGAACAAGCAGTGAGCGGTGACCCCCACAAACGCCATCGTAAGTGGGCCGGACAAAACCCAATGTAACCGCCATTTTTTCTCCAACATTAACTTCAATTCAATCTCAACAGCCACACACACTCCATGAATGACAAAGTACCATGTGGCTTCCCACGTCGGATTTACTTTGATGATGTAGAAATACAAGAGTTCATGCATCAATCCCGATACGAAAAACACGACGATCACCGCCGCCCATCGCGGGATCCCCATTTTGTGACGAACGGGTTTATAAATCGTGTCGTGCAAAGTTTCGGATACCAATAAGTTCCACCTCCGACCCCAAAAATTTTGAAGGGACGTCGCGAGATACGGTTCGTTGAATGGTTGTTTGACTTCAACGCCAAAAGTCAATCGGATAAAAGCATTGGAGAGACTCATAATCATGTCTAAGTAGAAATAAAACATTCCGCAATTGATGGATAAGTTTGCGACGGGAAGATCGAGAAGCTCGACGTAGTATCGATTTCCTAAGACCAATATGACAAAGATTGCCACTTTGGCTGGCAAGTTAAGAGGCAGCATGGGAGGTGGTTCTTGACCACATGGGGTTGCTTTGTCATGACTAATTCTCGTAGGGAAGAAGGCGATGGAGGCGAAAAGAGGGAAGGACAATGGCGGGTCGAGAGCTAGAGGGCCGGAACCGAACGAGAACATAAGGAGCTTAAAGGTGGTGAGCCAAGTGACGAAGAAGGCGACCGCGCTCGTGAGAAAGACCGAGGAGAGGTAGAGAGGGAGGAGGGCAAATAGGGAGAAGACTGGCAATAGGGAAATGAATCTAAGTTTGCCTTTGGGAAGTCTTGAAGCTATGAAATAGCAATACAACAAAGACACCATGAATGTGACCAACACCTTCATCAATCTTATGGTTTCACCTCCACCCATATCAGAGTTTTTGGCTTAGCTTTTTTAGTGAGTTTGGTCAAATATTGTAGCACTTTTGTTTGTATTTATAGGGTAAGCTTGGAATGGTTTTTTTTTGTTGGTTAAGAAATCGTTTTATTATTAACAAAAGAAATCAGCTACGTAACTATAACGACCCAACATCCACCAAATTTTATAACTTGTAAGAAATTAATTTACGATTAAAAATACTTTTTTTAATACAAATTAGAGAAGAGACAATAAAATTTACATAAACACTATTGTTTTCAAATAAATAATAGTCAAATACAAACTTTTCAAACCAACTTGTAAATTTGGTGTTTGAACTGAATTTCTATGGAAACAATAAAAATAAAATTAAGGTGTTCAACCTTTCTAAATGAAATATCATTTTAATTCTTAAATTTATATATTTGCTCTATTTCAATTTTTAAACCTTCCAAATAATTCATTTTGGTTGGTAACTTAAAAAAAAACTTTAAAATAGTCGTTGAGGTAAGAAACCGGCATAAATTTTTCATGAGCAGGAAAAGAAAAGTAGCCTTTTATTAATTAAAAAATATATATAGGACAGATATACTCCTCTCGTGTGAAAATCTTTTAATTTTAACTCAAAAGAATTAATTGCAATACTTAACAAATTTTAAGGGAGGTGATTGATTAAATTAAAAGTTTAAAATATTAATTGTTATAAACTTCATGCATGATTTTTGCATTTTTCCCTAAATATTTTCAGTCTTTCCATTTTCACTTTTCTCTCTCTTTTTCTTGCCCATTTAAAATATAGTAATTTTTCTTTAATTGAGCTCATTCAAATTTCACTTTAACGATTTACTATTCTTAAAAATCTTTATTTGATTTTGAGATGTTAAAAAAGCCAAGAACCTGACTTATTTTAACGGTGTGTTAAGTTCAAACAAATAAAGATGAGTTGATTTATGAATTGATTTAATTTATTTAATTAAATTAAGCTAATTCAATTTTACTTTTTTTCCCTATAATTATACATTTATATTTTATTTAATTTCATTCTAGTTTTCGACCTTTGATCCTCTAAAATCTTTTAGAATATGTTTTCAAGTCGTAGTATTAAAAAAAAAAGTCTTTAAAAGGTATCTTTTTTAATATAAATTAATATTAAATCTTATATACATAAATATTTAAAAAAAAAAAGAAAAAAAAGAAGTAATTGAATGATTTAAACTCAACCCAAAAATATATGAGTTGAGTTGGGTTGTTATCTATATAGGGTTGTACAAGTTGGTGGATTCACCAATTTAAAATTTTGAATTGATCCAAAAAATTACATGATCTAACCTCCTTTAATTTAACCGCTAACCTAAGCCAATTTATGATAGTATATTTTTTTTAATTCAACAACATTTTAAATTGAAGATATTCAGATTTATGACAACTAAATCATAAGCTAATACTCCTATATTATTGTTGATACCCAAGATAATTATTGTAGTCTTGTCAAAATAATAATAATAATAATAATAATAATAATAATAATAATAATTTGTTGTAACCTCATTCTATAAATATAGCTTTAATACATATTTTACTTTTATTTTATCCTTTTCAAAATTATGTCTCATTTTTGTTTTTACAAAGCATTAAGAATGTGAAAGTTTTATTGGAAGGAGCATCGTTCCAATCACATGAACAATATGAAAGTTTTATAAGACTTGGTTGTTTGAATTTCCACAAAATATTGTTGTTTATTTTAAAAAAAAACATGAAAGTTTTTTTATTATTATTTTGAAAACTCATCCCGATTTATCTTAATTTACTTCTTGGTGACCCGATTCAAAGTATTTCACTACACTATATTCAATAAAGGCAGTATACTAGTTACAGAAGAATTTATGGATAGTTCCAAACCTACCACGTTCTTTCATTAAATAAGTATCAAAAATTTTGAAGTACCCGGTCGTTCCTTTAATTGATGTTTTTGTATATGATCATCTAATGCTGTGTATGTAAGAGTTATAGAAAAAAAAAAATATTGTGTTTGTATATACATATACATATGTATGAAAGACCCCGTCGTTTTTTTAGTTGATGTTTTGTACATGATGCTGTGTATGTAACTGTATTAAAAAAGAATATTGTGCGTATGTATGTACCAAATATGACCTAGTTCCTTTAATTGATATTTTGGTTATGCTTTTTTTATGATAAAAGCTTTGATTTGATTTAAATCTTATTATAGATAGGAAGTTTGATCTCCTTTTTTTTATCTACAAATTTTGTCTTTTTTTTTTCTAGAGGATGCTGAATTATTAATGGTCATTTTTTTTATTATTATTATTCAGAATTATTGGTCTTATTAAATGGAATAAATCTAACGTTATCCACAGCATACAAATGTCTGTTGATAGGTTGGTGTGGTTTAATTCTTGATAAAATGGTCGTTGGTATAATTTAATTCATGCCATAGTAAATGATACACTGATTCTCTTTTCGAAAAAAAAAAAAAAATTATCCTCCATAGCATAGTTTTTGTTTTTTATTATAATTATAGCACATTTTTAAAAATAATTTCATCTATAGCACATTTTTTAAGAATAATTTCATCTATAGCACATTTTGTCCAAAATTGCTATTCTAACATCATCAGACTTCTATCAGTTCAACTGATAGACTTTAGACTTCTATCAGTTGAATTGATAGACTTCTATCGCTTCAACTAATAGACTTCTATCAGTTCAACTGATAGACTTCAATCGATTTTGAGTGATTGAAGAATGCAAATTGATAGACTTCAATCATTTTTGTGCCACAAATGAATAAGTTTGGAAATTGTGTTATACATGAAATTATTTTGTTTTTTTTTAAATATACATGCAAAAGCCCCTTATAATAATACTTTTGGAATTTATCCTTCATGGCATATTTTTTGCTCTTCATTACAATTGTAGCCCATTTTTTAAAATAATTTCATTTATAGTACATTTTTCCCAAAATTCCTATTTAGACTTTTATCAATTCAACTGATGGATTTTAGATTTCTATCAGTTCAACTGATAAACTTTAAACTTCTATCAGTTCAATTGATAGACTTCAATTACTTTTGTTCCACAAATGAATAAGTTTGAGAATTGTGTTATACATGGAATTTTTTTTTTTTTTTTAATATACATGTAAAAATACAAAAAAAATGATACATTGGTTCATGTAAAACCTTTTTTCTTTTTCGCTGTTCTTTCGTTTATATCTCTTCCCAATATGCCCACATTTGTTTTGAAAATTCCTATTTTATGTAGGAATTAGCCTTTTTTTAGTTCATTTTTCTAGTGCTGGGGAGAAGGAAAATTTTCTTTTTAAAATTTTTTTATTTTAGTTATAACAAATTCGAACTCACTGAGAGTCAGTGATGCAGTTGATTATCTTGTTTGGTGTTAATCTATTTAATCCCACAGTCACTTCGAACTTGAAAATCAGTATTTGGCTTTTATAGGATTTGTTGGCTCTCCTTCCCCCAATTTATACTAAAAAAATAACAAATTCGAACTCAAATTTTTTGGTCGTGTGATTCAGTTGACTATTTTTCTTGTTTGAATTATTGTTTTGAGAAAGATTAGTTTGGAATCTTAATTTAAAATGAATGTTTGGTTTATTGTTTTGTGATAGAATTAGTTTCTTACCTATATTTTGTAAAAATAATCGAAATGTATATAAATTGATTTGAACATTTATCAATATAAAATAAAAAGTAGGAAAATGATATTTTTCTCGTAGAAAGATTGTTGAGCATGTTAAAAGTAGTAGTACAAATGCTCATGGTACAAGTAATTCAATACTAAACTTAACTAAAAATACAGGCCATCACTAGTACAAATGCGTATGGTACAAGTAATTAATGAGCGAATGAGAGGAGACGAATGCAAATATAGGTGTCTATTATTTTCATAATACTCTCTTTAATATCTATGGTATTTAAAATATACCTCTTAAAAGTCATAATAGCAAAAATTCAATGGAAAAAAATATTTAGTGAATGAGAAAAAATGCATCTCCCCTCATGCCTTTGAAAGTGGGAAAATTGTGAGATCCTATCACTCATCCTCCACCTCTCTTCACGTGTTCTTCACGTCTTGATTTGTCACCACGTGTGAGTGCTACGAGGAGAGTAACTTATATCTCTTTTTATATTGATGTTGAACTTTCCACTTTTTTTATGAAAAATAGTATAATTGATTAAAAAAAATGAACTAGAAACCACGCGAATGGTCAACGGAACATATTTCACGTTCAAGTTCAATATCGGAACAGAGCCTAAAATGGCCGGAACAAAAAGATCAAGAAGTAAATCCGTCGGAAAAAACTAAGAAAATATTTCACGGGCTTAGTGCTTATAACATCAAAATATGATGAATCCTCACGATCGGACAAAATGTTTGAGATTTCATCAATCATCGTTTTAGGGACATGTTAGGATCTACAATTGTCTTATTGGAAAGTGGGGAAGTCCTACAAGCATTTATAAGAGATATGAGTTACTTTCCTCATTGTCAATTGGTTTTAAGGTAGAACTTCATATTCACTAATATGGTATCAGAGTCATAAAACCCAAATGGATATTGGTCTAATAAAAATAAAATTGAGATTCGATTCAAAATTGGTGAGCTCAAAAAAGGCATCATCTTGAGGAGTCATATTAAGGTGTCACAATTGTCCCACATTGAAAAAGTAAAAAGTCCAACATCAATCTAAAAGAGAAATGATTTTAAAGTGGAACTCTATATTTGTTTTCATAAATTTTTGTATGCTTTTAAATCCTTAAAACACTGATTAAAAAAAAAAAAATCCTTAAAACACAAAATAGATTAAAAGAGAAGGATTAAAGAATATTACAGTTTTTTTTTCTAAAAAACTAAAAAAAAAATATTGAAATTGAATATAAGATATTTGACAAAGAAAAAATTTGGCGTTTATGACCGTAGGATTTGAGGGAAGGGGACCAACAAACTCTACACATGGGGTACAACTGTTCTAAAATAATATAAGAGTCAAATACTGATTTTTAAGCTCAAACTTGTGACAGTAAAATTGAAATGAATTCACACCAAACAAAATAATCAGTTATGTCACTTTTTTTTTTTTTGAAGGAATTTTCTTTTGGTGTCAGAAGTTATGTTACTAATGAGTTTAACATTTTAAAAAAGAAAATGATAAATTATAAGTTAAGTCTCTATAATTTTAAAAATGTAGAGTTTAGTTCCATGGTTTCAAAAACTAGAGTTTAATCTTTATGGTTTAAAAAAATATAAAATTTAATCCCTACGACTCGAAAAAAAAATTAGAATTTAATTACTATAATTTTAAAAATTATAATTGAGTTCTTATGATTTTAGTAAAATCTAAAATTTAGTCATTGTTTGACACATGAATAATGACTAAATTAATAATTTTAAACGAGAAGAACTAAATCTATATTTTTTCAAATCACATGGACTTAACTTTAATTTGTCAGGCAACAAAGCTACATCAACATAGATCCAATGATCATGAGGTGATTTGAATCAATATCTCCAATTATAATCTTTAAAAAGAATCTAATTTTTCAAATATGAAAACAAAATTCTAACTTTTTTCAAACCATGAGATTAAATTTATATTTTAAACAAAACAAAAAAATAAATAAAGATCGTGGTTTAAAAAATGTCACATGGCTATGACTATGAGTAGGAAGACTGTCCACATTTTTAAGAGACAAGTTTTACTCTTATTATTCCTACCGGATATTTAACTAAATTCACGGCCCAAACCGGGTTGGGCGGACCGTACATACCATACCGGCCCAACCCGGTGGGCCGAACGGCTCCTACAAATTTTGCGTGATATTTTTCGCTTTGTTACCATTATTTTGTCCCTTCTTAAAAGAAATTGTTGTATATATAAAGTATTTTTGTTAATACAAATTCCAATAAGAAAAAAGAGTAAAGTTAAAGAATCTTTCGTAAAAAGTCTCGCCCATTCATCCACGCCTTTCTAATTCCACTTACAAGTCAAGTATTATTTTTTTCTTTTTCTTTGTTTTTCTTACTCATAATGTAACATTTTTTAATACAATAAAATGTCAGTACTGATATATAATACTCTACATGAGTAATTTTAAATCAAATAAATGTATAGGGTTGATTTTTATTATGCTCCTATATTTTAAAAGTCAAACATTTATAAAAATGAAAAGTTGAAACAATTTCAAAGCTTAAGAGGTGATTTTTTTATTATCGTAAAAAAAAAAATTTAAATTTTGATGATCATTTTGCCAATTTATCCAAACTTTAGTTTTGTTTTCTAAGCCACCGAATCAAATCAATTAAGCATATTTCTATTAGCCAACAAATAGTTTAGCAGCATGGATGTGTTTCGATGATATGAGAGGTTATGAGTTTAAACATCTTGAACTAAAAAAAATAAATTTTCTATTAAACGAGATTTTATTAAAAAAAAATTAATAAATTTATATAAGATAAACTTTTCTTATGAAATAATTACAAATATAGACAAGTACTAAAATATTTACATCATAATCATTAATATATTTTAATATTAATTTATAAATATTCATTAACATCAATATCATAAAAGAAAAGTGACAGTACTCGTGATTATATTTACTAAATTTTTTTTATAAGATATCATATTTTAGGAATACTCGCACATATCTCAAGGTCATAATCAAGAAGATAACAAGGAATTTCACAATTAACTTTATTTGTAGTTAAGGAACCAAGGACCTACAAAAGAACATAACTTAGAAACCCAAAACTTCTACCAGAAAGTCACCTCTTATAAGACAATTGAAAATAGCATTTTAAGTTTTATTTCATAATATGCAGAAATTTTGACATTTGTATGTTTTAACCATTATTATAAATTGACTTAGCAGTCGAAAAGGGTCTTCATCATTTAAGAGGTGACGAATTTAATTTATTATAATCACCTACATAAGGAGCAATTTTTTTCTTCAGATTTTTTTTACATCTAAATATTATAAGATCACTCACTGTGTTCCGTTAAAAAAACCAATTAAATTTAAGATGCCTCTTCAAAAAAAAAAAAAGAACACAATAATTGTAAGTTTGGAATTCTTTTCACATCCATTTATTGAGTGCAATAACAGAAACTATACAATTCCTTTTTCATATATATATATATATACACATACAGAAACCGTACAATTCAAACAAGCCACATCTAAAATTAGAGATGCATATCAACCACTCTAGACTAATAAGCTTTACACTTTTTTCACATTCTTAGAGTGTCCCACAATTTGCAATGTTGCATATTTAAAAACAGTGGAAAAACAGTGAAACATATAATGTACTTATATATTTTTTTAGTTGATATTTTGTTTTTTTTAGAATTTATATGTTAGATCGGTGATTTAAACATGTAAATTCTAAAATAAAAATTTAACGAAAAATACGTAAGTACATTATATGTTTCATTGTTTATTTTTACGAATAAGATATAATTAATTATTATGAAGTAACTTAGTAGTTAAAATGTCATAGGAGGTCTACAAGGGGTGACGCAGTGGTTGAAGACTTAGGCTTTGAGGGTATGCTCCCCTTAAGGTCTCGAGTTCAAGTCTTTCATGTGACAGTACTCCTTCGACGTCTCCAGTGTCTAGCCTAGAGATGGGCGTGGCTATCACTTGTCTAATTTTCCTTCGTAAACTCTAGAAAGTTTTCTTGTCTAGGGGTTTTCGCTGCCCGGTCAACGAGCGAAATCACATGGTGGAGGCTCAGTAGAAACGCCCTCAAAACCTAGACAAAATAGGAAATTGGATTTATGCTTAAGTATATCACTTTTATGATAATGCACTATATAAACTCTCTTAAAACTCTAGTTTCAGTAAATCGACATTTTGTATTTTTATCTCTTAAAGTAATAAAACCATTATCTCCTCTACTCGTGGATGTAAATAACAGTCAAACACTATTATATTTTTCATATGATTGTTTTTGCTGTTTTCATAATAGTAAAATCCAACGATATATCTCATATTAATAGTCGGGGGAAAGTCGGGTGATTCCTTGTGTGGTGCAACATTTAATTTGTTTGAAGTTTGAGGGTATTTTGTGGGCCCCGTGGAAGCGGTGCTTTTCGTATGAGGGTGGACTCTGGCTCCAAAGTGGCTAGCGTTTTGCCCTTTTGGGGTCCGTATAAAGCCTCCAAACTTACCTTTTTTTCTCCTAATTCATTAACCTCTTTTGTCTCCCACTTTTTCTTCATGCAACCTTTTTTTTACCACCGTTAAAAAAAAATAGTAATATAAAAGAAATTATAACAAAATATCTCATATCCTTTTGGATGGATGGAGTCTCACCTTCACAATTTTTTATTTATATTTTTAAACAACAAAAAACATTATGAACAAAAAAAAAATCAAACATTGTTTTGATTTTTGAAATTCCACTAAAAATTCAAATAAGATAAAAAGGAAAAAATATATGATAGGACAAATTTAATTTTTAAAAACGAAGACAAAAACAAAGTAGTTATCATAGTGTAGTTAATATGTTATGGTTTGTTTATTAAAAAAAAAAATTAAACTATTAAAGTTATAAATTTTTTAGTTAAAGAGAATTGATACTTCAACCACACAATAATAAGTAATTTGAATTTATTAAATAGAAGAAAAGAGTTGGAAAATTTTAAATTTTAATTTACACCTCGTAAAGTTTAAGTTATTAAAATATCATAGTGAAATATGCGGTAATTCAAATAACTATTTTTTAGCAGAGTGCCTCATCCCAACTTCCAGACCAATGGCTTGACCGTTAGGATTCCATAGCTTGACACAACATTTTTTGTCTGATTATCTTGTATAGATCTTTATTAATATCATGAGATATATCATTTAATCCACAATAATTTAATGTCAAGAAAATTTATGATTTACATAAATTACATTTATTATCTCTTAATTTCTCGAGACCCTCTTAAACACCACAGTAGTTCATAATCACTAGATCACATAACCTTTTTTCTTGGGTATGCATATCGACGTCGATAACCTAAAAATACTAGATTGATATGGTGTAAGTATATATATATATATTGTTTTTATATTGCCAAATGAAACAAAAATTCAAATGTCTTGTGGTAGAATTTAGCAATTAAAAGTGTTTCTATTTGAATTTCCAGCTGTCGATTCTGGTAGAATTCAAAGAGAAAGAACATTGATTTGATTTATTTTATTTTCTCTTAAAATATGTATATAAAAATGGATATGTAAGTTTTTTTTTTTTTGAGAAAGATATGTAAGTGTTTCACTATTATTAAATCAATTTAGCTTTTATTATTATTATTATTATTATT
Organism: Sicyos edulis; assembly: GCA_036507275.1. Classification (NCBI taxonomy): domain Eukaryota; kingdom Viridiplantae; phylum Streptophyta; class Magnoliopsida; order Cucurbitales; family Cucurbitaceae; genus Sicyos; species Sicyos edulis. The sequence continues at coordinate 43,341,326 of CM071850.1, forward strand.
ATTTTTACTATTATATCAACATGTCCGACAAAGTTATATCCTTAGCTGCTGGAGGTGATGGCGATACATGAGTAATGGTTTTTATATGATACAGTAAAAGTAAGTTTTCTATTTAAAATAATAATAATAATAATAATATTTTTTCATATAGCAAAAATTTCTGTCAATTTACATACATTTTAATTATTTTTACGAGACTAACACTCTAAAATATTTAGATGTAATTTTTTTTATATATAAAAAATAGATAGACACCATATATTTTACTAATAATCTTTTGATTCAAGCCAACTCTTCACTACTAATACAATTGTATATGATTTTCTAATAAAATCAAATTTTAAGGGGTTTTTTAGATATATAAATTAAAAATTGATGTTTGAATACGTAGAGAAGTATATAAAATAAAAAACTAAAATGATATTAATATACTTGTAGTGTACTAAGGAAGTCGACATTAAGAAGTTGAATTTTTTGGCAGTACACATCTTGTGAAAGAAAAAAGAAATTAAAGTTGTGAATAAAAGATATAAAAATGTGGAACAAAAAGGGTGTTTGTTTGAAAAAGAATGGGTTGGTTTTGACGTGTCAAATGTGAGTAGTCAGACACAGCCTTTGGCGTGGGACCACACCGGATCAGACCATGTCAGACCACACCAGCCTTCACACTTCCCATGCATTTCTGCTCCCAATGCAATTACATTTCAAATATTTATCAATCTATTCCTTTCTTTCTTTTTTTTAACAAAAAAAATATTCTAATTTATATTATATTAAATTTCATATGATAACCCTCTCATATTACTATATATATATAGATGATGTGAAAAATGAAATGGTAGGTAGAAAATTCATCTTTGTTTGATGAAAAAATGTATTAAGATATGAGTCTTTAAATGATTGGTTGCACAAAAATTATTTGAAAAGAGTTGATTAAAAAAAGTTAGTTTCCAAAGTGTTGTTTGGGGAAGTTGAAGTGAGGTGTTAAATGAAGAATCGTAGAAAAAAAAATTATATCAATTCACATTATTTTCTCAAACTTCTTTTTATCCATGCACATTGTAAGTATATTATTTTAATTCATGTAATTTATGAAATGTTGGTGTTGAATTAATTTATAATTAAAGAATGAAATCATTGTCTCACTAATTCATTTGACAAAAATTATAATTAAATATTCAAAAGTACTGAATATCAATGTTGAACAAATCCATAAAAATAGGCATTAAAATGATAGTATCAATTGTTTTTGTGCAAGGTTAGTATTCTAAATTATATATTTTTAGTTGCTTGATTTTTTTTAATTTTTTTTTAATGTAGTTCAGTTACTTGATAAAAGAAATTGACATTTGAAGAGTTAAATCAAGAACTTTAAACCCTATTGATACTATTGCTTGCACCCAAGGCAAGGCAAGGCAAAGCAATATTATTTTTACAGGGTGTTATATATAATTAGTGTACAATGTTTTGATATATTCTTTTTCTTTTTTTAAGTTGAATAAGACAGTGGAATAAGCGGTTGTTTTTATTTTTATTTTTTAAAAATTACATTGACATGAAGGTATTGAAAATATTGGATAGATTATTATAATTATGTTTACTATGACCAACGTGTTGTTTGTTTTAGCTTCATGAATTTAAAGCATGAACCCATCTTTTTCATCTCTAGCTAAGTGAGATCAATTATTTATTGAAAACGTTTGTAATATAGCTGATAATTTTACATCATTTGAAGTATGAAAGTAAAATTGTGAAGTACTTCAATTTTGGATTTAATGATTATTACTTAACATGCATATTTTTAAATTTTCATATGACTATATGGCATTATCACATTGTGAATCACTCATTGTATAATTTTGCAAGGTTTGACATGTTTTTTAAAAGTATTTTTATTATTATTATATTCTCATTTTTTTTAAAAGGTAAATGCTTTTTCTAAAAGTGCCTTCATTATACAATGTATTTTCAGAATTTCACATACCACAAAATTTGAGTACGTTTACAATTGGTGAAATTATTTTATAAAGCTTAAAAAAAAAATCCTAGAGTAATTTTCAAAAAAGAAAAAGAAAAAAAGGAACTAATGCCACAGTCTTTTTTTAAAATTCATCTATACAAATATACACCTGCCAAACCCAGACTACATATAACAGGTAAGAAAAAGATTCAATTATTTTAGAACAAAGTATAGTTTGTAGAAGAAGATGTAAAATTCCAAGGTTTTCTTTTTTCTTATTTATAGATGCCAAACGAATTTATAACATACACAAGTAATTAAAGATACCTAAACTTTATTTTTCCTTGACAAATAAAGGGCATAGGTATACATTTAATGATCAAATAAGTTATATGTTCAAATCTTCATCTCCAATTGTTATAAAACTTTTTTAAAAAAAAATTTATACATTTTTGAATTTCTTAAATTTTTTGTCCATATATTTCGTGTGTTATTTTGATTTTGAAAAAAACATAATTTAATTGATATGATACAAGATTTAGAGATGTGTTTGCAACAAGTAAAATGAGAATAATTATGTAGAAGAATAAGAGTTAGAGATGTTTAAAAAGAAAGAATAATAATCCAAGTTATCAAGGATATGAGAGACAATAATTATCAACAATAACTATATAGATAGTTATAGAAAAATGAAATTATGAAAAAAATAATAATTTTAAATGGTTCAAACACAAGTGATCAGAGTGATTCCTATAAATATATCTCATATGTTTGTCCCAAATAATCAATGATGAATCTAAGTTGCACTAGAAGGTTCATAACCCCCAAAATTTTGTTATTGGCTTTCTATTTTTCATATGCATAAATAATTAATATTATTTATTACAAGTAAATAATTTTAGAATTTGTTATTTATTTATTTACTTTTATGTAAAGAGAATTTACTATCAGTACATTTGATCTCTTGCATTATATTTGCAGTAGAATTTTTAAATAATTTATAAACAATTTATATATAGCACATTACTTTCTATTGTTGATAGAAAATATAAACAGTGATAGAATGAATCTATCATTAATTGAATTTTATTACTAATAAAATTCAAATTAAACTAATTTGAATTTTCTACTACAAATGAATTAGTTTTGATTTTGTGCTATAGGTGAAAATATTTTACCTTCACCTTTTCTTGTTATAGATGCAAAATCCCCTAACCTAAAATAGGTCTCAATATATGTTATATACTCCAAAATTTAAATTTTGTGATTTTTTTATGGAGAGAAACAGAAGTGAACCTTTAACAAAGGTAATAAAAAATTGTTTCATAACCTAGAAATGTCTGGGTGATTAAAAAATGTGATTGGTTATCTTGTTTGATGTTTCGATTTTCACTCCATAATCACGAATTCGATATTTGGAATCTACTTTTAAAAAATCCAAAATTTATAATAGCTACCTATGTAAAAAAATATATTTTGGGTCCAAACAGATCCTAATTTTTATAAATCGAAGAGTAAAGGTTTGATATTGAAGAAATTAGTGTAAAAAACCCCCATTCCCAAGCAACGGATATATTTGCCATTTTTCGTGTAAATTGGAAGCGACGACTCGTTTATTCTCACAGTATATAAAGCCTTTCTCAATGCCATCCATGGAGGACATGGTCAGGACTGCTAAGCACAACCCTCTCCATTGTTCCCTAATTTTCCTTTCAAGCAAAAAAAAAAAAAAAAAAAAAATGTTGAAGGTTATTCACAATAATCTTCTCTTTTCCTTCTTCTTCTTCATTTCCCTTCTGGGTCTTACTAGTAAGCTTCTTTCCCCACTTTTCCATTCATTCTCTTTTATGGGTTTCATTTATTTTGATTTATTTTCTCTGCCATGGCAGCTGCAGGTCAAGAATCCCTTCAATTCCTCAACCTCCATCGCAGAGTTTCGCCATTCTCTGTTCCCTCTGACTTCCCTGTTGCTGTTTCCGTCTCTGCTTCCGAGCTCCCACAGATCTCGACAAGTGTTTTAATGGCGGAAACTTGGCTCAGGTCCTCTGTTCTGCGTTACTTTCCTGAAACTAACATCACCACCATTGTTGTTGGAAACACTTCTTCTTCTTCTTTGGATCTGGTCCTCGTTTCTTTGAAGAATCTGTTTTACTCTCTTACGAGATGGGGTTTGGAGAATCGAATCAAGGTTTCGACTCTGTTTCTGAACGATTGTTGTAATGGGGTTGACGTGGAAGGTGTGTTTGAGTTCATCCAAAGCACAAACTCCACATTGACTCTCAAATTACCCGAAAATGTTATCGCTGAAGATGAAACAGAGAGATTCGTTTCAACCCAGATGAACAAGTTCGGGTTTCTAAACATCGAGAAAGTGAATTTGATCAAAGTGGATTCAAACCAGAGAAACCCCATGAACAGAAAGCTGTCCTGGTTCATGGAACTCAACGGATTCGAATCCGAGGCGCCATTGCCGTCGGACCTCGCCAGTCCGGCGAACGCGCCGGAGTCCCAAATCGCGTCTCCGCCGGAGTGGGGGTTCGCCGGCGGTCCGTTGGTGGTGCCGGCGAGTCCGCCGGTGGGGTTTGGGGTGCCGCCGTGTGAGCCTGCGAGTGCGCCATTTCCACAAACAGGTGGCGTGCAGAAGCAGTGGTGCGTGGCGAAACCGAGTGTTCCGGCGGAGATACTGCAGACGGCAATGGATTATGCGTGCGGCGACGGCGGCGGAGATTGCCGGGAGATAGCGGCGGAGGGGCGGTGCTTCCATCCTGATAGCTTGGTGGCTCATGCTTCATATGCTTTTAATAGTTACTGGCAGAAGAACAAGAGAAGTGGAGGAACTTGCAGCTTTGGTGGAACTGCCATGGTTATTAGCTCTGACCCAAGTAAGTATCTCTTTCTTTTTTTTCTTCAATTCCACTCATAAGATAAGTATGATATATATTAATTCATTCCAACTGTGAATAATGTTATATATATATATATAATGTTTCTTGTTGTTTTTTTTAAAATTGAAATCATATATACAATGTTTCTTAGCATATTGTACATCGCTGAGAAATAAATTTGTAAGGATGTGTTTGAATCGGTCTAGTTTTGATAGACGAAATTTTTTGATAAACAATAGGTTATTATAAATTATGTTTTTTTTTTGAAATCATTATTATAAATGAGGTTAAGGGTCAGTTATTATACATTATGATAAATGATATTTGAGGAGTTGGTTATGCAAAAAAAAAAAAAAAGAGGTTTAGATAAACGGGTAGGCAGGATTAGATAAACGCGTACACATGTTTAGTTAAACGGTAAGACGAACATCGGTTGAGTTATTATAACCAACCCGACCATTTACAAAAACGGGCCCAAACACACCCTAAGCATCATCTATAGCCATTTAAATTTAGATTTATAGTATATGAGCCTTTGAATACTTCTGTCCAAGGGTTTCTTGTTTTATCATCTACTATTTATACATGTTCCAACCTAGAATTTTAATATTGTGGCAAGAAAAATTCCATACAGCTTTGAGCTTAGAAACCAACTATATCTAATTTGTAATTTAACTTTCCTTGTATGTATATATATATTATTTAGAGTGATGGGAATACTGATGAATTGGTTTTTGTTTGCAGGTTTTCATAATTGTCGGTTTGTTCTAAGCTAAAATTGGGCTAATATTTCTGTTCCTGTTTTGGGATATTATGCGGTTTAGTTTTGTTCTTGTTGTGTTTTATCTTTGAACTATATAGTTTGAAAGGACTTACAAAAATTGGTAATATTTTGTTATTTTCATCCATTTACAGATTCTATTACCATTTTTCTTCTTCATATAATGAATGCCTTACTATTTTATCAATTTTCTCATTTTGTTTTTCATGGAGCTATATTTTTTTAGTTTGAAGTTCTGGAAGCAAGTTGCTAACAATCTAGAATTTGTTAAAAGGCGCTAAAACAATTTTTTTTTTTTAATGTACCAATTGAGATTTGAACGAGAGACCTAAGAAATTAAACTGAAATTCAGTTTATCCTCACAGTCATCGAACTTCAATCATTGTCATCCGGTGTCGCTAAAACAATAGTTTAATTAATATAAAATGTGAAGCATTCAAGGTAAATGGCAAGTCGAAATGATAAAATGTCCTATTTGATTTGTTTTTGGTTTTTGAGTGAAAGGTACAAACCTTTCTCCTTAGTTAATCATATACATTTAAAACATCGGATGAAATCGATTTCTTTCTTAAGCTTTGCACCGTCGAAGATAAAGGGTTGTTTTGCAATTCTGCTTTCCTTCTTTTTCTTTGATGTATTTTCTTTCTAAACAAATTTCATTCTTGAAAATTTTTGGCTTAGAGTTTTTAAGGTTTTAAAAATGTAGGTAACTTTTTTCTTTTGAGAAATTAAAGTTGGTGGCACTAACCAAACAAAAAAGCTAACTGGTTTTTCAGAAAGTAGTGATCTTCTAAGCTCAATTTATAAAAACGCCAAAACAAAACAATTGATTATATTGTAGCCAAATTTTCAATTTATAATTTTAAATAAACTCTAAAAATGTGATACTAATACACTACCGATAACCATTCATTTTCAGGCAACAACCCGACACAATGTTTAGATTTATGAGTACAAGATCATGTATTTGAATTCTTCCGACCTAAATTGTTGTTGAACTAAAAAAAACAATACATTTTTAATTCAAAACCTAACACGTACAAGTGAAAAATACAACATTGAAACTTAAAGAAACAACAATTCCAAAAGACAAATACATTATTGGCAGAAGAAAGAAGTGACATAGAGAACAATTTCCCAAAGTTCCATTCCTTACAAATCATAGACGGAAGAAAATAGAAGCATATATACATATAACAAGCAACCAAGTTAGGCTGCAATGTCATACCTTATATGCTTAAGAAGCACTGGAATCACAATATCAGGAGAGCTCAGCTGGGGCAAGTGCCCGTCCGACTGCATGACCTCGACGATGGAGTCTCCGCCCAGGTTGCAGTGGAGGTATTCTGAAACACCAACTGGGACTGCCATGTCCTTCATGCTTTGGATAATATGGCACGGGACAGTAGCGAGCCCAAGAATGTTTCTCATGTCACTTTGAAAGATGGTTTGGGCTACGCTTAGGGCTATGTCTGGTCGCATGTTGAACAAGGTTCGACTAAACTCTTGAACTGCCACCGAGTCCATGTCGCCACCTACAGCAAGTGGGGCAAAGCCTGAGCACCATGCCTTGTAGTTCGATTGCATTGCTTGAAATAGTTGTTGTAGATCGTCTTGCTCAAATCCTCCGAAGTAGTCCTCGTCATTCAAATACCTAAATGACAATGTTTTAACGATTTCAATTTAATTTGGAATGAAAGTTTTAAATATGTAATCTCTTAATTTCTAATAATACTCTGGGAGCTAATAATCAAAGGACTTCATAAATTTCACCGTTAGGTTTTGAACACCGTTAAATTTCACCAAGACATTGCAAATTGTATCGAACCCAACCAAAAAGTCTTCATAATTTCTTTATGATTTTTTACTTGGCCAACTCAATAAACTAAATACAAATACTAGCTAATTGCTACATTATTTTTTATCAACAGTGAAATTGAACTAAATTGGAACTTTAACAAATATTGGAACTGTGTCCAAATGTAAGGAATAAATTTGTCATCCGACCTGATTTTTTTTACACTAATCCACCTCCAGTTTAAAATTTTCAGTTTCATGAGATTGAACATTATATGAAAAAACTAATATCTCTTCAAAATTAGATTAGGAAATTACCTGAGAACTAACAAATAAAAAAATACCAAAACTTTTTTAAAAAAACATCCCAAAATATACCAAAATGCGTAAATCCAACGACAACAAAAAATCTACAGATATGATTTATGACGTGAGAATTCGAAGGTTACACATTTAATCTCTAACCCCCAAATATTGCTCTAAGTCTGAAAAAAAAAGGACAAAAAATCCACACAGATTAGTACTCACAAAGAGCTTAAACTAATGGTGTAATTTTTTTTTAAAGATTACAACAAGTGGGGAGTGAAGAAGCTCGAATCCAAGACTTTATGGTTATTAGATATACACTGACATCATTTAGTTACTACTTGGCAACTAATAGTGTAAAATTAAAGAACTCAATTAAAGTAATCATTACTGTAAGTTGTTATTTAAATTAAAGAGCCAAGTCGACAAAATCAAATTTAAGAGGTAAATGTTGACTCACTTGTCTTAATACAATGCTAAATCTAAAAGAAACACTGTAAAAAAAAGCTAAAAGAAATAGACTAAACAATCGTCAATTTGGAACCGTGCTAGAAAGTCAATAAAAACTCTTGGGCTGTTTGTTTGTCATATTTAACTAGGATTTTAGTTGGAGGATTTACCAACTTCTCCTCGAAAACCTGCATCCCAACGAACCTTTATCAATCTTCCTCCTTTTTATTTTTTAAAATAATTATCATTTCTAACCATTCATTTTTAATTATTCAATCATTTTTAACCACTCATTTTTAATCATTCATTCATAACTACTCAATCATTTCTAATCACTTATTTTTAATAATTCATTTCAAATTAATCAAAAAACTCATTTTTAACCACTTATTTTTTATCATTACTTTTTTAACTACTCAAAATAACTACTCATTTTAAATTTACGTCCAAACAAGATCTTGATTCTAACTTCTCCATACAAAAATTACATCCAAAAGAATTTTTGGTTACAAGTCTTAATTTTTAACTACTCATAATAACTGCTCAATATAACTTCATAACCTAAATCCCCTTTAAATATGACAAACAAACAGCCCCTCCCACGTTTTTTTTTAAGATTATAAAAACTCCCACTTAATGGTGTGACTGTGAAGACCAATGTTCTCAAAAGGAAATAAAATATAATGAAACTTTTGAAAATAAATAATCAAATTTTACAAATGAATTAATATAAAAAATTTAGCACAAAATTAGAACTTTTTTAGTACACAAAATTAGTACTTAGTTATTCTTTCAAGAATCCAAATCTGTTTTTTAGATAATTTAATGGAAAAGGGTAAGATTTTTTTAAACTCAATTCATGGCCACATATTTATTGTTAAATTATTGATTTTGTTGATATGAAAACAAGGTTAAGGTCAATATGATATAAATTTGCTTTAATAATTATAATAATAACATTACCAAAATAATAATAGTTTTTAATTGTAAAAAATATAAATTAGTAATCAAAATGAGGGAAGTAAAGAATTGATACCAGAGTGAGACAAAGTTTTTGTTTTTTTTTTTTGTGAACTAAGTGAGACAAAACATTGATTTTTCAGTACCAAAATAGTTATTATAATAAACCTAAGACCAAACAGGGTTAATCTTTTCTTTTCTTCTAGTTCCTGACCCAGCTTTTGGTTTTAAACGGGCCCATCAATGATCGACCATAGAAAGGTAATCCTTCCTAATTTAGACGTCATTTGAAAAGAATAAAGTTCATAAAATTAGTATTTCAAAAAAAAAGGTTCATAGAAATTATTTGGACTTTTAGACCATTGCATTCCCTTTGTAAAAGTATCAATGAAATACTGGTCAACTTTGTCAACTTTCAAGTTTCCACTAGTTAAAAGATTTATGTATGTACTCTTAAATATTTAATTTTAATATTTATAATAAAGCTTCGAGATTAAAAAAAAAGTGAAGATAGTTTTTTCTCATCTTATCTTTTAGTAATCCTTTCTACTGTTTTTTTTTTGTTTGAAATACCTCCAAACCTACCCACAATAAATAACTTATAATTAATATATACATTTAAGGTTCAAATAAATTAAGGTTACGTAAAAAATATTCTTAGCTGAAGATATTCAGTATTCACTCAGCGGTTGTTTTCATTCTACTTGAATATATTGGATTTAAAAAAAAAAAGAAAAGAATTTGCTACAATATTACTTGAATTCAACATAAACCCCCAAATTAAAGAATTTTTTTTAAGACAAACCATAAATATCTACTATTGAAAAACATCAAATTATATCCATTATTTAAAAAAAACTTCTATTACAAACAAAAGAAAATAATTAAATTAAAGTTTTTTTTAAAAAGTTTTAGTTAAACAATAGAGAATTCGAATTTGGATGCTATCCAAATTTTGCTCTTCTTTGCAAAATAGTTAAAATAATTATAGCCCATATGGTGGTTAATATCAAGTAAACAGTTGCAGGTTCAGGTTCAAATTCTATACCAATTAAATCAATAATATATATATATATATATATATATATAGTAAAAACCTGTTTTAAAAAAACAACTAAACTTTACAATAAAAATATATCTCAATTTTATATTAAATGTATTTAGAAAATAATTTGAATTCTTAACTTTTCCGGTGTATAAAAAAAATGAACATATAAATAGAAAAAATATATAAATATACAAAGAAAAAAAATTGTAGAAATAAGGCAGATAATAAAATAATCATATATAAAAAAAATAAAAAAATGATGAATAAATGAAGAGCTCCAAACCTAGTAAGAGGGAAGTTATTGGTTCAAAATCAAAGCTGAACTAAAAAAAACCGAAAATAATTTAATTTCGAAAAAGAAACTTATAGATAAATAAAAAAGAAATAACACAGACTTATTAAACAATTTCACTTGATGTCTTGACAGAGGATTAGTGGCGTAGTTAGTTATCTTGTCTAGTTATTTTGTCTAGTATTAATCTATTTCAACTCCACGGTTATGAGTTCGAGCCCGAAAATCTGTCAATCCCTCTTCACCCACTATGTACTCAAAAAAAAAAAAAAAACACTTGATGTCTAGGAATGAATTTTATGACTGTTTTATTTTTTTGGTTGTATTTGAATTTTTCAATAGCATAGCATCGACGTCAATATTCCAAAGTTCCTAATGAATCGATGATAATAAAAGAATAGAAGAAAAGAAAAAACAAAAAAACAGAAAGCCGTGGTGTGTTTCAGGCAATTGGCGAGGAACTAACATAGAAAAGAAAAAGAAAAAGAAAAAGTACCTGGGGGAAGAGGAGATCATAACGATCTTGTGAAAGAGATCGGGGCGAGTAATGGAAGCAAGGAGGCCGATCATGGCGGAAACGGAGTGGCCGACGAAGACACAGGACTGAATCTGAAGCTCCTCCAAAATGGCGAGCAAATCGTAGGCAAATCCTTCGAGAGTGGTGTAGCGGTCGAAATCGAAGTAGTCGGGATTGGTGGTTCCGGCGCCCATGTTGTCGTAGAGAACCACCTTGTAGTCCTCCACCAGATGCGGAATCAGGTGCTTCCACACCGACTGGTCCGTCCCGAATCCGTGCCCCAGCACCACCGTCTGCTCCCCCCCGCCGATTACCTTTACATTCTGCGCCTCCTCCACGATTCCCATCGCCCTGATTCTTTTGGGGTTTTTTTTTTGTTGCTATTTTGATCGGCGACGGGGCATCTCTACAGTCACCTATTATAGATGCTTTCCCCACGATAAGTCCATTCGCGCCCGGGTTTTGCTTCTCTGTTTCCCTGTTTATTTTCCAACCCTATCCGACGGCTCTCCTGCGTTTCATCATCCACACATTTTTAGCTATTCTATCTATTTTTCTTTTCTCCAAAAATAGAAATACATCACTTTTTACTCAACTTTATCATTTCTCTCGTTTAAATATTTTTATTCTCAATATTTATTTTCAACTATTTTACATCTCTAGTCGATATAATTAATACTTTATGTATAATATAATTTAAAATATTAATATAATATTATGTATTAATTATACATTATAATTTATAAACGGTATGAATTACTATTTTTTTTTCCAATTTGACTTATTCTTAAAAACCCCTATTTAGTATCGAGGGTCAATGACGCAGTTGATTATCTTGTCTGGGTGTTAATCCATTTCAACTCTACCGTCACGAGTTCGAGTCTAGAAATTAGTATTTGACTCTCATATTATTTGAGAGTAGTTATGCCCTATGTAGGGTTTGTTGTTCCCCTTCCTCCACTATGTACTAAAAAAAAAAACCCTATTTAATTTTAGTTTTTGAGATCATTTAGTTATCTAATTTAATGTGGGCTAAGCATGATGATTATAATAATTTTAATTTTAATATATAAATGAATTAATTCTTTTTAATTTTCATTTGTCAATTTAATTTTTGAAAATAAATATAAGTGAAACATTAAATTTAAAAGTGAGTCTTTTAAAATCTATGGACTAAATCTACCTTCTAAACTTAAGGATTTTTCTTTTTATTATTAATCTTTTTGGAGGAGAAGGGTTGGAAAATATTCCCTTTCTATGAAGTATGAACTGTCAACGTTATTTTAATCTGTTTAGTTTTTCTACAAAATTAACTATTTTGATCTTAGGTTGATTTTCTTCAATAAATATAATGTATTTGTCCTATTCAATCCTCACTTATGCATAGTGTGTTTCATATATATATATATATATATATATATATATATATATATATCAACAATAAAAAATATATAAATATAAATTTATTAATTCAATTAGTATAATGTATCTTAAATGTCAACATTAGCAGTTGTTCAACTACACTAGTCCAATGACTAGAAGTCTTAGGTTCGAGTTTTCCCATCTCCAATTATTGTAATCGAAAAGAATATATATATATATATATATATATATATATATATATATCTTTTGAACTAAAAATTATAAATTTAATAAATAAAAATAATAGTTCCTTTGATAAGAGTGTTTTTATAATTTTGATCAATAAATCATGTATTTAATTATTTTTTTTTGAGATTACAACAATTAGGAGATGGGGGAGACTCGAACATATGACCTTTAGGTCATCAGATGTACACTAATGTCGCTTAAGCTATTGCTTTATTGGCAAATCTTTATTTTAATTCTTGTTGAACTTAAAAAATTTAAAATAAAACATTTATTTTTGTTGGTGGACGATTGTACCGATTAACTTCAATATTTAATTTCATAAATAAAGTTAGGTATTATTTCAAAATGTATTTGATAAATTAATTCAGTATTAAAGTTAGCCAGTATAAATTTCTATGCAACCGTATCGGACGGCTATTGTGCGTTTCATCATCTATTCTTTCTTTTTCTTTTTTTCTTTTTATTTTTTTATTTTTTAACTTTTATTATTAATCTTTTGGAGGTGAAGGTTTGGAAAATATTCGCTCTAGGTCTATGAACTGTCAAATCTGTTTATTTTTTCTTAAAAATTAACTATTTTGATCTCGGTTGATTTTCTTGAATATAAATAAGCTGGACAAAATATTGTGTATTTGTCCTATTCAATCCTCACTTATCATGGTGCATTTTAACTAAAACTTAATAATTTGCTTTCAATTTTTTTTAAGCTAAAACTTAACAATATTTTTTTTTCTTCAAATAAGTCGGTGACACAATGATTATCTTGATTTGATGTCAATCCACTTTTTTAACTATTATAATATTTGTTTCTGACTTGAAATACAACAATCCATTAAATATTTATTTTTAATGATAAATGTAATTGAGTCAAATTATCATCAACACAATTCAATCTAGATCATGTATATCTCTAATTTCAAGTTAGCAATATGTAGACATTTTGTATAATTTAGTCAGTATTAGATTGAAATTTTGAATTATTAAACAATTCTTTAAGGAAAACAGATCTAAATTCTGAAAATTTTAAAAAAGAAAATAGAAAAAGATATTATCGTGTGTTGATATTTTAATGGGTGGTGAAAGTGATTTGAGACTGATGAGTAGATATGGGATTGAAGTGGTACCGACATTTTAATAAATAGCGCCTTGGCCGCACTTCACCAACCAGACGGCGACATTTTAATAAAGAAATTTAACTGATAGACGTGAAATAGATTATATTATTTAAAGGATACAACTACTCTCAAATAATATGAGAGTTAAATACTGATTTTTAGGCTCCAACTTTGAATTAACACAAAACAAGATAACCAACTGCACCACTAATGCTCGATAATTTTTTTTTTAGTTTAACAACAAATCTATAAGGGAAATTTGAATACATCACTTTTTCATTTATGGCTATATTGATGTTACTCAAATATTACATCTTTTTTAGAATATATAAATATTTAATTTGCCAAGGATAATGAAAACTATTTTTAGATTTATTAAACTACAAAGACTAAACTATATCTTTTTAAAAAATAGGTTAAATTCTAAAAACAAATTTCAAGTTATAGAGATTAAGTATATAAAATCGTAGAGACTGATTTAATAATTTTTATTATAAAAATTAAATTTATAATCTGTTATTTAATTTATTTAATTTTTGCTTCTTTTCCTTATTAAACCGATTTTAGAGGATAGGTTTAACTTTAGTCATATATCAAGTCAGTACAAAATTATTCAATTTATTTGTTGTCTTACACCTCATCTTTTCATTTGTTTATTTCTAATCCTAACCTGGGGAAATTCTATTGTTTGAATAGCTGTCGCGATGTGGTTTGGTTGTAAATATTATTCGATGTTTAAATTTTTGAAATTTAAAATATTATTTGATGTAAAAGAGATAAGCTGTTATTTGAAATTTAATAGAACTAATTAGTTGGATTATGCAGCAGTATAGCTGAGATGAAATAATATGTATTTTGAAATTATTTAAGTAGTCATCCAATTTAGTATTATTCTCGTCCAAACATGCTTAATTGCAGAGTTTTTATGAAATCCAATGTATTACTGTATTTTATCGCATCCTAAATTTGTATATATATATATTCTGGAACTCTATTTCGATATGTACTGTGTGTGTTCGAAATTAAATTATTTAGAACTCTTGTTTCGATATTTAAATTGTAGGCAACAAATTATTAGAATTTATTATTTAAATGAGTAAAGTTAAGCTGTAATTGACAAAATTACTTCTCTTGAAATAGTACGTTTGGTCACTCCGACTCTTTAGTTGAACTAAAAATAGAGTTTTCTATAAGATTAGTTTCCTTTCATTATAGAGTTGGTTTTTAAGTTTTAATTTTGTGTTGCAAAGTTAATCAACTTAATAAATAGTAAAAATTTTCGTTTAACTTTGTATTTGCTATCTAATAAATTCTTAGTTAATTGACTATGTCTACTTAATATATTTTGATTATTTAATTAATTGATAAAATTTTAATTTCTATTCAATAGGAAAATAAAATTTTATTTTAGAAGAATGAGAAACCTTTTGATTTAGTATCCTGTTAATGTTAAATAGGTCAATGCCTTTTCAGACAAAACAATTTGAGAATTTAAAAACTCAATAATACAAATTGAAAGTTTAAATATATATTAGATACTTTAAGTTGGAATACATTAAATAGCAAATTAAAACTAAAAGAAACATAGTTATAATATCTAAATATTGTTGAATAAAAAAACAACAAATTGAAAGTTTTGAACTCTTAAAAATACACTTAAATTTCAAAGATCAATTATGCACACATGAATGTTCATAAAATAAGCTTTGTTATTTAATCATTATTATCTCATAGTAGTTTTTTTTTTTTTTTTTTAAACATCACTCTCAAACTTTAAAAAATCAATATTTTAGTCGTTATGTTGCCACTTATTCTTTGAATTGGGTTATTATACAGGCAAGACTTCATACCGTATCATACACCATGCAATCTTACAAAATCCATAATTCCATATATATATATAGAATCATTATTGGACTTATTAATTTCAAATATATCCCTAAATTCATGTTTGGATATTATTTATTCCTCACATTATAATTTTGAAATTTATAAATTGTATCATCCATAATAACGAGGGGATATGTATGAGTTCAAAGAAAACAAAAGTGGTATATGTATACTATTTATTAGAGACTAAAGGGTTGGCTGCTTGTTTGTCGTATTTAAAGAAGATTTAAATTGAAAATTTATTCATTCCTCTTTAAAAAATTATATAAAATTAATTTTTTTTGAGTACATATTAAGAGAGGAGGACAAATATCGATTCTCGGAATCAAACTTGTGACGTTGGTATTGAACTGATTTACAACCAAAATATAAAATTACATTTCAGACATAAAAATGTTTAATTTTGAAATTTACGGATCAAACTTCGACAAAAAAACTCCATGCCAATTATTCACAAATTCCAGATGAAACCATTCATTTTGGACTTTCTATCGGCTTTATGCAAAAAATTCAAACTTGGGCCGAAAAGAGGTAAACGTGGCAAACGTGGCCCATTTTTCGCCAATTAAAATCCAAAAAGGGTTAACTAGGAAAATAGCTACTTTTACTATAAACTTAATAAAAAAAATGTCTACCCTCTTAAAGACTTTAAATAAATGTCTAATCTAAAACTTAAGAAATATATAAATAAATAGATAAAATGTAATTGACTTTAATATCCTCCCTATTATTTGAATTTTATTGCGTTAATAATTTTCATTTTAGATTTTATATAACGACACCAAAAAGATCTCAAAGGTAAACTACCTTTTACTAATAAAAACCCGAAAGTGACTTTTTTTTTAACAAAATAAAATCGTATTTTTAGCAATAATTTTAAAGATATCAATGTTAGTTATTTTTTAAAATTGAACTTGGAAAAGGTCACCCCATAAATTATACATCCGTCTCCCTGCCAATAATACCTATCAATTTGAAGGGAGAATGGATATTTGTATAGAAAAATTAAT
The DNA here is from genome assembly GCA_036507275.1 of Sicyos edulis. Classification (NCBI taxonomy): domain Eukaryota; kingdom Viridiplantae; phylum Streptophyta; class Magnoliopsida; order Cucurbitales; family Cucurbitaceae; genus Sicyos; species Sicyos edulis. Next base: position 43,357,948 of record CM071850.1, read on the forward strand.
GATAAAAATTAATTTAAAAGAAAGTACCTGATATATGCAATGCATATTAATGTGCCACTTTATAACTCCACATATGTTGTTGCCATCAATTTTTTGCATAAAAATTTGATTTGGAGCCGGAAGTATCGAAAGTCGATCATTAGCTCTTCACTTTCTTTAAACATAAAATCTTGTATCTCTTCGTTCTGCCATATACATAATCATAACAACGCACAATATTTTAACTTGTAAAATAAATAATTGAATCGATCATTATCATCAACTAGTATAACTCCCTACATAATGTAATTTTGAATCAATTTACTATATTGGGTATGTACATGTGCAATATATACTAGTGCCAATTTGCGAGTGTGTAATAGTATACTTCAAAATTGATTGTGTGTGTTTACATTTCGGTGTGTCGATACAATCTCTAACCTTCTTTGTAGAGGGAGATGGTTGCCATCATGCCATCATCCCATCATCGAGCTTCCATCAACGTCAAATTCATTAACAAATTAATTTGATAAGTTGGAGTATACGTCTCTTGCTTCCCAAAATTTGTTGAAGACATATGTGAGCGAGGAATTAAATATGAAAGACCGTAAAGGAGAAGAAAGAAAGGGGAAGCCGATTTTCCAATGAGGTAGTTATTTAAGCTCTCTTTGAGGTTAAGGCCAAAAGAAGGGTTTCATTATTTCTTTGTTCATTGTCATATCGACATCTATCTCATTGGAGGTGGTCTTGTAATTGAAATATATATCTCTTTCATCCAAAATTCCATAATAGACAATTGTGAACTTGGTATGAATATGGCTACAACTTTATCAATCAATGTATGAGGACTAAAGATAAAGATCAGTTGAAGATGTAACCTGTTGCGCTTTTGATGGAGGATGGGGATCATGGAATGGGTACAGTGACGACTATGAGTTCTATGGTACTATTTTATTGAGATTCTTTTTTCTTTTTATTAATAAATTTTTTTGTTGAATAATCTATGATATATCATGTTGGAATTCCTCAAATATAGGACTGTTTATTGATTATTTTAGTTCAAATTTAAGAGAATGTATAAGATATTGTATTTAAGTTAAAAATTTATATTTTAAGATTTAAAAAAAAAAAAATACTATTGACATTCGTAGAAAATAGTTGTGGAGACGATTTGGTTCCTCACTTTAAGGACTTGTGGTCTTTTTTTTTCTTTCTTTTTTTTTTAATTTTTGAAATTGAATATGGTTTTAAAATAAAAATATAAGGGTATATATGGAATGAAATATCTCTCTCTCCTCCTGCATTTTCAAAATAGACATGAAATTAAAGGCTTTTTAATTGTAGACATTCCATGCTTTATTTTGAAAAAAGTAGTCATTTTCTACTAATACCCATCCAAGGAACCCAATGTCCTATGTGGAAGAAATTAAAAGGATTTTAAATATAAAAATAGCACAGTGACGGGGTTTTCTAAATACTGTTTTTGTAGTTTAAATTGGCTAGGGATACCACAAACTTTACATATAAAATAATACTTATTTTAAATATCATGAAGTTCAAATACTGATTTTTAAAATCAAATTTATGATCGTAGAGTTGAATTGATATAATTAAATAGTGTATGATAATATACTTTTGACAAAATGACAAAATCTAGTCATAACTGTGTTATAAAATTTGGCAAAATATGTTATTTCTTGTAAAAGAAATGAAAAAGAAAAAGAAAAAACAGTTCACAGTACAAGTTTAAAACAAAACAGTGATCAGATACAAATGATTTTCTTATTTTGGCCAAACCAACAGACAAAATTTGCTCTTCTTTCACATCTAAGTTGATATTGGTTTTGAGTGCAAATTTGAACTAAAGTTAAATGGGAATGATCTGGCCACTCCAATTTGTCTGTTTGCATTTTAAAGTTTGTGTATTTGAATGCCTCTGATCCTCCCACTGTATGTGGTTCTTGTTCATCCAAAACTTATTTTGTTGGTAAATATAATTGTATTTATTCCAATCCATTCGTTTAATTTTTTGGATTTATTGATAATTAACACGATTCAACATAATATTAAAGTAAGAAGTCATGTATTTAACATAATTGAATTTATCTCATCCATCCATTTAAGTTTTGGTATGATTGATGATACAACTTGATTGGATTCACTTATTAATTTTAGCTTATTTTTTATACAACGTGTGTTAATGCTGTGATTCAAAGTTTGAGATTTAACTATTTTTATAAAGATGGATACAAATCTGTCCCAACTAATTGTAGGATTTGGTAATGTGATTTTTGTACAAGGGAGACAATTAAATCCAACTCATACTTAGTATTATCTACTGTTTACCAATGTTTCCTATAAACATTTACATTAATGTTTATAGGTTGGGTTGAACAAAAAAATAATTATGACTACGATTCATGATGATTATCTACTTAAATTATTTTCTATGAATATTCTTGACAACTAAATGTTGCACGATATCAAACATTTTATACTATAAAAATAGTTTAGATGCATGTAAATTACCGACACATTCGTGAGACTTTTTTCCTATTTAGAAAGGCTGTACCGGAGTGTATTTGGACTAAATATTGGACAAATTGAATTAGAGAGGATGGTCTTTGTATTTTTCTTATTTATGCTTACTATGATTGAGATGATTCAGGATATGCTTGTTGACACTTTAATAGTAGATGTAGGCCATATTTGGTTAAACCGCTTTAAAATTTTGGCCTTTTATTTTTTTTTTGTTTTCAATAATTTTTCTTTGGGGTTTCTTGTCTTGTTTATATTGATTCTTGAGTTACATAATGACATATTTTTTGTTTTTATTTTTAAGGGTAATTTGAAAAGATTTATGATTAACTTTACGTGTATCCAAGTATAATTGAAATTGTGACTATTTGATGAAGGTGTGTCCAAATATAATTAAAATTGTGACTATTTGATGAGCAAGAATCCTATGTAAAACTTTGTTTGAGGGATGAGTTGTGGTGGTACCAACAAAGTAGTCCCACATTAATTAATGAATAAAGAGAAAATTATCGATATGTAAAGAACGATAACTATGATTGTCCATTCCAAGCTTGAGGTCTTTTGGATGAAATAAATAGAAATGTCATGATGACATACGTGTGCAGTGGAGATCTTTCAAGGATTGTCTTGGAGATCTTTCAAGGATTGTCTTTCTCAACTAGTGGTATCGATGCAGTACCCTTAACTTAGTCATGCCAGTAGGATCCTCAATTATTAAATACAAAATTTGTGAGTTTTAGTATGATATATGTCATATAAGTTTAGTCTTAGTGAATTGAGTAAAGAGTATGAAAGTCCTTTGGTATGAGATTCTTATGAAAGTGGGATTCTCCAATGAGAAATTTTTATAGACATGCTCAAGTGCAATTAGAATTGGTCCATATAGTTGAGTTTTTATAATGCTCAATTGTAATTCAAAAGAGTCCTTAAAATGAGTATCAAATGTAATTTGAAAAGATGAGTACTATTGAATACAAGAATTTGAATGTGATACTTTGTTATAGAGAAAGATGGTTGAAGATGTAAATAAAATATAGTCACACATTAAATATAATAAATAGACTATAGGTATATGAATAAGGACAACTACCTTCATTGATATGAGGTATTTTAGGTAAAAAAAAAAATCACAAAGAGTAATGTTTAATGTTTTTTTTGGTTGATAGGATGAAAGGTGTTTTTTGTGCATTTAGCTTTTACTTTTTTGTCGGTGTGAAATAATGTTTGGTTTGGTTCTCGTGAATGTTCACGAAAGATAAAAAAAGAATTCCACTTTGAAAACAAACCCAACCAAAATGTCACACATTCATCATGGACTTCACCCACCCTCTCTCCACTTTCCTCTTTTTGTAATTTCTATCATTTTCCCTCTCTCCACATCTCAAATTCCCAATCATTATATTCTAACTCCCTAAAGTCAACTAATCTAAAATTTATAATAAAATCCTAAATCCCCCAAAACTACACAACATAATATTCCCATTTTTTTTTTAAAATAATAATATTCCCATTTTTTGTAGCCTATTTCCCCTATCATGTTTTTTCCTTAGATAGTGAACTCATCATTGACTTAAGATAGAATGAATCCAACGACCTAATGTCTTTTTGGTCGGTGGTTGAAGTGGATTGGTCTCTTCTTAAGAATGCCAGGTACCCTTTCATTTTTTTTTAATATAACATTTTATCACTTATAATCTCTTTAATTGGTCAAGACAATTTGAAAATTAAGAGATGATAAAGAAATTAATTTTGTAGAGAATTTTTTTTTTTATATATTTGTGACAATAGAGAAATTAATTTTGTAGAGAATTTTTTTATATATATTTGTGACAATAGTTAAGGTACATGTAAATTAACCCAGATAGTCACGAATATAAAAAAAAAAAAAAGATTTCGGGAGATGATACTTTTGATTCTAATTTTTTTAAAGTTGCTTGTGTTGAGAAAAGCCTGAATATCCTGGAAATAAGCCTAAATAATTAGTAAGAAAATAAAGGGAAAAAAATAGAAAATGTAAGAATTACGTGGAAAATTTTCAAAATTAATTTTTTTTTTAGAAATGGTTATAATCACGGAAATTCTTTGCCCCCACTCCCTAAATTATTGTAATCTAGAAAAAAAAAGTCATACAAAATTCTTTTCTTCAACCCTCCAACACAAAAAGTTTATATCATTAACACTCTTCGAACAAGAGTTCAAAAAGAATTTAATTAAGAGTTAGTACACAAATACACTGTATAGTTTCTTTTAAAAAAAAAATAGAATTTATAGTGATCCAATTTAGGATGCTTTGAATCTAAAATCACACTCATTTTCTTTGAAACACATGGGTATTTCCTCGTACATTTTAAATGTGAAACAATCATTTATAATATTTTGTAAAAATATTAACCAATTAATTTTTTGCAAGATATTAAAAAAAAAGTCCATATATTTTTGGAGGGCTTTATTACTCTAATAATATATTAGATAAATATGAGTTTCTATCTCAAAATCAAGTGGACAAATTCACATCGGTTAAGAGTTTATCAAACAAATCCATAACTTTAATAGTACTTCTTCTTACAATATTATATATCCTTAACCCTTGGAGGTAAACATTTAGAATAAAAACTATGTTGAGGGAGGGATTTTAAAGTTAGATATATAAAATATAACAAAGTGTTATAAGTAAACAAGAACGAATGATTGAAAACACTAAAGTTTATACAAAAAAAAAAAAAAAAAAACTAAAAGTGATGTTTTAGAAAAGGGTAAGTGGGAAATGAATGATTAAAGGAGGTACAAGCATGAAGGGATGCAAAATTAGAAGTCAAAAACGGCTCAAAGGATCATTGCTAGTCGTCAGCAAAGCTTGCATGCGAGAGCTGCTTTAGCCATTCAAATGTTCGACGATTTGACAGCCTCGTTTCCTTTTCCTTTTCCTTTTCTCTAATTTCAACATTATTATTATTATTATTACAACTTTTCTTTTGATCATGTTCTTGTAACCTCTTCACGAGCGGCGGTGGCGGTGGCGGTGATATTGTATCTACGGATTTCTTGCAACTGACGACGCCCAAAAACGAGGGGATTGTTTTCTGCACTACTGTCGCGGGTGCTTTGCTGGTCGTGTTTCGAGTTTTGAGGTCGTCGAGTTCCATTCTGGGTGTTCGGAGAAGGCCGAGACGGAAAAAGTCCCAGCGGGAGGAGGCTCGGCTCCGGCTCCGACGGCTGGAAGTTGATAAGGATCTGATTTGGGGAGAGGGACTTGGATGAGAGTGAAAAACGTTCTTTTGAGATCTTGGCTTTGAATTCGTTGGAATGGAAATTGAATTGTTACTTATACTTGAAGACCTACAATTCAAAATAAGTTCATGATATAAAATTTATTATCATTTTTTTTCGAACGTTATTATTTAAAAAAAAAACACGATGTAACTTTAGCTTTTTGTTGTTGTATAACGGTAGTATATATTACGTTTGAATTTCAGTTAGTGATGCACTTTTGTAAAATTTTAAACTTTTCCTCGCAAAAAAGAGAGAAAAGTTTTGTATATTATGTCCGTTGGAAATAATTCGAAATATTTTCATATATCTATCATTGGGAAATTAGTCGATATTTCTAGCAAAAAATGTAAATATTAATTATAAAATCATAAAAAATGACTCAAATAATAATAATTTTATTAATTTAACTTAAAGTAAAAATACAAAATAAAAATACTCATTTACATAGATTTAAATATTTTTTGGTTGTTCATAAAAAGTTGAACAAACCATACCTAAACTATCAAATTTAATACAAAATTTTAATTTCATCAATCGATTTAACTAAACTTTATTAATTATTGTAATTACAACCTAAACATCAATTCATAATAAACTTTCTATTATTTGTTAAGTTTTGGAATCAACCTCTTGTATTTTTGTCAAGTATTTGCAATCAACTCATTAGATTTAACAAAATAACGAGGGAGATTCTCAATAATAATAATAATGAGGGTGATTGCAAACATTACAAAATACAAGAGATTAATCCATTTCAAAAAAAAAAAAAAAAAGATTAATTGTAACAATTAACAAAGTTAAAAAAAAAAAATTTAATGTGTAAATTAAAACCTTACCTGGAATAATAACTTGTACTACTGCTGCTACTACTGCTTCCATTTCTAAACTTCAGCATATTATGATCCATAGACTCCGACCTAAAACAATAAAAAAAAAAAAAAAAAAAAACTTAGAAATTCGAAAAAAAAATCATAAAAAATCAAAATTAATTGCATGTAGATAATTAATATGAAACCTGATGGACAAATTCTTAGAAAAGAACTGATTATTGTGAGTATGATCGGAGCTGAAAGAAAGACAAAGAGGAAGCATATGGCCTTGAAAGAAGATATCATCGGCGGCGCACATGGCCGGCGGCGGCGGCGGCGGCCAGTGGTTGAAATCAAAATCCTCCGTTTCCACGGCGGCGGTGGATTTATTAATGGGATTTTGTTGCTTTTCTTTCACAGGAAGATCACACAAAGATAATTCTTCTTCTTCCCATATTTCATCTCCATTGTTGCTTCTTCCCATGTTTTTTCTCTCAATTTTTTCCTTTTTTTTCTATGTATTATTAGAAAATAACAGAGCAAGAGAATTGAGATTTATATATATTTGTGAGAGAGAGAGTAAAGGGAAAATAAAGTATAATGAGAGAGAGAGAATCTAGTGAGAGATAAAGAAACAAGGAATGAAGATGACCAAAGTGTACATGAAGGGTCTAATCAAGATCTCTATGGATTATTTTAACATTATTGTGTTCAAAGAATATATTTCCATTATAAAGTTCTAATTTTTGTATGGTTCTTAGCTTTAATGATGATTTAACTTAAAAAGGAAATAGATTATGAGTGATTTTTTTTTCTACGATTATAGTGTGCTTTCTATAATAAAACCCAACTTCTAAGTTTATTAAAATTAAGAGCAATTATTAGGGTTTAAGGATGAAATAATTTCTAGCACGGCTTATTGATGTACTAGATCTAAATCTTTAAAAGATTTATTTTCCTGTATTCTATAATTTTAAATTCGAGCGTGTTCTTATGATTTGTTTTTGTATGTTCCTAACAATATTTCAACTCAATGGTGTGTGTGTGTCTAATATATATATTATTGTAAAATATCAATTAGATTTTGTAATTTGTGACTTATTATGTATAGTTTTCATATTTGGATCAGTTCTTCTAATTTTTTTTTTAATTCTTTTGAGTTCAAATTGGGGAGGGGATATAAAAATTCTATATAAAATTATTCGTTAAGATAAGAGCTAAATACTTATATTTATAATTGAATTCGTATTTGTGGAGTTAAATTATATTAGATAGGTTACTATTTCCATAATTATTATAATTGTTAACTTGAAGTTAACTTTTATGATAAATAATATTAAAAAATGATTATATTAAAAAAGACATAATGCAAATGAGAATGGGAAATCAATTGGTTTAATTAGTTCAAAATTAGAATTTGTGTTGGGACTTAAGACTCTTTCGTTTTATTGAAAGCATAAAAACTAAAATTTGATATTTAAAAAAACAAAGATCATAATACTGATATTTTAATTCAAAAGATATTGTAATTTTTTTACTAATGGGAAGGTTTGGAAAATGCAATGATGGAGAAAAATGAGGGCATGATGAAAGGCCTGCATTGTTGTGGCAAAAGGCAACAAAAAAGATTGGTTCTCTTTTCTTTTCTTTATAAACTTTCTGTGGCTGTGCTTCAATTGGACATTGAATGCTGAGTTATACAATATATATTTCTTTTTATTTATTTTTATTATTTTATTTTTTATTTCTTTTCATGGCTCTAAATTTCATTCAATTCGGCGAACAAATCAAAGGGGGATTTGGTTAGGGCTTTCAATGAATGATGTTTGTGTTTTCTTTAGATACATAATATACGTATGAATGTGTTAAATGTTGCTTCTATTGATTGTTTTCTAACTTACGTGTCATCATTTTTTAGTACTAATATTTGTTGTGAACATTGTTAGTTATGTTGTGATAACATGTTTTGATTAAACTAATGAATGATGGTTTAGTAAAATATTAATTGAATGTTTTGAAACAATCGTTTCGATGTATATACTTCAATTAATTTTTTTGGCTTGCTCCACTTGTTAATGTAGATGTTTATCTCATCATGAAATTGTTAAATTCATTTTTAAGGATTGAAATATATTTCAAAACGAGGGGAGCTCGAGCTATATCTCGTATGACTCCGTTATCAAGAAGTCACAGCTTCAAATCTCCCATCCTTAATTATTATTGAATTAAAAAAAAGAAGTAAAAGATTGAAATATTATAGTTGATATCGATATACATAATTCAGTTCTACGATATAATGATAACATATTGTAGCGTCTAAGATTTGAAATAGTATATGAATGAATTGTATTCATATCCGAATGAGATTGGAATCATGATGATATGCATGTCAATGATTAAGAAAAAATTGAAAGAATTAATAATTACTACTTGTACCAATCGGGTGTACATTTCTTTTGTTAGCTTAATTGTATATGAACTTCAAAGCTAACTGTGTTTAACTTTAAATAATTCTAGGTTGGATGACCTTATGACATTTTTTCCTAAAGAGTATGTGAGTAAGGACAAACTATGTTGAACCCATGTTGGTCGGTAAGTAGGAACAATCTTTACTCTTAGGGCAAATAGGTAGCATGGTTAAATTGCAAGAGATAGGGAATCAGGATGAACCGAAGGGGAAAATTTCAAGTATAGAAGTATGTCATTCAAGATCATGTCAACACCCTCGTGATTTTGTTTTTTGTTTCACCCCAGAGCCTTCATATCAATAAAGATGATTATCATCACTTATATATTCAATCTTTCCTTTCATTTAATCAATATGAGATAACTTTGTTTGCATCCTCACCATAATATTTATAATCGTTTAACATCAAACACATGAGTTACAAGGTCTCGTGAATACAGACTATTAGCTGCAAAATAGATGGAAAACTGTATAAGACACGGAAAAGGGTCCATATTCTTCAATTTACCAGACCATCCAGGATAGCTAAGTGGTGAAATTCAAAATGTTATGGGCATTTAATTCATGATAACTATTTATCTAAAAGTTAATTTCTTACGGATTTCCTTGACATCAAAAGATTATAAGGTCAGATGATATATATTGTTTGAAATTAGTCAAAATATGTATAAAGCTAGCTCGACATGTTAAAAAAAATATTTTTTTTTTAGTGAAAGGCAAATGAAATACAGCAGTTTCTCAAAAAAAAAAAAATGAAATACAGCAAATAATGTTTATAAACCAACGAATAAAGTTTATTAAAATGAGAGTTTTTCTAATATGCTTGCATTTTTCACTCAAAACATATATATATATAGTTGGGATATGAACCGAGTTCTTTGTGTTTATGAGCTTAGAAAACATTACTCAAGAGTCAAGGGCAGTGAACTTTCTGATCTCCAAAATCTGAGAATGTTAGAATAATTAATTAGTCATGCGTAGGGCACTGTGGAAGACAATTATTATTATTATTTTAAGTACTTCTAGTAGGTAAATAAACAAAATTGCGGGGCTCAAGCATTGGAACCTTGCTTCTTTTTTCTTCAGTAAGGGGTCGTTTTAGGAATGTAGAATAGAAAGGATTATGAAGGAATAAAAATATAAAAAAAATAGATAAGAGAATCACTAACAAATGGGATCAGTGAGTATTCGAGTTAGTTTGTCTGCACCTTGACTATTATTATAAAATATACCATCTGGCCTTATAATATTTAGATGTCTAATCATTTATTGCATATGTGTGTGCATTGTATGTTAGGACTACTTATGCACGCGATGTTGGTTATCGCGGCTATCAAGGGTCAATGCTACATTCATCTAGTGGTATTGAGGGAATCCACGAATAATTCCAAAAAAGAGCTATTCAATGAGACATTTGTTTGGTACTACAGCGAGATATTGACAATGGCTTTACAAAATTGTTCAACTCTATCTTGGTGCAATGTAGTAACATGATGTTACCTTCTATATACATGACTTTGATATTTCAGGACACTATGAGCTGTTGGGTTTGGTACTTGTTACCACTAGTTTAGGTAGGTGGGTGGAGGGTTGATAATGGGACCTTCAAAATAGGTTTGCAATTTTTGAAGGTGTGCGTTTGGATTGAGAGTTATGAAAATGAGAGGTTTGATGAAGATAAAATCTTGTTTGGATTAATAGAAGACTATAAATGATTGTGGCAAAAACTTGCCTTTTGGATCTGATAAGGTTGGGCCTAGGGCTCCCTTCTTCAAGAATATGATCCAGGATCTAGATTATATCAAAAGATAAAAGAATAAAGATAAACCAAGTTTTGATAGGAACTTGGAACCTCCCTTCTCAAGAGAATCTCTTGAGCCCTACAATAAATCACTTAATAACTCATTTAACAATTGGATGTCTAAACTCTAACCTAGCCCACTCTATTTATAACAAAATACTAACTTATTCTCCAAGTAATGGCTAAATAGAGCCCTAGGCAGGATCATTGAGAATCTCAGATTGGAAGATGCGAAGACCTCCTAGCATTTAAAGGAGAGGTGCGTTACTTCTCTTATCGCCAATTAGTTTTGATCAGATAGATTCTCACACTATCTAAAAGAAAGATTAATGATTTTTGTGTTGAAAACTCTCGTTTGTATTGACGGTTAAGAATGATTGAAGCAAAAGTTATTATCGTATTTGGAGGGTATGTGGGAGTTTATGGAGGTATTGATAAAAAGTTCTATCAGGTTTATTTTTTTGGAGTTGCATCATCCAAACCTGAGGTTAAATCAATCTCTGATAATTTGCAGATCGGCCCCTCAAAGTACCCCTTATTTATCCATTGTGAATACACAGATTTCTTATGGGGTAGCATCAATGGGCTCTATCCGCCGTCCATTATTCTAAACTCTGATAGCAATTTAGCCTTTGATCTCTAATATGTTTGGTGGACTTTTCTGATTAATATGACTGAAAAAAAAATGTTCGCATTTTCAAGAATACCTCTAAATCCAATCAACTACATATCCAAGCTAGATTTCATACAACTACAATAAGTATATAGGAGATATAATGAAATATTAAAGAAAACACAATATGACAAAATAAGGTGATATGACTAACTACAAACTCAAAACAAGTGTGTTTGTTTCTTACTTCAGCAATATGTAGAGTAAATTTAAAAACATCTAACCTTGATGATATATTCTTTAACCAATTGAAGTATACAAGCTTATATAGTAAGCTTGTTTATATCTCAAATGTTAAGTGTGGCTTATATACTTCAATTCTCCTTCTACAATACATTTTTACTCTCAATATTCTCAGAACGATCTATGATCATTTCTACCTTCTTGCTTCCTCAACTCTCAAACATCACGATATATAATTGGTCAAGCATATATATGAAAGCATACTCTCCAAAAATCAAGAGTCGTTTGGGCCTCCAACATCTAGTGTGGGAGAGAAAAGTAATCGATATCATCTCTCATTTCAATCATCGACTATCATTTCTCGAATAATATATATCGAAATGACTACTCTAATAATCCTTAGCTATTATTTTTTTTAATAACTATTTATCTCAATCCTATTTAATCATTATTGTACTCCGAAATGTGTCTACTCTTTTACAGCCTAATCTTTTCCATTAATCCCATGATCTCCATCTTAAACACAGCAAATGATTACTCCCTAACCATTCAACATAAAAGAGGATTACTCCTATCATCTGCCTCTCAAACATGGATGATAATTATCTACTAACCACGATTATTATCTTCTTACCCTAAAATGCCCCCTCGTAGTTCTAGATCCATCATTGGTGTAAACTAAAGTATATGATCACATTCTAATTGATATTACACAACACACATACAACAAAAACAACATGAATAAACCCGAATCCAAGTGAGATCAATGATTTAGTGAAAATTGTTTTGAAGTTAGGTAAAATTGCAAGTTAGTTAGGTTAGGAGCTCGAGAATGAAAGCAAAAGAAATAATGTATTAAAAAAAAGGGAATTAGAAAATGTAGATAAGTGTGTTTGGGAAGAGAAATGCAGAAACCTGTGTTTGATTGGGAATACAAATGAATTAAAATGTGATGGCGTGTTCATGTGTATCTGTGTATGTTTTTTTTATCGTAAACAAATGATATCTAAAACCGAACCACCGCAGCTTTCACTTCATTCCCCCTTTTTGTCCAATTAGTATTGTAATTCAGTGCCGCTTTGAAAAACGCTTTTCTTTTTTTTCTTTTTAGTAAATTCCAAATGCGACATTTTTTTTTGTTTTTTGAAATTCTCAATAATATTTTAGAGTAGGAAACTTTAACTCAACATTTTTATTATTAGTTTGAATATAATACCACTAAAGCTATATTCTTGTTGTTAGTAAATGTGATTTTTATTCATAGAATATTCTAACATTTGCATTCAACCATTATATATATATATATATATATATATATATATATATATATATATATAAATTTAGAAAATAAAATAAATATGATCATTTTATAAATAATTTAGCAACTATAGTCATTGTTATTAATAATAATATTGTATTAATGAATATTTATAATATAATATTAAAACATATTATTAATTATAGATTGAAATATCTTAAAATTTGTCTACAATTGTAATTATTTTGTGAGAGTAACTTATTCGGTATAATTTCCTATGTTGTATTATGCCTTGAAAGCACCAATGATACTAAAACACATTCTGGATTTGCTTGCGTGAATGCATCAACATTCGCTTAGCACATCCTGCGCGCAAATGCATCTCGCATTACAGTGCATTGCTGCAATGCGTTTCGCATGTGTTTACGCATTAACATTCTATTTTTCGCAGCGCGCATCTACGTCCGCATTCCGTTTAATATTTACACATCCTGTAATAGGGTTTAATTAGAAGGCATATATAAATTCGAATTAAACCCTAGCCGTATCATGACACTTATTCTGTAAACTCTGTAATTTCGTTCTTCTTAATAAAACTCCACCCCCTCTCTGCCCGTGGACTAGCCAACATAACATTGGTGAACCACGTAAATTCTATGTGTTGTTTTCTTCTTCTTCTTTCACGTTTATCGTTATTTGTTTTTATATATTCGTTTTACGATTGTTGATTGCCGTTTTCATAACACTTATATATATATTAAAAAAATTCGTTTTTCGAGAAAATATTCAAAACTTTCAAATTTGGGTCTAAAACAACTTCAAGTAAGCCTACAAACCTTGTTATGAAAATGACAATCAACAAGCAAATCAAAGATGAAGAAAACGTAGAAGACAAGCAACACAGAAATTTACGTGGTTCACTAACGTTGTGCTAGCTAATCCATGAGCAGGGAGTACGATTTTTATTAAGAGAGGCAAAAATTACAGAATGAACATCATAATCAGCTAGGGTTTGAATCAAGTTTATATATACGATCTCATTAAATCCTACTACACATAAAAGATCCAAAATGCGAGCATGCTTATAAATGTGAAAACAAATACAGAATGCATAATGTATTCACACATGGGCAATGCGTGACCCCCAACTAACTAATCACAGGACATTTAAGGCATATCTTAACAAACCTCATTTCCACTTTAACTTTTAATTGTTGTCTTGTCAATCTAAATAATGTAGGATTCCTATCTTGATTATTTGATTTTAGTTTTTTATTTTTGAAAATTAATTTTAAAATACTACTTTCACATATAGATTTGATTCTTGTAGAACTCCAAAAAAAAAACTTTTGGTATTTATCTTTTATTTACGTTTTCAATTAAAGGAGAAAGAAATTAAGCATAAGTTGTAGGTTATTATTATTATTATTTTTTTAAATTGTGCGTTAAAATTAAATATTTAAAAGGAAGAGCAAATTGGATGGACCCAGCGCCCCATATGGGTGCTCCTCCCATCGGCGGCAACGCGTGCTGTGTACATGAGAGAGTTAGCGACAGATTCCCCTCTCATCCCCTACCTATCAAAACCACACATCTCTTCTTTTTCAACTTTTTTCTTTCTTTTAATTATTATTATTATTATTATACTTCACACACACATAAACAAACCCCATGTGATGTTGATAATCACCAACCATACCATTACTTTTCATTATTAATTTCCTTCCTCATTTTTAATATTTGGAATAGAGCCCCCAAGCCCTAAGGTCTCTAATGAAGGGCGGCCAAAATTCAAGAGGGGCTAAGACCAGCGAGAAACAAGTCCAAAGGAGGATCGAACGGGCCCCAACTCAGGTCTTGGAAGAGTTGATGTCGGTGGACCTCAACCAGGGCCCTATGATGGTCGGGTGGAGCTCGAACCTAGGTCTTAGGAGGGTCGATGGATGGAACTCGACACATGTCCTAGAAAGTTCGGGCAAACCTCGACCCAGGCCTTAGGACACTTGGACAAACTCTGATCCAGAAATTCAGGCAAACCCTAACACAAGTCTTGGGAGGGTTAGGCGAACCTCGATCCAAGCCTTAAAAGGAGAGCTTGGGGGTTTAGGCTCCAGCTCGACCTTAGGTCTATAAGAGGATGGGTCTCATCTGACTCTAGACCCTATTGATATTACCTAATTGAAAAAGCCCTCAATCCTTACTCGGCTCGAGAGCGGTCGATTCTCCCAAATGAGATGTGTGAGAATTGCACCCATAACTCATGAGTCTGCTCAGAGGAAAATAATGAATGTAGTCGGAAATGACCTCTTTATAAGAAGCAAGATGAAAAACAAAATAGATAAGGTCTGGAAACCTTATAAACTACTACTCTTCTAAATCTTTTTGTCATCCAAATCTGACATAAGCATCGAAGGTCGTGTGACTCACACCACATTCATGTCTAGATTATTCTTTATTTTGCAGACAATTCATTCTAAATAAATCAATAAATTGAGTACTTGAAAACCAAATTTTGACATCAACAATCTTCATGATTCTTTTTTACCACTAAATCAATTCATTATGGTAAATAGGGAGTATCAAGAAAATCGACAATCTGAGCAATCAAGATTTCCCAACCCAAACCGTAACAGTTGTGTTGTGTTATAATATTCTTTGGATCGAATTGGGTTATGATTTTACAATATTCATTGGGTTGGAGTCTGGTTCTTGGGTTGACAAATTCTTTGCTCGTTCAATTCAACTCAACCCAAGCTAAGAATAATATATGTTATTAGTGTGCTGATAAGGAACAAGTGCTAATAAAATTGATAATCTAAGTTTAAGATAGTATCATGTATTTGTTGTTAGATATAAGTGATTCGAATTCAACCAAAAAATCTATTTCAATATTATTTTATTTTCGTTGTAAAGTTATTTTTTTATTAGAGATAAGGGATTCAATTCAATAATCTCTTAGGGTGTGTTTGGGCCCCCGTTTATGTAAACGGCCGAGTTGGTTATAATAACCCAACCGGTGTTTGCCCCACCGTTTATTATAAACGGTGGTTACCTAAACCTGCGTGCCAGTTTATCTAAACCTACGTGTCCGTTTATCTAAACCTTACATATATTACTTTTTGTTACATAACTAGCCTCCCAAACACCATTTATCATAATCTCTGTTATAATAACTTGCCCCTCAAACACCATTTATAATAACCTACCGTTTATCATAACCTTCCGTCTATAATAACCAAACCGGTGCCCCAAACGCACCCTTAGTTATTAAATTGCTCTTGCCCTACTAATCTAATTTTATGGGCATTTTTGTTATGAAAATGAATGATCCTTAGTATGCTTATGACATGTAGATTGTGGATTCAAACTACTCTAAAAATGAATTATTGAATTAGAATTTACAATTTACAATTTTTTTTATTGTGTTTGGCTATGAAAAATCTAATTCCATATAATTTCAATATCTGTCCCAACAAACAAGGATCTGAATTGTAAGTGCACCCCTGAGTCCCCACCTATCCTGACACCTCTTCATTCTCAACCAATATTTATTTATTTTCTCTTTTTTGAAGTTTGCACCCTCCCCCCCATTATTCATCATTCACACTTCCCCTCAACTCCACATCTTTTATCATTATTTTAATAAATCAATTAACAAATACTTTTTTTTCCTTTCTATTATTTAACAAATACTTTCATGTATTATGGAAATCCAATACTTAGATTCAAACCTTCAAAAGCTTGATCTACCCAAACAATCTTTTATGAAATTTTTTGGATTTGATATAAGAAAATGTAATTTTATATATATATATATAGTTTGATTGAAATTGATAATTTCTTATCACTACTACATCGAACATATATAATACAAAATTATTAAATTACAGCTTTGAAATTTTAATGTTGTTCTAATATTTTTAAAATTTTAATTAATTAATGATAAAAAATTTCAATTAATCAAGGATCTGTAAAATATTAAAAAATTTAAACATAAATTTGGCAGTTTATAAAAAGAAAATAAGAATTTATCAACCTTGAAAAATAAATTTAAAAAAATGAAGACAAAATGAGATCATGTGCTAGGTATTTGTTCTGATTGGGAAAGTTAAAATGAGATGAATTTTGGGAGGGGTGTTTGTTTGTTTTATTGAAAATTTGATTTGATTTTATTTGATTTTTTTTTTTTTTTTTTTTTTTGAGCTTTTGAGATAATCCAAGAGGTACATAAATCTTGTACGTCATTATTCATTTGTGGGGCGAGTCACAATGTTTTCAATTTTGTTTACCTACTCATAATTTTTAGTACATTGATAAATGGTGAAAAAAATCTAACCCCACATTTCTAAGTCTTCATTTAAACAGAGATTTTTTTTTTTGTTACCATTCTTAATTAAAAACAACATTTTTTCTCTACCATTCCTCTAAATTTTTGTGTAATAGATTTTTTTTTAATTATATAATTTTTAGAATATTTCTTTCAAACAACTTATTCATACATGATTTTCCTACGACTATTTATTAAACATCACATTCAAACAACCTATTTAAATTACCACATTCAAACTACTACATTCTTTCCCATCCGAATATATTTTTACGATTTTTTTTTTCTTCACTACATCTATAATTAATTTAGGGAAATTGATTAGAAGTTACAAACTCTTAGTCAAAAAATATATTCATGTTTGCTTGACTACATTTTAGTTATTGAATCTAATTTGATTTGTATAATTAAAATATAGTTTTGGTCTTTTAGAAAAACAATTTTCTGGTAGTGAATTTAAATTCGAGGGCTACTAGTATTAGTTGTTGAGCTCTTTATTGCAATTGTTTTTTCAAGAAAAAAACAGCAAAATATAGTTTAGTTTAGTTTTTTTTTTTTTTTTTTTTTGAGATTACAAAATATAATTTAGTTAAATACTTATGATCAGCATATATTTTGAATTAAAAAAAAAAAAGAAGAGAGTATATATTTAGAATTTTTTCTAAATTCGGTTTTGAGAATCAATAAATTATCAAATTAACTCATTTATTTAGATTTTTAAAAAATACCTTTTGGGTAATATTTAGATTTTGTAACTTTATATTATTGGGGAAGGAGAAGTAAGGTAAGTTGAAATTTGAGTAAACTTACTCAAATATCTAGATATTAAAAAAGTATTTTGATAAAGAGGAGAAGAATATGAATTTACATAATGGAATATTTTCTCATCAAAATCCATATTAATGTACAATGATGTACATCAATAATTTCTCCAAAAAAAAAAAGGGCATCAATGATTAATAATGATATGATTTAACCAAACAAACTACAAAAATTATGATGAGTATATAATTCACATAATTGATGTCCTATAGCCTTTAAAGTTGGAGTTTAAGTTTTCATTCTCATTTGATGTATTACAAAATAAAATAAAAATAGAAAACGTATCAAAATCAAACCAAAAAATTTAAATAAAAAATATATATAATTTAATATTTACATTTTTAATCAATTTAACGTTTACACTTGAGTCAAAGTGGATGAAGGAATTAAAATTCAGAAAATGATTGTAGATAAAGGGACATGACAACTATTAACATGTAAATAAACAATTACAATACCCCATGTGACCAACCTTAAATTAAGCTAGGAGGTAAAATCCGTGTCTTAATTTTAGACACACAAACAAATAAATTAATAAGCAGCTAGACATTAACATATATTAACAATTTCAATTCGTGGGGTTTTTTTTAATGTGGTTATAATGTAAATTGAAAGAATAGTTGGTTGCAAGTTACATTAAATTGATCATTTTCAATCAATTTTTCTTTCCATCAACTACGAAGCAGGCTTAATTTAAGTGTTTTCTGCGACTTAGAATTAAGAATCTCTCAAATAAATATGCCTTCAAATCTTTTGTCTCAACCGCTAGACTATTCCCTTGAAGACAAGTTGAAATAATAGTTGGTTGCAAATTACAATAAATTGATCGTTTTCAATCAATTTTTCTTTCAATCAACTACTTAATTCATATTATTGATGTCTGATTAAGTTTTTATCAGATTAAATTATAATATTTAAGTAGGCAATAGCAAGGAGTCTGTGTGGGCGTGGGTGTTATTCTAACTTTGACAGAAATTGTTGAAGAAATTGAGGGTTTTATTTTGTTGGCGTGCATTTTATATTCCCCAGACCAAACATCCTTGTCACATTTCCCAAATCTTAATCTACTCAAAAAAATAACTTTTTAAATTAATTATTTAATTATTGCTCAATCTTTAAGCTTTGTATATATATATATATATATATGAATGAAGCAGCTGGTAAGATTTGTGGATGCTGCCTTTCTCTCTCTTGGGGCTGATTACTGTTTTTGGATCGTCACTCTCTCTTTCGAAGCCTTTAATTTTCAGGTTTTTTATTTTTTATTTTTCTCAATTCCTAACTTTCTTGGTGATTTTCTTACAAAAATGTGTTGTATGTTGTAAGTCTATTTTGACATTTTACCGAATAGATTGGTGGCGCAATTGGTTATTTGGTTTGGTGTTAGTCCAAGTTCGATCCTTGGAATCGATATTTATAATTCTCCTTCTCCCAACTTGTACTAAAAAATATATATATATAGATATTCTAATCCATTTTAACCTAACAATAACAATAACTTATGCAATTGTAGGTTTGAGTTCATTCCTTCTTCATTGTAATAAAAAAAATTACTTTTATATATGTTTGAACTTTCATTTGTATCTTAATTACTTAAAATAACTAAAACAATTACTATATTTTCCCAAATTTTGAGAAGGAATTCATATGTTTTCTGTTTTAGTTGGTGTAATTTGGTTGAGTTTTGTATGGATTCATGGTACCTGATCATGCCGATACTTATATCTTTGATTTTTTTTTTTTTTTTTGAGAAACATCTTTGATATTTACTATAACACACATATAATATAACTGAACAATATGTATTCAATAAAAATATATATTAAACAATATTTTTTTGTGCAATATGAGGAAATAAGGGATAGAACTATTTTTCTTGTGGTCCATTGATTTTAAGACAAAAATCTATTATATCTAATAATACATAGAACTATATTCATTTTAGTTTTTTAGTACAAAAATAGTTGGGGTGTGAGAAAATTTGATTTTTTTTTATTTATTATTAAAAAAATTAATAAATTTGCAGATTTTGTATGAGTAGAAAAAAAAATCTATAATCATCAAAATTTTAGAAAAAAAAAATTAAATATAGTTGATTCAATCCCATTAAATAAATAGCTACTAAATAGATAGACTTGATTTCCATCAAATTAAATATTTTATATTTTATTATTTATAAAATGTTTTTAAAAAAATATTATAATTAAAATAAGGAAAGGAAATGGCAACATTGTGGACAAAAAAAAAGCTAAAACGATAAGGAAAAAAAGGAAAGGAAAGAAAAACAAAATGACAACATAACATTAGAAAATCCTCTATTTTACTATTATTTAAAAAAGAAAAAAAGAAAATGATTGTGTCCCTGTTTCTCTGTTTCTATTCAATCCACAGTCGTTTCGAGTTCCTTTCTTCTATTCTTAAGCAAAAATCCCAAGATCTACTACTTGTTCCTGCGATCTATTTCTAAATTCTAAGAGCCCCAAATTCCTCGGAACAAAAAAGAAATCTAACAATTTCTCCATCTTTCCAAATTCTCAGATTACATCGCCATGGCAAAGCTACACGAACAACACGAATCATCACATTACACTAAACAGAATATGAAGAACGCCATGTTAAAGCACGAACACACATTTCGTCACCAAGTACGTTCAATCTCTCCGTTTTCAATCTGGGTTTTTTGTTTTCTCTTCTGGGTATCTTTTTTTTACAGATGAATTTCGGTTCAGGTTTATGAACTTCACAGATTGTACAGAATCCAGAAGCTTCTGATGAAGAACATTGCAGAGGAAAACAGAGCAAAAACAGAGACATGGGCTGTCAAGAATGAGGATCAAGATGTTAGCTTCATTCAAGAAAATGAGATTGAATTGACATTGGGGCCTTCAAGTTATAGAAGAAGAATCAAAAGAGGAGGTTCCGATTCTGGGATGAGCTTTTCTTCTTCTTCTTCAACCACTGGATCTGCACAAAAAAGTAGAAACTTTTACAGAGATGGAGGATTTGTTAATCCCTCTCAAATGGGGTTTGTGGGATTTCTTGAGGTTGAAGATGAGATGGGGCTTTCACACAATCATCCAAATCCAAATCCTTGGCTTTATCATGCTGTAAGCCTTAATCTCACTTGATTTTACCCTCATTTTTTTATGTGGTTCATTGAGTTTAATCTTGGCTGCTTGGGAGTTTCTATGAGTACAAGTTAATATAATTATCATCAGGCCTTCCACATGAAATTGTTAAAAAAAAAAAAATCTCTCTTTATCATTAGGCCTTTCCAATCTGCACTTTTCAAGTTATCTTGTGCTTCGTGTTGATATTGCGATCATCAAGCCTCGTTTGATAATCATTTTTTCACATGGTAGTGTTCTATTCTTTTGTTTTTCTGACGCGGTTTCGGTTAAATATGCTGATAACTCTTATGAGTCATGCAATTTTCTCATAAAGGAATGGGAGTAAAAATCAATCAAGTCTCATTTTTTGGAATGGTAATGTTCTCTTTTTTTTTTTTTTTCTCAAGCAGTTTTGGTTATAAATGCTATAAACTCTTAGGAGCCATTTGATCAACCGCAGTTTTCTTGAAAAGGAATGCAAGTAACGATCATTCAAGTCTCTATTTATTATTATTATTTCTTTTGGAATGATAGTGTTCTGTTAGAAAAACAAAATAACAAGTCACTAATAATTTTTACAAGTCATTCAACCAATCACAGTTTTCTCGAAAAGGAATGTGAGTAACGTTCATTCAAATCTCGTTCTTTTGTTTTTCTAACACGGTTTCGGTTATGTATACTAACAAGTCTTATGCGAGATCAATCACAGTTTTCTTGGAAAACGAATGCTGAGTAACTATTTTGATTTGAAATGAATCCATAGTACTTCATCTGTGATTCACAAAACCTGCAGTTTAAGGCTCAAATGTTTGATCAATTTGCCATCAGCAGAAATAGTATTTGTTTCTTCTTAAATTGGCCAAATTAAGCTGTTCATTCCTCAGAACAGAAGATTCCATTTGTAAAAAATAATGAAAGGAAAGGACTTCAACTTTAAGGTATAAAATATGGGACCAAACTGAAGAAAGAACAGTTAATTTTGAAGCATATTCTTGTAGGTACCATGAAGAATTGTCTCAGAAAACCGACCAAAACGTGCTGTTTTTACTGCTCTGTCGAGTTGTTGGCTGTTCACTTTGCTTTTTAATCCAAAAACTTTTTGTAAAAAGAGATTCAATTATTCAGATTCAGACCCCACTAATTCAGACTCTTCTTCTTCTAAAGAATTCAAGCCCTCTCTTCTTTAGTTTTATTCCTTTTTGTTTCGCTTTTATGATCTCTCAAGATAACAAGTAACATGTTTTTGTACTGTTTTGTTCTGTTTCTTTTCAACTCTTTTTATCTTATTACAAGCACTGAGAAATGTCAATATTATTTACAACATAAGAGAGATTACAAAAGTACCAAATGGCAGAGGTTTTTTAATCAAAATAAAGGAGCAAGAGTAAACAAAAAAATGAAAACAAAAAGAGAGTAAAAAATAACAAAAAATCACTCTTCACAATGCTGTATAGAGGTTTTGAAACAATGTAAGGGTGCCTCAGGATACCGAATGCCGCCGGTCCTTGGCTGGTCTTACTCTACCTTTTGAGCTGGACGTGACACCATCAGCACGGACGAGGCGACTGAGCTTCTTCGACATCGAGTCGATGAATGATTTCTTGGGGAGTGGAGGCTTGTCAGCACTATGCTGCAGCTGAGTGTTTGTTTGTGGACTGTTGAAGGATGGCTTCTCAGCATTAGGCGGCAGCTGAGTGTTTGTTTGTGGACTGCTCATGGATGGCTTCTCATACTCTCTCATTTTCATTTTCAATTTCACCAGCTCCAGTTTCAGATTCTCATTTTCCCTTCTCAAAATGGAGAGCTCATCTGAAATTGGGTGTACGCCTGCTGTTGTTTCAGAGGAGTATATGTGCAATTTATTAGGAACTGCAGGTAACTCGGCTTTGGTGACATCGACATTCATGACGTCTCGGATCCGTTGCTGCTCGTAGTATAGCACTTGCACCACCGTTTGAACAGGAAGCCGGTCGTTCTGTGCGGCGTGAGCGCACGCCTCTCTTGATAGTTTTTGGCAGTCCATTAAACTGCACACTTTCTTCCTTTCCATATCACTCATTGTAGGATGAGCCTATCAATAGCCATACAACATGATTCAGTGAAAGATATCTTCATTGAGATTAAGAGAGTTATTTTTTTACCTTCATGTAGATGTCTATAGCCCTGTACATTCCATCCTCTGTGACTCTTGATTGTTCAGGAATAAGTTCAGCAAGATTAATGAACTTCGAGACCGTTAAGTTGCGGTCGGAGGCAATTTCAGCGAGATAATTCTCCATTAGTTTTCCAACTCTTTCGAGGTCGCCTGATGAAGAGGGAACATGTTCTTCACTTGCACTGAACTTGAATTGATTCCCATTCAGTTCGAGTTCAAGATAATTCACCATGATCCGCTGTGCCGTGTCGACGTCGAACAATGTATCTCCAACGAAGGAATATGAGGGAATTAACAGATCATCCAAAACAGCCTGTCCTAATTGTGCAGCCATTCTGTTCTCCAAATCTAACCGGCAAGCAACCGTCGTCTCGAGATATATCGCTGCACGGAGGAGCATCGAAAGAAAGCTAACCGACAGCACATTCTTCTCCCTTGGTAGAAGACTCACTATTGTTTCCAATACAACTCTCTTCTCATGCTCTTGTTGTGGCTCAATTTTCTTCCTCCCCTTCCCAAATACCTCCTAATGCACAAAGTTTGTTTAGACTAGAACACAAAAATAACACATTAAAGCCCATTCCATCGATAACCATTTTGTTTTTAGTATTTTGTTTTTGAAATTTAAGTCTACAACAACTATTTTATCATATGTTTTTTTCTTACTTTGATGTCTAATCTTACTTATATTTTTAGAAATCAAACCAAAATTTGGAAAAAAGAAAAGTTTCCAAAAGCTTGTTTTTGTGTTTAGAAATTTGGTTAACATTTACATACTTTCTTAAAGAAATATGGATACATTATACGAAAGATGGATCACATTATAGGAAATATGAATAAGAAAGAACATATATTTCAAAAACCAAAAACAAAAAAGCAAATGGTTTTCAAACGGGGATGAATCCATTGGTTTTGGGTCGAGATCTTACCAAGCCACGGAGCGATTTCTGCGCATAGAGCATTAGAACGGGACCGAGAGAGTAATGTTTGTAACCTCTAGACATCATAGCAACAAGAACTCTTTGAAAGATATCAATTCTTAGAACAGTTAAGTCTTCAGCCCACCAATCAACAACAGGTTTAGAAGGCAGGCCCTTGGCATTACTAAAATGGCTATCTTTGCAAGCCACAAAGGCAATAGCATCAATGCAACGGCTAACCAGTTTGACCTTCTCTGCTATTGGAACAAGGCTTTGAGACATGTGCAAAACAGACACTGCCCCTGCAAGGCTTTTTAGTGCAACTTCTTTGATGTATGCCTCAGTTCTCCCCACCAAGTTCCCGACTGCGTGCTCCTCCGTCATCTCGAGATACTCCGCCACACACCGCAGCATTGCAATGTTCTCCGTGCCGATCTCGAAGTTTATCCCGTAGCAGAACATGGCAGCTAGCTCGAATGCCTCGGCCCCGCCGGGACAGTTGGGAAGCTCAACAGTTGTGAGATCAGCATCAGTTGATTCTGATACCAGTTTTCTAATGTGCCCACATTTTGAAACAAGTGGAAACTGCAAAATAAAATATTAAAAAAAAAAGTGCCAATCATCCATTCAATTCACTTATCTAATTCACTTGAAACAACTTGAAAACATCTAAATTTAACTTTATTGTTGCTGTTGTTGTACCTTGTGCAAGGAGAATGAGGCTTCTCCAACATGAACTGTGACATCACTTGGAATTTCTTGAGAAAAAATCCTAAACAAAAGCAAACCCATAAGAGATAATATAGAAACTTCTATAGTTGAAGTTGAAAGAAGCATGGCAATAAGAGCAGAGATCTAGCAGCATCTTATATAATTCCGTAACCATAAGGTTACAGATTTGAATCTCTCTTCCTCAAATGTTATCGAATTGAAAAAAAAAAGATTTCAAGAAACTTCATTGAAGAAGAAAAAAAGCATACCATTCACTTGTTCTTTTCATGGCAGAGGAAAGAAGTTCTATCTTAGAAGACATGTCAAAAGAAGAAAAGATTCCATCTTTGTCTGGTTTAGGATCAGCCATGGGGAGAGATTGAACAACAACAACCTTGAAAATCATGATGGTTTCATAATCATCATCATCAAACACTGCAAAAACAAATTCTTGAATTGAAGCTCAAAAAGTTGTTTAATTTACATGTCTAATAGCACCATGTCACCAGCATATCCAAAACTGCAGCCTACCAAATCATCATCAGCAACTCCCCATGTGAAATGACAGAAATGGGCATGGAGAAAATGGAGATAAAGGGGTGGCATTTGTGGTAATAAAGGGGAAAATGGAGGGTAAATTGGGAAGAATGAAGATGGGGTTTAGAACATATGTGGTGTGGGCTTGTGAGAGAATTTGGTTAAGAGATGAGATTGGGGGATGTTTGGGTGGAGGCTAACAGAGCAAAATGCAATATGGGAAGAAACTCCCAACCACAAATGTTAACATCTTGAATTTTCCTAGAGGAAAGAAAGGGTTTATTCTAGTCTTATCTCAAAAGCAATGTTGGAAACTCTAAATCTAATTACCCCCGAATGTTTTTAAACAAAAATATAAAAGATCAAAACACATAGATCATTCAATTGTTACACATGTGAATGTGGTCTCACCATTAGTTAAAAGTGAAGAAATGTTATGTCCAAGTGAACTAGTCCATATATAAATGAGAGTGCTTAAAAGATATGATTTACATTACTTATATCAATAAGACGCACCTTCCTTTTTTGTGGCTCTTTTATTTATATATATATATATATATATATATATAAAGAATATTTCATTTTAATAGAGATCTAAACTTTATTTGAAAGTAAACTTATGTGAGTTTATTTGAAAATAGACAATATTGTACTATGAAATATTCTAACTGGAATTTATTGTTGTGCTAAAAAAAAAAGAAACAACCTTTTTCATATGATGTACTAAGAAAAGACAATTTGATGTTTAAAAACTATGAATGTATTAGGCTTGTTTCTAATAAATTAGCATAGAGTTGGGAATGTTTATTTATTCCTTTAGAGTTAAGTCAATTAAATTTGTACCTTATTTCGTGACACTTGGATATGACAATTATATTATTTATTAGAGACAACAACCGCATAATTATTCATATTAAAATGATATTTTCCATTTTAAAATGGAGAAAAACTTATCTTTAAAGAGGCAAACTCTCCTTAAAAGGGTATGTGGGGTCATTTGCTACCACAAAATTTTTCTTATTTTAAAAATAGTATTATTTAAAGAAAAATTTGTAGCACTAAATGGTGTCATATAACCTACTAAGGAGGGCTTGCCTCCTTAACTATAAAGTGACAAGTTTTTCTCTTTTAGATATAAATTTAATTGTGTGTGACTTTATTTATTTTTATTTCATTTAAAAGATCTACTAGAATAGATGGTTGTTTATATTCATGACATTAGAACTACTTTGTTATATAGACCACCAATATCATTTGAAATGAATTAATTGTACCAAGAAAGAAAGTTGGGTTGAAGTGTGAGGGTGATGGGAGTTTGCTCTTTAATTATTGAGGACCAAGTGGTGGAATTGATAAGAAATATTGGTTTTATTATGATCAGTTTCAATTCATGGAGCTGAATAAGAAAATAAAAATAAATGTGAATGTCAAATCCCTTTGATGACCATCTTATTATTTGTCCAATCACTAAATGAAGATTTTTGTTTACATCTTCTTCAACTTCAACCAATTACCAATCTACCCTTCAACTTCAACCAATTATCAATCTCGCTCTTATTTTCCTCTTTGATATCCATTTGTTTTTTGTTTTTTATATTTAAAATTTAAATTTACTTTTACTCATATTTTTTAGCATGTACTCTATCTTTCATTTAACTTTTCTTAAAATAATAGGTGAATGCTAACTAAAATTCAAAAATAAAAATAAACTTTTGGAAATTATTTTTTTTTTTTTCTAAAATTTAGTTTAGATTCTATTAATATAGGTAAGATATAGATATTCATATAAAAAAATATATGATATAATTATTGTAAACTTAAATTTTAAAAATAAAAAATACAAACACATATTCATATTATAATGATTATATATTGAAATAGTAACGAGTTAAAAAAAAAAAAAAAAAAAAAAAAAAAAAAAAAAAAAAGCGATTGCTTGTACATCTTTTCCACTAGATCCAAAAAGGATTCCTTTTGTGCCCCCAAAATAATTGTCATATCAAATAAGTGGACATGGGTCCTGTCAATACAATATATGTATATTTCAAGTCTCTAAATTTAGTTTGGCTCAATAAGAATTGAATAGGTAAATTTGAGCCACAAATGAAGATGAACACCAAGTTGTCCCCATCACACATGGGTCTGCTTTTAGTTGAATAGCTTAAGACAATATGAAACCTCAATTGAGCCAACTGGATTCTTTTGTCTTTGAATTGATGTCCAATGGTACTTTTATTTAGTTATTACCAACATTGACATATCCCTTGTAACTCAAAATAAGAATAAATGAATAAATACTTTGTTGTTGGGATGGATTTAGAAACTTAAATAGTAAGTTCAAATAAGGATTGGCTCAATTCTTCAAAGTCCAAGCATATTTTATCCTTGTTTTGCTTTGTAGGATCTAAATCAGGTTAAATTTATTTAAATAATTTAGTCATCCAAATATTTGAAATTCAACTTAAACTCGGTGATGCCTACTACTTCCAAATTCAAAAAAAAAAAAAAAAAAAAAAAAAAAAAACCAAGAGATTTGCCTTTCCAAGGGAGATTAAAAAACTTGAACCCCCAAAGATGCACAAATTTTTATGTTCAAGATCTAATAGTACCAAAAAACTAAAAAGATGAATCTTAATTCAAACTAAAATTACAATTCGTGTGTCTAATCATACCTTGAATAGATAATTAATCCTAAGCACAGAACTTTCCCCCGTAGGTATGTCTTGACGATCAAATGCATATTTCCTCTGTGATAATAATTTAAATGAAATAGTATAGATAAGAAATGAGTAATTTAGAAATAAATAAAATTAGACATTATAACATTATATATATGAAAGAAACAAAAATGTGATAGCAAACTTTAACCGGTGTCATGTTAAACGTTGAAACATTTTTTTTTTTTGAAATAAGGTAACCACTACCATTCATGGGCTAGACACCGAAGATATCGAAGGTATGCCACAGGTGAGTTTTGAACTCAGGACCTTGAGGGATGCATACCTTCCAAAGCTCAAGTCTTCAACCACAGTGCCACCCCTTGAGAACGTTAAATGTTGAAACATTGAGATCGAGCAACTGCGTAGCTATTTCTGTTTTTAATCCTGCAGTCACTTCCTAAGAGAAGATAGTAAGAAACACATTAACAGATGCATGCATGATAAAAGATGTTTTTAGAGAAGCAAAGGGATGACAAGCATAACATATTCAGTTACAAGAGTGGATAACGCCTTACTACTCATCGGAGGGGCAGTTATTTCAATCAGTACTGTCACAGGTAAGACTCATCGGAGTGGATAACGCCTTAAATTATTATAAATGGTGTTTGAGGGGCAGTTATTATAACAGGGATTATGATAAACAATGTTTGAAGAGCTGCTTATAAAAAATATATATATAAATAAATATATATATATATATATATATATGTAAAGTGTAGATAAACGGACACGTAGGTTTAGATAAATTGGCACGCAGATTTAGGTAACCACCGTTTATAATAAACGATGGGACAAACATCGGTTGGATTATTATAACCAACTCGACCGTTTACATAAATGGGGGCCCAACAGAAATCAACAAAACCATTAATCTCATCCACAAAACCTGCTGCAAAAAAAAAAAGAAAGAAAATAAAAATCTAAACAAAACAAGAAGCAGGACAGAACCAAAATCAAACAAACGTGAACGAAACCAAACTGAAATTCTAATAGATTTACATTCTACAGATAAAATACAGTTCTTAATCGATGGACTACAAAAATGTTCATATAACAATCAGGTGCCATGGCTTCCATTGATAATCTTTGTAGGATTTCTTCTCTTGACCCTCTTCCTCATCATCTCAGCCCATCTTGCAATCACATTGGATGCTTCAAATTTACCAGAAAATTTCAATTTTTGAGCTAATTCCTCAAGGATGTCAGGTCTTCCAGCTCTAGAAAAATCAGCAGCAAATTTGTTGTAGTCCAGCTGAGGAGCCTTCATTCCTTTATCAATCATTTCCTCTAGATACTTGCCCGCTTCGCCGCACCGTCCCTGACTTATGAGCCCTCCGATAAACACGATGTACGAGTTAATGTCAGGGCAGCACCCCTTTTGCTTCATCTCGTCCCAAACAGTAACACCCATTTCATAATTCCTTGTTTGAAAGTAGGACTTCATCAACATGTTGTATGTGTGGATTGTTGGTTCAATGCCGCTCTCGACCATCCTTTTGTATATCCGAACAGCATCGTCAGGCATTCGCTTGTTTGTCATCAACTTGATCAGAGCATTGTAGGTCTTCCCATCAGGTGGGCAACCATTAGTTTTCATCTCTTTCAGTAGCTCATATACCATGTCCATCCTTTTTTTATTCCCAAACCCTGTGATCAAACATGTGTACATTCCAACATCAGGTCGACATCCCACTCCCTTCATTTCGTCGAAATACTCGACTGCTTCTTTCATCTTGTTTTGTTTACAGAAATCTCGGATCAAGATCGTGTAACTTTTGACATCAGGAGATGGGCCCTTGACTTTCATAACCTCAAAAAACTTGATTGCATCTGATTTCTTCTTACACCTGAACAAACCTTCGAGCATGGTATTGTGAGCAACAATATCAGGCTTAAAACCTTCATCAATCATCAGATTCCATATCATTCCCGCCTCCATCAGATTCCTCACCCGACACCAACCGTTCAACAAAACAGTGTACGTTTGCAAATTCGGCATAAACCTACCACGCAACTTCTCAAAAACTAATCGAGCTTCTTTACCAAGCTTTGCCCTCCCTAGACTATCAAGCAAACAGTTTATAGTTTCTACGCCCACTTTGTACTTGTACTTCTTCATCAACTCAAAAATCCCAACAGCTTTCCTCCTCTCTTTTGCAGCTGCAAATGCTTTGAAACAAATAGTGAAAGTCTCCATTGTCAAAAGCTCTTTTTCAGCCATTTCTTCAAGCAATGAAACCATGGTTTCAAATTGTCTCGTCTTCCCCAAAATTGTCATCATCATATTATAAGTTTTGGAATCATGGGCAAATCCTGGTTTCTGAGCAGCCCAACAGAAAAATCTAAACGCAGGTTTACGAGCTTGTTTGAACCTTTCCAAGACCTCCAAAACAAGATCGTGAGACAACTTGAAATCACACTCATCAAGAACAACCTCCATATTCCTATCTAACGCAAATAATTCGTCGATCACCTTGCATATGCGATCAACTTCAGCCAAATCTGCCCTTGAATCGCACTCACGATCATCATCATCCTCGCTCTTCTCGCATTCAATTTCAGAATCAAAATCCGAATTAAGGTCACAAAAGCATCTAACTAATAAATCAAAATTTGGGAGGAGATGATTTCTTAAACTAATCGTTCTGGAACTCAGAACAATCAACATTTTTTCTTGAGGAACAGAGAATGAAGAGGCGTGTGGCAAAACAAATGGAACTTGGCAATGAGAAGAATGAAAACTAGCATGAGAACGAGAATCAAACATACAAGACAAGGGCAGAGAGCTACAACCAGAAACGTGCATTTGGTCTCCGAAACTTGGTCCTTCTCGTCCCAAGGATCGTCGAATCTGGCAGCCGACATTGGGAATGGTTGCTGTGAATGTGGAGAACTTGGAAGCCCTACGAAGAGTTAGAGAGAAACATTGGTGTGCCATGCATTTGATGGAAGCAGAGTTGTTGGAAAGGGACGGAAGATTTAGTGAAGTGATACACTGCAGAGATTGGGACAATACCTGTCAAGACACAGAAAATTATCAAATATGGCCGAAAATTCCACAAGCACTTTATTTATTTTCTAAGAAAGTTAAAAGTTTAGAACTAAGAGCTAGAATTCACTCTATACAGTTGAGAGATTTTTTTTTTTGGATAGGAAACAAAGGCATTCATTGTCGTATGATTTTAAAACTAAAATTTAACTATTATAGTTTGTTAAAATCTAAAAAATATCTTTGTCGTTCGTTATCTCAACAAATTAATTATGTGGAAGTTAATCATTTAGGAATAAATTAGGAGATTTTTTGTTCAATCAACCATTTAAATCGCACCGTCATATTGCCACATGAATAATTAACCATACGTATCTAATTTGCCCATGGTTATGAATGAAAATGCTTGTTTTTTAGGTTTTTTTTCTAATCAAACTATAGGGACATAATTCTGATTTTTTTAAGCATAGGAACTAAATTCTTACTTTCTCCAAACCTTTTTTTATTAAATTTTAGTGGCTAAACTCTAACTTTCCGTAAGGACCTCAATTCCTATTAATAGGTTGGAAAGGCAAATTGGGTAATTCCTTAATAGGGTTTTGTGTTATTGTGGTTGGGGGCCTTTTGGGGTATAAATAGTGGAAGGAAGGGAGGATTGAAGAGAGTCTTATTTTGGTGAAGGCTAGGTCTGAGGACTTGGAGGAGGGATTCCGGTGCTCTCGAATACACCGGTTAGCTTATCGTTTTCTTTATTATCTTGTCGTGCTATTTCCATTAAGTTTGTATTGAAGTAAGCTTTGGATTATTAATGATATATGAAATATAGTGTGTTTTCTACTGTTATCTCTATCTATTTGGTTGTTGTTTTGTCCTGTGTATTCTTGGGAACTTGTTAGGTATCAGATACCTAACACTTTCTTTCATAACCAAATTTATAATTTACCCTTATTGTTGATTTATCCATAGAGTAATTTCTAATTTTTCAGTGATTTTTCTTAATACAAGTTTTCTAGAACTAAAGTGGAACAAATTTAAGATTTTGAAATTTTTTAAGACTTGCATTATACTGTTTTATGAAAAGTAGGAAACCAAGAGAATGTTCAATGGTTTCTTTTATAAAACTTACAAGGAGCACAGAGACGATGGGGGACATTGATCAGGAAAAATACAAACTTCAAATCTATTCAATCTTCTTTTTCTTAGAAAAAATAAGTAAAATAAAAAGATGCAAAAAAAAAGTGGGAAAAGAGGATATAGTTTTTGTTTCTTTACTAGTTTTTTATATTTGTGAGTATCCAAGCCTACTTGCATGCACCATTTTAATCCAAACAAAAGAAGAAAAAAATTATGAATATTGCTATGATATTCATTTAGTTTTCCTACTCCATTAACATATTAACCATCCTCAATCCAATTATTTTTATTTGATTTCTTTTTTCTGAACTTTGAAGGTCATAAATTCAAGGGAGAGATAGAAAGAAACCTTTGAACTGATTGCTGCTGCTTTGTTAGCCTTTGTATGGGCTTCTTTACTGCAAAAGTTTAGAACTCCCTCCTTTTCTTCTTTTTTTTGAATTCAGCAACATTTGTAGGTGGGTATTTGAACTCATGACTTTTTTTTTAATCACAAGCACATACTTATGCCAGTTGAGGCAAAAATCTATCTTTTTCTTCAACCTTTGAGTTGCATGAACCATGATCTTTGAATAGAATCATATTGCTTGCACAAAACTATTCAAACAGAAGAAAAAAACTTATCAGAAATTAAGCAAACTCCGTGACGACACTACCCAACAAGAACTCTCAAACGCACATTTTCACAATGAGATTAAAATTTGAGAGATAGTAACTTCAAGACAAGAAGAATTAGGAAAAGATCAAATTTGAAGATTACTGTTAGATTATAATTGTATTTTTCTAGTTGAACAATAATAATGTACCTTCAAGGGAATTGAAAGATTGGTCAATGAACAATTTAATCATGGTAGAGCTTATTCTTACAACAAAATTCAAACCAGTTAAATGAGAGAGATATATGTAGTTTTGTAGAATCAAAACCTATTATTCCATTCAGACGTCCATGGTGAAATACTCTTCTCAAATATTTTTTTTACTTGAATTTTAATCTTGCCATTATGCTTCATTTTCTCTTTTCTATTAATCCATCCGCCCCTTTTCTTCAAAAAATTTCAGTTCAATTGCCCTGAAGAATTAAAATAGAATTGAAATCCGAATAGCCAACACATAAATCACGTCTCAATTTCTAAATTTTGTTCTTCAAGTGAGAAGAAAGACGTAGATGGAAATTGGGAGCATACCTGTAACAAAAACGGAGCAGAAAAACTGGACAAACGGCGGCGACACTGAGTTGTCGAAAAAAGAAGAAGAAGAATCAACGGAAGAAGAGTTCGGTTTCCGGTAACAAGCCTCGGCGGCTGCGGCACAAGCGGAAGAAATTACGGCGGCGACACCGAGCTGCCGAAAATGGAGGGCAGGGCGTAAAGAAGCAACAGCAACCACGTGAAAATTAGGTTACTCTTTTTTTTTTTTGGAAAAACAACTTTTTTGAAAATCAATTTGTTTTTACCATATTTTCATAATTCTTGATTATTATTTTTTGTTTGGAGAGAACATTTTACTAAAATTAAGCATAATGCTGATTTTTTGTCTTTCGTGTTCTTCAAAAAAAAATCTGTATGTTTCTTTTATTACCTAATTTGTAAAAAATAAAATTATTTAAAAACCAAAATAATTTAAAATGGGTCTAATTATTTCCTATCCGTTCTAATTTTATTTTGCAAAAAAAAAGAAGAGATTTTTGTTTAAATTAAATTTAAACAGCTATATAATATTTACAAATTCATTCATCTAGAATAAATTTAGTAAGCATATTCAAATAATTGAATACGATAAATTATAACTTTAATTTTAATGATTGGAAAAAAATCAAAAGTTCCAATCATAGTTTGACAATAAAAACTAAATTATAAGACTATTTTCTTTTTAGTCATTATAGTTTGATAATAAAAACTAAATTTTATTTTTAAAATTATAAGACTATTTTTTTTCAAACTACAAAATTGAATTCAACTTTGAAATTATAAGCATTAAATTCTAAATTTCTCCCCATTGGCTAAATATATAATTTACCCCATTAAATACTGAGAAAATGATTAAACCCCAATACCTTGCTTTAACATTATTCATTCGAGAAATCAATTATGACAAATGGACACAGGTACGTTGGCACACAGAAGTATAGTGAACTAAGCCAAATATTAGGAGGCATAATAGCTAAGGACCAATACATAAAAGTAGATGCATATTTATGAGATATTTAGGTTCAAAAAGTAAACTCAACTCCATTAAAATTAGCCAACAAGAACGGAGTTCTATCGGCATCTTGTACGACCTAGTAACCATGAGATTACAAGTTCGAATCTCTCTTCTCCCAATATTGTTGTATCAAAAGCAAAAAAAAACGCCATCAAAATTAGCATAATGATTCTGATTCAAACTATTGACAAAGGAGAAAAGTTTCTTATATATAATAAGGGCAAGCCATCGTTCATATTTTGTTCAAAGTAGAAACAAATAAGCAATTGTCCAAGCTATAGTAAATGGCTGTGTTTATCTGTACTTGTCTGTGGGAGCTAAACTATGAATCCCTACTTGGGCTTAAAGCAGAGTCCATAATGGTTGTCTTCATTGCAACTCCCCAACAGGTGCCTCATTTAGCCACAAGAAATGAATGAAGTCGTATAGTTTCGCACTCACGCTAACCTGCATAACATCGTAAACTTGTCGAACCAATACGATATCAAGATGATGAAATGAATACCAATGAGATTGAGATGTATGGATAGTACTTTGTATGGTGTCGGATTAAGTCTTCTCATGTAATCGGGACGCATCTTCTCAAGTTGTTTGATGCAACGGCTTCGAATGTCCTTCAGAGCTGGTAAACATTCTGCTGTTTTACCTTTAGGACAAAAAAAGGAAAGGAATTGAGTTAGCCATTACTTGGATGCTTGAATAGGGGATTCTCAGTGAAAGGTATATGCAGGTTGGTTTTCATTTCACCTGATTTTGCAGTCCAGTAGCACTTCAGGAGCTCCTCGACTTGCTGTGGCACCACGTATGCCCTTTTCGATTCATTAAATGGGTGACGACAAAGAATTCTTTCACCCACCTGTAGTTTTCCCATGAAAAGAAAATAAAATAGTTAAACTTTTGCTCCAAATAGTCACTGTATGCTCAATGAGTCTTTTCTGAAATGGAAAAACAGTCCCAGAACCAACCATCCCCCTATTTATAAAAAGGAAAATTGTACGAACTCTTCTCACAAAATTAAATAAATTTTAAAGTTTTTGCATCCATAGTCAATAATACATTACTGTATTATGTATTATTAATACACTATAATAAAAAAAGAGGTGACAGTACTCATTAATATCAATGACTATATTTGTTATTTTTTAAAAAGTTGTCATATTTGTAATTATTTTCTAGATTGGACTATTCTTGCAGTTTCCTTATAAAAATTAAGGTGATTTTTTATAACCATTTTGTTTTTTGTTTTTGAAGATAAAGCCTACGAAAGGGGAAATAAAAGATTCCTATTCTTACCTCACTTTTTTTGGCAATGGAATGTTTTTACTTTTTAGTCAAAAAAGAAAGAACAAAGCATAAAAGGGTCAATTGAACACAAAAAGGAAAAAGAAAAGAGATAACAACTATCAAACAGATAATCATACAATGATACAAGTACTAATGCAAGTTAATGACTTACCTTAGGAGGCGGTTCATTCTCGCCTGCCATTATGTCTACCAAAGAATAGCCTTCTTTCCCATATAGTCTAAAAGTACGCTTTTTACATGGAATTGAGACCTACAATAATGAAGTAAAGAAACATGAAAGTATAATCTTTCAACATAAAAGCAAAAATCATCACTGGAATTTACTTCATAAGAAATTGCTTAAATTCACAACCTTTGAAACGTCTTCAGAAAGTTTAATGCGGGGCTGGTTATTTATTTCAACTAGCTTGAAGACGCATCCTAAAGCAGCCTGAGCATAGCATGTAACCAGATACGTTCCAATTCCATATGCATCAACCTCATGACCCTGCATAGGATTAAACAAATTAGGAAACTGATATGATCCAGGATCTAGATTATATCAAAAGATAAAAGAATAAAGATAAACCAAGTTTTGATAGGAACTTGGAACCTCCCTTCTCAAGAGAATCTCTTGAGCCCTTACAATAAATCACTCAATAACTCATTTAACAATTGGATGCCTAAACTCTAACCTAACCCACTCTATTTATAACAAAATACTAACTTATTCTCCAAGTAATGGCTAAATAGAGCCCTAGGCCCAATCGAGCCCTAGGCCCAACCTTATCAATACCCGCCCCTTTAAAGCACCTTGTCCTCAAGGTGGGCATAAACAAAAATAGATTTTTTTTTTTTTTTTTTTTTTTTTTTTTTTTTTTTTTCCGGCGGCAGCAGCGGCGAGTCGGTGGTGGAGGCAGCAGTGACAGAGGTGGTGGTGATGACAGTAGCGGCAACACTGGTGGTGGTGGCGGCGGCAGTGTCGGAGGTGGTGACGGTGGAGATGGCGGCGGCGATGTTAGAAGTGGTGGCGGCGATGGTGGTGGCGGAGGTGGTGAATAAAGATTAAAGATAAACCAAGTTTTGATAGGAACTTGGAACCTCCCTTCTCAAGAGAATCTCTTGAGCCCTTACAATAAATCACTCAATAACTCATTTAACAATTGGATGCCTAAACTCTAACCTAACCCACTCTATTTATAACAAAATACTAACTTATTCTCCAAGTAATGGCTAAATAGAGCCCTAGGCCCAATCGAGCCCTAGGCCCAACCTTATCAATACCCGCCCCTTTAAAGCACCTTGTCCTCAAGGTGGGCATAAACAAAAATATATATTTTTTTTTTTTTTTTTTTTTTTTTTTTCCGGCGGCAGCAGCGGCGAGTCGGTGGTGGAGGCAGCAGTGACAGAGGTGGTGGTGATGACAGTAGCGGCAACACTGGTGGTGGTGGCGGCGGCAGTGTCGGAGGTGGTGACGGTGGAGATGGCGGCGGCGATGTTAGAAGTGGTGGCGGCGATGGTGGTGGCGGAGGTGGTGTGGCGGGGCAGCAGCGCCGCAGGTGGGGTTGGTGATGGTGGCGGAGGTAGGGGCAACGCGGCAGCAAACGACGGTGGGGGGAGGCGGAGGCGGCAACGGAGGAGGCGGTGGTGGCGGGGTCAAAACCCTAGCCGTCATTGTTTTTTCCAACCTAATTTCCTCCTAAAACATCGTTTTAGGTCATTGAAACTCTCCTTTAGGTCTTCTCTAATTTCTTTTTTTAGAGAAGCTACCTCTTCTCTCGAGGTCTTTTTCAAGTCCACCATCAAACTTTGCAACTTTTCTTGAATGAAACGAAGAACCTCTTGATCCATCTCTACAACCAAGAATCGAACGGCTCACGATACCAATTGATATGATCCAGATCTAGATTATATCAAAAGATAAAAGAATAAAGATAAACCAAGTTTTGATAGGAACTTGGAACCTCCCTTCTCAAGAGAATCTCTTGAGCCCTTACAATAAATCACTCAATAACTCATTTAACAATTGGATGCCTAAACTCTAACCTAACCCACTCTATTTATAACAAAATACTAACTTATTCTCCAAGTAATGGCTAAATAGAGCCCTAGGCCCAATCGAGCCCTAGGCCCAACCTTATCAGAAACTTGCTCAACCTGCATTGTACTGTGAGAACTCGTCTATATATATATATATATATATATATTTTTTTTTTTTTTTTTTTTTTTTTTCGTGACTGTTTGAACCAGTTTGCACCCGCACTTCGACTATTGTCACGGGACATACCGCTTGACCCTACAATATTTGAATGCCAAGGAAACCCGTAGGTAACCATCATGGATTAAATCCATTACCTCTTAGTTCTCTAAGACCTTCTTGACCACTAAGCCACTCTAACAAAAATAAATAAAACTCGTCTAGATTGCATGTGTTTTCTTGTAAAAACTCGTCTATTTTATGCCACAGTAAAACAAATACAAAAAGTTTCTCACAAAAGAATCCCTACAATCATATAAAATTCTGCACACAAATATAAGAAAATCAACACCTTTTGGTTGAAATGATTACCTGCTTGTTTAAAGCATCTAAAGTTTCCTCATTGAGGTCATTACTGGCAGTAATATTTATTTTTCCAAATCCAGGCACCCCAAACTCCTTTTCAATAACAGTGAAAAATTTCCGTGCCTCACATGACAAATATGCTAGATCACCAGAGTCCAACCTAATCCCTTTAGCTTGGTACCTACACTAAATAAATTTTTTTTAACAAGAAACAACTTTCATTGAACTGATTAAACGATATAAAATCCTCAAGGATATGAAGTCCCATCTATTTGAAACTTTGTACTCAAAGTTCACTATTACGAAATAATCTGAAAAGTTACATTTTTTTTTTTGAAACAAGTTAACGACGCCCGAATCTGAAAAGTTACATTTAATTATTATGTCAAAGTGTCTCAAACATCAAATTAACTCATGCGTTTTAATTTTTCCTTTTATACAAATCAATGAATGCACCTAAATGGCTAGCAAATGATATACCTTGTTACTAGCGGCATAGAAAATTCTCTCTTCATCAACCAGGTTCATACCCCCAAATAATTTGGAAAGTAACATGTCAAAATATGCTTAATTAAAACATTTGAATGTGAAAATTAGTGATCGTAGATTTGGAAAAGTCAAGCTCCCAAAGGAAGAAGGGCACGCCTAGGGATTATTGACCTTAAACAGAAAAAATACTTCTTTGTTTTTTTTTTTTTTTTTGAAAGGAAAATACATCTTGGTTGGCTAAGTGGATTTGGAGATTTCAAAATGAAAAGAGAGGGCTGTGGAGAAAAAGTTATTACAGCAAAATTTGGTTCCCAACACTTTGATCTCAAGCCAGGGACCTTTTCCCTCGGCTCATCTAAGGAGCCTTGGAAAAACATTACAAAAGAAATGAGGACAATTTAGTGCCAACTTAAAGCATACCAAAAATCTGAAAACATTCACCAATCAGAGTTTTGATTCATAAAACCCATTCTATAACCACTCATAAATTGCAAATGATAAGTGTATTTTAGGCATACCCCAAATCATTGAGTGCCAGAGCAACTGCACAGAAATTAGGTATTCCACTCCGTATAACCTGGCAAATGAATGGGAATATGGCATTGGTTATGCATGTAGGCATCAACAAGAAACACAAACTACAAACAAAGAAAGTAAATTATACGCATAATTGTTCCATTTTCAAAAAATAACACTGTAAACATCTTTCTTCAATTTTTAATTAAGAAATGAACTTTTCATTGATAAAATTTTCAAGATCCAACACCAAAAGGAGTTTATTAAAAAAATCCAAAAGTGAGAAAGGAAAAATGCAAAAGTAAAGCAAAGAAACATGTGAACAGTGAAGAAAAGCACCCCAATTAATACAAATATTGGGAGGGGAATAAGATATTAAATATATCAGAAAGAGAGCACGAATGATGAATTTGAGCTTAGCACTACTAAAACACTCCAACCAAGATTTATGCTTATCCTAGAAAAATTGTTGATTCCACCCAAGCCATAATCTTAATAATTTTATTTAACTCACATCATATGTATCCACCAGAGCAAGGAAGTCGGTTGGAAATGCCAAAGCATAAGACGTGAACGCAGCCAGCTCACTTTGGTTGGTCTCACCAAAAATGCCATGCAATGAAGGCAACCACTGCAGCAGATATGCGTGGAGTTAGATATGGTCATGATTTCTAAATCAGCAGAAGGTATAATGGAAAAAATAAAATAATTAGAGATCATAGGCATGGAAAAACATAAATATAATCATGAGCCTGATTCGATGTGGCAAAGCTGTATGAAACAGAATGCATAGCGCTCATTATGCATTCATTTTGAGGCCCAACCACTCTTTCCAGCTCACCATTCTTCTTATTAACTGCTATCAACTACACCGCACAACTAAAAAGCTGATAACATTTCCTCTTGATGCAGCCTAGAATCTTAATTTCAGAATTAGAAGAAAAAAAAATGAAAGGAAATCTTTCTGAGTAAAAAAAGTTGATGCCAACCAAGCCTGAAAAAGAAACTAGCTAAATAATCTAATTAACAAACAAATTGCCAGCTGCTTGATGAGAACCAGAAATCAAAAGATAATAAATAGAAAATAGTGTTGATAGAAGCAAAATTATAATAAACCAGGAACTTTTAGAGTTTGGACCCTCCCACAAACTATTTCCAGAAAACTGTCAGTGGCCGATCTCAAACTCCCTCTATTTAAATCTGGGGAGAGATTTGAATCCATGACCTTTTGATCTATGAGTTACACTGATGTCAATGAGCTACTGCTTTTATTGGCCTCCCTCTATTAAATCTGAACGTCAACACAGAATAAAACTTCAAGTTAATGATCAAATACCTGAATCTTATTCAACCACATTTGAACTGCACTAAAGAAATCTTCACAGGTGTGTAAGCCATCACTGCTACGAAGTGACTTATCTATGATCTCATCTGGACTCTGCAAATCACACATTATATTATATAGCAATAAACTAAAACTATGTGATGTGTGAAAAGTCTAAAATACTTAAACTTGAGAGAGAGAGAGAGAGAGAGATTAATTGGGTTGTGATGATATCTTATCGAGGTTCTCTTGGTCTGTTGCTTTACCCAATTATCCACTCAGCATTCTCCATCTCACTCTTGTGGGTCATCCTTAAAAAAGGAAAAAGAGTTTCTTTGGCAACATTTCATCAGGGCATATTGATGGTCTACATGGAACAAAAGGAAGCTTCTTTTTTTTTTGTGAAAAGTAGCAACCTTACAATAGGATTTACGACTCCATAGTTTTTTTGGTACGTCTCTTGGTGTAAACTATCATCCCTCTTTCACCCATATAGTTTTTCATTTCTTTCGCCCAGTTAGAAAAGTTCTATGCAACTCTTATAGGTGGGGTAGAATCCCCAATATGTAATTTCATATCATCAGTGGAATTATTTCTTACAAAACTACATATATTAATTGTTTAGAACTAATGTTTTATTGCACCTTGAAGAGCCCAATGAAAGTCTTTTTAGGTTCCTCTTGACATCTTGAGTCTAAGTTTTTTCGTAAGAATTACTCTTAGAGCCCAATGGAAGTCTTTTTCGTAATTTCCTTTGAAAGGGAAATTTTCTCCTAGGCTTCGTATTTTCATCTTACCGAAAGGAAAAAAATAGTATTTTTGTTATAGTTCCCTCTTCTGTATAAGTTACTTGGCATGTGTTTCATGTAACTTCCACTTTGCACTTTTTTCTATAATTTCATCACCATTTGGAGATTTTTTTTTTTTTTTGTTTGCAATCTAATTAGTGTGTTTGGAATGACTATATTTTGTATTTCATAATTATCACTTTATCATGGAACTTGGCAAAGAAGCTAGCAAGTGAAATTAGAGAGTAACTAACCATAAATGAGCTAACAAATGCATGGGAATGTGTCCCACGAAGTGGTATGTCAAATAACCTCCCAGCTGCAACGTTGCTGTGTTAAATAGAAAAAGGAGTGTATATTAGCATAAATTAATAATTTAAAGCTAACAATGGAGATTGATGATATATACATATATATATTCTTTTTTTTCTATAAGTGTTTGGGTAGTACTTTCACCAATCTCACAGGATATACACTATCAAACTAAACGTGAGCCATTATACATTAAGAAATGAAGGAATAGCAGGTTCATGAAAACCTTAACTTCCTCTGAATAAGGCATCAATCAGTGCTCGTTGGTGAAACGGGAGCACCATTTTTAATACTAGAATAAAATCCATTAACCAAGGAGAATAATTACAAAAGCGCTATCATGAACACTCAAATTGGAAGTTAACATTATGACAGCATCGCAAAAACTTCTATCAATGCCATGTCTCCTTTTCCCTCCAAAACAGTAGAATTCAATACAAACTTCAATTCAAGTTTTGCAACTCATTTATATATTTCTGAACGGAGCATAATTCACTTAATACTAGCTCTTGGAATTACTTTAATACGGTTCATTAGTTAGGGGTGTTCGGATAGTTAGTTGGTTAGCTCTTAAAAGGCTATATAAGTGTAATACTACCCATTAATCAATACAACTTGAAAATTCATTTGACTAAAGTCATTGAGGGAGACCATATGATAGAGTGATTATTACACTTGACTTCAGCCAATCATAGAATACTAGATTACAATAAATATTTCTGAAAATAATAAAGTAAATAATATATGGGCATCCATTCCCAAA
This sequence comes from Sicyos edulis, assembly GCA_036507275.1. NCBI lineage: Eukaryota > Viridiplantae > Streptophyta > Magnoliopsida > Cucurbitales > Cucurbitaceae > Sicyos > Sicyos edulis. Next base: position 43,400,592 of record CM071850.1, read on the forward strand.
TAGTAGTATCAAGTATCTATCCTAAAGAAATAGTACGCAAAGAAAAATATAAGAAACAATATCAACGCAAAATTATTGGCAGAGATGAAAACTTACCTAGTTGCATCAAACCCTCCAAGATAGCAGTACTTTGAGGCGCTAATTCCACCATCAGGTCCCTAGAACCAAGTAAAGTTATCTTCTTGATGAAGATGAGCTTTTTTTTTTTTTTGAGGATACAACATTTTAGGGAGAGGGGGATTTGAAACCTATGACCTCTAGATCACTAAGTGTACACTGATACAACTAGAGCTATTGCTCGTGTTGGCGAGAATGAACAAAATTAAAAACTTCAAAAGAAAGGAAGCGATGAAAGAAATAGAAACCTGAGCTCTTCGAAGTCCAAACTCAAAAAGAAGTTTAGACTTTCCAGCAACAAATCGATGTCTAGCTGCATTAGTAGCAACTAAAGATGCATAGTTGATAAGATTTACAAATGGAGTTTCCAGTAACTGAACTACCTGAAAGTATTTATAAAAAAAAAGGTATAAACATTTTTTTTTAAATAAAAATAAGTACAAATGTTAATTGATGAGAATATCTTTTTTATGAATTTATGAAGATATTATTGGAAGAATACAAATAAATAAAATAAGTTTCTTGATACTTACAGCAACTGGCCCTTCAACCCTCACTAGGGGCACCTTAGGGAAAACAACTGTTCCCTCTGAAATAGCATAGACTTCAACATCAGAACAGTCGATTCCTCTAAGATATTTGTAGAACGCATCCTACATTTAATCGATAAAAGTTCTTCAGCATCAGAACAATCTAGTCCTCTAAAATAACCAATGCATCCTATATATAATCAACAATAGTTAATTCACCAAACAATTAATCCTATGAAGCATCGCCAAATTATCAAAATTACATTTCAAAGTTACCGGAAAATATAACTAATATGGTTGATATGTGAGCTTCACTATATGTGCTCTTTATCTAATATAAGGAAGTTCATAAAAACGAATTCTTTTTTAATTAATCAAACAAGCCCCAATATGTTAAAACAAATGCACGTTTAAAAATCACCCTGCCAAAAGAAAAATGATCATCCAAAGAGTTGAATTAGGAATTCTTTATTATTTAAGGAGAGTCCTACACTTCTTAGATACATCAAAAGGTTCTTTAGTATTTCTATTTCTGTGGATTAAAAAATGAAATCCAGCATGCACTATCTTTATAGTCATTAAGAGGTAATGGTAAATGTCTTTCTAGTTTCTATGTTGTTTCCAACAAAGGAGGTGATATGTGGTCCATCTTAATTGAGTTCTAAATCATATAAGCAGCTATACTTTTAAAATGCAACATCTGAATGATTGAAACATGGAGTAGCGTATACCCATAAAGTAAAGTGAAGTCTACCAACCACATAATCGGTATATTGGTTTACCTCACATGACGAAGGTAACGACTTCTTGATAAAAGAGATTTCCTCCTCTGTGAATTTGAAATTAGCAATAAGTCTAATGCATTCTTCTAAACCAGCAAAAACTGTATATTCACCACCGAAAGGATTCTTCCGAAAATATAAATCAAACCTGAACCACAAACATTTTAAAAAAAGCCTTCTAAATAAAAATCAGCATATTTTCTCGCTCAAAGACACCTCCAATCATGACTTATACAGCGTTGAAGGGTCATAATAGCTTTAGATGAGAATGAAAATAAATTGGTTTACCCAGGTTGCGAAAGGCAGTCTTTCAACTTCTAGATATTGCAATAAATGTAACATCACAGTACATGTCAAAATTAGTTGTATTTATTATATTTTTGAAATAAATGCAAGAATCAGCCCATACTCGAACAAGTAACTAAATGCCATGATTAATTTCCAATCTCAAAAGGTTAGATTTTGTGAATTGTTTTTTGTCCTCAAAATACCCTTTAGAAGTCAGAAATAACAAGTTTCAAACAAGAATAGTGTATCATATCACCCACGGCATCAAGTCATGAAAAGTTTGAGCAAAAGCCACACCAAAATTGTTTAAACTCGCAGCATAAGAAGATTGAAGGTTGGTTATTCAAAGTAAAGTATACTGTTCATTAAGAAAACTGGTATCAAAGTGATTGATAACCCATAGTAGTTCTATACAGATGGTTCCACTTCAGACGTCTGAAATAACAAATTCCAACCCAGACTAGTAAACTACCTAAAAGCAAAAAAAAGTATTTCTTCATAGAGACACAACACCAAGACAGTTAATTAAGATCATATGTGAGAGAAAACAATGCTAAGAAATCATTCATATGAGAATACCCTTTTTATTTTTCTTTTTTTAAGAAATGGGGAATAAATACACAATTTGCTCAAAACAAACAGAGCGAAGGAAAAATCTAGGCATTCGATCAAGGTCATGTAAAATTGGCGGATAAGTCACCCATTGAATCATTTAATTAACGTATAGTCTTGTTTGTTTATTTATTTATTTTTGATATCCAAGATTTTATAGACAAGCTTACACGCACCTCAACCGATGTCACAGAACATACTGTCTAACCCTACAACATTTGGAAGTCAAGTAAATTTGTAAGAAAATAATTCCTAGGTAGGTGGTTACCATTGATTGAACTCATCACTTCTTAGTTGTCTAAGACGCTCTTGACCACACCATGCTTTATAGTCTTTTTCTTGGTTGGAAACCATGTTTTCATTAAGAAGGAGAAACTCAATACAAAAGTGATACAAAAAGACAGAAGTCAAAAAAATAACATAGAACCTCAAAAAAGACTAATCTCCTGCATTCCAGTAAGGGAATAAATCAGTTTTGGTCCATAATACCGAATAATTCTTTTAGAAATTCATACAACGCCACCAAGTCAGAAAATAAAATTCTTCACGACTCCCATGGAATCGTTAATACTCTCGAACAAGACATTAAAAAAAAAAAAAAAAAAAAAAAAAAAAAAAAAAAAAAAATCCAAACAATAACAACTATTAGCCTCGATTCAATTCTACAAGTTCTCAACTCCGTTGCAGCTTAACATGCTATTCGAAAACCAAAATAAGAAGGAAAAAAAAAAGAGTTAAAATAAGTTTCGCGCAGTCACTGGTAAGATTGAATACCTAAACAACAAGAAACACAAAATTCCAATGGAAAGACCTATTTTCATTTCGGAATCATACGCAGCAGAAACGCATTGCGGAGAACACAGAAGAAAGAACTTACACGGCTCGCTCGTTGTGCTTGCCGGCTCTCCAATAAGCATAAGCCATAGTGAACTGATAAAGATCGGTTAGCAAAGGAGTAACCATGGGATTGGTAGGTCGATTCACGACCGGAGGGGAAGAATCGCCGTTTGAAGGCCCGTTCGCGTGCAAATCCATCGGAAAAAACAAGAAACTACAACCAGGAGAAGTATTCAGCAAAGAGACGAAGGCGGAAACAGGGTTTTGATATCGGAAATCGATTATTGTACTTCACACGAGAGAGATAGACCGTTAATAAAACAACGAAAAAGAAGAAACAAACTCACCACCAAAATCAAAGTTGGAAATTCTTATTATTTCCTGTATTTCTTTCTTTTCTGATTATATTTCAAGTTAAATCTGTCACAGCATCGTTGAAAATAATTATTAAATAAATAGCTGCCTTTTTTTTTTTTTTTGAGATTATCAAGGTCAGTAGTAAATTAATTAGGAGGCGACTGACTGATCCAATTTTGATTTTTTTTTTTTGTGTATAGTTCTTATTTCGCTTGTGTTTGGATGACCAGTTTTATGTGACGATATGACAAGCGATTAGAATAATGATTTATTTTAAATAATTAAAAAATATAATTGTAATAATAATTCATTTAAATTTTTTTAGTATTGGGAGAGGAATACAAAGTTTACAATTAAATAGTAAAACTGTTGCGCATTGACCTAGTAAACTATTTTAAATAGTAATAATTCATTTAAATGTAATTTTTTTTTTAAAAAAGAGTTTTAAACTATCATTTTCAAATCATACCTAAAACCAAAATTGATACACCCTGGTCAAAGTATTAATTTTATAATTTTATTTTTAAATTATTAAGTTTCTTTTTTTTCTTCTTTTATTGAGATTATCAAGGTACTTAAAAAAGCAATTAAGAATAATCTAATATAGAAGGTATTATTATAAAATTATGAAAATTAATAATTTAAAAATAAAATTATAAAAAGTAGTCACATTTTTTTTTCAAAAAATTAGTATCCTTTCAAAATATACATATATGCATACATATATATATAATTGAAGTACAAAATTGGATAGCATGCTACACAAAAAGGATGAAACAACCAGTTTTTTTTTTCATACTTATTCATAGCAGCCTTTATATTATCATATAATTTTGTTCTCACTATATCAATTTTTCATTAATATTATCAAAATTATAATTTATGAGATATCTAAAGTAATATTATAACTCCTTTAGAAAACGATTATCTAAAAGAATGAATAAATTGAACTTCACCTATGGAAAAAAGAGATTTGTGACTTTCAGTGTTTATCTGTGTGAATTATAAAAAGATAAAATATCAATTTTTTTTAATTTTTTTATTTCACTAAATTGCAATTTTTTTTTGAAGTGCTAAATTGCATTATTAAATTTGATAGGGGAAGTAATATAAATATAGTTTGATTAGAAAAGAAGAGTATAAAGTTAAAATTTTAAATTTTGATTCCTATATGTTGGGTGAAGTCAACAAAAAAAAGGATGTACCACTAGCTATCAAATTTCAACTTAATCAAAACATTGCAAAATAAAATCATAATTAATTAACTTAAATTATATATATGTACAAAAGAATTTTGTATCTTATCATCTAAATGTTGTTAAACTAAATTGGATGAAAAAAAATGTTGTTAAACTAAAAAAAGAATAAAAAACTGTTGTTTTATTATTATTTCTTTTCATTTAAAAACTTATAAATGAAAATTTGTCAAGTAATAGTATTTTCCTGACCTTTTAATAGTTTTTTAAAAAACAGTTCGACGATATTAATTTTAAATTAAAAAATAAAAAAGTAAAGTTCAAAATAATAATAATATTTTAAAGGTATATATTATTTATTGAGAGCCTAAATTTACTTTACTGGAATTTAATAAATATTAAAGATATGTTTGGTATAAAATTAATGTATTTGAAATTGAAATTTAATGAGAGGGTGTTTGTTTGACATATTTAGATAGTTTTTTAGTTAAAGAGTTATATTGATTAGTTACATTGAGTAGTTAAAATTTGAGAATTGTGTAAAAAAAAAACTCGTTTGGATTTAATTTTTTTGTAGAGGAGTTAAGAGTCAAAATCTTGTTTGGATGTAGATTTAAAAATGAGTAGTTATTTTTAGTAGTTAAAAAAGAATTATTAAAAGTAAATGATTAAAAATAAGTTATTTTGATTGATTTGAAATGAATAACTAAAAATAAGTTGTTATAAATGATTGAGTAGTTATAAACAAATGATTAAAAATGAATGGTTTAAGATGAAAGTTATTTTTTAAAAGTAAAAATAATGAAGAGTCAATAAAAACTCGTTTGGATGTAGGTTTTCAAGGAAGAGTTAATGAAACCTAAAAATAACTTCTACGTGTTTGACATATTTAAGTAGGAGTTAGAATTGGGAGTTACCAACTCCTCTTCGAAAACCTACATTCAAACGAGTTTTTATTAACTCCTCATTTTTACTTTTAAAATAACTCTCAGTTTTAACCATTCATTTTTAATAATTCATTTATAACTACTCAATCATTTATAACTAATTATTTTTAATCATTCATTTCAAATCAATCAAAATAACTTATTTTTAACCATTCATTTTTAACTCCACATCCAAACAAAGTTTTGACTCTAACGCTCTACACAAAAACTACATACAATCGAATTTTTGACACAATTATCAATTTTTAACTACTCAATATAACTTCTCTATGACTCTTTGACCCAAAAACTATTTAAATATGTAAAACAAACAGCCCTGAGAGTTTTAATTTTTTTAAAATAATAATTAAATTATTGAAATTCAATAAAAAAAAGTACCATTGCAGTTGAATTTTCGTTATATTGTAAAAAAAAAAATTGAATTTTAATTAAGGTTTCGTGAGTTTTGAAAATTGTATTCAATTTTGTTGATATATGTACTAGTCGTGCTTTTAATTTTGTGTCAGCTTGATTTCTTTGACTTTTTGAAATCCAAAAACTAGTCGGTAAATTAACAAATTTAAAAAATGAATAAAAATTGCTACCTATATTAAAAATCAATTGAAGAAAATTGAGGAATAATAATAAAAACTAATAAAAAAAATATTTGTAAGTTTGTGAATACAGACTATCCTATTGATTTATAGATAAATTTTTTATTTTTTTTTAGATTATAATAATAAAAATAAGAGAATTTAAGACCTTTAATCATTAGATATACACTGATGTCGTTAAACATTGATTTATTGATATAATCAATACTTTCTTTCTGAGTTTTTTTTTTTTGAAGGAATTTCTTACTACCATTCAACGTTAAAACTAATAAAATAAATAACATAACATAATTATTAGATATAATTTTAAACTTTGGATTTTTTTTTGTGAGTTCTTCGTTAGAGGGGGAATTTTAATGGATGACAGTCATCCGCACACTTATATTATTATTATCGACAAAGTTGCATTTAATAGATATTTATTTATTCCAAACAAATTTAAAAGAATGAAATTTTAATCAGCTATTTTTTAAGTTTAAAAATTCATAATTATAAAAGTTTAAAAGGTAGAAACCTTTTTTAACTACGGCTCTCGTGATGTGTCTCATAACTTCTTAAGGGGGTGTTTGGTGCATGAATTATGATTAAGTTAGTCGGTATTAAGTTAAGCTGAGTATTAAGTTAAGCTGAAGATTAAATTAATCTGTGTTTGGTAGACATATTATGTTAAGCTGGATTAAATTAAGCAGAATGTTGTTTGGTGGAGGGATTAAGTTAAACTGAATTTTTATTTAACATTTTTTATATTTTTTTTAAATGTCTACTCTTTAATTTGTTTTTTCTTGACAATAGTTTCATGACAAAATGACATTCATTTGAAAATGTAGCAATAATATTAATTTAAATAAAATATGCTTGATGAATATATATTTTATTATTTATTTTAATATTAACTTAATATCTATATTTAATTAAAAACAATATAAATTTTTTTATTTTCATTCAAAAACTTTAGAAAGATATAGGAAATTATATATAAAAAATCATTTTAATTACTGAATTACAAGATTGATATAAATTTAAAATTAAAAAATCAATTTAATTTATTTAGTACACCTTAACTTGTGTGAATCGTAATTAAGTTTGAAATTCAATTTTACTCATATTTTTAAAGTAGTTTAAATATGTTGGACTATACTATCTTGATGAAAGTTATAATGAAAGTATAAACCTAATTTTCATGTATTTTTAAATCATGCTACCTATTTTATTGGCTAATACTCATTTGAATTAAAATTGTAGTCAATATAATAATAACAAAAGTATATTCACAAATAGGTGTATATAACAACCAATTTAGATGCTTAGAAAACAAGTCATAAAATAACACAAGTAAAATTTTGTATGTGTATAATAATAAAACTAATTATATTCTAAGTAGAAAAATGAGTTTTATAATTTAGGAATTTCTTTTGTTCAATTCAAATAATTGTCTCTTGAAAATGAAATATATTCTCTTGAACCATTTTTTTCTTTAGATAATTTAACATTTAATATTAAATTTAAAAATATTAAATGAACTATAAAACATAATATATATATATATATGAATAAACTTTTAAATCTAAATTTTAAAAGTTGAATAAATAGTTTGAAAAAGATAATTTCGGAAAACGAGACAGAGAGAGAAAATATGAGGATTATTGTTGGAGTTTGTAAATGATTAACTTAATCTGAGGAATTAAGTTAATCCGTCCACCAAACATGAATTAGAAAGATTAAGTTAATCTGGATTAACTTAATACCTCCACCAAACACCCCCTAAATTTTTTATCTTAAATCTTATAAACTCTTTTAATAAGTTAGACAACCTATTTAAGTAATTTTTTGTTAGACTCGAATTTGTGATCTTGAAGTTGAAATGGATTAACACAAACAAAGATAACTAATATCATGACTCGAACGTGTGACGCTAGTATTGAACTGGTTTACAACCAAACAATGAAATTATTGTGTCACTGTCGCATTCCGTAAAATTAAGAGTTGAAAGATGATATATTATACCCTTTTTAAAAAATTTAAATATCAAATAGAACATGAATTTAAATTTTTTTTACCATAAAGCTTTAAAAAAAAAAAAAAGATAAGGAAGAAAAGTGTAAACTAACTCGACTTGTACGACACCCCAATTAGTGTATGGCTAAAAAAAAAAAGAAAAGAAAGAAAACCATACCCCTTGTTGGAAGTTTTGGACTAACCTTACTTTCTTGCTTACCGTGACCGTAACGATTTTAATGAGGAATGGGAAATTTACATGGAATCTTCTTGACAAATTCAAGGCAACGCAATGTATATATTTGTTTTCACATCACTTTAGTATTGGAAACTATTATTCGTTCTTCTTGAACGAAAATATTATTAATATAATTTGTTTGTGTATATTATTTTTTACTGAAAGGGGATTATAAATACTAGGGGTGTTCGTCGGTCGGTCGGGATTGTTTTTTGAAGAAAACCAACATCGATAAACGACATATCGGTTTTCTAATAATAAAAATCGAAAAAAAATTTGAATCGAAAATTCCGACCAACGGTCGGTCGGTCGGTTAAGGGTTTTTTTTTAAAATATATATAAATATTTTTCATTGAAAAATCATGGATGTTATTCTTATAATTTAATTTTTTTAGAAAATTCTCCGATCGACCGACCGTTGGTTAATTATTTAATTTAACCGACTCCGACCGACCTTATCAAAAAACCGACCGACCGACCTTGATTCGATCGGTTTTGGTCTGTTGATTCGGTTTTCGGATAAAATGTGAACACCCCTGATAAATATCGATTCGAAAAAAGAACTCGTATAAATGAATTAACATCAAACCAGATAACAATCGCGTTACCGACCCATTCAATATTATTTTTCTAAGTTGAATTACTATTCTTTTATTTTTAGACTTTCTCATATTTGTGTTTGTTTGACGTTCTTATGCATAACTTTTTCTATCAACGAAATATTAAAAACCTTAGTTTACTATATTTGCATTCATATTCTTTATCATTCAAAGAAGAAGAAAAGTATGCGGGTCATTGGGGTAAGACTTTTGTTTTTTGAAACAAGGTCATTGGGTAAGACTCGTAAATATAATGATGCAAAATTGATTACTTTTTGAAAGATTCCTAAAGGAAAAAAGAAAGGTTTGATCCAAAAGTAATATACTTTTGTAAATAGTTGAAAGCACTATGATATTCTTACAACTTATTTCATTCCTTTTTTAGTTTTTTAAAATTAAATTTATAAATACTACTTTTATTTGTATTTTTGTTCTAAAAAGATATAATCTACTTTGAAAAGAATATTTTTCAAAATTCAAATTAAATTATAGAGTTTTTTTTTTCTTTAACATCAGAGAGTATAGATCGAATTCATGACTTCTTGTTTAGTCATAATATACGTATCATATAAATTAAACAGATTCTTTGATAACAATTCAAAACGTGTTTGGTTTAAACTTTTTAGTATAATCATAAAAAAATATATATATCATTTTTGTAAAATTCATATTATTTTACGTAAATAAGTTTGAGTTTTTTTGTTTTTTGTTTTTTTTTTTTAAATCTCGTAAGGAGTTAGAGAAGTAGGCTATGAGAAGCACTTACAAACGAAGTTTTAGGAGGAAAAATTATGTTCTAACTTGTAATCTTCATCAGGTTTTCATGAGGAATAAAAATCACCAAAAAGACCCAACACTACTTCATTCACTATAGCTTGCTTTAGATGACTACTCCAATGACCATTGTCGGCGGCAACTTTTGATAACCACTCTATCCATCTTTTCATTGGCCTCGTTTGTTGATTATTGTCACACGGAAATTTTGATAAACAACTTTAACGACAACTCATATAATCATTTGGGTGGTCCTGACACAGTTAACAACCATCCTGAATAATCCAACAACTCAACTCAACGACTGAGCAACCCGACTGCATGAGTAACTAGACCACACTCATAGACATGTACACCCACAATCTAACCTTCATGAGCAATGTAACAATCAAGGCAACTTAACTACTATAATGACTCGCCAAACCTAAAGAGTCCAACTATCATAGCAATTTGACTATAAGTTAGAAGTTAGTAATATTTTTTAATATACAATGTGTATAAAATACATAGTTATGAAAGAAAACAAATGTGAATATAGAGATTTAAAGTTTGCGTGAGAATATTGGGACCCTTTGTTCAAATAGCAAAGCTCATGCATCTTATAGTCCATTTTCAACCATCAAATCTATTTGGAAAATAACTTCAAAAGTGGGAATTATTTAGTAGAATATAAAATCTAAAGTAAAATGCAAAGCCAAGTCATTTTCTTTTGTGGGCCACGCATTTTTCTTTAAAAATTAAGAGTGGGCAATGGTTGAACGATTTAAACATTTTTAATCCACAAAGTATTTTGAATAAGAATGTAGAAATTTTAAAGTCATTGTCAAAAAAATAGAGAGCATTGGATTTTGATTGGAAGATATTTTATGTATGTGGTTGGCGCATTGACGCCGGCGGACAATGCAACAATTATTTGTTTGTTTTTCCTCTCTTTCACAAATTTATGCATTCTTATTTTCATAATAATAATTTAAAAAAAATATATCATACTTACAATAATATTTTAAATTTCATTATCCTTAATTGAATTAGGGTAATTTTTAAAAATATTTTATATATTAAGAAGATTCCTCAACCGTAGTAAATAACTAAACCCAACACAAGAAGAATTAGTAAAGGAAATCCCGCACACAGCAAGGGGTCATCCCACACTCAACTAGAAATTTGTTTCAACCATTGAGATTTGTCTCCAAAACATAACACCTCTTCTAAGTGTGTAATTGAAATTATTTATTTATTGACATACTTACTTGAGTATGAAGGGGTGTTTGGAGGATTTAGATTAAGGATTTATTAACTCTTTGTTAAATTTTATTTTGTAACTATTTAAAATAATTTTTATTTTTATTACTAAAAATAACTAATTATTTCTAACCACTAATTTTTTATCATTCATTTATAAATACTAAAAATAACTTCTTATTTTTAATCATTCAAAATAACTCATTTTTAACCGCTCATATGTAATAACTATTTTTTTAACTACTGAAAATAACTACTTGTTTTAAAGCTGCATCTAAATAATCTTTTGATTCTAATTCCTTTATAAAAATACAATATCCAGACTAATTGTTTGCTACTAACTTTCAATTTTAAATTACTCAAAATAATTTCTTATCCAAATTTTTGTGAGTGTTATTGGCCTATGCTACATTTCATGTTCTCAATAAATGTATTCTTGATCCCAACATCCCAATTTCAGCAAAAGGAGAGGCTATGGAAATTAAAATTATTTAAAGTAAGTAATATTTACATAAGAGTAGATACCAATCTTAAACTACATATTTTTACTTTTTTAACATAGAGAGAAAAATGTTAAAATAGAAAGAAAATAAAAATAAAAAAAAAGGTTAAAATACCATTTTGGTCCCTTGACTTTGGGGTTTGTTCCATTTTGGTCCCTCGACTTTTAAATGTCCAATTTTAGTCCCTCAACTTTGTTGTGTTGTTCAATTTTGGTCCCTCAACTTTGCTATTTGTCCAATTTTGGTCCCTCAACTTTCAAATGTTTTCAAATTTGGTCCTTAGACTATAAAAAAAAGTTAAAAATTTGTCATTTAGTCAAATGAATTTTTTATCACTCCTAAATTATTTTTTCTCTCTTTCATCTTTCATAATTTCTCTCTCTAGAAATTTTACCTCTTTTCAATCCACCTCACTTCCCCTCTTTTCTTTTCTTTTTTTCTTCTATATTTTTTTTCTTTTTCTTTTTGGTTTCATGATAGACTATGAATTTTGGAAAACAAAAAGTGATCAATCAAAGTAGGAAAATTATTATTTAAAAAAATGATCTCATTTTAAATAATTTGATGAGATGGATTGAAGAGAGAATAAGAGAAAAAGAGAAGAAAAGAGGATTAGAGAGGTGAATTTAAGAAAGATAAAACTCTTAGAAAAAGAAATAATAAAAGATGGAAGGGAGAGAAAATAATTTAAGAGTGAGAAAAAATTATATTTGATGAAATGACCATTTTTGAACTTTTTTTTATAGTCTAAAGACTAAATTTGGACGTTTGAAAGTCGAGGAATCAAAATTGGACAAACAACAAAGTCAAGGGACTAAAATCAAACATTTGAAAGTTTAAGGAAAAAAATGGAACAAAACTCAAAGTCGAAGGACCTAAATGGTATTTAAAAAAAAAAAAGTGATTTTATGGGTCCAAAACACTTACCCATATGTAAGTATGGCTCAAATATTTATCATGTGCATCGTTGCAGTAAAAACTGAGCTTGAACGGAGTTTTGTAAAACAAAAATCAATGTAATTGATAATAATCATCCGTGCAAAATCCAATCTTATCTTCATGGGCGAATCCTTCCGCGCCATTCTGTAAACGCAGAGAAATGGTTCTGAAACAGTTCCATTACTTCCTCTCTTCCTCCACCAAATTACTTCCCAATTCCTTCTCAGTTTCCCGATCTCCATCTCCAAATCCCACTCCACGATCCTTCACTGTGAGATCCACTCTCATCACCAACCCCGACTCCTTCGAGGTCGGCCGCCTCATCGGAAGCTATGGCTTCATCAATATCACCAGGTATCTATATCTCTGCTTTCCATTCTTTCTCCCCACTGCAATTTCACTTTTGTCATGAAATCCGAACAACAATCCATCCGAATAAAATTTAGGTGGTTCACTAACAATGTCCATGAACTGGGGCTAGAGTTTTAAGGGAGTTTGTTTGTACGATGCACTATCGTAAAACCCTATTGCAAGCCCAAATGTTGTGAAAATGGAACAACAATCATCATAAAGAACGTGAGAGAAGAACGCACGGTTCACTAATGATGTTGTTAGCTACGTAGAGGAGAGAACGGTTTTATTAAGGAGAAAACAAAATACAGGATGCCCATCAATTGGGGTTAGGGTTTTATGAGAGTTAAACCCAATTACAAATAATGTCGAAATTGTATAAATGCTGACTAAGTAGTTTAAGATATATCTCAACACCAAATACGAAAACATAATGTAGAACGGGTTTATATAAAGATCACCGCTCGTTGACTGGGTAGCGAGAGACTAAGTAATTGTGGAGCATCATAGTTCAAGGCACATCTCAACCACTATTGTTGTACTCCAAATGCTTAATTTGCTTTCCTTGCTGTTAATTTTACTCCCTGTTCCTCCATTGTGTATGTAGAATTTAGAAAACATTTTGAGTATGCATTTCTTCCTTTGCTGGATGGTGTCATATCAAATGAATCTATTGATCTCGAATTTCGTGTTTTAGTTTGAACTTCGTTTGAATTTCACAATGCGTCATTGTAAAAGTGATATTTCACACCCCTGCAGCTATTCGGGGTTTCAATCCGGGGAAGCCGCTGAGTATTCTTCTGGAGATTTGGGACAATTGAGAGGTCAAGATGTAGGAGAAGGAAGTGTAAAGATCAGGTGAACTTTAGATGCGTTTTTTTTATTTGTGTTTGTTCTAGGGATTGATTAAGAGAATCTTGATTGTATAAATAAGAAGATTACCAATTTTCTTAATCCATCTCTGATCTCATTACTGATACTATCAACGGCAGTTCTTCTGCAGGCTTTATGAAGGAAGGCTTTCTCAGAGTTCCCGTAAAGGAACTTCTCTTATTTTTAAGGTGACACTCGTGCCGCCTACATTGTTGCTGTTGTTTTTTTTAATATTTTTGTGTGTTTGGCAAGCTTATAAGCCTTTGGGCACTTGGAGTATTTTCACGGAACAAACCAACTGATCCTATAATATTTGGTTGTAAGGTAACATGTAGGAATTAAGCACACTTTTTTTTTATTATCACTTTTTTTATCTATGAGTTTTTGGGCCGGCTTACACGTACTCTGACTATTATCATAGGACAAACCGTTTCATCCTACATTATTTGGTTGTCAAGGTAATCTAGGATATTAATTCTTAACTAGATCATCACTGTTGATTGAACTCGTAACTTTTTGGTTCCTAAGACCCTCTTGACCACCAGGCCAACCCATGGTAGTTATTTTTCTCTTTTAATTTCTTGCTAATATTTGCCTTCATTATGTTTTCAAATTTTTGTTTGATTGTTTTTTTTTTTATTGAAAACCTTTTTATAGCATGTTTTGAATTAACTATTTTCAATATGAAGGTGTATCCTGGAAAGCGGGCTGGTGGTCTTGAAGCTGATATGATGGCTGCAAATGAGCTAAATGCTCATGCATTTCTCCAAGTAACAGATATTTTCTTTTCTTGTCTTCCACAATTTTTTTTTTTTTTTTGACATATTAGTGGTGATGGTGATTAGATATGTTAGGAGTTGAAGGAAAAGTATTAGCTTTCAAACTACACCAACTGCTTCTTTCTTTCTTTATTTATTTTGTTCATATGGACAATCTGCAGAGCAGTTCAAAGGATATTTGTTCAAATCTTGTCCTACTTGTCGGTGGGTTTGAAACAAACACTGGGGAGCAGGTTATTCACAATATTAAGATCTAAATGTTTTATGGACTTGGTATATTTTTGCCGTATGATATGGAAAAGTACTTGTTCTGATTGCCTAGTGGCTAGCATTTCGTGATGATGGGAAATATAGCGCTGCAGACTATGGAAAAATAATGAGTGACAGGATTTCCAAAAGGGCAGGAGAAGTCTCATGGAATCCTTATGAACAAGAACAATTGATCAAGAGCAGGAGAAATTTTGTTGTCAGGATGTTTCAGGGCATAATGAGAGGTCTTGCGTATATGCACAACCGTAACAGATTACACCAAAGTCTTGGACCATCTTCTGTAGTACTCAAGTATAGCTCTTAGAAGTATCACAGATTATTTGCTAGCTTTTAAGGATTTCTATTTTGTTGTCTCAGATGTGTTAAAATTGCTTTGCTTTGCATTTGATTACAGTACGATTGTTGAGAAAGATGCTGCCTACTTAATTCCACGACTTCGAGATCTAGCTTTCTCTGTGGATGTGAGGTAATTTTTACCTCTTCTTCATTCATTTATTTCCTGCTAGTGTAATTTTATTTTGTTTTCAGCATTCTCAACATTTTTATCTGTGGTTTTAGTCTGGGAAACCTAAAAGAAAGGATTTTTTCCTCATTGGTGAAGAAAATGGGTTTGGAGATTTGTGGAGGAAGATTTTGCTAGCTTGTATGAAAGTGACAGGTAATTGGCGAACCTTGAATCATCAAGAGGCCCTTGAAGATGCACTTTAAGCTAAAAAACACCTTAGTTGGCAGATCTAAAAAGTGGCTCTCGTTTCCCTTCTTTTGTAATTTAATTTATTACATAAAACTTTTGTTTACTTCCAAAAAGAACAAAGAAGAAAAGAAAAGAAGAAAAACAAGTCAACCACCATGGATAGCCTAGTGGTCAAAAGGGTCTTATGAAAAAAAGATGTTGTAGTTTCAATCTATGGTGACTACCTACCTAGGACTTAATTTCCTATGAATTTTCTTGGCATCTGAATTTTGTAGGGTCAGACGTTATATGTCAAGTGAGAATAGTAGAGGTGCAGGTAAGTTTGTCTGGATACTCATGGATATAAAAAAAATAAAAAATAAAAAAATAAAAGAAACAAGTCAGTATAATTTTACGCTAGATGAAAAGAAGTGAAGGCATCCTCCCATGCTTAGGCTAAGAGAAGGTACATGACAAAAAAAAAGCTCTCTAATTGCAGTTGGTCAAAGCGGGACTGTGATGATTTATTAAAAGGGCACATAAATGAGGGTCTTTGGGAGAATAATGCAATATGAGACTTTAAGTTATGTGGATAACTGTAGTATTTCTTACAAGAAGTTAGTAGACTTAGGATTTATCTTTCATGTATATTTTGGAGAGACCAAACCTCTAGAAAGTGTAGAAACTTATGTATCTATTGGTTGTTTCTGCTTATTGGAAGAAAAACTCATTTGAATTGCATAATTGGACGGAATTGCAATGCAAGAGTAAAGTTTGCTGAAAGTGTGAGAATGTTACCTACCTTCCAAGTCAGCCAAACTTCTTCATTCATCATGAGCAACTCAGTTATCATAAACCCCTTCCTCCTTCCAGTCACCTCTACTAATTTAAGATACATTAATTTTCTGTGTTTTTATCTATCTTCTTTGTAACCCTTTCATTCCTCAATGAAATTGTTTGTTTCCTATCAAAAAAATAAAATAAAATAAATTACATTTTTTTCACCATTTTAATAGTCATAAATTTTTGACATCCAATATATAGCTTAGAAAGTTTCTTGAATTATTTGACTCTCAGATATCCATTTCCAGAAGACAGCTTTGGACCGCTCACTGAGGGGCTATGGAGACGAGCAACATCTGCTGGTGCCTACACACCAATGGAGAAAATAGCATTTGGAATATCAGATGACATGTAATATTGACAGTTCACTGCATGGATTGTGTTCTAAGCTTCTATTTTTCAAGTCTACCGTTTTACCTTTTCTTATGCAGATATGGAGCAGGCCTCCTTTTTGCGTATTTGGCTTTTGTACCATTCTGTGAAGCTGGAGTTGTTGATAGCCTCTCCTTGCAAGTAATGTTTTTGCTGAACTTTTTCATTGTTATCTGAGGATGTTCAAACTGAAGTTTACCATGTTACCTTTTCTTAGTTTTGGTTTCTATGTAATCTTTAATCGACCATTTCACCCCTCATCTTGGATGATTACCTCCTCTCTTCTCACAACTCCGATATCTCATCCTTTAGCATCCAGGCAAATGTCCCGAACTCAAAATCCCACTGTTGAGGATCATTCCTCCACAGCCAAACACTCTCATTCCTCCTCTGTCATACGAGAATCTTTGAAGGGTGTTAATGAGCACTTGCAACTTATTTAGCCTAACTCATTGGTGGGGATTGAATTGGAAGAAAATAGTTTCTTGGACCTCACTTACTGATGTTGGTACTCCCTGTTTCACCTTTCTTTCTTCCTCTGGGATCTTTGGTTTGTATTTTGACTTTTTCATTATGACTTCTATCTTCCCTTCACTGACTGATTTGTATTCAGCCTACATCCGTCCCCATTTCCTTGTTTCAATAGGTTATTGTAACTTTTCACTTATCAATTAATGATTTTGTTTTCTATAAACAAAAAAAGTAATGGTTCTATTTGGTGGGATTGTATATTTATTTTCCACTTGTATTATTTTATTTTTCCTAAAGAAAGCTTGTTTTCTTATGAAAACAAAAAACAAAAAAATGTCTCTCTTTGACTGGTTTATACTAGACAGTTGTGTACACTAATTCTTGTTTTTCTTTGAATTTATAGAGGCTTTTGGAGAGCACTTTCAGACTTGATCTTGAAGCCACGAGAGAGTAAGATTTACATACTCTTACAATTCAGTTATCATTATTCCTTTATAATTTATGAAAAGGACTTGTCGCCAGCATGGTGGTAAGGTGTGCTCCCTTCAAAGTTTCAAGTTTGAAACTCACATGCGACATTAATTTGTACACACCTCCCATATCTCCATTCCTTCAATATCTCCCAATGCCTAACCTAGGAACGGAGGTGGTTACTAAGAGCATAGTGGAAAAAACCTCCAATGTCCTGGTTTCTAAAAAATAAAAAGTTACGGAAAGGAATTACTTTGAATTTTGATCATGGTTTAGTTTGTAGGGCAGATCTAATTCTCAGCATTACTTCTTTTGTTATTTCTGTAGTGAATTCCAAAGTCGTTATCTTCTTATTTCTTCGGTTATTTCTTTAACGTGTAGTTGATTTGGTGCATCGATATTATCTTGGGGACTAGTTGCTCTGGTGCTGTAGAGTAGATTAACCAGTTTACCAAAGCATAAACATATTACTGCAATTCCCACAAGAGCTTTACTGCATTCAAATGATTAATGCAATTCGTTTTTCCTAAAACTCCGGCCTCCAGGTTTTTAATCTCATTTTTTTTACTAAAATGTCTAAATGCTTTGCATTGGAAGATATTGTTTAGAAGATGATCGGTTCGTTGAAGCGGTGAAATTTCTCGATCTCTATGATCGTGCTGGTTGGCAGTTACTTCAGGTTGTTTATCTTCTGCAATTACATTACATTGAAAAGGTCCCTTTGCTAATCAATAGTCTCATTCTAAAGTTAATCTTTGTAGCAGATGTTACTTCTGTATTCCATCAGATTTAGGTCTTTTGTACAGTTCATATCACCAGCTTGCTTGCATAAAACCACTTTGTTTCTTCTTCATCCCAGCCATGTATCATACTTTGTCATTATAATATTAGAATTCCTAGTTTGATTATTTAAAGTTAGGTTTACATCCTATTTTGAGTCGTAAACTTTTGAGTATCCTATTTTGGTCCTTAAACTTTCAAACATTTTATATTAGTCTATGAGCTCTGTGTAAAACATCCTAGCCAAGCCATTGTCATTAATTTTCAATAAATTGTTTCACTAAACCTAAATATTAGTACATTTGTTATTGATTTACCCAATCAAATGTCTAGCATGGACATGCATTTGGAGCTAATGTAATAAGTTAGTTTGGTTTTGTGTATATATATATATAGGACTTGATCAAATCATAGATTTAAACATATATATTCTAAAATATGATCTGAAAACCTTGTAGGCAATGTTGAATCCAGACTTTCGACGGAGGCCACTTGCCGAAGCAGTACTCAACCATCGGTTCTTGACGACGACAAAAATTTGATTTAGCTATGAACCAGATTGGACTAAAGGTTTCCCCTACTTCTTCTTTTGCATCTTGAGGTTCTGTAAGTTTTTCTTTTGCATCTTGAGGTTCTGTTTTGCAGTTTCTATATTTGTTTTTTTGAGTGCAAAATCAACGTTTTTTAATACATTCAACATGCAATATTCTGACAAAAAAACACAATGTTCATTTTTGCATAATCAATGTTAATCATGAAATTCAAATACCATTTTACATTTTATTTCGCTTGTTTAATAGTTTTTATATTCAACGTGTTCACTATTTGGATGACTTAACCAAACCCGATTCTTATATTTTATAGGTTGAATTGGATATTTTTTTGGAACGTTGAAGGGAGCATACTTCCAAACTCAAATCTTCAATCATTGTGCAACTTTGTGGAGAATATATATGAACATATACAAAGTTGCTCGTATTTCATAATTAAACTGGATAAAATATATATGTAATTACATTTTACTTTAAGTCCCACTTATTTCTTAAATGAACAATTTGTATGTGATACAATCATAAACCAAAGTCTCGCTCAGACAGAAGATTAAGAGGGTACCCATTTTTCATGTCAACTTCATGTTTGGACATATTTCAAATGGTAGACTTGTTGAATTGGCGTCGATCACTTTTCTCACTCATACAAATCGAAGAAACAAAGATTTGAATTTAGCACTTAGTTCATACTTAATAAAAATATTCAACGTGGTCTACGTGGGCGTTAGAAGGCACCGTATAATAGAAAGAACACGAACTTTCAAAGAAAAAAAAAACTTTTTTTTTAAAGATTTACATAAAATTTATACATTTAAAAATCTAGGATGAAAATAAAATCTTAAATTATATGTATCAATAAGTAATTAGCCCATAAATACCAACAGGACTAAAATTTTGTATTCATTCATGTCTAAGATATCATGAATTTAAATCTCTTATTATCAATATTAATTTTTTTTTATAACAAAAAAGAATTTTAATATTCGCCAAATATTAAGAAGTTAGGAATTTAAATTTTCATTTTTTAACTCGTTGAATTATAAAAAAAAATCTATTTTCTGATTTGTAAAAATATCTATGGAACTGCCAAAAAAGAAAAAAAAGGAAATCTTTTTGACAGATATTGATATTTCTATGAAAATCTATTTTCACGTTTCTATGAAAATTCAAACTATCTTAAAGTTATGTTCATATTGACATCAACATCTGTATCTACGATTATGTAAAAAAAAAAACATCAGTATCTAAAATAAATTCAACTCAATATATATTTTTATTACATTGATCGCCATTAGAAAAATCATCAACCGAATGAGTCAGTGGTGCAATAGTTTCATTGTTTGATTGTAAACTAATCCAACACCAACCTCACATATTTGAGCCTCAAAATTGGAATTTGACTCCCTAGTAAAAAAAAAATTAATTCTATATCTTTAAGGAAAAACTTAATTTTGGATTAGTTTCTTTTTTATTAACATTAATTTTGGATCTAATTTTAATTTAGTCTCTATATTTCAAAAATTAAATATTTTTATTAATGTTCACTTTTAATGTTTGAGATAACAAAATCTATTGTGACATAATATAATTTTGAATAAAATAATGATTAGACTAATTTTTATGATGTGATTATTTTAATTTTCCTATAAATTTAATTCTATTTAAATAATAAACTAAAAATAATACACAGCGACTAAAAATGTATATTATTAAAAAAATATGAACAAAAATGTTCAATTTTGAATAATACGAGTGTCGTTACGATAGTTTTATTTTTTTGATAGAAATTCAATTCAACACTAATCCTTAAAATTAGTATTTAGCTCTCATTTAAGGACAATTACGAGATTTGTAGTCACCCTTTCTAAACTTACTTAAAAAAACAGGGAAAAAATAATTTTCTGTGTTTTTTAATTGAAAAAAAACGGCTAAACGTTAACAATTTGCTGAAATATAATAATATTTAGAACAAAAGTAGTTGTAGGATGAATATCAATGGTCGATTCTCAAAAGTTCATAGGAGAGAGAGAGCGTCAAGATGGACGCCATGGTTGTTAGGCCCAAGATTCCATGAACATTTTGGATAATTTTTTAGCTCGATCAAGATTCTTGAAATGGCGATGAAATGATGTCAACATCATCTTCTCTCTCTCCTCCGTAGAATCCTCCACTTGCTTTTCTATGGTAATCTCTTCACCCTAAAGCAATCCATTGAGCTCTTGACTTTTTCTCCGCTTCCTTCTGGTTTTTCAACGCCGTCTGAAATCGGTACACGAAAGAGGAGAGGAATGGATTCCGATGATGCTGCTGTGTGGCCGGCGGCGATGGAGTTGGAGCCGGAGCCGGAGATTGACCGCTTGCCGATTGACCTACTCGCTCATATCTTCGCGATGATCCCGTCCTTCACCGATTTGGCTCAGTAATTGATCTTGAATTTTGGTTTTCTTGTTTGATTGCTTTGGTTCCTGATTTTTAGGGTTTTTTTTTTTTTGTGTTAGGGCGTGTGGCGTGTGTAGGAAATGGGAGGAAGGAGTGAAGCTGTCTCTTGGGCGGAGGGAGAAATTGAGCTTTGCTGGTTGGAAGATGGATGATGACTCCACTGCTCGTGTTATTCACCATGCTTACACTCTTCGAGACCTCGACATGTAAACTTCTTTCGCTCTACCGAATTTTAGTTTTCATCGGATTTTTTGCTTTTCTTTGAGTGCTTTCTGATTACATATGGTTAAGTTTGCTGATGAATTCGTGAGTTGAGTTTTTCGGAATCGCTAGGATGATCAGTTCAATTGGATTTCTGTTTTTTTTTTTTTAGCCCGGCAATTTGATTATTATGATCCACAAAAACAGAGGTTTCTCTTAAGATTGTGTTCATAGAGTGTTTTTTTTTTTGGTAACTGGGAAATCAAAGCTTCTCTTTGCTATGCTCGGGTAACCATATCCATGCTTAGGCTAGGCACTAAGAGACATAGAACGAATGGAGACATGAGAGGTGCCTACAAATTAATGTCACAAGTAGTTTCGAACCTGGGATTGTGAAGGGAGCACACCTTCAAAACCTAAGCCTTGGACCATCCATGCCACCCTTTGGGACAATTTATGATAACCACCTAATTAGTAATTAATTTCCTATTAAGTTTTTTGATATCGAAATATTGTAGGGATAAATGATATGTCTTGAGATAATAGTCGAGTTGCGCGTAGGTAGACCTGGATATTCATGGATATTTGAAAGAAAGAATGAAAGCTTTGTTGGTTATATTGCTCATGTTTTTGGTTGAATTATTCTCAAATAAGAGAACTCCATGAGAGAAACTCAATGGAAAAGAGCTAAAACAGAGTCTCCGTATCAAAAAAACAAAGCTCAGTTGTTGGCCATGGCTGTATCAAAAACTGATTAGTTCATCTTTCTCTTGTAATTTGTGTTTTTTCAGCTCAAGAAGTCGTTGGGGTTGCCAAATAACAGACCATGGATTGTACAAAATCTCTCTTGCAAAGTGTATTCCCAATCTCAGGTCCATTTCGCTATGGGGTATGGCAGGGATCACCGACAAAGGTGTTGTGCAGCTGGTATGATATTATCTCATCTCACACCAAATATGCTTAAAGAAATAGCTTTTATAATCTGGCTCAATGTGTGAAATTGAATTAGTGAATTTCTGTAAGGTCTTTTGTATTTTCATTTCTCCCCACCAATAAGTTTGTGTTGTTTAGTTCTTTTGAATCCTCATGTTCTCAAGAGGCATTTAGAGGGAAATTTTCAGAAACAACATTTTTTCTCTCTCCGTCAGAAATTTTTAAGGTCAAAGTTAATGTGCATGGATTTAGAAGTGGGGTTCTGCTTGTTCTTAATAAAAGTAGAATAAAAAACATGGTAATCTACATATGTTTCACTTTCACTTTTTGTTATAAAATGAAAGAAGATCAGAAGGTTCTTTTTTAAAAGAGAAATATTTGTCTTCTTATAAATGAGGAAGCAAACCCTCGTATATGTGGCATCGATGCCACAATTTTTTTTAATGTTATTGAAAGGAAATTTTTGTGGCACCAAATGATTCTACTTATACATTAAAATAACAACTAAATTGCCTTTTGACAAACCCTTTACATAGTTCATTAACATTTCACTTCCTTTTTCTAAAATTTCATTTGGTTGTATTTCCAGATTTCCCAAGCTAGCTCCTTGCAAAACCTGAATATTGGTGGAACATTTGTCACGGATGTCTCTCTATTTGCAATTGCAGATTACTGTCCAAATTTGAAGGTGATTATTCTAAGAATCTCCTTCACTCTTCCATTACTGAACTTTCATGGAACTCATGAATCATATTGTACCTACAACTTTTAATCAGAGCATATCTCTCTTTAATCTGCAGACGATTGGCCTCTGGAGCTGTCGTCATGTAACAGAGACCGGACTTCTTATCCTCGTAAGTAAATGTCGCAAACTCGAGTCGATAGTTGTGTGGGGAATGAGGGTTCCTGTAGATTGCTTCATTAGTTTGGTTGCAATAAGTCCATCGCTCCAAATAAAATCAAGAAGTATTCTACATTCTATGTGGTCTGTTGTGTGAAATATGTTTCAATATTCGCATCCTGTAAAGCTTCTATCGTATGTTTATTGGTTTGTCATTTCCTCACAATAAATTGCGTATAACACTTAATAGTTCATTTAAAACTAAACTATACACTCTCTTGATGTAAATGTATTTATTCGTTTAATAAATTTCAAGAGATTTGGTCATTAATGTCAATTCCCTCAATAAATAAAACATTGATTATTAATTTTAAAGTCGATAATTCAATCTCCTATCTCTACTATTGTTGAACTACAAAAATGCAATTAATTTATTTAGGAAGAATATACTATCAAGGGAAAATATTACATTAATACCCAAATTTTATCATTTTGTAGCTATTGAAAAGAGAGGAATTTGGGTGCAGTCTGGGCTGCACCCCACCCATGAAGTCAACATATGTGGCACCTTTGATGTCACACATCTTAGTCCACTTTTTTTGTTTTTTTTTAATAAAAAAATATTAAAATGTGTGTGTGACTTCATGGGTGGGGTGTAGCCCAGGCTGCACCCAAATTGCCCTCTATTGAAAATACGGTAATTGATTTACATGTTTTCATGGCTTATTTTGTTCTGACTGGACCTGTGGATTGAGATCAAGATGATTCTTTGGAATTTATTATTTTTCTATCTTGTTTGCCTTTTTTTAGGGAATATTGTTGTATTGATTTGATTTTTTTTTCCTTTTTAAAGAAATTACTTGCTGATAGGCAACTTTGTTTTTTGAACATCTCTTGCTCAATCTTTTTGTGGAATCTAAATTCAATCGTCCGGAAACGTTCTGTTACATTTTCAGACAAATATGACTGGTCAGAGTTGATCAAACGTTTTTTATAATTAGTATTATTAATTATTTTTTTTGCGAGGAAGCAAATGATACTTGTTTTTTCTATGAATTCAAACAGAACCTTTATTTTTTTTGGTTGGCGTGTAATATATGATAGATGAAGTTTAATTTAAGTAAATGTATTGATGTTTTTTTAATCACTGAAACAAGTTTGTTTATGAGTAGAATCGTAGAGAGCGATAATGGTGCGATAATGATGTGAGTTGGACAATTATCTAATTAGGACAAACTTATCCATAGAAATTAGAAGCCATAAGCTATGATTGCATTACCCGCCACTCACGGAAACACTTTTCCACGTTGCCTCCAACCAAATCTAAGATTTTTTTATATATTTCTTTGATAACATCAAAGAATTGTCTACACACATTTCTTTATTTATTGACAACCAAAAATTATAACTTTGTCCTACTCCATATTCAAAGACACCTATCTCATCGCTAAATAATTTACAATTATGCTCAACTCTAAATCTCTATCAACAATGCACTTTTGGGATGAAACAACCTTTTTAGAATTAATTTTCATATGGTGTCAAGTAATTGAATTATGCTTAAACAGTAGAACTAGAAATGTTCACGAGGCGGACGGGGCCGGGGAATGGTATCCTCATCCCCGTCTCTGTTAAATTCACCGTTTTTCTTTTTGCAAGGACGGGGCAGAGATTCCCTCGGGGAATTGGCGGAGATCAAGTTTCCAATGTAAAATTTTTCCCGTTTATTTTTTTTTTCTTTTTCCCTAATTTTAATATTTACATCTATTTTTTTAATAAAATTTTCAAATAGTTCATTTTTATTGAAATGTATGTATTATTTTTTAACTATGTAGTTTTTTTTTTTTGAATTAATTTTTAACTATGTAGTTAATAGTTAAAGAAAAAAACTTATTTTAATTAATAATTCTACAAAAGTAAAGATGAAGTTGGAAAAAATGAGAAAATAAAATATAAGAAATTAAAAAAAATTAAATAAATATATAAATGGGGCTGGGATTAGGAATCGGGGATGAGGAATACATTCCCCGTCCCCGTCCTCATTTAGCTCGCGAAATTTTTTTCTTCCCCGCTCAATCTCACATTCATCACCTAAATGGGGATTCACCGCCCCATTCGAGGTAGGTCCCGAAAATGAACATCTCTAGGTAGAACACTATACAATTCTTTTTTACTAAAAAAACTAAGGCTTCAAGAAAATAATAATAATAGGAAATTTACCTTCAACAACACATTCTACCTCTTGTATTATAATTGCAATACAATTTCTATAATAATTTATCTATAATACATGATTTTTTATCAATATAGATTTCAACCAGTAATAAAATGAGTTTACCAGTGATAGAATTATATTACTCATTGAATTTTATAGGTACTAGAACTCAAGTTGAATTTCCAACTACAAATCAATTAGTTTTGATTTAATAACAAAATTCCAAAATAATAACCCTCCAATTATCCGAAAAGTCACTTTCTCTGATATTGATTCTAATATAGATTTATTATAAGATATTTAACTTGAAGAAGTAAAAGCTTCTCCTGTTGTCCAAACTTCTTGTCAAAAGAACATTTTTTTCATCCGTTCTGTGAAATTCAACTACAGATTAAAAAAAAACAACTACTACTATCCAAGTTGTCATTTCTTTGGTTCTAAAAAACTAAGAATCATATCTCCTTTTCCAATAAATATGACTAACAACGTCGAGGAAGCTTAAACACTTTGTGAAGCCATTAGAAAAGCTAACACAAATTTAAGAAACTAATTCCAGTTGAGGTAACAAAGCTTAACAAACACAAATCTGAATGAAAATTAGATAGTATCCTACAACAATGACAAAGCCAATATGATAGGGTGAAGCATTTTGCATACCTGAACTAGCTCGTGTCGTATGCGAGGTCAATTTCGGTTTCCGATTCCGATGTACCTCTGCAACTACTTACCTTCTCTGGATGAAATCTCAAAATGTTCTTCCTTTAATGATATAGTCTAAATACTCTTCTAATAACCAATTTTAGAAATCTCTATAGGATGGCCGGGATGCAGTACACCGGGTATGACTCAATCTTTACATATAATATATGCTAGATTAACCTCCATTAATGGTTGATCAAAATCCCATTAGGTGAGTGTTGATTGTGGTTTTCAAGAATGCAAACAATGGTAAGTAGAATAACCAGAGAACTGAAGGATTTGGCGAATGGACTGTCGAAGCAGACGTGAACTGAACAGACCCAGTAAAGCTACCAGAGGTACTGCTCAGTGGGCCAGTATTAGGTTCTGGAATACTCTTGCAAGTACCAGGAGGAGCTCCAGCCTGCAAAATGCAATGCAATGATATATTCTGTGAAACGAGTAGTTAAGACGATATTGATAAGTAAAAGGCATTGATAATCAAATGTTGTAGGTCAGACGATATGTCTAGTAACAATAGTCGTGGTGCACACTAGCTGGCCCGAACAGTCACGGATATAAAAAAGGACGTCGATATAAGCTTTGCAGAATCAAAAGTCATGTTCGCAATCTATCAACCTGAATAAACATCTTGGATAATTCCCCAAAATGGAACCTAAATTAGTTCTATTATGTGTTGACAGGATGCTGTGGCAAGAATTGCTAACTTATAGCAAATGAAAATATATTTGAAATTGTTATAAAAGAGAATTGCCTTATGTTTTTCCAAATAAAACATAGTTTTGTCTTTCAAGAATGACTTGGCTCTTCTGGAAATGGTTTTTATACCAGCCGCCAAATAAACAATGTTTTCTCTTTTGGTGTTCCCAAAACAAAACCTTCACTGTTATTGAAGTATATAATGTCTTGAATTTATTGTATTAATAAATTATTAAAGAAACTGAAAATAGAATCACAACTATATTTTCAAAAGCTATTTTGAATTAAACTTGTAAAACAGCTTTTAAAAAATGAACTGTCAGTAAACTTGCTGTAAAGAAAACTCTAACATAACATAAACAGTTACTCATATTCAAATTAAAGTACAAAGATATCTAGCATCCAGAAACTATTTTGACTATTTCATTTGCAATCTTTTGCCAGGAATCCAATATTAACAAATTTGAAAAACCTGTCTTTTTTCGACCTAATAGAAACAATTGCTAGCAGATCCTGAGGGAAATGAATGTTTCTGAATGTGTCGACCCCTAGTCCCTACAGATCAGTTTCTCATGAGCTTCTCTAGAAAGTAAAGGTCAAATATAGCAAAATCCATAGTTTATCATACTAAAATAAAAGTTTTTTTTTTAATATCCGTGACTGTTCAGGCCAGCTGCACCTCGACTATTGTGATAGAACATTCGGCCTGACGTTACAACATTTGGATATCAATTAAATCCATAGGAAATTCATTCCTAGGTAGGTGCTCAATATATGAACTCATCAGCTCTTAGTTACTTAAGGTCTTCTTGACCACTAGACTATTTCATGATGGTTAAATGAGAGACTTCCTGATTCCTATTTGAGAAATAAAGGACAAACACGAATAAAGAAACTCATGCCCAGACGAAATAAAAAAAAATTATCATAGAAAATACAAGGTTCATGGCCAAACATAAACAAGTTCACATGAATAAACTTCAACATAGTCACTAGATAGAAAACTAATCTAAACAAACCTGACAGGCAGCAAGTGTGCTGCACCCACATAACATCTGGCCGTTCATCTTATCCAATGCATCAAAGACTCCTCCGCCTTCACTTCTCTGCATGATTTTTTGACATGATATGTTACTCGTAAATTTCAGTCAATAGTCACTTTTTATGTGAACTAAATCAATACCATGTAAAAGTTAACAGCCAAAAAGTTTGGTAGCACACTCCCAGATGCTTTATAGCATGTGGAGATCATATTAAATAGGGGAGCTGAATGTTCCTTGCAAGCCTCAACTTCCACTGGATATGTTGGGAAGTAATTCTGGAGGAAAAGAGATGAACTTCTTGATTTTAGTGGTTTTGACTCTCTTCGATTCGGGCATGAACCAGCTACAACTCCAGGATCACCAGCTGAAATCCAAGGATAAGGAACTTGTTCATCACCAAGACAAAATTCAAAGTCATGAATAATGAATATTTCATTCACTTAATGCTTACGCTCATTTTCCAACATGTACTTCCATTGATAAGCAACTCCTTCCTCTGCTTCTTTCGATGCGATGGATGTGAAAACAAGAAGTCGGTGATTTTGTTGCACCATGTCGGTCACGGTAGGCCAATCTTCTCCCTTCTTTGGCATCTTGGATACAGGAAACCAGTATTTGTCCAGCCCAGCACTGGCAAATAGATTTGTCAACCCCTTTGGAGTATGCACATAGTCTTCAATTATAATGGTCACAATTTCAGTTGGGTTCTCACTTAGGAATGCCTCCACTTCTCTTAAAGTATTGATTGCTGGTTGCTGATAATATTTAAAGGTCAATAGTCACAATCTTGCTTACAAATCCAAAAGGCCAAAGAACATTTTGAGCATCACAAATTGGAAAATTGAAAGATAGAAAAGGATTGGTTACAAAGGCAGTGAAGTTGAAACATTGCCCCCTGAATGAATGGCAGAGCCAGATATCATTTTCGAAATCATACATGTCCAGCATCAGTCCCCTCACTCCATTCTGAACAAGCAGGAATTCAAAAACACAAGATCAACAATGCATACTAATTAAAGAAGTAAAATGCAACAAACAAAGTAAAAGATAAGGCATATCCATAACATAAGAACAACTTAAATCATATTACAACAACATACAGATCAAATGAGAAACAAGCCTGGAAATACATACTCTTAACTGATTAGTAACAGTATCCTCTTGATTATAAAACGTCAATCTCTGAACACCATCCAAAGGCGGGGCATCAACAATACTAAACGAGTTGTGAGTCACCAACCAAGTGTACTTGTTAAAGGGCAACCCATTAATCTAAGAAACATTAACAACATATCAAAACCCACTTCAAAATCACAAAGAATCATCCATTGTGAAAAGGGTATCAACTTAAAAAAACATACAACAGAAGTGGGAACGGTGGCTTGGCCTCTAGTACAAACGGGTTGATTGTGGCCAGAAGCAGGGCAATTCCCACAATATAGACCCGACCCACAATCCGTAGCAGCCGTACAAGCTTCAAAAACCTGCAGATTCTTAAAAATGAATCAAAACCCACAAGGAAAAACAAAACCCCATTGAGATTCAGTGAAAAGAAAGGGAAAAACCTGGCAATTTCCATTAAAGCAAGCAAGGGAAATGGAGATGAGGAATGAGAATAGGGCCAGAATGAGGTACAAAATGGCAGAGAAAGAGGGAAGATCCCATAAACTGCTCGCTAACATTGCAGAGCTTAGAGAGAGAGAGAGAGTGGAAGAAAGAGAACAAAAGAGAGCAAAATCAAAGCAAAGCAAAAGGGGGTAAGTGTAATTAACAGAGAAAAGAAGTGACAAATTTTGGGTATCAAACGCGGGCTGTTCTTTCTTATTAACTTTAACCACTTTCTCTTTTTGGTATCTTGAAACGGTGCTATTTTGTACCAAATATCTTCTCTTTTGCATCTACAAGGCTTGTTTTTCTTGGTTCAATAATGCCTCTTCAAACATCTAACCGTTAATGTTATATTCAAGAAATTATTATCGACTAGAAAGTTGAAGTTCATATCTCTTTTTGAACTCAATGTATATATAAGGAGTATTTGGATAAGTAAAATGAAAATGATTACGAGTAAAATAGACGTTTTGGTCACCAACAATTTCTCTGTAATCAGTAATTACTTTTCATACTCTCCATGCCTATTATTTGATTCCCATAATCATTTTTTACATTCTAAATACATAATAGTTTCTTCCATAATCATTCCTTGCATCAGAGGTACAAACATAGGTAATAATTCTCTTTGTAACAATTTCCTTCATCCAAATATAAATAATTGTTCTCTCTATACGCATTTTCATTCTCTCTCATAACTATTTTCAGTCTTCTTTTCTCAAGCACCCTCATAGTATCTTAGGCTAAAAGCTTCCATCCAACTTATTTTATTGTTATGATATTTGATAATTTATTCACTATGGTGACTTCTTTAGGTTTCTCCTCATTTATAAATAAAAGGATTGAATGATAAGGTAATGAATGAAAGGGTTGAAGTGGAAATTTGGGGACAAGTTTGAATGCTTTAACTTTGTGAGATACTTTTTAAATTGAGTGCTCATCACATGGTAGGCCATCATCCCATTCTGCAATCTGCGGAGTGCATTCATATTGGTGTGCATTTATTCTCAAATGGATAAGTTTAGGGTTTGTAATTGCAAATCTAGTAAAATCTCTGATACATGTGTTTTGAAAAATAATTATAGATTTAGTTATTCTGTTACAAACTAAATAAATGGTAGTGTTAGAATTCTTGAGTTGTTAGTAGTAAAGATTAGTTAAAGTTGTTAGTTCATCAAAGCTCCTTATAAATAGATCTTGACTTTCCTTTTATTCATTTCATGAAAGCTTTTTTATCAAATTGATATAAGAAGACTTATCCCCTATAGTGGGTTCAGCCATCATAGGATCCTTTTTTCGTTTCTTTTCTTTTGAACTTCTTTATCACATATTTAACAAAAAGGTGAAGAATTGGTGATTTTTACTTCATTGCTAAGATATCTATTTAGAAGACTTAAATGGTTAATCTTCGTTTTTTTGATATCCAAATGTTGTAGGGCCATGAATTATGTCTCGTGACATAATTCGAAGTACACACAAGTTGGTCCGAACAGTCACAAAAATAAATAATAATAATAATAATTAATAGAAGACTTAATGGCTAATTCTTAGAAAAATAGGTAGAGTTAGAGCATTAGTACTAAAAGTTGTGAAAATTGAGTTAACAAAATTGAGTTAAAGTTTTGTACGGCTAAATTTTCATCTTTAACAAGATGGTTAGTTGGCATTAGTCCACTCTCAATTGATTTAGCATAGTGTCACACTTTTGTAAACGTTAAGAAGTTTAACTTACGCCAGTAAACTATCTATATCGAAAAGGTATACATTCCTTTTTGGTGACTGAATCATAGAATTTCTCTAAGTTAAGTTTGGAGTTCAGAAGAGTACATAAATGAATCCATATTATATCTAAATGAGAGATCCTAAAAATATGAAAGTTATTGTTAAGAAATTATTATTACTTATACTAATAATGTAAATATTCTTATTGGATGACTCATTAATAGAAATTTCAAAATTAAGCATATTTAAGTTTGACCAATTATACGTTGAGTGGTCGCCTAAGAACTTCCTTAGTGAGAACAATCGGCCTATGAAACAGACTTCACTCTTAGAAGCAATTCAAAGAAAGTAGGCAATGTGATCAAGTAAACTTCACTCTTGGAAGCAATTCAAAAAAAGTAGATAATGTGATCAAATCATAGGAGATACAAGAAAATGCCAGGTCAGAATCCTGGCCCAAGACATTATTAGAATTAATTTAAAATATTTAAAATTTGAAGTATGAAACGAAAAACATTTTGAAACTAAAATGGAAAATCCATACAGTTTCAGAAGCTACATGAGATTTTAGCCTTCAACAAACCATTGATGGAATGTATACCGAGTAAAGCAAACGAGCTAATTCATTCCATTCAAATATCAATGATTTATTGTGTTATTTTATATCAAATGAACTAAAGTAATTATCGGCACATTTATTCAAAGTAAGGAACTACCTAAAGAACTCTGAAAAGAATGTTAAACAGCAGAAAAAAAATATCAAGACACTATTTTGTGCGTGAATTTTTGTAGAGAAGATGTAGTCAATAACTTGTTTAGTTGTGAATTTGTGGAAGGTTACAAAAATAAATAGTTAAACATAAATAATTAAAAATAAGTAATTTTGAAATGATGAATTATTTGAATAATTAGAAATGAACAATTATTCTGAGTAGTTGAAGAAAGGTTGACAAAACCAAAAATCATAAATGTTTCAAGTCAGGATAGAAATATAAGAATACGAGTCTTACTTTACGCAAAATTGTTAGATACACATCCTCAGACAAATAGCCCACTAAATTTGCTTCAAAATATGCAAATCATTAAGACGTTGTTTGATATCCATTTGGTTTTTATTTTTGGTTTGATTTGCTTTCTATAAATATTGGAAAGATGTAGATATACAAGTAACAAAAAACATATGATAAGATAGTTATTGTAGTCTTAAATTTTAAAAATCAAATAATTAGCAAACGGGACCTAAGCTACCTATTTATCCATCTAATTCCAGCAATAGAAGAATAATTTGTTTATCAAATATTGGGCATAAAACATTCCATCCTAAGCTCTTCCATAAGAAAAAAAAAAACACTTACCACACTATTTCTAACACAAGCATTTTCAAAATTTCCAAAACTTGAAAAGTGATTTGAATCAACTAAAAACCACCTTTTTATCAAACCAAACTCACATCAAAGTGAACTTTTCTAAGTGGATTGAAAATTCAAGGGTCTCCTATAGAATTTCAATAAGAGAGAAGAACATACAACACTAAGGGAAGAAGCAGCCATGCAGGCACCGGCGAGCCACGGTGGCAATCGGATTCCTGCAAAGGGATATAAGATTCCGGCAGCAATAGGCATACTGATGATATTATAGCCAAGAGCCCAGATGTAGTTAAGCCATATTCGATAAACAGTTTGTCTTGAGAGGTCTATGGCTGTAACTACATCTTCTAAATTGCTTCGCATGAGAACAATGTCAGCTGCTTCTATGGCAATGTTTATTCCAACACCAATGGCAATGCCAACATCCGCTGCGGCCAAGGCATGTGAGTCATCTCCCACCACTGCCACCATTTTACCTGTTGTCTGCGTTCAATTGTTAACAAAGAATGAGTCGAGATTCGAGAGTTGTTTTGATGTCAACAAAGAATGAGTCAATTCATGAACTTTAATGACCATGCCATTTCCAAGTTTTTTTTTTTTTATTAATTTAATATTCGAGGGTGGGGATTCGAAGTATAAACTCTTGGTCACCAAGTCATACATCATGCTAAGTGAGCTACACTCTCGATCGCACTATTTCACAGTTTCAAACACGCCAAAATGTGAAACTTGTACACATCACACTTGAAGAGAGGGAAATAACACTCATTTTGGCTTCTTAGCTTTTAGGTTTATATCAACTTCGTCTCCCTCAACTTCCGAATGTTAGTCTAGATCTAGAACTATATATAAAAAAAGTACAAATATGGCCATTGTTGTCTCAACATCAATGGTGTGCTGATATGTACAGATGACGAAAGCCCCGTTTGATAACCATTTTGTTTTTCGGTTTTTGTTTTTGAAATTTAAGCCTACAACAACTACCCTACCATAACTTTTTTCTTATTTGGATATCTACATCTTACCTATATTTTAATAAACAAAACCAAAATTTAGAAACAAAAAAAAGTAGCTTCCAAAAGCTTGTTTTTGTTTTTGAAATTTGGTTAGTATTCATCTACTTTCTTAAGGAAAGATAGATATATTATAGGAAAGATGGAGCACATACTAGGAAATTTGAGTAGAAATAGGCTTAAATTTCATAAACAAAAAACAAAATGATTATCGAACGGGGCTAAAGCTATTGGCTTAAGAGGACTATCAATGTTTTCTTTTTTTTTTAGTACATATTGGGGGAGGGAGGACAAATACCAATTCTCGGGATAGAATCTGTAACGCTGGTATTGAACTGGTTTACAACCAAACAATGAAACCATTGCACCACTAACCCATTTGGTACTATCGACATGTTTTTAGTTTGCCGATAATTTCTTAATAGATGGATGATATAGATGATGCATTTATGTCAATTCTTTAATTTTTGCCATACCCAATACCCATCTCTAAGCCAGTTTATGGTTTTAAATACAGTTTATGTGGTTTCAGCACAAGCCCACCAACATGTTAAGATACATTTGAAGTCAGATCATTCATCTATTACAAATTAGTAGCAATTGTAGCGATAAGAATAGATCTTACAGTAAATGCTTTCAGTCTTAAGCTGAAACTCCGACTAAATAACTTAAAATGTTACGCCATAAATCTAGCAGACTAATTATTCTTAATAAAGATGAGCATAAAACTTCATAGAGGAATAGAAAGTAAAGCTGTAGAGACTGTAGTTTTACCTTCAAGGATTTGATGGTGTCAGCTTTCAGAACTGGATTGATCTCTGCATGGACTTCATTGATCCCAATTCCTTTTGCAACAGCAAATGCGGTGGCCCAGTTATCGCCAGTGAGCATTATGCTTGAGATGCCGATTGAGCGAAGATATGATATAACAGCTTTAGCCCCAGGCTTTGGCGCATCTACAACACCAAAACCTCCTGCTATCTGGCCATTAATAGCCACTAAGATGCATGTTTGAGCCAGCCGCTCATTTTCTATAACATAACGATCAACATGAGGGCCAACAACAATGCTGTGAGATTGCATGAGCCTTAAGTTTCCTACTAAAACTGACATTGCATCAATTATTCCTCCAACCCCTTGTCCTGGGAACACCTCAAAGTTCTGGATGCATTTGTAAGATTCGGCTCCAGCCCCAAACTTTAGTTTCATTTTCTTTGCATACGCCACTATAGATTTTGCTAAAGGGTGTTCACTGTATGACTAAATACAAGGACTAAAAGAAGTAAGATCGCAAATCTTACTTCTAGTTCCTACTTATTTAGATCATTTTTTATAACCATTTGAATTATACAAGAACACTCACCTCGATTGTAATTGCTATATCACAGACCTCATGCATTGAGAATGTAGAAAAAAGCACAACGCTGACTACCTCTGGCTTGCCAAGTGTTAGAGTTCCACTCTTGTCAAAAACTACTGTTTTCACCTGAATGGTTGAAAGAAAAAAGCTATTATACATTATTCACCCAAGTAACAAGCTAATCAATTCCATAGTCATCCACTAAAAAAACCTTCATGTTTGGAGGTAAATATCATAAAATACTATGAAAGAAGAAAAAAAAAAATAATGTCGTAAATGCTCTGTGAAAATGTACTTGCAAGGGGGTGGATTTTTTATTTTTGGGGAGGAGTTACAATGAGCAATTACAATTCCTCAAAAAACTACGTCCTAACAAGCTATTGCAACCACTCAAAATAATTACTCTTTTCTATTCACTCAAAATAACTCCTCATTTCAAAACTACTCATTTCTAACCATTCATTTATGCGACTTCTCTACAAAATTCACATCCAAACGAACTATTGGCTACAACACCTCTACAAAAATCCACATCCAAACGAATGATTGAACTATTATTTAATTTCAATATATTGATGAAATGATTATTTTGGTTTTCACGTGAATTTAATTTTTTTTAAAACAAATATAAAAGTAAACTAAAACAACATAGAAAGACTAGCACTCTTAAAGCTCCGATTTCTTGGTTTAAAAAAAAACTAATGCGCTTATAGTTGGAGTTCTTTACTAAAAGCCTCTAAAAGGTATTTGTAAGGGTTTCTGGTAAAGCATTTAAGCGAGAAAATTACTCTACCAAATGCTTTTAAGTTTCTTTAAAGTATTTTACGTTACTAACATAATATTTTTAAGGGTTTTTTTTGGTAAAGTATTTTAGCGAAAAAATTACTCTACAAAATGATTTTAAGTTTCTTTGAAGCATTCTATGCGTTCTAACAAATGAACATCAAATGTAGACATAGGGTACCTTGTACGCATTTTGAAGTGCACTTGCTCCCTTGATGAGCACACCTAGAGAAGCACCCTTCCCGGACGCAACCATGATTGCAGTTGTCGTTGCTAAACCAAGGGCACATGGGCATGCGATCACTACCACTGAAATGCCAAACTGCAGAGCAAGTTCAAACTCATCCATGCCTTCTGGTATCCAATGCTTAGGGTACAAGCCGATGTTTCCAGAAATAAACCACCCAAGCCATGTCAAAAATGCTGTCACAACAACCTAAATGAGAAAAAGAAAGAAAGAAACTTAACTTCAAAATTATTTTCAGTAAGAAAATTAAAGTTTTATTAGGCATTTGAACCAAGCAGGAAGAAAAACAATCATTAAACTCACAAGAGGAACAAAATACTTTGATATCCGATCTGCAAATATTTGAGCTGGTGCTCGCCATAGCTGAGCTGATTCCACAAGTTGTACAATTCGAGAAAGTGTAGAATCGGATCCAACATGAGTGGTCTTAACTATTAAGCATCCATTTTCATTCACAGTCCCGCCAATAACCTGTTTGTGGCATCAAAGGGTGCGACATTGCTTTCATTTCTTGTTAAAATAAATTGTCCATTTAGTTTATGAGACTAACATATGAAAGGATAAGGATCTTGCTTCTCATTACCATGAAAAAGAAATGGAAAATGAAAGAAGAAAACAGCACCTTGGAACCGGGTGCTTTGGCCATGGATCTTGCTTCTCCAGTAATTGTACTCTCATTCACCTTGCTTTCACCACTAATAACAATCCCATCAACAGGAACCTTTTCCCCAGGATCAATCTTAACTATATCATTCCTTTGTATCAGCTGGGCATCAATCTCCGACTCCGATAGCAAATTTCCAATATTATCGAAGGTCATCAAACAAGCTGTACGAGGAGCAAGGTGAGCAAGCTCTCCTAAAGCATCTGATGACTTCCCTTTGGCGATCACCTCCAAATATTTTCCAAGTAGAATGAAGGAGATCAACATGGAGCTAAACTCAAAAAAATCTTTCCCTTTAAAAGAGTTGGAAGTGGATGCTTTAAATACTATGTATACTGAGTAAAAGTACGCTGCATTGGTGCCTGCAGCAACCAAAACATCCATATCTGCAGATTTCTTTTGTAATGCACGGTATGATCCTACATAAAATCTGTTAAAAGTCATCCAACGAAACCATTAAACCATCCAAAACACGTTTTCAACTCCAACAAAAATTACGATTCTAAACAATTTCCTATACTTTTTCCTATCTAATAGATCAAATTCACGTTTTTTTTTAAAAACTATGGTTAGTTTAGTTGTACCTTGGCTAAAGCGTTCCCCCACTTTGTCGATTGAAGTTATTAGACTCTCCTTTTTTTTTAAATGGAGAAGTCCCTCTAATTTCATCGATCAATAAAATTGTTTCTTATCTAAAAAAAGAGATCAAATTCATATCTAACAGATAAATCAAAAGTTAAGAGACCGATTAGACAATTTTTCTATGACCCATTACCCGAGCGCATCCATGCCCATTCCAAGGCTTAGACTCGACAACAAGCAATTTTACAATTAAGTTCAATTCGTGGGTCTTGAACTTGAGACTTTCAAGAGAGAGCATACCTAAGAAGCCTCTAGCCGAGCAGACCGATTAGGCAATTTTAATAGCTCAGGAACCAAATAAATACAAACCACAAAATTTCATAGAACAAGCTTGTTATGTAACCAATAGAAACAAGAAACGAAGAAAAATGGGAAACAGAGACACTATGAAGAAGCTAATGTAATGATAATAATAATGAAATTACCTCCAGCCAGCAATGAACTGGACTGGCGTGCAGAAGATCCATTTAAGAACCATTCCAACAGTAAGCATATGGTAAACCCTAGAATTCAACCACTCCCCATACGGAGGAATCGTAGGAAGCACCATAGCAAAAGCCACCACAGGAACACAGAACAAGCAGCTCAGCAAGAACAGCTTCCAATAAGTACAAGCTTCTTGCATCTGCTCCACATCTCGCCTCTTCGGAGCCACATACAAGCTCGCCGAATAGCTCTCAAGGCACTGCAACAGAAACCGCGGACCGGTCCGGTCCGGATCATACCCGATCAGAACCATCTGCCCTTTCCCGTCCAGATCCACAGATTTCACTCCACAAGCCTGCTCGAGAGAGGATCGAATGGCGGCGGCGTCGGCTGGCCCGGCTCGGTCCAGTTTTATGCGGACTTTGTGAGATTCGCCGGCGGCGGAGTTGAGTTCGGCGTCGAAACCGGAATCCTTGACGGCGACGAGGATTTGGGCTTCGGTGGTCAGATTTGGATCAAAGAGGACTTTGGCTTCTTCGATTCCGGGACCGATGAATGGGCGTTGGACGCCGTCGACCATGGCGGCGGCGTTTTGAAGGCATTGGGCTTTGCCTGAGAAGGACATGGTTCTGATTCTTAGACGGCATATTGCAATGCACTGCTCGGGAAACTCGTCGGCGGCTAGTCCTCCGGCTTCTATTAAATCTAACTCTCTGTCTTCCTGTGATTTTAAATAAATTTCACTTATGCCATATAAAATTATAATGTTCAGTCGATGAAGGGTTGTAGAGAGGTTATAAATTATTAAATAGAAGAGGAAAATAAAGTGGGAAGAAAAACATTAAGAGTGTGTTTGGACCCGTTTCTCTAAACGGTCGGGTTGGTTATAATAACTCAATCGATGTTTGTTCTAGTATTTATTATAAATGGCAGTTACCTAAACTTGCCCGTTTATCTAAACCTACATGCTCATTTATCTAAACCTTACATGTATTATTTTTGTTACATAATCAGCCCCTCAAATACTATTTATCATAATCTTGTTATAGTAACTTGCCCCTCAAACACTATTTATAATAAATCATCGTCTATCATAACTCATCGTTTATCATAATCTTTTGTCTATCATAACCAAACCGGTGCTCCAAACACACCCTAAAATATAGCTTCGAAATTTGGATAAGATTGTTTGAAGGTCCGACTATAAAAATTATTTGAATAAAAATAAATAGATTTTCAACCTGGAGTTGATTTAGATTATAACCAATTAAGCAAATCAAACATGTTATCAATTATTTCAACAAGTATATTTCAATAACTTTAAAAATTAAAGAAGAAAATGAAAATTTTCTTAATAGAGTATAATTGAAGTTTTTTTTTTTTTTTTGAAGCGAGTATAATTGAAGTTAACCTCGAACTTTATGGATATTTTGAATAATTTAGCCTATTTTTTTTATGAAACTATTATCAATTTGGATAATTTTTTTGTTGCCTTTTACAACAATTAGGAGTATAATGATTGGATCACATAATTTATTGTTCGTTGGGCGTACCGTTGAGATTAATTGACTCATCAATTTGGATCTTTAAAACACTATACACAATTTTTCCAATCTTCGGTCTTCCACTCAACATTACTTCCTAAAGATTTCTTAAAAGTAGTGTGGTGTTTTCTTTGAGTTTTAAAGGGCTTTAATTAGTAATAGAATTTTGCAAACAAAAATCCCACACAACTTAAGAGTAATAATGTGAGTAACGTGGTATTAGTCGAATCATCATTTATATATGGTAAGTTTTACTCCCCTTTTAAAGTACATTATCGACTAGTATATATGAACATCTCAAAATGGAACAAAGAAGAAAAGAAAACTATTCAATAGCTTTTTGTTTACTTTCTTTATTTTACTACTTATAAAACAACCAGAAATGAATCAATTTTCAAATAATGAAATTATTAAGATACCAAACTTTTTATTAATTCAACACGATATTGGAAGGTTGGTGAAGTTGGACACACGTTCAATCTAAACTCACTAACCAACTTATGTAAAATTGATGATGTTCGAGTATTCTCTAAATTGAGAGATACGAACAACAAACTATACGTAGAGAATACTATTATACTCGAATAATATAAAAGCTAAATACTAATATTGAATCTATGTCTTTAGAGTTGAAATGAATTACTATTTATCCAAATAATTAATAGGTCACCAACTCATTCGATACCACATTATTAAAAAAAAAAAAAAAACCAGAAACGGACGAGAACATTAATCGTGTGAAAAAAAAATTGCATGTTACTTCAATTAAGCAAATAAATTGAATTAGTTAAGGTTGAAGACTTACGTAATTGAGGTCACGTGGATTTAGAGGCACTTTAAGATCATTTTCATTGGTTTCCATATTTGCCTAATCTGCAGCCACAAAATTGAACTTTGTTGGACGAAAAAAATTAACTACAAGAATAGAGAACTTTCGTATGTCAAAAATCCTACTAGATTGTCTTTTAAATTGTTATATATATAGATAGAGAATTTACTTTAACAGTAACTTTTGAACATTACATTTTAATTATAGTATTCTTTCAAAAAAAAAAAAACTATGTACGACAAATTTTAAAAGAACTACTAGAAATGAAAATTTGTGTACGTTATTCATTTCTATGAAGTAAAAATTCCTACTGAGTTTTCTTTTAAATTGTTTTTTTATTTATGTTGTTGTTAAGACTATAATATAAAGTAAGGTAGAAACTAAGATATATAAATTGGTACGACACTTCAAATAAAGTTTGCATTTCATTGCTTCAATTCTCAAATAAAATTTATATTACTATTCACTTACAAATATTAATCTTCAAACAACAAAGTTTTTTTCAATATTTTCGCTATAAAACATTCATCCTTCAAAGGAGTAACTTCACACCTCAAAATCAAATCCAAACACTTCCGATAAAAACTAGTAAATTATATTGTAGATAGTATTTATTTATTTTTGAAATATCAATTATTCTCCAGTTGCCTCACAATTACTTTAATTATTTAAAACCATTTCCATGATTTTCAGTTTGAACAACATTTCCAGAAAATTAAAATCTTCCACAATTAACATGAACAAAACCACTGAAAATGAAGCTAAACGATCGTATAATACAGCCCAAGCAATGAAACTATAATAGTAGCTTCAGATCAAAGTCATAACAATTCATGGACTTATTAAACAAAACAAAAAGAAAAAAAAAATTAAGGGGCATTAACGTTACCTGGTTGTGTAGCCAGATCCGTGACGGACAAATGAAGTTTATGAATAGACGACGGTGGCGGTGGCGGTGGCGGTGAGCGTCCGCCAGCGAAGAGGGGAAGAAGCGGCACCGTGCAGTGGCTGCCGGAGAAAAGGAGAGAGAGAAGAGGAGAGAGAAAGTGTGTTATGATTTGGATTAGTTTTTGGTATTCCCATTTGCGTGAACAATAGAGATGTACGACCAAGTCCGAGTGAAAGAGATCAGTCTGTTCATTGCCTCAAAAATAGATGGAACACCTAAACTAAATCAAATCCAAACCTTAGGTTATTTATTAAATAATAATCGATTTGGTTTTACGTGGGAGGGAAAATTATATATACTTTAGTTTTATGAATTTCAAACTTAGACTTTTTTTTTTTTTTTTTTTTTCTTTTTTAGTACTAGGAGACGGACGCTAGAAACCCTACCACTCTTCTCAAATATATATATATAAAAACAAAAATACCCATTTTAAGATAAATTGAATGATAAACAACAATTATAAGAGAAACATATTAAGAAATTGATTTCAACATCACACTAAAATTATTTAATTAATTAAACAACTAATAATATTGATACATAAAAGTAATTTATAAATTATAAGTACAATTTTAAAAAAAAAATTCTTGGGAAAATTACATTTTTAGTCTCACCTTTTGATGTGAGTTTCACTTCTGTTCTTATGTTTCAAAATCAAATACTTTTATTCTTTATATTTCAATAATGTTTCATT
Source organism: Sicyos edulis (assembly GCA_036507275.1). Classification (NCBI taxonomy): domain Eukaryota; kingdom Viridiplantae; phylum Streptophyta; class Magnoliopsida; order Cucurbitales; family Cucurbitaceae; genus Sicyos; species Sicyos edulis. The sequence continues at coordinate 43,442,493 of CM071850.1, forward strand.
TTAATCGATAAATAAATACCATCAACTAGGATGATGACTAAGTTAATTTTAAAACTATAAAATTGATGATGTGTTATTACCGTGCTTACATGTATTTTATTTTTAAAAGAAAACAATTACCATGGATTTCTAACTTTTTAATTACATTTTTAGATAAAATATATTGGATGACTTTTCATCTCCCAAAAAAATTAATTAAAATGAAGTGCGATATTCTTCCATGGATTTGGAACCATGGAAGATTTTGGCTATGTAATAGTTAACACACAAATATGAAGATTTTTGTTTATTTTTGTTTTTATGAGAATATTATGGATTTCATCGTCGTTGAGGGATGAGCTCTGGCCGAGGAATTGGAACTTAAAAGTGGTCATAAGAATACACTTAATACCTTTTCTCTACAATTTTTGAGGTTGTTGTCTAATGTTTCGTTAAACATAGCTCATCATATAAATCTAATGTTTCTTTAACAAAAATACAATTTTTTACTCAACCATATCTCATCCCTTAGTGACAATGAAATTCATGATATTCTCATAAAAACAAAAATAAACAAAAATCTTCATATTTGTGTTAACTATTACATAACCAAAATCTTCCATGGTTTCAAATTCATGGAAGAATAATATCGCACTTTATTTTAATTAAATTTTTAGGAGATGAAAAGTCATCCTATATATTTTATCTAAAAATGTGAAAATGTTGGAAATGTGTCTTTTGGATTTTCATGGTAATTGTTTTCTTTTTTTAGTTTTAAAATTAATTTAGTTATTATCTTAGTCAACATTTATTTATCGGACTAAAATGAAGTATAATTGAAATGTGGAGGGTAAAAATGTTTGATTTTAAAATATAAGGATCAAAGTGAAATTCATTAAAAGATAGGGACTAAAATGTAATTTTTCCAAAAAATTTTACAATTAAATATATAAAGTATTTGCAACAAACTTTTTAAACATTTTTATTAAAAAAAATGCTAACAATACGAATTTTTTATAAAGTTTTGAAAGTCAAGGATATTTTTGAAATTTTTTAAAGTCATGGAACATTTTTTAAAACACAACTTTAACGCAGGTATTTTTTTAAACATTTTATAAAATTCATAAATAATTCTGAAACTTTTCAAAATTTACTAGAAATGTTGACAAAAAAAATTATTTGAATATCAATTATTTCAAATGACATAATATTTAAAAAGTTCTATTGAATCATCGGATTTGAAAAATATTCAACGAGCCAAACAGATATCTACTTCTGTCAAGTACCACTTTTTTCTATATAAAAGAAATGAAAACTATGATGTTAGCGATGTGGGAGACCCTCAATTTTCATTTCATATTTTTGTTCACAGAAAAGAAAAATAGATAAAAGCCGTTATCTAACTACGACCATGTAAACGAAGATGAAAATTGGTGGAGTGTTCTGTGGAAGTCCACGCGCCGCCGCTCTGCCCTCACTGCTCCTCCGCCGCCGCCATGGTGTAGTCGCCATTCGCTGCTCTTCTTCATCTTCCGGTAACTTTGCCTCAACCTCATACGTCGCACATTTCCCCCAACACATTTTCAGAATCTCAATGCCTTTTTTCAACAATCGCCGTGTTTGCAGACCATGTATCATTCATCAAGGACATTGCGGCAACGGACCCTCCTCAGCATCTGTTTCATTTGCTTCAAATGCTCAAGACTAGAGGTTCGTTGCTCAACCGCTCAATTCATTTTTCTTATGAATCGTATACGAATTAATCGATTTTTGTCTAGGTATTGAATTCTTCGTGATTTAGAGTTGTTGTTTACGAATTTTATCAGCAAGAATGTGAAGCTTGGCGCTCTAATTAGTTATTAGAAGTGAAACAATAGTGTCCTGCCGAATGGGTTTAGGTTCTATTGGAAATCCATAGACCTATTGGCTTCTATGCAACATTCTTGTAAAACGATTGCTATACCTGGGTTTTGGCTCAATTTTTCGTGGCACATGTTTTTAGTTCTGTACGGTTAAGATTTTTTTTGTATGCATTTCTGTAATATATTGGCCTTGTTTGTTACTTTTTTCCCCTCTTCTTTATGTTGGCTATTTGTCTCATAATTTAAGGCCCTTCATTGCATTTGAATCCCTAAGAATCTAGCAGTCTGGAGTTCTGTTTTCTGAAAATTATATGCTGATTCATGCCATGCCTATTCGCTTTTCCAATTTTGCAATCAACTTGCACTCACCTCGATTATTCTAACGGGACATACCGCCCTAATCCTAAAATATTTAGATGTCATTCTTATACTAGAAAGTTCTAAAACTAACCATAGTATTAGAAACCAATTGTTGGCATGAATTGCCATATTTTTTTAATGTGCAGACGTTCTTATCTACTATTAGATAGTGTGAACATTCATCTCAAAACTAATTGTTGATGAGAGGAGTAGCCCACCTATCTTATAAATGCTTTGAGAACTCTCTACTTTTCTAATGTGAGACAATAGTAAGATCCTAGCATGCCCCTTAAGATGGAGCCTCTTTTGGGTTTCACCAATCTTGAATCGAATCCCAATTTCATTTATTGGATCGAAAATCCGTTTCGACTTAATATACTTTGATACCATATTAGATAGTGTGTGCATCCATTTCAAAACCAATTAATGATGAGAAGAGTGACCCATCTGTCTTATAAATGCTTAGAGGACTCTCCATTTTTTCCAATGTGAGATAGTGGGATCCTAACATCTACATGGGAATCTTCTGTAAATTGTTGGTTTTAAGCAGGTGGATCCATAGTTTCTCCTGGAGCCAAGCAAGGGATTCTTCCTCTTACCATTCCACTGGCAAAAAACAGCTCAGGTACACCGTACATGTTAGAATTTAACCATCAAATTGGTACGCTTCTAGGTGTATTCTGATATCTCTCTCAATCTATTCTACATTCGTGTTCCAAGGTACTACAACTGCACTGCTGCGCTGGCCTACTGCACCTGCTGGGTAAGAGGAACTTTTTTACATTTTTTTTTGTACACTTTCCTTTTCCACCTTAATAAACGTATACTCTCAGGATGGATATGCCAGTAGTGGACGTCAATAAGAATGGAGTGTGGCTTGTAGCCAAGAACGTAAGTGAATGTGAAAACATATGTTGTGCAATCGTTTCCTCTTTTTCATTGTTGTAAAACTATTTCCTTAGACGATCTGGTATAGATTTCAGTCTTTGTTGTGCAGGTGGATCAATTTATTCACAGACTTCTTGTGGAAGAAGATGCCAGAGGAAGTGGAGAGCAAAATGATGAGCTATTTCTTGCAGCAGCTGATGCTGGGGAGAAATTTTATGGACGGGGAGACTTTGCTGAATCTCAGATAAAAAACATAGATGGGTATTTGCTGAAAAAGGTATGCATACACACTTCCATCTTATCAATGAAAATGTTTCGTTTCTGGTAAGAAAAATAAGGTATGCGTACAACTTCTCATGACACTTCTCTTGAATCTCTCCATCAATGAAAAAACATATATGCAAATGCTTTCTTAAATTGTACTGGGCATCTCCTTGTGGTGACAGGCAAGACTTGCGTTGTTTACCACCTTTTCGAGTATCTTATAACATCTACAATGTATCTTGCGGTGCCAGTTCTGACAATCTTTTGATCTCAGGTTGGGTTATTTCCAGATGTTATAGAACGTAAAATATTGCGCCACTTTGAGGAAGGCGACCTTGTAAGGCTGTTAATTTTTAAATACTGAAATGCAGTGAGTGAGCGAAGCTTTGACTCCAATTTACTCACTTGAATATTTATACCTGCTTGTGTAGGTTTCAGCTTTAGTGACTGGAGAATTCTATACTAAAAAAGAGCACTTCCCAGGATTTGCACGGCCATATGTATTTAATGCAGAGGTTTTGCTAAAGTATGCGAGGAATCTTTTTCATCACTCAAAAAATGCTTGGGCTAAGTATACACCTAACGAATGTATGCTTTCTTCATACGTTAGGGTAGGACGAAAAACAGAAGCAAAGGATGCTGCAAGGGGAGCCTTAAAATCACCGTGGTGGACCCTAGGCTGTAAGTATGAGGTATTGACTTTATGTCTTTCTGATAGATTTCTTTTGAATTTTTCTCAATAGTTTTCTGTTTTAAGCCCTATGCATCCCTTGCATTGGGAGGGAAGGGCAAAGAGAAAGCAGAGAATACTTAAAAGGTTGGATTGGTTGTGGCTCATATACAGGAAGTAGCTAATATCGCAGAATGGGAAGATGAGCAAATTGAGTATTTGAAAGAAAAAATCACAGAAGAAGGAAAGCTAGAAGACCTCAAAAAGGGAAAGGCTCCTGCTCAGGTTTTCTTACTGTTCTCTATCGACTACTATAAAATCATCTAACCGACGAACATGAATTCGAATAGGTTGAAACAAAACATTAAAAAACTCAGTTGAAGTTCAATTTTAAACAAAGAAATATCATTTGACAACCTAAAAACTAGGTGATTTTTCATGAGTAACAAAAAGGAAAAAATTTTAAAAATTTAAATATAGCAAAAATTTATTCAATCACGTAAAATTTATAGTAAAAAAGACTGATTGGCTTCAATCAAGTAAAACTGATATGCTCAATCATGTGAAACTTGAAATGGATAGACTTCAATCAAGTGAATTTTGAAATATTTTGTGATGTATGAAATATTTTTAAAAAGTTGCTGATTATCGAGATACTAAAATATGCTATCTAAAGTTTCCTAAAAAATAGTTGTATAAATTTTGTTACTGGCGGTGTGCATTGCAGGTTGCCTTGGACCAAGCTGCATTTTTGTTGGATTTAGCTTCGGTTGACGGGACTTGGGACAGCTCTGTGGAGCATATTGCACAATGTTACGAAGAAGCAGGCCTTCAGGAGATTGCCAAATTCGTACTTTACAGAGACTGAATACATAAACAGAGGCATTTTCCTTATCTACTCTCTCTTCTACATGTTCATTGCCTTGATCCTGCCTTTATGGTTCCTTCTTTTTCTTATGTAATTATATCTGTATTTCTTCATTTTCTAAACATCATTCTTTTCTCTCCCCTATGGATGGGATGATAATTTCACCACGAGTTCTGGTTGACCTAGACATGGAATTCTCAAAAGTTTCTCTTGACAACAGTTCTTTCTATTCAAATAGGAAATGTTGGAGAAATATATTTGAACATTTTTGTTTTCAATTATACGATTAATATGATGTTTCTCTTTGTCTGATTCTTGCTATTAGCTATTAAGACTTGAGTACTAGAATATATACACATCATAATGTGATAGTTGATTCATTGTATAGATTGCAATTTGCATGTACTTGAAGTCCAAAAAAGTTACTAGTATAATTGCTCTAATCATTTCGACATAATACTAGGGATTCATTTTGATATATATAATAATTGATTTGCGTAATCCTAGTTCAGTTATATATATATATATACATACATATATATATATTGTAATTATATCTGTATTTCTTCAATAGGTTCAAAGGTTCTAAATTGAATAATCGACCATTATATATATTGTAATATTAGGGGTAGTTTGTACATTTTTTCCTAAATAATAACATGACGATAAGTGACTAGCCAAAATTCCTTATTCTTCATTGGTGTACTTGGATACGAGGAAAGAAGTCCATGGTATGCCAAACTTATGTATTACTTTGTATTGAAAAATGATGTAATGAATCGTTCTTGGAGCTTATAGTTATATGAGCAGGTCCCCAAGGGGCAATGTATTTGGTCAAAGACATGAACTTTGAAGGTATGCTTTTCTTGAGATCTTGAGTTCGAGATCTACTTGTAACACTAATTTGTAGCCTACTCTTAGAACGGGCGTGGTTACCCTGTTTAAAAAAATAATAATAATTTGAAAAAATTCTTCTCAATTGTGTCTCCATTCTTTTGATATATTCTAGTGTCATAGTTTACGAGCAGACTAATGGTGCCCTCAAATTTAAGGGAGCGAAGTTTCAAGTTCGGTGAATTATAAGAAAAACAACTACATGTGTAGAATTCTAATTAAATCAAATAAGTCAAAGATTACAACATGTGATCAACAATTGTGTCAGTATTTGTAGGCGTGGAGTAAGAAAAATATGAAACCACCAGATATGTTAAAAAGTATAATGGTAGACTATGTATAGAATCCAACTCTCTTCAAAAGTAATAAGCGAACATGCCAAGATAATGCGAATATACGAGCTTAAGGCTCATACATTATCTCTCAACCATCAACTCTCAAAACACTACTATTGTGCAAGTTGATGTTAACTTCACGCATCATAGTCGACACAACAATGTAGATGAATACAATCAAACAACACAAAATTTGAGGTCAAAAGACATAGGACACCATCCATGTCACATGAGTATCCTTCTTATGGATTTACATAATTGTCAGCAACTTAGCATAACAATCATTGGTAAGGTTACATGTTCATCAAATGGATACAAAATGCAATGCTGCTTAGGCATGGCATGGATTTACATATGTACAATAGCAACTCATTCAAGCATTACAAAACATGGAAAATTAGCAAGCTCCATATTATCTACCTTTCCTAGTTTTACTTTTACAGCAGACCAACACAACAATCAACAGTGAAAACATAACAAAACAAAACGAAAACCAGAAGTCAAAGAAGTAAGAACCTTGGCTGCCAAAATCTTGTCACCAACTCGTTATACAGTCCAGTGCTTTACATCTCCTCATGCGGCAAATAGAAAGGCTTTTTTCTGAATCTTGACTTTCTTCTTCCTCCATAAGAGTTTTCTCCATAGCCCACCGTCTCCCCGCTTTCTGCTTGGCACGATAGCCAAATTACCAACTGTATCTTTGTTAACTCCACTTTTATGTCCATTCCATATGAGGATTGCTTTCTGTGGATCGATTTCCTTGTCGGCGACTGATGTCAAAGTGTGACTGTCATCAACTTCTTCAAGCTTTGAACTTTTATAATCTCTTGGGAAGACATCATCCTCAGCTAGCATTTGATCTAGCAATGAGAACCGCGTATTTGTTGTCTTGATATTAGAAACAGTTGGGGTCGAGGCTGTGTCTGTCACGGGGGCGGGGCTGGTTGGGATGCTCGACGTTTGTGTTTCGTCATTTGGAGTAGGGATGACCTTGTCTAAAAGTGCAGCTTCCTTGGGAGTAGCCAGAGCCTTCAGTTGCTTTCCGAGGTTAAAAATCGTCTCTTGGCACTCAGCTAATTTTTCAGAAGCAGTTGTGATCTCCCATTCCTGCAAAATTGTGGAATAAATTACTGTATGATTAACTAAAAAAGGAAAAAAAATTATCCCATCAAACCATTGGAACATGAGACTGCAATAGAATATATTTTTATGGTTAAACTTTAAATCTCTGAGAATGCAGGAGAATATACAAGTTCAAAATTCTCTTCAACTAATCAAACTAACAAGAAAGTAGAACTAACACATTGATCAGAAATTTCTAAATCTCTGAACCAGGAGAGATAAAACTACTAAACCATATATCTAATTGTTCATCCAAACTTCACATCACCAGATGCAGAATTCAGTTTCCGGCAATGAAGACGGTTATAGGATGAAATGAACTCACTGTGCGTAGTTGCTTCTCTTCTTGCCCGAGATCCATGCTTGGATTTTGTTTCCTTGTGCTGAAGAAAAGCATATCAGATTTAGATATATAAATTTTAAGATTACTAATGAAGTTCAGGAAAAGAAAATCTAATTAACTGTACTTGACATGACCTATCCAATGGCATAAATATCCCAACTGTATTAAATGATTGTATAATTTAGCAGTCTATTTATGAATGAATAATATGCAAAGTAATGGGGCAAAGTAATTCATTAGAGAATTTAAAACCTTTCCAGCTGAAGTTGCAGTTCAAGGCATGTGGCCTCCAATTCTTCAAAGCAATTGTTTTTATTGTCCAATTCAACTTCTAGAGCTGCAAACGTTGCGCGAGTCTCATTTAGTTCATTTCTAGCTGCCGTTAGCTGTGCATCTAGATCTTGATTCACCAAGTGCTGATTGACAATTTGACTTTCAATTGTTCCCTTCAATTCCTTGAGGGCTTCTAATTCCTTCTGCAAGTTGACAATCTTCTTTTCTGATTCTTGAAGTTGATTCATTAGTGTTTCGCTTGTACCAGTAGCCAACTGAAACTTCGCTTCGAGATCGTTCTTCGCAGTTTCTACACTTGTAAGCTCTTCTTTCAGTTTTCTATTTTCTTCAGTCAAGGTAGATTGCAGCTCTTCTGTTGGGACATCATGGTTCTTAGAAGTGCTATCCTTTTTCAAGCATGAAAACTGTCCTCTTGGAACATGTGATTTATCTTCTGAAACATGAACCGTCGTCCCGGTTTCCAGATCACAGTCACTACGTGATTCATCCCAATCAAAATGCTTCTTTATGGAGTCTCTCATGCTCGAAACATCTTGAAGTGAAAAGCAGTGGTTCATAATCCATTCCAAGGTGGAATTTAGTTCTTGCAGAAAGATTTCAGTACTTCCCTTTCCATTTAACATATCATAACAATTATGCATAAATTGCTTCAAAATAGTGTTAAGTTCAGACGTTTTCCATTGGAAAACTCGTACCATATAGCCTGTAGGTGTTTCTGAACAAAAACTACCATTCTTTTCGGAGGATGATCTATCATCATCCGAAGATGACACGCGAATCCCTTCAACAAGCTCAATCAGTCTCGACACTGAACCACGTATATCGACCTGATGCTGGCTCTGCTTTAAAGTGATGCTATTGTCATTCACTTCACTCACCGAATCTATCCCCAAAGGCTTCTGCAACATGCTGCCATTACTACAATGGATGTTAGGTTCATCATAATGATTGGCATTCACTTCTGTATCTGTCAAATTTACAGGACTCTGGCATTTCATTGCTGCACGAATATCCTCCAGTATTAGTTCAGGGTTTCTTTTGGAGAAACTACTTTGGTCAAGGACAATTTTCAAAATATTTTGAAGCCAATCAGGAACACTAGCCATTGGGTCTATCTCCTTCGATATTACTTCGGGGTAGCATCCATTTAGCTTAGTGTCCAAGGATTTGGGTTTATAATTAACTTCATCTGAAAGAATAAGAGAATTCGAAGAAGATTTTTCAACAGAGACAATAGCCAATTTCTCCATTTCAACAAAGTCATTCATCAGATCCAAATCAGAAGATCCAACTATTTTGCACGTTGTTGGTGATCCTTTCTGCTTTCCATTTTTGAAGTGCTCCAATTCTGAAATCAATGCAGAACCCCATGATTCAGCAGTGCTACTAACCTTATCATCGCTACCGGCATCAGACATCGAACCAACAGGGAGGTCAGGTAAAGTTAGACCACTCTTACCTGATTCCATGATTTTATGACCATTTGATAACTCATGGGGTGATGCAACATGTAATGGTTTCGGAGAGGCGTGGGCGTGGATAATTTTAGCAACTTGAAGTTCATTGTTCTTTTTGTTGAGAGCTTCCTTGAGGGCACTGTTGTCTTCTTCCAAAGCTGACACTCTCGAGGTTAGAACATTAATACGTTTGTTGGGAGTCTCAGGAGAGTTTTCAAGTGAAGAGCACAGAGAACCTGTTGGAGTTGACTGCCGTCTTCTAATCTCAAATGAATCCCTTCCTAGCATTTCCACTTCATTTTTCATCTTTACCAAGGCTGCAGGACCTGGCAACCTCTTCCGAACGAGTAGGCGCAGCCTTTGACACTCGGATTCTAGTTTCGCAATCCTTTTCACACTCTCCAAGTGTTGCTTGTGTGATGCATCTGCAGTTCGTCGATTGAATTCTCGCTCCTCATTCCGAATCTCAACCTCCTTTTCAAGCACTCTGACTTCATACTTTAGAGCACCATTTTCTTTCCCTGCAGATTCCAATCTAGATACTAATGCATTAAGATCCGCTTCCATACCAGCCAACTGTCTATTTAGATCTTCAATCATCTTTTCCTTCACCAATAAAGCCCTGCTAAGTTGAGCGCTCTCGCCGCCCAATTTTGAAAGCCTTTTGCCAGTATCAGCTAGCTTCTCTTCCAGAATCTTTTGAGAATTTTCATATTTGTTTGATGTCTTCGAGACAGCATCATGAATCCTCTGCTCCTGCTCTTCTCGAACAAAACGAAGCTGCTGCATGCATTCCTTTAGAGCTGCATCTAGATGTATCACTCTCTCTTCACCAGCAAGCCTATTCTGTACAGCATCATTTAGTTCTTGCTTTAAGGCTGCAGCTTCAGATTTCGACTTTTCCCATCCTGTATAGAAGCATTCACAAAAGTGATGGATTAGCTGTTGAAATTATAAAAGGATGTTATACTTGTATACCCTGCAAAATTAAATATTTAAAAGCATGTAAGGCTAGGTTGACAGACAAAGAAAGAACAGAGAATTACTGGCAATTGCTTCTTGTTCCTTGTTTGTAAGTTTTTTCACAAGTTCATCTTTAGTCTTACACTCAGAGAGAGCTACAGTAAGCTTATCATTTGCAATCTCGAGATCTTTCTCCAACCGTGCTTTGTCTATAAGAAGTGTCTGCAAAAGAATATTAAATACATAAGACAACAAATTATTGAGAATGACTCACAGTTACTACAAATGAATTCAAATTAAAAGGCATAATACAGCCGACAAGAACATAACTCAACTGACATTAAGTATATGTTTATGATCAAGAGGTATGAGTTTGATATAGCTACCCCAATATGTTGTTAAATTAAAAAGAAGGCACAATGAAGAGGTCATGAATGCAAGATGATGTCGTAAACATGATGTAGTTGAGACACAATTGGGTGAAACATTAAATCCATAAGTGGCTTGTAGAAGATCATATCTAAGAATATTTTCACAAGCAATCATGTCCAGATAAATCATAGATTATTGGCAGCTTAGGGTAGATGCGCTGGGAAATTTACAATACGACTTGGGAGGGGGTTCCGAGGGAACGATCTACTGATAAGGTATTATTCTCGATCAAAAGGTTGTAGGTTTGAGTCTCCCATCCAAACATTAAAAGAGATGAAGCCAATGAAAAGAGAAATGCCAAATAAGCCATGATGCAGATCCAATTGTTATAAATGTTATGATTCTCTAGAAATTAATCATAAAGCTGTGAAATATAGCTTCCCATAGATCCCATAATTGTTAATATGAAAACTGATGGTCAAAAGGAACAGCCCTTTGACAGTAAGAGAAGAAAATAGATACTTTATATATTAATTCAAGAAAACAGATACTCCATTAAGAATTTTCAGCCTAAATGAAGCAAAATATTAAAATATCACTAGCTTCATTGTCAGAAACTCTGCTTGAACAGTTGACTTCCATTCTACAAGCAAACAAAAAGAACTCAAACAGCAGATCATATAATAGGATTCTTCAGTGAGATCTCCCCACATGATTTCTTGATAATTTATTAAATCCCAGCAAGCAACTGAGCAAAAAGATTACCTCTTCTTCATTCTTATTCACAGAGAGATTTACTTTATCACTTGAAACAGTAAACTTCTCTGATGTTTTCTTCCTCCAAAGCCAAGTCTTCTGGTCCATAGCTACACCTCAAAAGAGATATCAAATTCCACAAGCTCACAACAAAACCTTCAGCAGCTCCTAAAATAAAAGAAAAAGAAGTCTTTCCAATCAGCAGGTGAAAATGTACAAAAAAAAGACAAAACCCACATGACCCTTTTCCACTAGAAACAAGAGAAACATTTTCCAATTGGTCAAGAAATAATTTCCCACCCACAAAAAAAAGAAAATCTTCAAAGGGTTGTCAAATAAGTCAAACAAATTTCAGATTACAGTAGAGGTAAGTGGAAAAGAAAAGAAAAGAAAAGAAAACAAGGGTTCTCTCTCTCTTTCTTATCCCCTTTTGGCTTTTACAAACAGCAGCACAGAGAACCAAAGAAGAAAACAAAAAAAAAGGAAGAAATGTACCTCAAAAAAGAAACCCAGATGAAAAATTGAGCAAAATCACAAAAGCCATAACACTACAACAAACCAGAAATTATCACAAAAATCTTGATTGTGTTGGCCTTAAATGGAAAACCAGATTCAGAAAACAAAATTGCTTTGTGAGGTTCATGAAACTCACTCACTCAGACACCACATTCCAATGTGGGCAATTCCCAAAACCGGAACAATGGCTCTGATTGTACCGACACATAAAAAGCCTCTTAAAATCAACGCACAAAAGAGAAAAATAAATAAATATAAATACAGTGTGAAAGTGACAGAGAAAAGTGGAAGACTGAAAATAAAAAGAATAGATAGAAAAATAGAGCTATGTTGAGTAGACCTCAGATAAATTTTGTTTTGTGGATAAAATACAAACCGATATTCCAATCCTTTAAAATAATTTTTTACAAAATTATTGATATACTCTCTACAAAATTCACATCTATAAAAATAGACATTCAAACGAGCTATTATCTTCAACTTTTTTACAAAATTACATAGATAAATCAGCTATTTCTATAACTTCAATTTTTAATAATTTAAAATAATTTTTTATTCTAATCACTTAAAATATCACTCAAAAATAATTATTCATCCAAATAACTCATAAATATTTATGAGATGGGTGGCTACTTGTTTTAGGAGAGATTAGTTTTGAAATAAAATTTCATATTATCTAATATTATATCAAATTTTAATAAATAAAAATAAATTTGAAATTGAAATTTGAATAAATTTATAAGTGATACTATTTTGGAGGACATGTTGAAGATTTAATAATAAAGGGGTAAAATTTTAAAGTCTAAAATTTAACCGTGTAGTATGGAGAAAGTTGGATTTAAAAAAAAAAAAAAAGAATTAGAGAACATTAAAACTTAGTCACTTTCATTTTTAAAACTAAAATTTATTTCTTATGGTTCAATAAAAACTAAAAATTAAACATTATTGTTCAAAATTGTTGATGAATCAAATACACATAAGTTACCATGCACTTGTAAAAAATGTTATTTCTTGTTTAATGAATCACTTGTCTCGCACTATCATCATGAATAACTAACTTTTACAAATTTAATTTGTTACCAATTATAATGATAAAACTGTAACTTTTTTTTTAAATACAATACGGAGAAAAACCTGTAAATTTATAATTGTAGGCGTTATATAAACTAAACTATATATTTTTCAAAAAGAATTGTAGGAACTAAATTTTAATTTTTGAAATTATAAAAATTAAATTTTAATTTTGACAAACTTTTGAAGTTAATATTTATAAAATAATTGAGCTACTAGTCTCCTGTAAAGTTCATTGTAATTAGATTTGGCAAAGTGTCGGTTGTAATCTGACAGAGCGAAGAGTCGTTACAAGGAAGATACGTGGGAGGGGTTTTGGCGGGTCGCTGTTTCTTTCATCCAACGGTCCGCAAGAGTGAAGGTCGCAATCTTAGCCGTCTATTTTTATTTTATTTTATTATTATTTACGATACATAAGTATGCGTTATTATTATTTTCTTTTATTGCGATTGTGACTATATAAATGATGAAGGTCGCAATCCACTAACTCAACTATCAGTGTCAGCTACATTATTACATTTAAATACAAATGTCCGTTTTATACCAATCTTACTTTCCAAGTTTTAAGAATTTGGAAATTTAAAATTTTGTTGTTGAGGGAGTGTTTGTTTGCCAATAATTATGAAGAATCAAGGTGGAGAATTTAGTAACTTTTTTTCGAAAAATTAATTATTTTAAATAATTCTTTATTTATAATTATTTAAAATAACTATTCATTTCTCATCCACTCATTCTATTCATTTATTTGTCAATTATCAATTTAGAAAAATACTTATAGTTATGAAGTTAATTGAAATCGATCAATTTCAAATTTATCAATTTAACTCGATTTAATCAATTTTTGCGGTATTTAATTTTTTTTCTAAAGTTTTTACACTTGTATATATATATATATATTTTTTTTTCTTTTTATAGTTTTTCACGAAAAATATAATTTTCTTAATCCAATAACATCTCGAGATTCTAACATATAAGTTTGGCATAGTTTAGATATTTTGAGTTCTCTGGCGATATATGTAGTCTATTAGATAGTCTTTCTTTATACTAGGTGAGTAAAAAATTACATTTACGAGTTTGATCATAAATTTAAAGAGTTATGCTTGATTAATTTTTCTAAACTTTTGTAATCATACATAGTGAGTGATCTTGTTTTTAAGAGGATTTAGCAAAACCAAAAGATTAGAAATTCAATTTATAGTAATCATCTATCGATATAAAAATTAATTTTAAACAATTTTCTTAACAGCTAAATATCATAAGATTACAATGTCAATTTCATAAAAATAGTTATAAGTTGACTCATATACTTACTCGAGATCTAATTTAGTATTGGATGTCTTTTTATTAACTTTATTAATTCATTTGTTTTCGTGCAGAGTATTAAGCAAAACCATATTTTGGAGGCCGATAGAAAAAACAGAACTGAAACAGCATAATTAGAGCAAAGATGGAGAATGGGAAAACAATGTTACAAAGACTTACTATTTTTTTTTATTCTTCATAAATTTCTATATTGGTACGATATTAACTTTTTTTTTTTGGTCATTATCAAAAAGGTTTTATATCATTAAAAATGATTTTCCTTCTTTATATAGTTTGTAGGACAATGGTTAAATTTCCAACAAAGAAAAATTAAAATTAAGCTTTAGTTAGACTGATGGACACTCATTTTCCTTGTTTAATTTATAGTTGTTTAGCTTTTAAGTGTCACCTAAATCCCCAATAACTTGCATAATTTCCCATTCTTATCTTTCATTATACTCTTTCTCTTTGCTTTTCTTTATCCTATAAGTTTCCTTTTACTTTCTTTTTTTGGTAGGTAATGGAAATTGATGCTTCTAATTGTATGAGCTAATCTAAGTTTGGCCCCTCTATTTGGAACATTAGAATTCAAGCATCATTTTTTAGGCACGGGCCTATTCAAAATTATTACTAATTTGCACTTGGCTAGATACATTATTGTTTCGATATACACTTTGTAAGCACTCTTCTTATAGGCTTGATTAAGATATTGTAGCCCAAAATATTCCTCTTTAGTAGGAACTGCATTTTATGACATAGACTATCCTTTTTTTTTTTTAATCTTTTTTTAACTGCTGGAACATGTTTTTTTTTCCTCTCAAAGTTGTCATGCTTTATGTGCAGGAACTACCAAAGAATCGACAATTCGGAGTTTTATGAACCATTCAAATCATAGTTGAGTCGTTTCTTGGATAATTTTTTCTCAGTACATATCACTACTACAAAATAGGGATATGATGATTACAGAAAAATATCACAAACACTTTATATGATACTTTTTTGCAATCATTGTATCGCACATCATCTATTCTCATTAGTTGACACTTCTTAATAAGTGTCATTGAAATGCAATAGATGATACCTTTTTACAATCGTTGTATCGCACATCATCTATTATGTTTAGATGACACTTTTTAGTAAGTGTCAATAAAATGCAATAAATGATACTTTTCTATAATCATTAGTTCTTATTTTATGACACTATTTTTTGGTCACCAACGAGCAATAGATGACATATAAATTGAGTCATTAATGCATTATCAACGACATCTAAACATTATCAATAAATATAATTTATTGACACTTATTTTTAATCACTAAATAATCAAACATGACTCTTTATTTCAATCATATATCTTCAATTGATGACAATTATTTATTACCATGAAGCTCATTTTGTCTATTTGCAACCTTATTTTGTTTGCTCTTACCTCTTATCATGCATACTTAATATTCTTCAACAAAATAAATTCACAGGCAAAAGACTTGTCAAGAAATCAAATTTCATAGATACTTAAAATTTTTGTATGCATTTCCACTTGAACAAAATAACAAAAGGACAATAATATCACACATGTGATAAATTTTTACAAAGTTTTTACAACAAAAGTACAAGCAAAGGATGATTCTTCTTGAAATGTGTTTCTTCACTGCTTCATCCTTTGAGTGAGTTTGTGCAAAACCTAAGAAAAATTGAGTTTCAAACAACATCCACATATTACATATTACTTAACAATAACATGTGAGATTTGGCAAAAAGATAATAATATATGAGTTTTCTTATTAATAAGAAAAGAATTTTAACCATCTACATTACATATAAACCAAAGAAGTTCTTTTTAAAAGCGTAGGAAACATGTAAATATTACATAAAAAGTAAGTTACTGAAATGAAGACTAAACCTCTCATTTTTCTGCATGACAAACTCGACAACTTCCTGCAAGATTGTTGAGAAGTATCCACAACATTATAATAAAAGCATGC
This sequence comes from Sicyos edulis, assembly GCA_036507275.1. NCBI lineage: Eukaryota > Viridiplantae > Streptophyta > Magnoliopsida > Cucurbitales > Cucurbitaceae > Sicyos > Sicyos edulis. Next base: position 43,458,792 of record CM071850.1, read on the forward strand.
AAATAAATTAGAAATTTTAATACATACATTGATTATGAGAATGTATTGGTACCTGGGAGAAACAAACATCCAAAACCAATGATAGGACATGAGAAAATTGTACACCAAGAACAAACAATCATCAATTTGACATAAAATAGTTAGATTTTCATACCTTTCAAAGCTAAGTTGAAAGACAAGCAGTCCCACAAATGTAAAGTATGCAATTTATTGGAAGAATAGAAGTTTGAACTTTGAACAAAATCAGAGTAAATTCCTTAATAGAAGGAATACCAATTCGAAAATTCGAAAAACACTATTTTGAAATTTACCTCTTTTGCAACTTACACTCTACAACCTACTTAAGGCCAGTTAGAATAAATAAGCAAATAATACTTATAAAAAAAGGTTAAAATTTAAAAAATGTATGGAAGAAGCGAACCTTCACAATAAAGAAGAATCAAAAGAGGGTAGTACTTCCAATCTACAAGTAAACAAGGGAAACATATAATTAATAAAAGTTTAACAAAACACATAGATACACAAAGAAAGACATTAGTGAGGCTTTAAATAAATAAATAAAAACTGTAAGAGAAAAATAATATCACCACATTTAAGAGTTAAGATTTATCAGAGCTGAATGAAGAAAAAACAATTAAGCTTAAAAAAAAAAAATCCATAAATTAGTGTGCAGCGCGCATAATTTGAAATAACTTTGGATAAGAAGTCAAGTCTTATGTCAAACAATTAAGCTTAAAAAGAAAATCACTTCGAACCTCTCCACTTTCACTTGTCCCCCTGCAAAAAGTCACAACATTGGAAAACTCACAAAACCAAATCATAGTAAGTACAAAGTTCACTTATGTACAAAGTTAAAGACTAAAAATAAAAAACCAAAAAAAATGAAAGTGCAAAACTAACAACTAGTAGTTGGTGATAAAAAACGTAAATCTTTTTCTTTCTTCATATATAAACCATATGCTACATATAAACCAAAGAAGAGTTTTTTAAAAAGCATAAGAAATATGTAAATATTGCATAGAAAGTAAGATAATGAAAGTGAAGACTAAACCTGTCATTTTCCTACTTTATAGACTCGAAAACTTCGTGCAAAATGGTTTAAAAGTATCTAGAGCAAAGCATTATAATGGGAGTATGCAAATAAATTACAAAAGTTGATACAAGAGCTATACTGATTTTGAGAATGTATTGGTACCTGAAACAAAGAAACAATTATCCAAAACCAATGGAAGAGAGACACGAGGAAATTGTACACACATAGCAAACAATCATCAATTTGACTAGAATTACTTCATAAAAAATAGTTAGATTTTCATACCTTTCAGATTGAAAATTCTATCCATTATGATGCTCGAAAATAACTCAATAAGAGAGAAGCATTCAGCTTACAAAAGTTCTTCGTCTTCCTTTAAGATCTAATGAACCATTTAGTATAAAAGATTCAAGATAAAAAGGAAATTACTTGAAATAGACTAAGGAGCAACAAATTTAATGGGTCAATACCTTTGAAGGTTTATTATGACTTCTTTTCATGGTAAACTCCACTTGATATATTGAACTCTGTCAAAGGCTCGTGAATTAGAGGATAGAAAGGAATTGAAACAAGTATGAAAACATGAGAAAAGAATAAGGAAAAAACTTTCCATAAAAAAGGACTTATTTTAAGTTCAAAAGGTGAAACACTTTTTTTTTTTTTTAATTCAGCGACTCTTGTTTAGAGAGAGAGACAAGTGGAGTTCCCTTTCCCAAATGAAAGACATGCTTTAAAGTTAATACAATGATATGCAATCTCCAACCAAGTTTCAATGTTCCCCAAATTTACTCAAGTTCAACCTTAGAAGCAAATTGGAGTCCTTAAAGACCAATCCAAACTACAACATGAAGTTTGCCTATACAGCAAAAATAATGCTATAGAAAATCATATGAAATTAAACCAAACAGTTAAGTGTAAGCAAGAATCAAGAAATTAATTGACAGTCTAGCACTTGAACCAACACCATAAAATCCTCTTAAAATTTTCTAAATTACACCTAGCAAAGTTAAGCAACTTATTCACCAAATGGTGATTAAAATGACCTATCTTGATCTCACGTAGTAAAAGAAATTTCACCAACACTATCTAAAAGCTCCATCTTCCATACCTATCTAGGAATGGAATCAAATTCTGTTAAATAATAATGTCATATAAAATTGCCTAAGTACTTTGAAAACTTCGTAATTGAAAGAATATTGCCGATTATACTTATTTATCAAATGAGTTTGTCAAACCAAAATTGATCACAAACTTACTGGCATTCACCACAGTTTTAGATTAAGATTTTCCCCATAAGAACTAAGATTTGATTTGATTTTTTTTTCGAAAAAGAACCACAAATCCATTATTATTTATAATTGATGAAAATAAACAAAATACCTACAAAATATAACAATACTTACCCATGATATGAGCATCCTTCCATCAGAGGATATGCCTTATTTTTCTAAAAAAATTATGTACCTGGAATGAATGAAATTTCCATTTAGGGAAGACAGTTTAACGATTTGCAGTATAACCAGCTTTTATCTATAAATAACATTTTGATTCTATATTCAATCACAATTCTAAAAGATATGAAGGAACCATCATAGTATAACAAAACATCTGCTCAAGCTAGGCACTGAAAATGTTACCTACAAACTCTAGTTCTTCTTCTTCTTTGAACTTCAAGTAGCTTGATTCTCATTTTGCAAACCAAATTCAATCCCTTCGGCTCCATTTTATAACTATTTGATTTTTTGTTTTTGGTTTTTGAAATTCAAGTTTATTTTTACTCATATTTTCTAATTTTTTTTTTTAGAAGAAACAATTTCATTATATTATGAAATGCAATATAGAGATATAGATAACAGGAGATCAAACAAGCGATCTCCAGTAATTAAATAGTGTTTCGAAACTATAAGAACAAAATAATGGATTTAGTTTACACGAAGATATGACATGAAAAGTGATGGTGTCCTAACCAAATTTTAGAAACAAAATAAACTTTTGAAAGCTACTTTTTTTTTTCTAAATTTTGGTTTGGTTTCTGTAAATATAGGTAAAATATACATATTCATAGTGAAGAAAACATATGATGTGATTGTTGTTATAGACTTAAATTTCAAAAACCAAAAACTAAAAATAAAATGGTTATCAAACAGAGCCAATATTCAAAATCTTAAACCTTGGTTTTTGTTCTTTTCCGGTAAAGGAAAGCCACTAAACCGAAGTCCACAACAGAGCCATAGTCAAAGCAATGTCCATCCAACAAATTAACTATAAATCACATCCAGGCTAGTTAAATCCTTCCACAACAACTAAGAACCAATAAAATAAACCCTTAAGTCAAACCAAGATCAAGAATTTAATAACCAACTTATTGATATATAAGTAAGAAAAAATAAAATACCTTGAGCAACGTTCATCTATTTCTCAACCTTGGCTTGCATTTCACGAAGAGTACTGGCCTCCTCTTCGATCTCCTTAAGCTTTCTCTTCATATCCTCCAAGTCTTAAAAGATTTAAAATAAAGAGAATGAGAGAAAAAATTCCATGAAACAGGCTTGAAAGAATTAGAGAAGAAATCAAGAAGCTATACTTGTATAGAAGGTCGAATTAAAAAATCATAGAAATGTGAGCAATAAATTACAAAAAAGGAGAGCTAGCTTTATGTTTTGAACAAAAATCCTAAATGGAGTACCGAAAGTGAAAACAATATCAATGGGTGCAAGTGGTAAGAACTAAAAATCTTGAGGAAAAGAAGATTGAGGGCATATCACCTATGCTATCTCTTTACCTCTTATATTTTATTCACACTTGAATAAAAAAAACATCAATTTTCAATATGCTAAGTTTTATGATATTTTCATAAATCTTGATACTAAATTAAAGAGTTACGATGCATTAAGCACAAATTCAGAAGCTCCAAGATTCATTCTGAATGCAAGTTTGCACATAAACAATATCAATTTTACCTATAAACAATATAATTAGCTAAAGCAATCAATAAAATAAGAGGAGGAACCACATTGAATATGTGTCTAATAAAACAACAAAAATGGAAGGATTTGAAATAGAAGCAAGCGTCCCTTCCCTTACCATTGTATTAATCAATCAAATACAACGGGCTTGATTGTAACTCTCCAAATCTCAGTCAAACATCACAACGGAAACAAACTCCTTACCCAATACCTACACACAACAGTGTACCTGTGTACGACCACCAGAACGAGGAGAAATGGCCAGAAAAACTACAGGTTGGGGCTGCTCATTTGTTGTGGGTTTTTTGCCGGCGTCGGCGGCTGCGACTGGAGAGCAGTGGCCGGCTGGAGGTTGAGGAGGACAGTAACGTGGCAGCGCGATCGACTGCTAGGCGAGGTGGGTCGGCGACGTGTGCGATGGGGGAAGGTGCACGTGAGCTACTGCTCACGGTGGAAGGGTGTGAGCGCGCGAGGGGAGCGGCGCGGTGGTGCCGGTGGAGTCGGTGCGGCGGCGGCGACATCTTGAGAGGAAAGGGGCTTAGGGTTGAAGATGGAGGAAGAAGAATAGGGATTTGGGTTTGTTTTCTTTTTCTTTTTGTTTAAGTGCACTATTTTCCTTTTTACCATTATTATTATTATTATTATTATTATTATTTAAATAAGTAAAATGAGCCTACTTAAATAGAATTTTCAGCCACTTATTTCTTTTTCTTTTAAAAAAAGTTTCTCTTTTTATACCTTATTAAATAAAACAAAATTTCTTTATTCTTTTTATTTTTTTCCACAAAATCCAACTAAACCAATTCTTCTCAAAATTCCCTAAGTGCCTAAAATTAAAAAAAAAAAACCCCGAATTCAAATAACAAATGCAAAATAGTCCTTAGAAGTAAAATTACAAAAATACCCTTAAAGGTCATAACTAACCAGCATTTACATCGAAAATCTCGGGAAATAAAATAATTGTACCTCGAGGGTTTCTCTGAAATCTCTAAAATTTCAAGTTGTTACAATCGTCGACATCACCACGAGGAAGAAGGAATAGGAAATTCAAAGGAGAATGAGAAGTTGCAATGGGGAAAACAATTGCTCATAGGGGAGTTGTCGACACAATTGGTGAAGAATTCTAGAGCTTAAGTTGTACTTAATTGCAAAGTAGCCCTCCAATTGTTTATCATTAAGAATTTGACCCATGATTTTTAGTTGGCTCATATATTTCTTTTAATTTTATTTAGAACTCCATGTTTTAAAATTTTCAATTTTAACCCTGAAATTAATTATAAGCTTATGGTTTCTCTAGTTGAATACCTTTTAAGAAATTTAATATATCATTTTCGTTTAAGCCCTGTTTAGGTAGTTTACTACAAGCTAAATTGAAAATAAAATTGCGAATTGTAAGTACGATTTGCGTAAGATTTCAGCGCTACTACAGGGGAAAACAAAATCTCGAGGGAAGGGATCTTTCGATAAAATACATAAAAAATATATAACATTTAAAAATATAAAAATAATACTTATTTTCTAAATTAAAATATGACTAAAAATTAATTTTTATAAATTTATGATTCTAAAAAAGTGTCATAAAACGCGTCTTTTTAATTTATGACACTTTTTTTAATGATAATTTTATTTAAATTAGTAATTATAAGATGATTCTAATAAAGTGTCATAAAACGCGTGTTTTATTTTATGACACTTTAATTGCCTCTTCCTCTTAAATTTTGTTTTTCATAAGTGTCATCTAATCCCTTTTTTTTAGTAGTGTATTTATAGATTATGTATGAGATTTTGAAAAGAGAAAAAAGAAAAAAAGATAAATACAACTCAATAAACTCAATCCAATTCAACCTGAAAATATATTGGCAGAGATAGGTTGGATTGCTCTAGTATATAAAATTGGTCGAGTTGATAGATTGACCAACCTAAAAGTTTGGGTTGGTCCAAAGAATTTTTCTGACTCAACGCAACTCGAACTATACACCAATACTTAAGAAAATATACTAAGATTTGCATTTCTTTTTTTAAAAAACTAAGTTGCTAACATTAACTTGCAAAACCGATACATATTGCAAATTGGTCTATCTCTAAAAGTCGGAGTGTAACCACACTAGAATATATAGTCAACAAAGCCAACTTTAGAACAACCTACAAACTATCATATGAATTTACATGGCAAGTTTTTGGATTGATGGACTTTGAATTAATCTCACATCCAACTTAATGTCTAAACACATAAGACAATATCAAAATTAATGATAAAAAATAATCCCAAAAGGGAGTTACCCTTTTCCTTCACTCGAATCAGTCCCCTTCACCCAATATAAAGATCAAATAAATTTTTTGAAACATCATGGAGTGAAAATAAAATTTATATTCTACTAAATTCTATTTTTAAAATTAAAGTGATTAAAATTTTCAATTGGACAATCATTAATCATGACGGTGCACCAACTTCAATGTGCCCAGCAAAACTTCTACAACTAATTTTGCATAGTGCTTACCATGCAAGTTTCTTCATTATTTATTAATCACTTTAATGTCCAAATTATTATTATTATTAATTATTGAGTCCATCTCAAAAATTATATAGTAAAAAAAATATATTTAAAAATCATAATAACACGTAATTAGATAAGTTGCAGAAAAATGAGGCGATACTCTAAAATGATCAAAATATTCATGCTTGAATCAATTTTAAGCCGACAACCTCCAATCAATTTTCAATTAATAGTATTCAATCAGTTTTCTTCAATCAATTGGTCGATAAATTCAATCAGTGCATTGATAGATTCAACCCATTCACTTATAATTTTTAATTGATGTTTGTTGTGGAAAGAGAAAATTTTAAAAAAATTTTTAAAAATTAATTAAATATACATGTAATATTTTATAAAAATGTTAAAATAAAAATGCAAAGCCTAAAAATTACTACGAAGAGTAAACTCCCTTAAATTAACTTTAAATTTGTCATATGGATTGATTAAATTCCTGCCTAAATAAAATTTAAATTTGGTATATAAAAACATAAAAATGTAATAAATAAATAAATGAATAAAAGAATTTAAATTAATAGCCATATTATATGAAACTTGAAATTAATAGAATTTGATGAGGTTAAATTTAAAAAATCCCTTTATTTAATTATTATTAAACAAAAAAAAATAGGCTTTAGAAAAATGATATGAAAATATGAGAAAAGGAGTGTCTGAATGCTTTTGGACAACTAACTGATTCAAAGGACACTGTGACTGTGACTATTCATCACCACTTTGGTGATATTTCGATGGCACTGTCCAATTCCTCTTTTTTTGTATTTGTTTTCATGCCTTTTCCCATTTAGAATAGTTTATTGAGTTCAACGTTAATCCATTTCTAATTTACGGTCACATGTTCGATCTCAAAAATCGGTATTTATAATCTTCCTTCTCCCAATTTGTATTAAAAAAAAGAAGTTAATATGAATGTTAATTTCACCCGTCATCTTGAATTTACAATTTACTTTTTTTCCGGAGAAGAATCGATTAAACGCAAAATTAAAAGTTAAATACTTTTTAAAGGCTATGGCATGACATAGAGTTTGACACATAACCCAATGACTTACAAAACAATTTAAGACCTAATTTAGCATCACTGTTGAAACAATCTAAACTTTATTTTTTAAACAATAAAAACATTTTTTTTAAGAATTGTCACTTTTAGCACTTTCTATATTTGACCTTACATAGAGAGAAAATCTTAAGAGCTTTAATTAAGAGTAGCAAGCAGTATGGAAAGAGATCATCTATAATAGAAAGTAGAAAAAAAGATTATGTATTGTGGTATTTGTTGGTGAACCTCTATTAAAAGAACATATCACAGGTTTATATATATGTGACTCTTATTATTTAAAATGCATTCATGATCCACACATGAAAATCAATGAACTTATATATATATATAAAGAATCTTATCATTGAAATTCGACATCATCATATTAATCAACATTTTTTTTTTCCAAATGTGAATCAAATGCACTTTTTTCCTACTCAAAGAACAATTCCTTCATGAAATGGTTTGCAAGAAACAATCTTTACAAGCTTACAAAGGAACTCGTGAATAGATTAAAAAAAATCCCAACAAAAAAGGATTACATGGCAATGCAGAAAACCATTTTAAGGAGAAAGATATTAGATAGTGTGAACATCCATTTCAAAATCAATCGGTGATGAGAGGAGTAATTCACTTATCTTATAAATGCTGGTTGGATTCTCCGGGATCCTTAACAAAAGAGAGAAATCAAAAGGTCTCTCTAAAAAGAATCATTTACTTTTCTGCAGCCAATTTGTGGGAGTTGAAATTTGAAGTTGTGGGAATCCTGATGATGCTGCAGCAGTTGCAAATTGTTGAGAGCCACCAGATTGCTGCCATTGGTGGCCTTCACTCAAACACAGTGAAAGTTCATCACTTCCTAACCCTCCTTCATTGCTGCTGCTTAACAACTCAATCTACAAAAATGGATTCCAAACTTCAAATGTCTGATGCACGGTGTTGTGCTTTGAATGGTTATATAACAAAATTAGTTCCAAAATTTTGATGATTAGGTTTAGTTATGTTCATAAGTTTTGAATTGTGATTTAATTTAGTTTCTGTCATTCAACTTAGAAACTAAATAATGTTGTGTAACGCTTGAGTTTAGGAGTGGTATATGAATGAACTGTGATCGCATTTGAATGAGAGGGATCTCGAATATATGCTGTAATGTTAAGAAATTCTTACTACAACTAAAGTTACTTTTTATACCAACAAAATGCAGTTCTCTTTTTGGCGAATAAATCGATAAAACTCCAATTCTATATTGAGTGATCACCTAGAAATTTTCTTAAAAAACATGTGAATGAAGACAAAATATGCTGAAATGACACGTGTTGGTAAAGACAAGTCTTCCCTGGTCATGACAAGTAGGAAACTTGACCTGATTACACAAAGTGATGGAAAATATGACGGTTGTTATGTGTTGAATCTAAATTTTAAATCCTAATTAATCCAAATCCACAGTCTAGAGTGTTACAACCCCCTTAAATAAATGTTGCTCATTTGACTTGGCGTGATAGAAGAAAATGGATGGTCTAACAAAATAAAGTGGGAACCATATTGAATTAGCCCAGTGGTCAAGAAAATCTTAGAGATCTAAGAGATTATAAGTTCAATTATTGGTAGTTGATCAAATTTTTTTACGAGTTTTCTTAACAACCGCATGTCGTAGAGTCACATGATTGTCCAAATAAGATTAGTCAAGATGTACATAATAAACCCTCTCAACACTCATAAATATATATAGATATATATATATAGATACATAAAAGAATTTGAGAATTTGATATATGGGTTCAACACGAGGGTAATGCCATACAATACCACTTTATTTTAATAATGGTTGTTAATGGTAAGGATCGCACAAAGTTAGGAACATAATTTATTTGTCATTTTTTTTTAAAGTTGAAAACTAAATGGCCACTAGTTATCAGAGATATACACACAAAGTCTATGGAGAGCAAAATATGGTAAAATAACAACTTAAAGTACCAAAATATTACTTGAGAGTTTGATTGATTGTTCTCTGGGGAGTAATTGTGAAGAATCTGCAATTCCATAGGTGCCTCCAGATGCCCATGTATTGTTGTTTCGACGGAGGGTGGAGACCGAACGATCGTTTCGCTACAGAACTGCATGTTTTCTGTTTGAAGGAATGTGTATCTTCTACCATTGTCATTCTCATCAATATTTGGTTCCTAGATCACATCGACTCGAAATCGTCAACGAGTAGGCACAAACGTAATATGAATTAATAAACAGTGAATGCAAGTTAAAATTCACATCAAAATCAAAGAGAGGTCCTTCTCACCTGAGGGTTAGACTCCTTATTTTGCAGATCAATTCTACTAGTGACATTTGGGCAACGATTCCCAAATAAAAGGGTGTTTTGTTTTGAGCTTGAATTTCCCAACCTCAGATCAAGATTTTGTTCCAAGAGTTTGTCCGATGATTCTGTAAACTCCATGAACAATCAATAGGCTGATAACCAAAAGCAGTAAAAACCCACCAAAAAGTTCCAACTAAAATTACCAGTTGTACTCAGCTCAATCTCATATATGCTGGGATCAAAGTTTGTAACAGCTTCTTTGCCATTACATTTGATTGCAGCTTTGTCATAAGCTCTAAAACAAGTATAAACTTAACAAGTTCATGATCACTCATAACAACCAACACAACAACACAACAAAGCACTCATAGGCATACCGCGCAGCTTCGATCTCGGAATCGAACAGCCCCAAATAAACATACCTGTCGAATCAAATCGAAACCCAATTGATAAACACAAAACCAGTTCAGCAACCCAACATAATAAGTATTCAATCAGTAAAGATAGTAACAAACAAAGAATGGATTGAAGAAATATGGTTACTTTTTGCCTAAGAACTGGCCCATCCGAGCCTCCCATCTTCCACATTTATGCAATGTAACACCTCGAAATTTCGAGCTTCCTCTCGGATAACCCGTGCTTTGTCTTCGAAGAACATGTACAAATTCTTCCTTAGTCAAACTCCCCATCTGTTCCACAAATCAAAGTAAAAAATTTGTTTCTCACCAAGAAACAAAGTAACAGCAATTGAGTCTATACCTGCTTCAAATCTTCCTCGTAGTCTTCAAATCTGAAATTTATGTCTGCCTCTGATCCTCGAAACTTTATAGCCGCTCTATCATACGCTCTGCATAAGAACTTCCCCATATTGATTTGCAGTTTAAATTCAAAATGAAAAACAAACTAAAAACACAATAAAATCAGAGGCTCACCGAGCAGCTGAATGAGCTGTGTCAAATCCGCCTGTTGGGTTTCAACAAATTGAACAACATACAATTTTATCATTATGTAATAGAAAAAATAAATGAAAATTCAAAGATTTTGATTCATACCCAAATAAACTTGTTTGCCACAGTCCCTAGTTCAGCAAACAACATCAAAAAAACAAACCTAGAGGCAGTGAGTAAATGGCTGAATAAACAAATTGATTTGCTCATAGATGTTCAAGAAGAATCTGACCATATATGAGATTCCCACCGGCCGGTTCGCCGGTAAAACGTAACGCCGCGATATTGAGAGCTCCGAGACCTCGGTCCTCGTCGGCTTTTCTTCATTGGCTGGAGAACCGCCACCGGTCTCACGACGGCGACGGGCTCCGTCTCGCAAAACTTCACACCGACCCACCGAGCTTGAGGGAAGCTGGTAGAACAACTTCCGCGGCTGCCGACAGTAGCCACGTCGGAATCTTCTAAAGGGAAGAACTGATGAGTCGCCGGTTGGGGCTCATCGGCGTCGGATCCATCCTCCATGACCACGACGGAGGAGGTGGAGTTGGAATGAACGGATCCTACAGCCCATTTGTCTCTGTCGTCAAATTCATCAGTCCGGCCATGATCGGGCGAATCATTGAGATCCCACATTCTGCCTCCCCTTAACTACAACAATGCAGTGTCGCCAAAGCACATCCAGAAATCAAGAAATTTCATTTCCACCCAGATCAAACCCCATAACAATTCCAAGTCAAATACACAAGAACAGAGACCCAAGAACAGAACAGAACAGAGCAGAGGTAAAAATAAAATGTTGGTGGGTGTTAAAGAATGGTGAAGAAAAAGGCAAAGAGAAGAAGAGAGAGGACCCCCCCTCTCTCTTTGTAACAACTCGCCAGTTGTCACTCAATTCGGTTTGCTTTTACCCGTTTACTTGTTGATTTCTTGTGCCAAATCAGTGCTGTGGGTTTGGAGCACTTGGTTATGACGATGAATTATTATAAATAGTGTTTGAGAGACAAGTTATTATAATATAGATTACGATAAAAGTGTTTGAGAAGTTAGTTACGTAAGAAAAAGTAATATATGTAAGGTTTAGATAAACGGGCATGCAAGTTTAGATAAACACCGTTTATAATAAACGGCGGGGCAAATATTAGTTGGGTTATTATAATCAACACGATTGTTTACATAAATGGGCCCAAACACACAGCCTCAAGGAAATTAGGCTTTCCATTCAATTGGGCCTTTCATTTTCACTCGGCATGCTCCCGTCCCACATCGATCAAATCCCAACGCTCATTTGGTCTGGGTTTTTCCCTCACAGTGTATCCTATAAATTTGTTTGTCTCTGTCTTTTTGGACCCAACCACTACACTTGAAAATAGACTCTGCAATCATTTTGTACCTTAAACGTTTACGAAGTGTGTGGTTTTGGAATCGTAGAGTAATTATTTGATTACAAACATTAGTTGTTTTAAGTGATTAGATATTTGAGTTATAGAATTACCTCATTTGAATGTGATTTTTTGTAAAGAGATTGTAATTAATTACTCGTTTGGAAGATGATTTTTATAAAAAGTTTCTAGACAATAGTTTGTTTAGATTTGGTTAAAAATGAGTAATTATTTTGAGAGGCTAGAAATGAATAGTTAAAAATGAATTATTTTGAGTGGTTAAAGTAAGTTATAAAAAATGAATAATTAGAATTGATTCATTGTTTTGATTAATTAAATAGCTTGTTTGTGCATAATTGATTAAAGAGGAGAACACATTTTAATTTCTCTTTTATTGAGAGTACACATTCGTCTCCATGTTTCGAACTTATTTGTTTTAAATTGCATGACTAAGTTAGAGGCATGAATCTAATGTCAAGTGATAAATATGACAATTCAACTCGATCTCTATATTAGTATGATATTGTCTGATTTGAGTATAACCTTTAAAGATTTAGTTTATACCAATGGAGATAGTAGTCATCATTTATATATATATATATATATATATCCATGATCTTCTTCTCAAACTTCCGTCAACTAACCACTAGACGAACATGGATGGTCGTGGCCGGAGGATTCGAACATTGGCAACCTATGTTGCCAGCATCTTCCAGCTGACTAGAATACTCGAGCAATAGTTGTGCGATGAGACAATTTGGTGGTTACTCCCTATCTCTTCTAAAATTTAGCATGATGGATTATTTTTAAACTTCAATGAAAGTTAGGACAATTTTTGAATATTTGAAACTCCTAAAATAGAACAAACAAAATAGTTTCGAGAGCAAAATAAATATTAACCATGATATTAATGGAAGTTGGCTGAATAATGTTTATAATTGTAAAATAAAGTCAAAATGTGAATATGACTATAATTTTTTTTAGAGAAATATGATCGTTCTCTTAAGAAGATTAACAAAACAAAATAAAATAAAATAAGAACCAATTTTAAGTTTTATTTGTAACAAATAGGGGACTAAAATTAAACATCTAAAATTTAAAGATCTAAGAACAAATTTTAAATTTCAGGAACTTTTTTTTAGAATAAATTTCAAGAATAACTAAATATAATAAATTTAATCAAATCAATTAGCTGAATATCTAATATATATAGGGAAAAATATTTATGTCTACATGACGTTCCTCTTTCACAAAAAGCTTGGTTGATAACCGAATGAGTCAGTGACGCAATAGTTTCATTGTTTGGTTGTAAATCAATTCAACACCAACGTCACATGCTCGATACTTAAAAAAAAAAAACTTGGTTGATAAATATTTTGTTCGATCAATATTCCAAAACCTTTGTATTTTTATTTTTACCATTGTGCTTGAAGTAACGCACAATTTTGGAACGGTTGTTACAACAAAATTTGGTAGCTTAATTTGATTCAAGTTATAGCGTAAATTGGTATTACATGAACGACTACTCTAATAAGGACCACCACCATCCCTCTATTGAGAATGGCTTAGTCTTCCACCTTAAAAAAAACCATGTATAACGATATTTTAGAAGAAATTTATTCATAATAGAAAATTGAGACTGGTCTAGTAAAAAGATAAAAAAAAATTCATGTCTCTGATAGTTTTATTAGTACAATATATAGTCTATTTAATAAATATATTTATAATCTTTAATCAATGTCACAAACAATTTTTAATGAGCAGTGTAACAAATAATCTCAAAAACGGTGATAAGGAGGATTGAATTATGCAAAGCAGGCATTAAATTTTGCTATGGAAATACTTTTTAAAAATTGATAATTAAAATAGACAACAAAAAAAGAAAATTGAACTCACCTAATTATCGCGTTGACCTAAATAGGAGAATTTCACATGTAACTGAACTTAACTTCATGGATAGTCGTTCTTCAATCAATAATTAAAAAAATAATAATAAAAATAAAAAGCATAGGTAGTCAAACTGCTGTTTGATTCCTTTCCCCTTTTTCTTTGTGGATGGCCCTTACTTTGTCCTACAATGGATAGATAAGAAATTTTCATCACCAATTGTTTGAGACATAATTTCATGTTATTGAATATGCTATTAGAGTCGAGTTGATATTTGATCAACAAATTCAAATCCAATCGAATCGATTAAACTTAAACGAGTACTATTTGATCCACAAGTTCGGATCCAACTCAAATGAGTAATTTTAAACAGGGTAATCCAACCTACAAATTTGAATTTAATCGAAGATTTGTGAACTCAAACAGGTACCTTTGGGTCCACGATCTTGAGATAGTATATTGAAGATTCTCACCTTATCTCATATTTGAAAGATGTGGAGTTCTCACTAATTTTATATATAATATATATATATATATATATATATATATATATATATAGGTTATATCTCTCATCAAAAATTGGTCATAAGGTGAAACTTCATTATCTAACAATCTCGATCAAATATATTGGTTTTGAATTGAAACTCATGTTCAATTAATATGATATTAAAACTTTATGAAGTTCAAAGGATCAGTAGTAGCATGTACTATCAATATAAACATCTTAAGTTTAATTTGAGTCTAGTATCATGTAATAAAACTATCGTTATACTTCGAGTTTAGAAATTATGGATTTCGACTAAGGATGATAGAAAAAAGCTTTATTTTACTTTTGGACATGTTCATCACTTTGCAATGTGCTGAATCTTAGAACTTTATGTATTCGTCTGACCACATCAAACATCATTCTTAATTTGTTGTTATTTAGCCAAAGATTATTAGTAGTTTTGTATACTTTGCATTAATAGAGATCAATAGTACATTCTCTACTTAATTAATTTGTGAAGAGTTTGTGGAGCATCAAATAATTTCAGTAAAGTCCCACTTAGGTTTGTTTACGGGGAATATTGCCACCAAAGTCCTATACAAAAATTATTAAATACAAAATAGGTTTGTGTCTTTCTCAAAATTTAAATACAAAAGATAATAAAAGATTTTACAATTACGCTCGGAAAGAACTTTCGATAGAGCAATACTTTTGAAATTCTAAACCTAAAAAACAATTGCAATATGAAGCAATTATATTCTTTTTCCTCGAATATCGAGAATCAAGTCTTCAATAGCACACGTGCTCCACAGTTCAAATCTAAAAAGGTTAAGGTTTAAGCAATATGGATTTACAAAGTAAATGAATGACTTCAAACGAAATATGTTAAAAGCAGCATTAAAATTTCTTGAATTTATCCAACAATACAATGCTTGAGACAAGGGATCGACATCTTAAGCCAAATTTATTCGAACCCGACCCCTAAAAAAAGATGTGATTACGAATTAATCTAGAGGTTAAGAGAACATTAAGAGGAATGTTTAGGGAAGGAGAATGACAATGATTATAAGGAATGAGAATTACGATGGAATTAGAAAATAGAATAATTATTTGAGTTTGGATTAAGGAAATGATTATAAAGAAAATATAATAAGACTGAGATATGTGAGGAAAATAAAAAGTGAGTAGGAAGAGAATGAAAATATGATTTTGAGAAAATGCAATTTATGAAGAGAATGATTTTCGGTGGCTCAAACACTAGGAATCATTCACATTTTTATTCTCCTTATTTGTTTTTATGATACAAACACACAAACATATCTCAATCTACGAGTTCTCTTTACATTCAAATATTGTAAAATGAGACGATACATCTCTTAGAAACAGTTGAGATATGCATAAATTGAGTCAATCAACTACTAGTATTTAAAAAGAAGAAGAAAAAAAAGTGAATCTAACATCTTCCATGTTAGTGTGGGGTAAAGTTGTAAAGAAGAGAAAAAAAAAATAGATGTGGGAGGTAGACAAGATTGATAAAGTATGTGTGTTTTATGGAATGGATTCATAATCAGCGTCGTGGTTTTGGAGTCCAATCAATCTGTTTTTGTCTCTCAAAAATCTGTTTGATGGGACATTTTTAGGATTTTACGTTTTCTTTCTTTTGCACTGTTTTCTCACGTGGCCTCTTATCTTTCATTTCTCTCTTTTCCGGCCCCCCCCATCTATATTCCTTTATTTGTTTGTTTCTTTTAAGATTTCAAATCAATATCAAATGTATAAATGTATTTATATAATATATGTTTTCTACGTGTGTTTTCTAGGAGGTGTTTGACTCAGCTTTTGATAAATAGTTGATTTGACCAGTCATTTTCGGTAATTAAAATTTGAAAGTTAGACTAAAATTTTCATTTGGATGTTTTTTTTTTCTGGCAGGGGAGTTAGATCTAAAAACTTATTTGAATTTAGATTTAAAATAAATAATTTTTTTAGTGGTTAAATAATTATTAGAAATGAGTGATTCAAAATCAGTTATTTTGAATGATTATAAATAAATGATTAAACATGAGTGGTTAGAAAATGGTAAGTTATTTTTATTAGTAGAACTTATGAGTTATTTTGAGTAGTTACAAAAATTTGTCCAGATGTAATTATTTAATGAGGAGTTATTAAATCTCCAATCTAAATATTTTTTAAATATGACAAATAAACACTTCTTTTAAGTTTTTTTTCGACCATATTCGTTAATTTGATGTATCAATTTTTTTTACAATACTATAAAAGGGAAAAGGGTGTTTGCCAAAGTGGGACGAGGAAGGAAGAAGATTGGATGTAAGTCTTTGGTGATAATTAAAGTGGCATTTAAGACGAAGAGAATTAAGATGATTGTGAGAAGGATGAGGATTAAGATAAGAATACATAAGAGAATAATTATGAAAGTGAATGATAATATGTATTTGAAATGAAGAGAATAATTACAGAAAGATTCATTATTTGTGTTAGGAATAAATAAGTTGTTAATTATAAGAAAAATAAAGTAATGGATATGATAGGAATGGAAAATAGTTTAGAAGAGAATAAATAAATTACAGGAAAATGAGATTTAAGTAATAATGTTTTTTGATATATAGTAGCCAACTGCCCATGGATTAAGTTGCTAAATCCAGCCAATCAAAGGCTTAAGGAGTGGCCCAACTAAATCACCACTTCCTTGTCTTTACTATTCTTACCGAGCCCATTAATTAAGCCCAAGATCGGTTTCCCCTCCATTAATTCATCCAGCCCATTAATAGTGCCCAGGTCCATATTAAGTTTCAAAGATGAAGTCATTTAGAATGCAAAAAAAATTAGAAAAATTTGTTTGTATGAACGATTATACAAAAAAAAAATTAGAAAAATTTGTTCATAGAAAGAATGTTACAAAAATAGGTATCGAAATAAAGGTGTTTGAATGAGTAATTGCATAGAATCTCGAAAAATTGTAAAATAAAGTTGTTTTGAGTAGGGATTATACAAAATTTTCATTGGAATAAAAATGTTAGGAAGATGAAGTTTGAATGAGGAATCGGAATGGAGGTTAAATTTTGTAGTTGGAGCAGTTTTTTTCTACGGAATTTGCACTCAACAATAAATTCTACCTCTTGTATTAGTTTTGGAGCACAATTTTTAAAATAATTGAATGTATAGCACATTGATATCTATTAATATAACTAGTGATAGAACTTAATCAGTGATAGACATCTATCACTAATAAGTGATTGACATCTATCATTAATGAGCGATAGAACTCAATTTGAATTTTTTTGCTACAAATGAATTAGTTTTAATTTTATGCTATACGTGGAAATATTTGTAAAGGTTTCTTGGTTAATGGCTCTCTCGGTTCTGGTAAATTTTAGTTCAACTTATGGATTGTGTCTCAAGTGTTGCAAAGGTCTTTGTAAAACCTTGTGTTTTGTTCCCAATTGGGTGGGAGGTAGTGGTATGTCATTTTATTATTATTAATGAATCATTATATTTCAAGAACAAACGAAACTGGGAACAAAAACAAACATATCCGTATGTCACGTTTTTTTCGTTTGAAAGGTTAAAAAGACCATGTTTTTTGCATGCAAGATTGAGCAGAAAGCTGCAGTTTTCTTCTGTAAAAACTTACTACTTAAATGGGTTTTATTTCAAACATATTGTCAAAATGGGTCTAATTTTTTGTCTTCATGTAGTGATGATTATAGTAAAGTCACTACCACCTTAAACTTTTCAAAAATGATTTAACTTAGATGGAAAAGTGGATGGAAAGTTGCTTCATTTTTATTTTTATTTTTTTTATTATTAAACAATTCAATCAATTAACATATTATACTTTTTTAATTATTAAACATCCAATTCAATTACATTTTTTAATTATTATTTTCTATTTGTTTTTTTTAAATATATCATCATAAACATTTTTTATTTTTAATTTCTAATTAATTTAATTAATTAAATATTTTTCATCTTAATCATATTTATTTTTTCATCCTAAAATAAAATGATATTAATTTCATTGCTTAGATTGTAAATATAGATATACATATTTAATTTTTATTACATGTTTATTTTTTATCAAATTTTTATTAAAAATTATGGTTAAAGAATAATTATTATATAATTTTGTTTATATTTATATTTTTGCTTGAAAACTTTTGTTTTTTTTTTAAACTTCCATAAGCAGTTTGTTCATACTATACATTGTATAGTATTTATATTTTTGTATAATTATTATTATACAATTTTTTTCATATTTACATTTTTCATTTATTTTTTCAACTTGTTTTTAGAGATATATTTAAATATAAATTTCTAAATGTAATTATTTAAAATAATATTTTAAAGTAATTTTTTACCCTACTATTTTCAAACAGTTTTTGAAAAGAAAAAAAAAAATTAACTTGTATTTTTTAAAATAATTTTTTAAAAAATAACTAGCTCTTATTTTAATAAAAATCATATTACTAGTGAAAGTATAATACAACTAAAAATATATACTTCCTAATATTATGACAATGATAAATATACAAGGATATAAATATGAACACAATTTTATAACAAATATTATACCTCAGCTACAAATTTTCATGTTGCCCAATTCAAATATTTTCCCATTTCCACTATAAATAAAATATTTCCTATTTTGATTCAAGTTTCGTTTCATTGTATAAATGATTTAGGTTAAAAATATATATAAATAATTAATATCATTTTAATTTAGGATAAAAAATAAATAAACTTAGGACAAAAAAAATATTTGTTTAGTTAAATCAATTAGAAAATTTAAAAAATATGATAAGGTAACACATTAAAAAAAGAAAATAATAATTAAAAAAAAAAGAATAACTTTCCATCCAAGATAAATCCAATTTTGAAAAATTCAAGGTGGCTGTGACTTTACTATAGTCATCACTACATGAAGACAAAAAATTAGACCCATTTTGACAATATATTTGAAATAAAACCCATTTTTACATTTAACCGTACTCCAACGTATCATATTATTTATTTCAATTATCAATTAGTATTTAAATTTATCTTCTCTTTTTTCTTTTTCTTTTTATATCTCAATTGTTATCTTAACCTTTCAAGGTTGTGTTCATTTTCCGAATTTTATATTAAAACAGAGGATTAAAAGTAAAAAATGTCAGAAAATGTAGAGTTAAGAATCACCGTCCTGCCTTCTCAAAAAAAAAAAAAGAATCACCGTCCTGCCGCTGTTTGCTTCCGGCCACATTATTCCGATCGTAGACATGGCCAGGCTCTTCGCCCGCCATGGCGCCACTGTCACCATCATCGCCACCGAGTCCAATTCAGACCGACATCGACCGTGACTTCGCCGCCGGCCACCAAATTCAAACTCACATCGTCACCTTCCCCGCCACCGACGTCGGCCTTCCCGCCGGCATTGAGAACTACAGCGACGTCTCCTCTCGCGACCTTCTAGCCAAAATCCACCAAGCCTTTCAAATTCTCAGCAACCTCATCGACCGCGACGTCATCCCAGCGACCCGACCCGACTGCATTCTCAGCGACTTTTCCTACCCGTGGACCACCGACACGGCGGCGAGACTCGCCGTCCCACGCCTAGTGTTCTCTGTTTCCAATTTCATGGCCTATTTAGCAGAGCACTCTGTTTTACAACATTCTCCTCACCAAAATGTCGCCTCCGAAACAGAGCAATTCGAACTCCCCGGATTACCCCACAAGATCCACATGATCAAATCGCAGCTGCCGGAGTTTGTTGTCCGGCGGGACGTCTTCACTCGCATGATTGAGTCGTACAAAGAAGCAGAGAAGAGAAGCTACGGAACTGTGATGAACACATTCCATGAGCTCGATGGGGTCTATTTAGAACACTATAAAAACACTATCGGAATCAAAGCGTGGGGATTAGGCCCAGTTTCGCTGGCAGCGAATAAAGATCAGATCGGAAAAATAAACAGGGGAAACAAATCGGGAGTGGAAAGCGAAGAGTTATTAGAATGGTTGGATTCGAAAGAACCCAATTCCGTTCTGTATGTGAGTTTTGGGAGCATGACGAGGTTTCCGGCGGCGCAAATCACAGAAATAGCACATGGGCTTGAAGATTCCGGCCATAAGTTCATATGGGTAATTCGGAAAAAGGACGGCGAAGAAGCCGACGAGGGGCTGCCGGAAGGGTTCGAGGACAGAACGAAGAGTTCCAAAAAGGGAATAATTGTTCGAATTTGGGCGCCGCAGCTTTTGATATTGGAGCATGAATCCACGGGGGGGTTTTTGACACACTGTGGGTGGAATTCGTCGATCGAAGGGGTCGGCGCCGGTCAGCCGATGGTGACGTGGCCGGTGAGCTCGGAGCAGTTTTTTAACGAGAAGCTGCTGACGGAGGTGCTGAAAGTGGGGGTTCCGGCGGGGACGCGGCGGTGGTGGAATATGAGCGATGAGATGGAGGAGATTGTGGGAAGGGAGAAGGTGGAGAAGGCGGTGAGGTATGTTCTCGGTGCGACGGCGGAGGCGGCGGCGATTCGAAAACGGGCGAAGGAGCTTGGGGCGGCTGCGAAGAGGGCGGTTGAAACGGGCGGCTCGTCGGAGAAGAATATCGTGTCGTTGATGAAAGAGCTTAGGTCCATTAAGGTTAAAAGCAAAGAACCATGAAGAGTTTCCATGAACACAAAATGAATAATCGAATCATCCATTCAAAATCACGTGTCTTCATTATGTTTACGAACTTCATTTTTATTTTAACTTTTTTTCATTTCTTAGTTGGAATTAGTTCTTTATTTTCTTGGATGGAGATTAGAGATTTTATTATTAAGTTTTGTGTTAGGTATGCCTGACTTTAAACTTTCATGTTTATTATAGAATTCAATCTGAATCCTATGTTATTTGAGTAATAATTGGATCTTACTTGGCTTTTTGTTGGCATATTTTTTCTTTTCTTTATCAATATTTGTCTAAACCGAAAAAAATATGTGGCTATAAAAGTGGATTAGGATACTTGGGTGTTTTTTTTTAAAAAAACAGATGACTTAGGTGTTCATTAATAGAAATGCAAGTATTTTTATTTTAAATCTAATATGACCAAATTAGACCATAAAAATAGGTATAAAAAAATGTGTGCACGCACCTTCTTGACTATTGTTCACGCCCATACCTCGTGAACCTACGACATTTGGATGCCAAGAAAATTCATAGGAAATTAATTTATAGGTTGCTACCATTAAAATTGGACCCATAGGAAGTTAGTAATGATTTGTTTGGACATAGACAGAATTTCAAGATGAAAGATAATAGTGGTTTTTAAAAATAAATAAATAATTAGGTTGAAGATGTGGATACAAACTTATAAGTTATAACTACGGGTATAAGTTAAAACCGACAAAACAAAAATAAACGAATTAAACTGCTATCGGTTCATGTTATAATCAGTTCAGTTTTAAAAATTGGTTTAGATACTTATAAAATAAAACAATGAAATGTTCAATATCTATTATCTAGTGCAGTTGGCACGTGTCCCTCATCTCTGTGTTCTAAATTTCAAATTCAAGTTGCTTCTGTGCCAATTTTTTAATATTCTAAAAGTCTTCATAATTTAAACATATACAAAAAATGAGTATAAAATATATTTGTAGTCACTAGATTTTCAATTTAGTTTTATATTTTTTTTGGGTATCTTTATGGTTGTGTTGTGTTAGTGTTGTGTCATTCATGTTTAAATAGATAAAAAAAGGTGACATATAAATGAAATGTACATTCAATTATAAAATTGGATCATAATCAGAAGTTAGTTTGAGTACTTAAAAAATTGAGTTTTTGATGTTTATGGTAGCTATCTAACTAGAAAATAAATAATTTCATAATACTCAAATGTTGTAGTTGGACATTAGTTGAGGTGCGTAGTTTGGACAGTCGTGGATATAAAAAAAATAATACGTTTGGATTAGATTTTTTATATAGGAGTTATCGTAAAAAAACTTGTTTGGATGTAATTTTTTTTGTAAAAGAGTTAAAAGACAATAATTTCTTTGGATGTGAATTTGAAATGAGTAATTATTTTTAAATATTTAAAAATGAATGATTAAAAATTAGTGATTAAAAATGAGTTATTTTGGGTAATTAGAAATGGATAGTTAAAATATATATATATATATATATAATATAAATAACTTGAACATGCACTTTATTTGATAATATCAAAACTAATCAATAATAAAAACAATAGTACATATTATTTATACACTGTTATGATATTTACTCTTTTCAATCCAGAATCCTAACACATTCAGACAGGTATGTGTGTATAAATGAGCCTTATACGAATTCATTAGAAGAAACATAGGTTCATACATGCACTGGTATGAGTCGTCGGTTTCAGCCAAATTAGATTGTATCCAACAACCAAACAAATCCCAGTATATTCATGATGAATATATTTAAATTTCAAAAGAACAGCAACAGATATGTTTCAAATAGGTTCCTAACTCAATGGGTTAAAATATCATTTGAATAAATGAGAAAATTAGAAATACAAAAAAAGGAAAGAGCTAAATGAAAATGAATAAATAGAAGAAGAAAAAAATAAGAAATATGTAGATCAGACATGACCTTTCAAATAATGTCTACTTACGTGATTTAATATAAATCATATTTTATATTTTTATATTTTAAATTTAAAATAAAATAGAATCTGACTGGTATTAGACTTTATAAGCAAACATTATTTCATTAGTCGTGTCCTCCTCCTGCAACTAAAAAATGAAATTGGAAATAAGAAAATAAGAAGAAAGAAAAAATAACAAAAACAAAAGTATGAAAAATTGACATAAAAAACTTTTTTAAAAAAAAATGAAGGAAGCCAGACGGCATGCTGGGCGGCCAAACACGGCCTTAAATGGCAAAATTTGAGTGGCTCAAAGACGCGGATCAACAGTATATACAGTATTGTTTTTTTTTATTTATATTAATCAATTGTTATTTTGAACTTTCAGAGATATGTTCATTTTCCGGATGAATTTCGAAATTTCAGGAAAAGTAAGAATGTCAGAAAATGAAGAGCTGAGAATCACCGCCGTCCCGTCGTTCGCCTCCGGCCACGTCATTCCGATGGTAGACATGGCCAGGCTCTTCGCCCGCCACGGCGCCGCCGTCACCATCATCGCCACCGAGTCCAACGCCCGCGCTTTCCAGACCCACATCGACACTGACTTCGCCGCCGGCCTCCATATTCAAACCCACATTGTCACCTTCCCCGCCGCCGCCGTCGGCCTTCCCGCCGGCATCGAAAACTTCAGCGACGTCTCCTCTCGCGACCTCCTCGGCAAAATCTACCGAGGCTTTCAAATCTCAACGACCCCCTCGACCACCACGTCATCCCGGCGACCCGACCCGACTGCATCATCAGCGACTTTTCCTACCCGTGGACCACCGACACGGCGGCGAGGCTCGCCGTCCCGCGGCTAGTGTTCTTTACTTCCAATTTCATGGCCCATTTAGCAGAGCACTCTGTTCTTCAACATACCCCTCACCAAAGTATCGCCTCCGAAACAGAGCAATTCGAACTCCCCGGACTACCCCACAAAATCCAGATGTTCAAATCGCAGCTGCCGGAGTTTTTAGTCCGGCGGGACGGCTACACCGACTTGGTTTATTCCTACAAAGAAGCAGAGCGGAGAAGCTTCGGAACTGTGGTGAACACATTCTACGAGCTCGATGGGGCCTATTTAGAACACTACAAAAACACAATCGGAATCAAAGCGTGGGGAGTAGGCCCACTTTCGCTGGCAGTGAATAAAAATCAGATCGGGAAAATAAACAGGGGAAACAAATCGGGAGTGGAAAGCGAAGAGTTATTAGAATGGATGAATTCGAAAGAACCCAATTCCGTTCTGTATGTGAGTTTTAGGAGCATGACAAGGTTTCCGGAGGCGCAAATCACAGAAATAGCACATGGGCTTGAAGATTCCGGCCATAATTTCATATGGGTAATTCGGAAAAAAGACGGCGGAGAAGTCGACGAGGGGCTGCCGGAAGGGTTCGAAGACAGAATGAAGAGCAACAAAAAGGGAATAATTGTTCGAATTTGGGCGCCGCAGCTTTTGATATTGGAGCACGAATCCACGGGGGGATTTTTGACACATTGTGGGTGGAATTCGTCGATCGAAGGGGTCAGTGCCGGCCAGCCGATGGCGACGTGGCCGGTGAGTGCTGAGCAGTTTTTTAATGAGAAGTTGCTGACGGAGGTGGTGGAAGTGGCAATACCGGTGGGGGCGCGGCGGTGGTGGAATAAGATGGATGAGATGGAGGAGATTGTGGGGAGAGAAAAGGTGGAGAGGGAAGTGAGGTATGTTCTTGGTGCGAAGGCGGAAGCGGCGGCGATTCGGAAACGGGCGAAGGAGCTTGGGGCTGCTGCGAAGAGGGCGGTTGAAATCGGCGGCTCGTCGGAGAAGAATATTGTGTCGTTGATGAAAGAGCTTAGGTCCATTAAGGCTGAGTGCAATTGAGCATAAACGGTAAAAGAAAATATGTTTTGAGCATCGATTTAGTTATGATAAACTAAAAGTTACCATAAATTATAGATTTTTATAGATTGGTGTTTGTAGAACAAGTTATTGTAATAAAGATAATGATAAATTGTATTCGAATGGCTAGTTATGTAACAAAAAGTAATATGTGTAAAATTTAAATAAACATGAACATAAGATAAATGGACACGCATGTTTAGATATCCACAGTTTATAATAAATGGTAGGTTAAACATCAATTGCAATTATAAGCAGTCGGACTAAGAGTCCAAAACACGTCTTAAAAAATAACCAAAGTCCACTTGTTTTCAAACTTAACTTTTCCCTTTTTAGAATAATTTCAATGATGGTTTTCCATCCTACTTTCAAACCCATATAAGTAGTTATATAAGAACGATCAAACTCACATGCTTTGATTATGCTTTCGAACTTCAATTTATTTTGATTTTTTTTTTTAGAGTAATTTAGGTGATAATTTGTCATTATCTATATTTTGTAACCCATACAAGTAATTAGATATAAATGAAAAAAACTTATCGACTACTAGACGAGTAGGAGTTTGTTTGACATTTTTAGGTAGTTTTTTAGGTTAAAGAATTATATTGAGTAGTTAAAAATTGAGAGTTGTGCCAAAAACTCGTTTGTACGTAGTTTTTGTGTAGAAGAGTTATAGTCAAAATCTTGTTTGAATGTAGATTTGAAATGAGTAGTTAAAAAAATGATTAAAAATGAGTGGTTAAAAATGAGTTATTTTGATTGATTTGAAATGAATGATTAAAAATGAAGAGTTAGAAATGAATGATTAAAAATGAGAGTTATTTTAAAAATAAAATTGAGGAGGAGTTGGTTTCGAGGAAGAGTTAATAAATCCTAAACTTAATTCCTAGCTAAAAATGTCAAACAAACCGCCCCGGTAGAGTCGATACAAACATAAGCTACATTTTTTTTATTAAAAAATACCACACCTATTTTCTTTTTAACTAGTATACTTATTTTTTCCTTTTTCAATTGTCAAATCTTTTCATCATATCTAATAACACTATTTCAAAACTTCTCAAATAAATTCTTCTTAAAAAAAAGTATTGAACATTTTTTTTAATTTTTTCCCTCCACATTTTTGTATGAGAGCAACTTAGTTCTTGTCTTACATCACCTTATTTTGAAATGGAAGTGGGTCACACTTTTATTTTCTTTAATTTTATCTTTTTATTTTTTTTAAGAAAAGAATAACCAGACGATTTTCACTCATCACGTGATTGGACTTTAAAATTTAAATGGTGTCAAGATAGGACTTAAATTGCTCTTTTTTATTATTATTTTTTTAAATCTAACTATTTTAAATTTATTTTACACTTTTCTATAATAATTTGATGACTTTATTTTTCTTCTAATTATCTTACATTAACTAATATATTTTCGAGCTCGAACTCGTAACTGTGAAGTTGAAATGAATTAATACCAAACAACATAATGAATTGTGCTGTTACTTTGATTTCAAAATATTATTAATATGTCTATCATCCAACAAAGTGCCATTTCTTAGATTCATCGACCTAACTGTTGGAATGAGTATCGAAAAAAGAAACCCTATAAAAAAAACATGGCTATTGAATGTGTTTTTTTTCGATGTCCATATAAAATCTAGATGAAATTGTGGTTTTCAATATAAAAAAAAGTTAATAAAATGAATTAGTGGTGCAATAGTTTCATAGTTTTGTTGTAAACTAGTTTAACACCAGCGTCGTAGGTTTGAGCACATAAATTAGTATTTGTTCCCCAACAATCATTTTTTAACTATTTTTATAGTATAAAGAGGAATATTTACATAATGCTCGGACATGATGTATAAAATAATGCCTACCAGTGTAGCTCAATATGATCCACAATCTATTTGATTTTAAGGTAAAAAGATAAAAGAAATAGAATAAACCAAAATAGATTATGGCTCATATTAGACCGTGAATATTATTTTATACATCATGTCCGTAAATATTTCTCTAGTCTAAATACCAACTTTGAAAACATAAATGATTTTAAAAAAAAAACTTTGAAAACATAAATAAGAGAGTACTTTTTATTTGCTAAATTATTTTGAAAATAACTTTATTTGTAATTATTTTTTGGCCAGAAAAAACTTGAATGTGCAGATATTTTGGTGATCCCAAATTTTGTCCGAGTACGTGACTTTGCTTACCCCATTCTTATCGAAACAGAAAAGAAAAAAATGAAAAGCTACAAAAATGGCGTTGATGGTTTATCCATCGCCAAAAGCTTTCAATCCTCCGTCGCCGGCGGAATCCCGTCCCAGAGCAAGGAAACCGGCCGTAGTAATAAGGAACGCGGCGGGGAATATGGCGGAGAGGCCGGGATCCTCGTCGAAGCTGAAGGAGTTCCCGCATCTGTCGGCTTCTCACAGAGCTCTGATGACGGATCTGGTCGGCGCCATTGAAGATCGCCTCGAAGATCGTCTTCTTCCTTGCAGGCTTCCTCCTGATGTTGAATACTACCAGAATCAGAGTGGCACTTCGCAAGGCGCTCTTCTCATCAGATCTGGCTCGCCAGAATCTTCTGTAAGCATTGTCTCTTTCTTTTGAAAGGTTTAGGTTAACGAATTGGAAATCGTCTTCTGAATTTTTGCTCTGATCTGATCTGATCTGCTTCCGATTTTAGGGTTCAGGATTTGGGGTTTTTTTTTGGTTTAACTTCTGTTTCTGCATTTCTTTAACAAATTTTGGGTTGAAGATATGGATAGGAGGTCTTCGCTCTCAGATTCAGTGGCTTCTTGTTGATCAAGGAATCCCATAACTAAATTCTTAGACCTAAATGAATTAAACTATAAGTTAACTATGGTTTAGTCCATTATCAAAAAGGTTGGTGATTGGTTGATTGATTCTAATTCAATTCAACTCTACACTTACGAAATCGGTATTTGACTATGATCTTTGTACTCTAGGATTCTAAAGAATATGATTATGACCAAAGATTATGGAGAATTCAGATTCTATGACCTGTTTGATAACTATTTTGTTTTTTTAAATTTAAGCTTACAATAACTTCTTAACCACATATTTTTTTTTTACTTAGATATCTACATTCTACCTATATTCTTAAAAACTAAACCAAAATTTGGAAATAGAAAAAAGTAACTTCCAAAAGTTTGTTTTTGTTTTTAAAATTTGGTTAGTATTCACCTATTTTTTTTAAAGAAAAGATGACTATATTATAGAAAAGATAGATATTTGTAAAAAATTTGAATAAGAATAGGCTTAAATTTTAAAAACTAAAAACTAAATAGTTATAAAGGGGCTATGGAATTTTGGATTTCAAGCTAACCAACCAAGCTATTTTTTTAACATATTAAAGATGGATTGTTATGTTAGACACAGATTGAAAGTTTAAAGTAATAGGTTGGTTATGTTTTAAGAAATTTGAATCTGTTTAGAATCTATTGGATACAAAATTAATTGTTATTCAGGTGCATGTATGAGAGTTAATTTTGAAATGATCAAATCACTTGTCGGGTTCAGTATTACTTCCAAGCATGTATTTAATCATTCAAATTTTATTCTTTGGAAACATTTTTTTCATTTCATGCGATTTTAAATATTAAAAATATGTTTTAGAATGAATTTGAATATCACAAAAATGAATAAGGACTAGTATGTAATTTTGAAAATTGTGTACTAAATTCAAATCAACTGTATTAGCGCCCGTTTAATAATTATTAATTTTTCGATTTTAGTTTTTGAAATTTAAGTTCTGTATTTACTCAAATTCTCTAATATATAATTTCATCATCATTTAAGGAAGTACATAAATTCTAACCATATTCCATAACTTTTACAACTTTCAAATTTTGGTTTAATTTAAAAAAAAACATGTAGATATGAAAGTAATGAAAACCATATGTTTGGAGTAATTGTTTAATCTATTTTGTAATGATATTATATAATAGCTTTGACCTAAACTCTCATTTGTTTTTCATATATTAACGTTGACCATTTTTATCAGGTTCTGTAATTAACTTCTAAACATTTTGTCTCAGATTAATTTCATATTGGCAAGTTGGTTGCACAGCCAGCTACCAACAGGAGCATCACTAAACATAGCAAGCCTTTCTGCCTACTTGAGGCCTTCAACTGATGCTCCAAATTTCCTCATAGAATTCATCCAAAGCTCTCCAACTTCCCTCATTCTCATTCTCGATCTGCCTCCTCGAAAGGATCCCGTTCTCAATCCAGACTACCTCCAATGGTTCTACGAAGACACGAGATTAGACAGTTACCGAAAAGCAATCGAAGAACTCCCCGAGTTTCGACCGTTTGTCATGTCTTCTCTTTTCTTTCGCTCCCTAGTGTCTCCAACTTCCATAATTGCACGCGTTGATACGGAATCAGGAGGAGTGGAACGTATGGAGGAGATTATAAAGAACCATGTCGGTCCTGTCGCTAGAGATGTGATTCGAGTGTGGCTGGATGAATGTGCTTGCAAGGAGAGAGAGGTTGGAGAGATGGAAAGGGCTATTATTGAGAAAAGGGATGAGTTGGTTAAGAAGAAGACTATTGATATAGATTTGGGTTCTAGTTTGCCAAGATTGTTTGGACAAGAAATAGCTGATAGAGTTGTGGCAGCCATCCAACAAATCTTTGAAGCATGAAGCCTTTTGCTTTGCATGTTGGTTGTAAATGTTTTCTTTAGTTTTGGTTAAATTGATATTTTGATAAAAAATACTTCTAAGATTGTTTTAGTTAAGTCTTTGTAACTTTAGATGATAAATGTAGTATTTTTAGTTTCAATAAAACTTAAAACTGAACAAGCTGAATAAGTCTAATACTGTTACTTTCTATTAGTTTTTTCTAGTACACATTCTATCTATTTTGTATTAAATTATTAAAATTAACTTCGAATTGATAATATAAACTAATTTGTTGTAAAATGCATCATTCAAATCTTAAACTAATTTGTTGAATGGCGAGATCAATTTATAATTAACTAATTTATTTTCTTAAGTAGGTACTTACTTCAAATTGAATCACATCATTTACGATGATTAAAATAAAAGTTTGAGCTTAATTTTTAAAACAAACGTTAAAATAATTTAGAGGTATTTATAACTTCATGGTTAGTAATTTTTTTTTTCTTTTTAGACCAAAATATCGATTTTTAAGACATTAAACGACAATGAAATAATTAGGCCACCAACCCTTTTGATTCTTCAAGTGTTCATTTAAGTTTGATATTTAACAACTAACTATTTGAAAATAAAAGAAAATGGGCAAATATTTAAAATTTTGTAATAAAAAGGCCTAGATCATAGGCGTGAGAAGAACAGTGGAATTTAGGTGTATCGTCAAGGTCACTATCCATCCATCCACATTCCAACCTAACTATAATCCAACATCTCAACTTCCTTTTCCTATTCCTTTTCATTTCTCATTCTGCAACTGAAAAAACTCACTCGAAAATCTGAAATCAAACCCCATTTCCGGACTAAATCAACCTCTTCAATCCTTGTATTGGGTTCCAATTGTTGCCGGAAAACTCTGTTCTCCGTTTCCGATCCACGGAATTACTGATTCTCTTTCCTCTGTTCGTACTTCCGACGATCTCTTCATCGGAATTCTATGTCTCGGACTTCAGCCCCATTTTTAGCTTGTGGGTTCTTTTCAGGTTTGTCTTTCTGTTCTGTTTGGTGTTTCTAGCTCCTTTTTTTCCCGATTTTGTTGATCTTTCTGTTATGGGTCATGACCTAGTATATGCATTGCAGGGTTTTGAACCATTTGAATGTTACCTTTGTTGGGTTTGATTTCTTAGGTTTGGTTCAATTGCCTCTGATTTTTCTGTGGTTCAGCTAATTTTATATACTTTTGCGTCTATTAGATGCTTGAGTTTGTGATTTACTCATCGATGCCTCCATCATGTAACTCCATTTGCTTATTTAATTTTTATTTTAGTACAATAGGGGGTTCGAGTCTATTGGTTGAGACTTCGGGCTTCGAGTATGCTTTCTAGGATGTTTGTGGATGGAGACCACTCGTAATTGCTTAATCTAGAATACCCTTTGATGTATCCCGCGACCACGCCTAGTTATTGGGGAGTGAAGCTCCAATTTTTTGGTTTTTTTTAAAAAAAAAGTACAATAAGAGGTTGGAGACCGAAATGATAGATCTCGTGGTTTTTAATACATTCAAATTTCAGCTGAGCTATTCTCACTGGATCCTTGTCTTTTTTAATAAATTCATTATGCTCCATTTATATTATGTGAAGATCTTCATATGTATACCGTCTTGATTTAGTGTTTTTTTTTTGGCCTAAACATTAACTACGATGGTAGATTAAGTTTTTGAATATGAGTTTTTCCCTTCTATAGTCTAAACAATTGTAGAATGCCAGTAACAAATGTTTTGCTTGGATTCATTGATTCTCATAGCTTGCATTTTCTTAAATGCTACATTATCTTAGAGATTAAACGGAAGAGAAAATGAAGATGAGGAACAAATACAGGAAATCAACCACTTTACGTTGCAATGCAGGGAGTAGATGTTTGATATCTGTGGTAGTAGGGAGTCTAGTGGGATGTATACTTTTGCTACATTTATATTCTCCTATAAGCCGCAAGAACGAGATAAGTCTGAGTATCCAACTTCGAACAAGTCATCACCTTCACTTCCGTGAACTTGAAGAGGTGGAAGAGGAAAACATCCAAATTCCCCCTCCAAGGGGTAAGAGATCTCCACGTGCAGCAAAGCGAAGACCAAGACCAAAGAGAACGCCCACACTGATTGATGAATTTCTTGAAGAAGATTCAGAGCTTAGGCACAAATTCTTTCCAGATCATAAGACTTCAGTTGATCCAATTAATACAGGAAACGATAGTATGCTCTATTATCCAGGGAGAGTTTGGCTGGATACTGAAGGGAATCGTATCCAAGCTCATGGAGGTGGAGTTTTGTACGATGAAAGATCTGAAACATACTATTGGTATGGAGAGTATAAAGATGGTCCCACCTACCATGCTCACAAAAAGGGAGCTGCAAGGGTAAAATCATCTATACTTTTCCTTGCTGGATCTCCATTTTCTGTGATGTTAAGTCTTTTTTTTTTATATCCGTAACTCCTAGGTAGGTGGTTACTATGGATTAATTCATCACCACTTAGTTCCCCAAACCCCTTTTTGATCACTGGATTTCCATTTTCTGGAATGTTAGTCTAATCTTTGATGGCTTAAAAAATTCCTATATAAACACCACAGTTTAATTAGTACCTGTCTTTTTTTCTCCTTTTCCATTATTTATAAATACTTTCTTCTTTATTATGGCAATTTTAAAGTGTCAATTATTGCTCCATGGTGGTTTTACTTTGATCTGTCTTAATATTTTTAATCGTAAGATATCACCTTGAGTGATCATCATTTTTTACCTTACTCCACTCTTGATAAGGTCCACGCCCAACTTATGAATCTTATTAGTTTATGAGCTGGTATGTGATGCTTGAGAGGTTACTATATGATCTTGGAGGATGACAGTGAAGAAATTTTAAGACAGAAGAAGTGCAATGCACTTTGCAGTCTCTTGGAGCTGATTTAGAGCATGTTTGAGATAGGAGGTTATAAAATGGAATTTAGATAAAACAGGATTTTTTTTTTTCTTGGTTAAATGTTTCTTGAAGAGTCAGTTGATGTTCCTTCTCTCCGTAAATGATTTATGGAAATCAAAGAAATTAAGAATGGTGACTATTCTAATCTCGTTTGCTTTAAGAAAGCTGAAACCAGCTAATAGGCTCTCTACTCAACACATCACAACAAGAAGTTATGAGAAAATCAAGATAGAACTGAGGACTGACATGGATAAGGAAAAGGGAATAGTTACTCGACAATGGCCTAGTCTTGGGGCATAAATTTGACAAAAGAAATGTGCGGATTTTCTCAGACGGTCTAGGACCACGAATGTAGTATCCATTCCCTGCGATCTGGGCAGTCCTCTAAAATTCATGGATATATCTTCTCAGATGCGATTAATGTTCTTCACTTACAAGTTTAGTTGGAATGAAATCAGCGCTATCTTTCAAAGCAAGCATTCGTTTTCGGGCTGACCGGTTTCTCTTAGCAAAGCTTTTGTCCTCCCTTGGTGCTCTTTATCCAAAGATTTTGTGGATTTTCCTATTCATGATGTTTCTCTTAATTCGAATGCCTTTATTTTTCTTGTTTAAGTCTTTGTTATTACTTTGTCTTTACTTTATCGCTTTCTTTTGCTCTCTTGTGGAGTTTATTTCATTTGAGCAACAGTCTCTTTTTATTGAAGTCATTTCATGTTAAAAAAAAAAATATATTTTCTTCATCAATGTCGATCAAAGATTGTCGATTTCGCCTCCTTGGCTCTTTTGGGTTGATATCTCAGCTCTTGCTTTAAGGTTCGAAGGATAATTGCAATATCTATAAGCGGTGTCTAGGTGCAATCCACACGTATGAAAGCGTGTGCTTGAAGCCCCATGACTTTAGGCTTATGGGCTCTTGATAAATTAGAAAGAAAAAAAAAAAGCCGAAGCGCACAAATCCTTGCGCTTACTATGCTTCTTTATTAATAAAAAGAAGTAGGTATCTTTTTTCATATTCCAATTTCAACTATGCTAACTCTTTTTTTGGCGATTTTCTTACATATAGTGCACCTTGTGCCTAAGCCTCGATAGGCTATTGCACCTTAGTTTCCCTCACTAGATAATAAATCTTATGAGTTTGGAGGGTTGTCAGAGTCTATGATATTAGCCTGTGCAACTTAGATAATTTAGGATGTAATATTCATCTAATGATCTTAAAACCATAAATGGTTTTGTTATGACTTGCTCTGAGATCGGATATTCTTTAGTTCTGTGATATACTAGCTCTAATTTTACCACGATTTCCACTTCTTTTGTTCATCATGCGATTCAGGTTCACTGGTTTAATATTTCAGTACTATCTTCTCTTCTTCGAAACTTGACTTACGGTTTGGCATTTTTATGGTTAGGTCGACATTATTGGAGTTGGTTGCTACTCTTCCAAAGATCTGTGGACCTGGAAAAATGAAGGCATTGTTTTGACAGCTGAAGGAACAAATGAGACCCATGATCTTCACAAATCCAATGTGCTCGAAAGGCCGAAAGTAATCTATAATTCAAAGACTGGAAAATTTGTAATGTGGATGCATATCGACGACACAAACTATACGAAAGCTTCCGTGGGTGTTGCCATCGCTGATTACCCAACCGGTCCATTCGATTATCTTTATAGCAAACGACCCCATGGGTTCGATAGCAGAGACATGACAATCTTCAAAGACGATGATGGTACAGCCTATCTCATTTATTCATCTGAAGACAATAGTGTACTTCATATAGGACCACTCACAGAAGATTATCTCGACGTGACCAATGTTGCGCGAAGGATTCTTATCAGCCAGCACCGAGAAGCGCCATCTTTATTCAAACACAAGGGAACTTACTATATGATCACATCAGGGTGCACGGGATGGGCACCGAACGAGGCATTGGCACATGCCGCAGAGTCGATAATGGGTCCATGGGAGACAATAGGAAACCCATGCATTGGAGGAAATAAGATGTTTAGACTAGCTACATTTTTTGCTCAGAGCACATTTGTTCTTCCCCTACCTTCCTATCCCAGCTTGTTTATTTTCATGGCGGACCGATGGAATCCTGCTGACCTTAGTGACTCGAGGTACATTTGGTTGCCATTGATCGTCGGAGGACTTGCCGATGAACCACTCAACCACAATTTTGGATTCCCTTTGTGGTCAAGAGTGTCAATAT
Organism: Sicyos edulis; assembly: GCA_036507275.1. NCBI lineage: Eukaryota > Viridiplantae > Streptophyta > Magnoliopsida > Cucurbitales > Cucurbitaceae > Sicyos > Sicyos edulis. The sequence goes on from CM071850.1 coordinate 43,493,717, forward strand.
ATTGGCATAGAAAGTGGAAGCTTCCCAAGGGCTGGAATCAGTTGAAGTGACACAGTATTCTGTAAATCTCACCCTCAATGTACTATACAAAAAAGGTTGTTGTTTGATTCTTTTAGTGTCCCATAGTTTTGCATCTGCTTACCAATTCAATAATATTAGGTTTTCAATTTTAATCCTTCTCATTCCATTTTATATCTATATGATCATATTTTTCTCATACATGGATATTTTCAAATCTATATTATAACATTGTGGTTGTCTGGTTGGCTAAATTTTCCGTACATCAGATATTGACATGGTAATGGACATTATATATACTCTTTGTTCAAGCCTCTCTACATTTAAGCAAATATGTTCAACACAAGACCAACCACGGTGGCAACGAGACTTGACATGGTTGTCGTCGTCAACCGATCTTCGGCACTGACGATCTGAATCGGGAAGAAGCAAGTGCCAACGGAGGCATTTTTTGTGACAATCTCAGCAGATCCACCAAAATCACAAGCCTCAACGCTCTGATCTTGCATTTGGAAATACATATTGTAAGCATAAGAAATGTTCCCTCTTTCGTTCAAGTTGTTGCATGAAGATCCATAGCCCAAAGTTGTGCAGTCGGACAAGGAGCATGCATAGTCAATCTGACTTGATATTGATCCCAAATCTTTGATGCTGTTCTTGATCACACACCATTTGTGTTCCAAGTACTGAACTCCCTTCGCCGCTACCGGCATCTTGTCGTTCTTATCGCCCGTGAAGTCCATCGAGAACTTTGGTTTTCCGTCGAAACTGTCAAGAATATGAATAAGCTTTTCGATCTTAGATATTACTGAATTAAAGAGAGAGTACCTGAAAATGCCCCAATGGCGCTCAAAGAAGCCAGGTTGAATGCTCTTCATATCCTCATCAAGAAGGCCAAACATATAAACTTCAAGCTTCTCATTAGGCCTCATGGGAGTCCCCTTCTTAGCAGCCAGCTTTGTAAACAGCCCATCATAAAACCTCTGAGCCAAATTCACATTAGCGAACTTATTACCATCCGTTGGCCAGCCCACCTCTCCAACTATGATCTTCATATCCCCCTCGCCGATCTTCTTCAACGACCAAACCAGCGTATCGTAGTTTGCATCGAACACGTTTGTGTACGTCTTCCCCTTGTCGCCAATCGTCTTCCCCCCCTCTTTGATGAATGCAAAGTCCAATGGGAAGTTGGGGTTCAGGTAGAGGCTTAGGAAGGGGTAGATGTTCACCATGAAAGGAGCCTTGTTGCGGCTTAGGAACTTTACTATGTCTTTCATTTCGTCAAATATGTCTGCCCTGAATTGCCCGTCCGAAGGCTGGTTCGATGCTGACTCGTAGACATCTGCATTGAGAGGTGTTGTTACTTTGATGTTGTTGTGGCCTGCTTCGTTGAGAGCTTTTTGTATGTTTTGCATTGCGGGATATGTTAGCTTTACGAAGCTTCCATTGTAGGACGATAAGAATGCTTCATTTCCTACTGCTACGTACCTTGTTATCATTTGTAGAAATGGTTTAAGGGTTAAGAGAAATTTTCATTACATCTTGAATTATGTTGTGTTACCAGTTTTAATCGGAGAAATGCTTCCCAATCAACAAGCCCTCAAAACTTAATTGAAATATATAATTGAGTTTTAAATTTTATATAGAACTTGTTTTTAATGCATTTTTTGTCATACGTTGTATGAGATTTTTACGAGGGTGCACTATATAAACTCTTTTACAATCATTGCCTCTGTTGATGTATTAAACCACGTAAATACGTATATTCATTATTTCTCGCTCTTTATTTCTGTTTTTTTTTTAGTTCTATAACCATTGGGAAGGAGGGATTTAAGCTTCATAATATGTTGGTCATTAGATATTGAAGGATACCGCTAAACTACTGCTGTAGTTGGCTTCTCGTTCTATAGTTTTGGTTTGTCATTAAAAAAAATGCTCATGTTTTCTTTATAGGAAAATGTTTTCTCTTTTTTTTTCACATAATTCAATCTTCAATAACCCAAGAAACAAGAATAAAAATTTAGGATGAGGAAGGAAAATTGATGAAATTTACTTGATATCGACGCCACCATCATAGATATGAGTGGTGACATTTTCCTTAACCCAATCTTTGGCATTGCCATAACTATCAGCAAATATTTGAAGCTGGTCATTAGGAATCCCAAGAATGGTCTCAATTTTGGAACCACCCAATGCACCAACAGTCCAAGAGTCTGAATCAAACAGCTTCACCTTTGTGATTCCATTCTCTTTTAGCATTTTCACCACAATGGTTGGGTTCAATGGGTGGGATGCCATTGTTCCCCAATTCACTCCCACGTTTGCCTCCACCGCACCGATGACCATCGCCGCTACAAGAGCTGCCATGGCTAATAGGGCTCTAGCCATGGCTTGAGCCTGCCGTTCGATCGGGTTGAACACGGATGTGGGGATGGGAAAGTGGGACTGATCAGGAGCTTTTTTTTATGATGGTAACCATGTTTGGTTTTGAAGGATATGGGATGGTTGTAAGAAAGAGAGGGGTTTCTGTTGCTAGATTACATGGTCTTTATTTCTTTGCTGTTTATAGGATTGAAGGCTGTAATAACAGAGGAAGAGAGATTAGTCTTTAGTTGATTAATTACTTTGCCTTAAATTAATATATTTATATATATATTTTAAAAATGTGATTAAATAGTTTGCAAAAGTAAGGAAATTTCTAACATTCGTAAGATATATGAGACATTTGAGGTGAAATCTTATACTATCTAATATAATGTCAGAGTCTATTAAACTTAAATGGGTATTTGGTCAGACAAAAATGAAATAAGTATTCAATCCAATATTGATTAACTCAAAATGACACCATCGACAAAAAGTTGGTATCAGAGGTGCAGTTAGAAGAGAGGAATACCTATCAGTTACAGGTTTTCAAATGTTAGTTTTTGACATTGGAAATTTTAGAGAATTAAATGAATTGGTCTCAAAGTATATGAAAAAGAAATCATTATTCTGAGTTTTAAGTTACATATTTGAATATTGAGCACAGAGATATACAATCAACACATTTGATCTCCAAAGTTTTTATTGAATATGATAGCTAAATAGACAACATCCTTTTAACTATAATTTAATTTTCAAGGGGAGGCATAGTCTAAAGGGCCATAAGGCATAAATAAGTCAGCAAAGAAGCCCTTTTTTCTGTTGGGGTTCCACCCAATGTCCTTGCAGAGTTGATCCATGTACCAAATGTGCAAATTGTCAATACAAGCTCTCTTGTAGTAAGGGCCAGAATAGACCCTTATGGCCTTCTCCCACTTTGCTATGTCCTTCTCCATCTCTTTGATGTTCGGTAGCTTGAACGTACCGTCGAGAAACTCCGCCAACCATCGACACCGTATCTCCGAAGTGAACAAGTTCGAATAACTCTCCGTAAATCCAATCACAGCTAGTTGTGGGATTCTAGGATGAATGCATTGCCTGATCAAATGGGATAGAAACTTACCTTATAAAGTTTGGTTATCAAAGCCTCATAGGGAAAAATGGCAAATGTTGTAATGTATTCAAATAACACATTTAATTAAAATGATCTAACTTAAGTCTGGAGTTTTCAATGTGCAAACAAATTTGTCTTTCCTTTGATCCCTATTTTTATGTGGAGAATTTCAAGTGGGCCTGCTCTGTCACGATGAGATTTTACTTCCTCTAGAATGAAATCCATTTCTTTCTTTTTTTGTTTAAGGTTAGAAAATTTAATCTTTACAATTTTATAGCGATGTATAATTTAAAGATTTTTTTTTTATAACAAATGTTAAAAAAAAAATAATTAACAAAAAATAACTTATAAATGAAAGAAGTTATATAATCATAATTGTCCACATATTATTAAAAAATGAAAAACCTCTTCCACTTTTCAAAAAGATCAAAACCTTCAAGAAATTATTACATTCAAATAATTATTATATGCCTCTCTATAAACAACCATATTCAAATAACTTATTGTGTATGTAACACTTTTTTTTTTTTTTGAGTACAAGTTGAGGGAAGGAAGATTACAATACCGATACCCGGGAATCAAATCCATGATCATGGAATGAAAATGGATTAACACCAAACCAGATAACCAATCGCGCCACTAACTCATTCGGTGTATACAACACTTCTACAAACATACATATTCAAACGAGTGATTGCATACAATCCCTCTACAAAAACCAACAACATCCAAAAGAGTTATCACTGTAACTCTTTTTCAAAATCACTTTAAATAATTTGTAATTTATAATCAGTCAAAATAATCCTTCATCAAAACACTCATTTAATAGTTTGATACAAAAAAAGTAATTCATATAATTCATAATCACTAGTGAATTAAGTATGAGCTGTACGACATTTGGAATGTCAAAAATTTATCAATGTGGAGGTTTGTGGTTCTTCATAGTCTCTAACAAGTGGTATTAGAGCCAAGCTCTTGACTTAGCGATGTGGGGGAAGGCTACCGGTGTAGAACAAAGGAGTTGGCGAGTCTCGTCTGGCTCGGTATACTTTGTTGAGGGGTGGTATCCCGGTATAAAACAAAGGGAGTGGTGAAGAGACTCGGTATGCTTTGTTTGAGGGGAGGATTGTTGGGTAAACAAAGTATCCCACATTGCTAAGTTAGGGGGAAGATCTTGGGTTTATAAGGAGGGGACAACACCTCCATTGATATGAGACCTTTTGGGAGATCGCCAAAAAACAAAGCTATGAAGGGGTGATTCCCAAAGTGAACAATATCATATCAATGTGGAGGTTTGAGATAAATGGTGTAGGGTCTTTTTTACAAACCATTTGTTAAAATGGGTTTGTTGCAGGGTTGTGGTGTCTCATACTTTGAAATCGTTCAAATAGATTTGTCGTATTACGTAGCCTCTCTTGTAGAGGCGCCACACACGTGCAAAGATTTGTCAACTGGAAATTTTTCTTGCCTTCCCGTGTTTCAAAAAAAAAAAAATCTGTAGGATCCACTACCATCTAGGTATGCGTTAGTTATTATTTTAGGTAATTGTTTTAATTTTATTTCACTTTTACGGACCCACTACCCATCTAATTTTGTATGCAAGTTTTTATTATAAAAAAAAATGCAAGCAAGTATTTAAGTATTTTTATAATATTTTAAAACTATTGAACACCTTCTTCCTAATACTAATAATAATTATTGAACATCAGTACAGTTAATATCATAATGCATTGAAATTGGGACCTAAAATAATAATGGTTAAAATACCATTTTGGTCCCTCAACTTTGAGATTTTTTTATTTTGGTCCCTAGACTTTCAAATGTTCATTTTTAGTCCCTTGACTTTGTAGTTTGTTCAATTTTGGTCCCTTGACTTTGCTATTTGTCCAATTTTGGTCTCTCAACTTTCAAATGTCCAAATTTAGTCCCTAGACTATAAAAAAAGTTCAAAAATGGTCCTTTCGTCAAATAAATTATTTTCTCACTCCTAAATTATTTTCTCTCTCTTCCATCTTTCATCATTTCTTCTTCTAAAAGTTTTATCTCTCTTAAATTCACCTCTCTAATCCTCTTCTTTTTTCTTTCTTTTTTCTCTTATTCTCTCCTCAATCCATCTCATCAAATTATTTAACATGAGATAATTTTTCTACTTTGATTTGTCACTTTTTGTTTTCTAAAATTCATAGTCTACCATGGAACAAAAAAGAAAAAGAAAGAAAATAAAGAAGAAAAAAAGAAAAGAAAAGAGGAGAAGAGAGGTAAAATTTATAGAGAGAGAAATTATGAAAGATGGAAGAGAGAGAAAATAATTTAGGAGTGATAAAAAATTCATTTGACCAAAGGACAATTTTTGAACTTTTTTTTATAGTATAAGGACCAAATTTGAAAACATTTGAAAGTTGAGGACCAAAATTGGACAAATAAAGAAAGTTGAGGACCAAAATGAACAAATAACAAAGTTGAGGGACCAAAATGGACATTTGAAAGTTGAGGGACCAAAATTGGACAAACAACAAAGTTGAGGGACTAAAATTGGACATTTGAAAGTCGAGGGACAAAAATGGAACAAACCCCAAAGTCGAGGGACCAAAATGGTATTTTAACCAATAATAATCTAATAATTTTTTTTATATATTATTTAGTTGAGAAATATTTAGGTCATGTCCAATAAATATGTTATTCTATTTTGTTTTCTTTGTATTTTTTGAATTTCAAATAAAATAAAATGTGGTTTATTTTGAATCATATGTGGACATTAATATTCTCAAAAAAGATGTGGACTTTAATATTTAAATCACATAATACTTAAAAATATTTAGAATCTAAATATTTCTCTCATTTTAATCTAAAAAAAAAAATTCTTTTTAAATATACATTCTCAAAAAAATAAAAATAAATAAATATACATGTTATCCTTCATATCATAACCATTAATAGTAAAATATTAACCATGTAAATTAGTTTTATTTTAAACAAAAAAAAAACTTAAGGCTTACATTGGTTCAGAAACAAATAAAGAAAAATAAAAACAATTGCAGAAAATAATAACTAACATGTACCTAAAATGAGGAAAGTGAATTCGCAATGAATTTTACAAATTTGGAAAACAAAATTTGGAAAACACTTTTTCCGTGTGTGGGAAACACCACCTAATACGACAAATGTTTTGGACCAATTTCAACGTATGTGGCATCTCTTGTAGAGACGCGGCAACCCTTTTTGGTGAAATCTTCTAAAACAAACCCATTTTGACAAATGGTTTTTAAAAATGACCCTTTTTTACAATTTACCCGGAGGTTCGTAGATGTTCCTTGTCCCTAACAAGAAAGGAAACTTGTAGTAAATTAATTCTCAATTAGTGACTAGCATGGATTGTTTATTTTATGTCTATTTTTATTCAATCAGCTACTCAACTCACATTCGTCTTCATTAATACATAGATAATTAACCATCAATGGTAATTTAGTCACGATTACAAACAATATCAAACCATAAAGATTAAAACTTGAATTCTTAAACCATAGGCACTAAATTCTTAATTTCTCCCAACTATAATATCCAGTTAAACATCTAAAAATTAAAGCTTTGAATCCAAAAGGGCAAGACAATAAACAGAGGAAGCTATAAAAAGGGTGATTTTAAGAAAGACTAACCTGCACAAGGGAAACGCAGAATCCTGAAACGTCATGTAATCTCTAAAAGCAGAGGAAGTAAAGATTTGTTTAAGCTTCAAATCACCTCTATAACCAGTAGCCAAAATCACCAAATCGGACCGAATCGGTTCGGTTTCGCCTTCGATCAAAACACCAACTTCACAGAATCTGAAACTGGGAGATTTCTTCAAAATGATGCTTCCTTCATCCACTTTGTCATAAAATTTATCAGGCAATTTTGCTATTAAGCATGAGCTATTGTCCTGCAAATAACTATGCTTTGGCACCATCCCATATTTGCAAATTTTGGGCATCTTCTTTATGTGGGCTTCCACAATCTTAGAAAATAACCATCTCTATAGGGAAAATAAATAAATAAATTTGTTCGACATGTTAAAAAAACTATAAGTTAGAATTTAGATTATATCATTTTAAAAACTTAAATTTAGTTATATAAGTTCTTATCATTCCTAGTTGGACGACTCAAATAAGTGAAAGCCTAATACTTCAATTTTTTTGTTAAATCAATCACTCAAGTCATAATTTTACGAAGATTTAAAATGTTGTCGGTGTGCTCTTTTGGTGGTTGTAGAGTGAGCAGAACACCACAATCTTTACCGATAGACACAAATGCAAGACAACCCTCCAACTTTGTAAATATATCATTGTTTTGGTAGTTGCTTGGTGTTCTAAATCGAGCTTTTACAAATACTATGATTAGGTTTTATCTCTAAATTACCAGAAGAACTTTTTTTAAGTCACTTTTTTTTTGGTATGTTCCTTACCTAAGTTGTAGTACAAGTATCTTCTTCCAATTTTTTTTTAAACTTCCGAGTACTTAATTATTTAACTAACAATTAAAAACAATACACATTTTTTTAGATTTCATCGAATCATAAGCACTAAACTTTTTTAAAGTTGATTCTAACCTTGTTCAAATCGTAAGAACTAAATTCTAATTTTTAAAATGATTAAACTTTAACCTTCTTTAAATTAAATGTAAAGTTATAATTTACCAAAAATAAACCCTAAAACTTCAAAATAGAGGGAAAGAGAGATGAACATTACAATTGGGGAAAGAAGAATGGCAAGAAGATAGAGAAGGAAGGTCTGGCCAGGTTTATGAATGAGAAGCTGTGAGAATCAGTTCGTGTAGAGAAACCCTAGCGGGATCCCCCACGGACGAAGATCGGGAAGGTTCCAGTGCGGAGTTCGGTAGAGCACCGTGCAAGGTTTGTTTGGACCTGCAAGAATATATATATATATAGATGGAAAAGGAGAGGAGTTTTGATCATGGAAATGGAGAAGCAACTAAATAAGTAATTAGTTATACCATTGGCATTGGCGCATTGCATGGCGAGGTCGAGACCGGACTTTCTGAAACCGACAACGGTGACTTGCTTGTCATCGATGAGCTTCGAAGCAGTGTCGAAATCCATGGCGGAGTATTGAAGAGAGTGAAGAACATGGCCGGATTTGAAAGCTTGGGGGCCTCCATTTGGAGGGAATTCTGGTATGTTTGGAACGTCGCCAAATTTTCCAATGCACAGTACAACGAAGTCCACCACCACCTCCTACAAATTTGGAAACCTTTTTAAATTTTTTACTTCAGAAAAAACAAACACAAAGAAATAGAATCGTAAGTGTTTGTTTGTTGAATTGATAGAAGATTTCAAATGAGTATCTACTAATTACTTCTAAAAAAACTACTGCATATCATCTATTAATTTCTAATCCTTCATTTCTAGTTATTCAAAATAATTTTTCATTTTTAATTATTTATTTTTAATTATTCATTTTTAACCCTTCATCTTTTTTAACTATTAAAAAATAATTACTAATTTTAAATCAACTTTCAAACAAGCTGTTGTCTCTAATTCATCGATAAAAAAACAACATAAGTTTTTATGGTGCCACTTTTCATTTCTAATTATTTAAAATAATTCTTCAAATTAACTCTTTATCCAAAACCTCGTCCAAACACATACATAATTGTGTATATGGTTGAGATTGGTTAAGATTATAATAATTTTTTTTTTTTACCAATGGAAAGTTTTAGGTTTGTCAATTCCCCAATTTGTCCAAACTCTAAATATTAGAGCAATTAAATCAAACTCCTATATTTTAAAGTTTGGTTGAATAGTTTGATTAGGCTTATTTTGTATTTCTTATTTAAGGTTTGGTTCATAGCTCATGAACCTATAAAAAAAAATTGAAATTGAAGACAAATTAAATGTACTAGATTTGAACTCAAGATATTTATATTGCTAGTACATACTCCTTGCTAACATGTTAAAATTTTATCTCTTAATTCATCTGGCATATGAAATTATTCTTAATTTAAGTTGAGTTTAGTTAAAAGGGTAAAAAATGGCCAATCTAAGATCCAACTTAACCTTCTTTTTTTTTTTTTAATAATAAAAATCATAACCAACCTAACTCTTATCAAGAGTGTGTTTGGGCCTCCAATTACAAAACGGGGGTTAGGTTAAACCCAACCCATGTTTGGGAGACTGTTTATACATAAACGGCGGGTTACACTTAAATCTAAGAGCCCATTTATGTTTGAACCGCCGCCAACTATTTCTTCTCTTTTTTCTCCGACTATTCTCTGTTTCTAAAATAAAGAAAGATCGATTCAGTTTATGTACGTAGGATTTCAAGCTGCACCAAAAGGAGAAGACAACGCACACATGGTTTTTTTTTTCCTAAGCAATGGTAGAAATTAGAAACGAGCAAAATAACTTTACACAAACAATACCAACCACGTGTACACCAAAATATTTCAACATTCACTTCACCATAATTAATGGACAAGAAACATTTCAATTTTTCTTTTTTTAATAAGAAAAAACTAATTATATAAAAACAACCAAATAATTCGGCTTAACTTGTTTTTTTTCTTTGTTATTAAAAATGTGTTGTTAATTTTATATTAGTTCAAAATTTCTTTTTACCAACGATGAATATGCAACATTATATTCAAAATCCCTAAAAGTTTGATTTATGATAATTCATTATCAATTCAAATTTATATTAACTATATTACTTAATGAAATCTCAAATAATTAATTTAGTTTATCAACCCTCCATTCAATGTTTTTTAATCTAAATTATCTAACGGGCAATGAAGTAATAGGTGACTTTTATTTAAGAATGTTTTCTTTTTTATTAATTTGTTTGAAAGAATTTTACTTCTGATCATTTTGAGTTTTTTTTTTTTTTAATGTTAATATTTTTTTTTAATATTAAAGAAAACAATCTAAATGTTATACAAAAAATATAATTATAACTTAACTTTCATTTTAATAACTTGTACCTCAAACACTATTTATCATAACTACTATTATAATAACATGTTTTTATCAAAAAAAAAATTTATTATAATAACATGTACCACAAACACTATTTATCATAACTCATGTCATCATAATTTACACCTCAAACACCATTTATTATAATCAACTGTTTATAATAGCACAAACAAGGCTCCAAACGCACTCTTGAATGAATTAGTTCGACGGAGAAGTAAAAATAGTTTTGATAATCTTAAAATACATGAAAGGGGTGTAAAAGTAAAAATTAAAAATTAGAAGAAGAAAAAAAACAAACAAACCTTTGATGTCTATGTTTTGATTTTGTGTCTTTTATGTTATCTTATACGATCTAATAACTAAGAAATTAGGAAGGTTTTTGGATGAAGTTTTGGAAGAAAAGTTAATTTTAGGAGTTATTTTAAATACTTATAAAATTAAATTTTTATAATAGCTCAATAAGATATAGATTTTGATGGAAGAGTTGCAACAAAAAAACTCGATTTGATGTGTTTTTTTTGGATAAGAGTTAAACACAATAGTTTGAATGATAAAAAATCAATTGTTAGAAATAATGAGTTATTTTGAATAGTTAGATAAATGAATGATTAGAAACGAGTGATTAAAAATTAAGAATGATTTTGAGTAATTAAAAATAAGAAAATGTTTCGATTATGTTTGGCGTAGTTTTTTTTAGTAGTATTAGTAAATGTTCTAGGTAAATTCTCTTTAAAATCGACAAAAGAGATTTTGCTATATTTAAAAAAAAACAAAACAAAATTAAAACAAAAATGACTTCCAAAAACATTTATAACTTGGGGAAGTAGAAGAAGAATGGGCAATGATAAACTCACCTCGAGCGGTTCATTAGTCTCTGCATCAACGACATTGAGCCTCCATTTCCGGCGTGGATCAAAAGCCTCGCCGGAGCCGCCCCAAAGAGTCCAACCTTCAATTTCCTCATCGGAGCAGCCTTCAAAATCAACGCTCAGGACTCTGCAGTTAAATCTGATGTGCTTCAACAATCCGAAATGGTGGGCGTAAGATTCAACGTAATCGAGAACTTGATCGTACTTTGGAAATTTCTCCGTCACGGATTCTGGCCACGCGAAATCGGAGAACAGGTACATATCTTTCGGCGTCTGCAGCGCCGTCGTGGGCAGCGTCTCCGTCCAAACGCCGCCGACGGCGCCTCTGGCCTCGAACACGATCGGAATGAATCCTTTTGAGAGAATGAATTTGCAGGCCGCCAGTCCGCTTACTCCGGCGCCGATAACGGCTACTTTTTTCGCTTCCATCCTCCTCTTCTCTGTTTCTGTATAGTTGTTTCTTTGTGGAAAGCTCCGCTTTTTATATTTTCATCTCCCCATTGAAATTGATTGAATATAATAAATACTAAAATATTTGGGGATTTTGGACGTATATTAAAAAAATAATAATAATAATTTCATGTATAGTATAGTTTACAAATTTATTTGTCACAAAAATGATTGAAATATATTATTTTGTATTGTGCAATCACTCAAAATCGATTGAAGTCTATAAGTTGAATCGATAGAAGTCTTGAAGTGATAGAGCCTAAGTCTATCAATTGAATTGGTAGAAGTCTAAAATCTATCGGTTGAATTAATAGAAGCCTAATGATGTTAGAATAGAAATTTTAGACAAAATGTATTATGGATTAAATTATTTTAAAAATTGTGTTACAATTGTAATGAAAAGTAAAAAATATATTATAGAGGACAAATTCCTAAAATATTTTGTTATTGTGATTATTTTTAAGAAGAGGCTATATTAAAATAATTTCAATATTTTATTTTAACTATTTTTAGATATTAGAACTTCAATTACAACTTATATTATATCATATGGTGTTTTTTATCTATCTCTCTATATATAGGTGTGTTTCAAAGACTTGTATTATTTTAGTGAATCAGAGATAAATAATTTTTTAAAAATAAAACTAAAAAAAAATTATCTGTATAATTTGTATGTAAGAGAACACTATTAAATTTTATCATAAAATTGGTTTAAGTTCAATCAACTTAAATTAATTTTAGATTGCATAAAAAAAAGGGTTAGGTTAATGTATGAATCATCCCAGTTCATATAAATTTTATTTATTAAACCTAACTTAATCTAAATAAATTTAAAGCACAATCAAATTCATCCAATTAGGTTGAATTGACCCAATTTCATTGAAGTATTGTTTTGCCTTATTTTCATTATAGGACAAATGAAAATGGGAATTTAATTCCAAAACCTTTTAATTAAAGATATATATTAAAAATATAAATATTTTATCATAATTAATGAATGAAATAATTCACTCCTCTTATAAATATATTTAAAAATATTTGCACATTTTAAATATTGAATCTTCAATAATATACCGATAAAGTTAGTAGAGAAATAATAATCCTTTCAAAAAAAATAAAAAGAGAAAAAAATAATTGTCTAAAAAAAAAGTAGAGAAATAATAATTAAGAACTATTTGGTGTATTCGACGCATTGATATCAAATTAAATGCATGTGATGAAATTGAACGCAACTGATTTGGAGTAATAATTTATACTTCAATTGGTGTCATTACGAATGGCATTCGAAGTCAAAATGAATTGAAATGGCGTTTAGAAAAAGCAATTTAGCTCTAAGGGAAAAAAAAACAAAACAAAAAAAAAACATAGCAAATGACGATTATGAATTCGAAGGAATTTATTAAAATTAAAACAAAGTAAATGACAATTATATGAATTCAAAGAAATTTATTAAAATTAAAACAAAGCAAATGACGATTATATGAATTCAAAGAAATTTATTAAAATTAAAAAATAATAATAATAAAAACAAAGCAAATGGCGATTATATGAATTCAAAGAAATTTTTTTCAAAAAAAAAAACAAATAAATTTATTAAAATAAATTCTTTTTTCTTTTTAATTGTACCCTAGGCATATACTTTTTAGTCTTTTCATCCAATTATCTGTTACTGGCATTTTAAATTGGTAAAATGAGAATTTGCTCCCGGCTAAAATTTATTCTGTTATCTATATTAATTATAAAATAAATTAGACATAAGCTTTTTTTTTCATTTTCCAATTTTATTGAAAATTTTACCTAACAATAATAAAAAAAATTATATGTAACATTAATTGAAAATTGTATGTTGCACTAATTCAAGAGACACATGGTTTTTTTCGTCTTTTTATTAAATTTATGTGCACGAACTTCTTCTATAAAATTGGTAAACGTAGAATTATACTTTGAATTACTTAGGTGTGTTACATCATTATTATCACAAATGATGAGAAGTAGGTATAAGTTACTTTCCAAAAAAAAAAATGTCAAGTTTTGTTCTGATTCAAACTTGAATCTCTTTCAAAGGATGAAAGGAAGGTGACAGTTAAATAAACCCAACCACAATCAATGAATTTACAAAATTTATATCCTATGCTATTTATATGGTTCTCTTTTTTCAAAGGCAATATATATTATTATTTTTTTTTGAGACACTTCAAAGGCAATATTTAACGAATCTTTCAAACAAATTTTGCAATAATTTATACCTTTGAAATTAGTTATATAAAAATAAATACTTGTAAAATTCTATTTTATTTGAGATAAACTTCGATGACAGATGCTAAATTTATTATTTATCAATCTTTTTTTAATATAAACTTACGTACGAATGCAATTTTAATAGATATGATTATTAGATAAATGAAAGGTAAATTATTGATTTGGTCTCTCTAATATAAAGAGAATTATGTTTCAAAAAATAAAACAAAGAGAGAATTAGGGATTTAGCCGTATGAATTTTAAAACTATAAGTCAATCTATATTATAATAAATGGAAGGTTAAAAATTAGTATATCTCTTTCTAAAAACTACAGTTTTGATCAAACTTGAAAAATAATCAAATGTTATTATTAACATGTGCTGACTTTTTATACGTAGGTAAATTATGTGATTTTTTTTTATACAATTAAACATTTGACTTACACTATCGTTATTAAAATGTGTTAAATTATGTGATTTTTTTTTATACAATTAAACATTTGACTTACACTATCGTTATTAAAATGTGTGAATAATTAACGTTCACATATTTAATTCATCGATAATTAAAAATGATAAGGAAATTTTTTTTAGGTTTTATCAAATCATAAATACTCAAATATTTATGGCAAAAAAAAAAGACTGAATTATAATTTTAAAAATGGTAAAACTAAATTCTATCTTTTCTTTGTCAAACCATGATCAAATTTTTAAAATGATTGACACTAAATTCTTTTTAAATAATAAATGAAACTTAAATTGATATTTTATGGATGAGTGAAAAAATATATATTAATTTTGAGATATATATTATGTTAAACAAATATTTAAAAAAATATTAAATAAACAAAAACTCTAATAATATATATATGCGTGCGCTAGCACACGCCGAATGCACGACATAATGTGGAGTGCTAACTGGGTCCATTCCTCAACAATAATAGTATTAATTAGTATTCATAATACCATTAAAACCTATTCATAATTATAAATACAAATACTATAGAATTTACGTATATTTTTGTAATTATTTTGGCAAAAAAAAATCTATTAAGTACAATTTTCTTTATCTATTAAATACAATTTTACTTTTATTTGTACGATATAAATTTACATTATGATTTGTTTACTTTTTGGTAATAAGAATATTTGTAATCTCTTGATTTTTGGAATTTCTGATACTCAAAATTTAAAAACATTCACTATCTTAGAGATCACCATGTTTGTTTTTAATAATATAATGTTATGAATACCTGAAAATATTTAATAATTGTGTTCATTTTGCTAGAGTCCTTTTTTTGTGAATGACTTAAAAGATAGAGAAATAGTTACATCACGTTCAGGCATGATATATAAAGTAATATCCACTTGTGGCTCAATATGAGTCACAATCTATTTGATTTTAAATTTAAAAGATAAAAGAAATAAAATAAACAAAAATAGATTGTGATCTTTATTGAGTGATATAGATGAACATTATTTTATATGTCATGTTCGGACATAATGTAAATATATCTCTAGATAATGGTCTTCAATAATGCCTTATAAATATTTATATATTTTTCATACTAATTCAATATAGTTTTATTTTGTCCCGCCAATTAATTTAGACAGCTAATAGAATCACATGCAACAACCAAATCTCCAATTCATTAACATCTAACACAATCACATACACGAATAAAATATTCTCAAACTCAATTGATTTTGGAGATTTTTTTTTTTTTTTTTTTTAATTTAATGAGATTGCATCATGCAAAATACTCGCATCTTTGTCTCTATTTTCAGATTAATACAATCCAAACGAGGTAAAAGTGAATTCAAATTAACTCAAAGTCAACAGTTTGAATTTGAATTTGAATTTGATGCCTGCCATTTTTCTTTTATATAATTGACAGCTGTAGATTTTTTTCACTTTCAATTTTTATTATCCTTCGAAAATCCCCCAACTTTATGTGCAATTATCTTTATCGCACAGTTGTTAGAAAGTTACAAGTGGATGAAAATTTCATCCAATCAAAGCTCCCAATTATAAACAAACAATCACACACCGAATCAGAAAAATACCCAAATCGAAAACACAGAGTGCAAATCGGAGAAGACGGCGATGGAGCGAAAAACAGTAGCCGTTATCGGCGCCGGAGTAAGCGGACTTATGGCCTGCAAATTCATCCTCTCCAAAGGATTGACTCCCATGGTGTTGGAGGCCAGAGACGCCATCGGCGGCCTCTGGGCGGAGACGCTGCACTCGACCGCGCTGCAGACGCCGAAACAGCTGTACCAATTCTCCGATTTCCCCTGGCCCGAATCCGTCACGGGGGACTTTCCGAAGTACGACCAAGTTCTCGAGTACTTCGAATCTTATGCCCAGCATTTCGGGTTGTTGAAGCACATCAGGTTTAACTCTCGAGTCTTGAGTGTTCAATTTGAAGGCGGCTCCGATGATGAAATTGAAGGTTGGACTCTTTGGGGCGGCTCGGGTCAGCCTTTCGATCCACGCCGGAAATGGAGGCTCCATGTCGTTGATGCCAAGACTGATGTACCGTTTGAGGTTAGTTTACTATTGCACTTTTTACACAACTTTATTTTTTGTTATCACTCAAAGGGTGTGTTTGGGGCACCGGTTAAGGAATTGTAGACGAAAGGTTATGATAAAAGGTGGATTGAATGTAGGTTATTATAATAGGAGTTGTGATAAACGGTATTTGGAGTGCAGGTTATTATAACATGAGTTATAATAAACTGTGTTTAGAGTACATATTATCATAACGGGAGTTATGATTTTATATTTTCTTTCAATTTTTTTTCAAAACTTAATTTAAATTTTTAAAAAGTTTCAAATTTTTAAGGAAGCATTTTTTTTTATATTGAACTTATCATTCAACATAATGAAAAATAGGTTAACCTTTATTTTATTAATAACTGAATATTTTTTTTTTTTTAGAACATATATTTTCTTATTCTAGTTGGCACCGTGCATTGCTATAATTATGGACTAAAAATAATTATATTTATCTAGTTATAGTGTGAAATACCTTTTTTTTCAAATAATACATTTTATTTTGAAAAACAAACTTTGGTGTTAAATATTGAAAATGATGAATTTTGAAAGGTAAAATAATAATTAAAAATATTTGATTTTAGGGTATAAATTTAGGGTTATGATTTTTTTTAATATAAATATGTCTTTTTAGCACGTACATAAATATGTTTTTCTTTAAAGATGAAGAGAATTAATATGTTTTTAATTAATTGATTAAAGGATTTAAATTACTTATCAAATTATTCTAAAAAAAAGATTACCTATCAAATTAGTGTAATATATGAATTAAAAATTTTAAAATTAATCTCTCAATCAAAATTAAACTAAGGTACATATTATATAAATTAAACTATGTGGGTATACAAAAAAAAATTAAACAAAGGACAAATTTTCAAAAATTGAATTATATGGGTAATATTAAAAAAAATTAAACTATATATATATATATATATATATATATATAAAGTGACATAAGAACAAATGAATGAAAGGAGAGATTTAAAAAATAAATAATAATTTTCTCAAATAATAATAATATGTGGGTCCCACCATATTTACATTCTCCCTCCTCCTTCTCTTACAATTTCTTTGACGGCGGTTTCTTTCTTCTTCGGCGGCGTTTTACAATTTTGGAGGCACTGGTTATGGGCTAAACCGCCCGTTTTAATAAACGGTCCCCCAAACAAAGGTTGGGATATTATAACCCAACCGCCCGGTTTGAAATTGGGGGGCCAAACATACCCAAAAAGTCTACTAATTTGTTGCCTCTTTTACTTTTTTCTCTCTCATTCTCATATTAAATTATAAGTTTAATTATTAACGTCCTTTCGATCAAATTTCTACGAACCTACTCAGCTGAAAAAATAAAAAGTAAAAGTTGAGATGACAAATATGACACCATAACTCAGATGATAACGAAAAAACAAAAACAATATGGGACTACTTTAAGCCTGTTAGTTGAATTGGTTATAACTTTTTTGGATGGATTATAATTTTATTTTTATTTTTTTTTTGAAATTATAATTTTATATTTATATTATAGGTGAGACTTTGATCAGAATTTGTTGGCATAATTAATACGCTTTAAGTTGAAGCATATTAAATATGGAGATTTTGACTTATTATTGAGTTTTTATTATTTTTTACTTTGATCTTCTATTATAATTATAGAAGAGTATTTAGATATCATGACTTTATATATAGACTGTTCCTCCTTTAAAAGTTATTATTTAATTTTTATTTCAAAGATGAAAAAAAAATTATGTTATTTTATTGTTTACCATAGGTATGAGTGGAGGAAAATCGAAGCTTTAAGTCATATTTATTGTATACTCATTTCGACAACTCTTACTCATGTCCAATTTTTTTATTATTGGATCGGAATATTAAAATTTGAATATATAAATTGAAGTATTCAAATATGTAATTTTAAAAGTTAAAATGAATTTTCAAAACATAAATTCATTCTCAATAATTGACCTGGTTAGAATACTCCTTTCTCCAATTCTTTCCATCAATATTTAACTTTAACCTTTTTTTTTTTTTTTTTTACTTTTTTTTTAAGTTTTCCAAAATTTGTGATAATGGGTCTCCATCAAGTTCTCGATTTTATCTAATTATTATTTCTAAAAATAGACAATTCTTGAAATCGTAAGGGACCAAATCTTTGACGGAATCTTATCAACTTTGTCCTTTCAATCCCATTAATTAATTTATTTTATATATGTATATATATAAGTATAGAAAATACTCGTGAACTATGGAATCGGTATAAACAAAAATCTAGTTAAAAAAGTTTATAAAGTTTTTTTTTTTTGAGAAATAACTTGAAATAAAGTTAAATATTCGTCCCATTTTGAATAAAAATTATTAAAATTTTATTTTTGGTTTTTTTTTAAATCAATACCCTTGTTCTTCTGAAACATTAAAAAAAAAAAATTATGTTAGATTTTTAATGGTTATTTCCATTCAACTCGCCACAACTTATTTCAACGTATTCGATAATTAATATGGGGTCATTAAGTTTAAAATATTAAATTTTCTATTTCAAATATTCTCAATATTTAGTTGGGTGCGTAAAAGATATTTTTAAGTAGTTTTTTTGTATGTCAATTATAATTGTTTAGTTGAATGGTTAAGGAGAAAATATCAATCTTATGTTAGGTGTATCATACACAAATGATATTTTAACCTCCCTCCACCTATTATTAAAAAAAACAAAAACAAAAACAAGAAAAATGAAAGTGTCTTTTTGAAATTTAAAATATGGAGCATCTAATTAGCACAAAGCTAACAAGAATTGTATGGAAATTTGCAGGAGGTGGTGGTGGACTTTGTAGTGCTCTGCATTGGAAGATTCAGCGATGTTCCAAACATCCCAGAATTCCCTCCCAATGGAGGCCCCCAAGCTTTTAAGTCTGGTGAAGTTCTTCACTCTCTTCAATACTCCGCCATGGATTTCAACTCTGCTTCGAAGCTCATCGAGGACAAGCAAGTCACCGTTGTCGGGCTTCAAAAGTCCGCTCTCGATCTCGCCATGGAATGCGCCAATGCCAATGGTAATTATCCCTTTCAAATATTTCTCTCCTCAAACGCTCTCAATTTCCATCTTCCATCTTACCATTTTTAAATTATTAATCAACCTAAAATCTTAATTTGAGGAATTGATGTAAATTAAAGAGTAAATTACAAATTTGATCTCTAAAAAGTTAGAATTTTGTCATATGAGATTTTAGTCCAGAATTGGGTTTCTGTAGTTTAATAAAATCTAATGATTATTGTTGTTTGTGACCGTTGGGAATTATATATATGCAAATTAGCTATTCACTTAAATGATGTGGATTATAATGTCTAGTCAATCATTTAATTCACGTTGTTATCATTGACATTAATAACTATCTTTCACGTACTTTATTCAAGTAATATGAATTAAATTCTAGTTTTTGAATTGTTGGAACCATAGAAACTAAATCCGGGTTGAAAAACTCCATTGTCTCTTTTTTGCAGGCCCTGAGAAACCTTGTACACTTCTCTACAGAACAGTGCATTGGAACCTTACAGATTATTGTCCATGGGGAATCCCTTTAGGTTTTCTTTACCTGAATCGATTCTCCCAATTTCTAATTCACAAACCTGGCGAAAGCTTCCTTCTCTACCTTCTCGCAATTCTTCTCTCCCCAATTGTAATTGTCATAAATCTCACTCTGTTTTTTATCCTCTGTTTCATTTCCTCTGTTTTTTTTAAACATTATGTTTAATTCTTTTCTTAACAGAGATGGTTGTTTTCGAAGATCGTAGAAACCCATTTGAAGAAGATGAATGGATTAGCCAAATATGGGATGGTTCCAAATCATAGCTTTCTGCAGGATGTAAGCTCGTGTTTGTTTTCGACATTGCCTAAGAGCTTTTATGACAAAGTGGATGAAGGGAGCATCATTTTGAAGAAATCTCCGAGTTTTAGATTCTGTGAAGATGGGGTTTTGATCGAAGGCGAAACCGAACCGATTCGGTCCGATTTGGTGATTTTGGCTACTGGTTACAGAGGTGATTTGAAGCTTAAACAAATCTTTGCTTCCTCTGCTTTCAGAGATTACATGACGTTTTATGATTCATCGGTTCCTTTGTACAGGTTAGTGTGTATATTCTTTTGTTCTTCACTAATTCTCTATTTCAACTTTTGAATTTAACGGCTATTAAAATTGTGTTGGGCTTTTGAATTCAAATTGGTTGAGAACTTGAGATATTGTTAAAGTCTTGCTAGACTGGATATGGATATGAATATTTGAGCTAGATATGGCATGCTTAAATGAGTAGTTACACGAAAACTATATTCAGATAAGGTTCTTTAAACTAGGAGTATGAAAATTGAGTTTGAGTGTAGTATGTAGACTAAGTAGTTGCACGAAAAACAAGTTTGGAAGAAGGTTGTAGTAAATTTTTTTGAAGAGGAGTTTATATGTGGCCTACTAATTATTAGTAGATTTTGAAGATCCAATATTAGGTTCAATCATCACACTTATCTAAAAATAGTTGATGCTATAAGAATAATAGAAATGTGTATATATAAACTAATCTCGACATTCAAATATATATTACAGAAAAAAACAACTTTAAGAGTTTTTCATTTTGACAATGCCTAGGGTGTGAAATCGAACATCTAACCAGGAGGTAATTAGTACTCACTTGAGCTAACTTCATTTTGGCACATGTATAAACAATTTAGGGATAAAATTGTAATTTTATTTTATTTATATAAAAAAAAAATCATCAAATTCTCATATGGGTATTCATTTTATGGCCCAATTTACTTGGACTACTTTAATGCCCCATAACCAAGTTACAATACATTACATTTTGTTGATAATGATTTCATTTTTATGTTCAAAATTTGTGCTTATTTCCTTAAAATTTCTTAACCAAAACAGTTTCAAACAAACATTTGAATTCCTAACCAAACTTTATGAGCATCAGGCAATGCGTTCATCCCAAAATTCCACAGCTAGCTGTGGTTGGATATTCGGAGAGCGGTTCAAACTTGTTCACCTCAGAGCTACGATGTCGATGGCTAGCAGAGTTTATGGACGGTACGTTCAAGCTACCGAGCATCAAGGAGATGGAGAAGGACATAGCGAATTGGGAGAAGGGTATAAGGGTCTACTCAGGCCCTTACTACAAGAGAGCTTGTATTGCTGCTTTGCATGTTTGGTACAGTGATCAACTTTGCAAAGACATTGGGTGGAACCACAAGAGAAAAAATGGCTTCTTTTCTGACTTATTTATGCCCTATGGTCCTTTAGATTATGCCTCCCCTTGAAAATTGAAAAAAAATAATAATGTCAATTTGGCTATCATATAAAAGCTGCCAATTGTCATAGCCCTAATAAAAGCACATGAAATGTTTTTCATTTTGGCCATCAAAAAAGAAATGTCATTTGAACTCCTCCACTGTCAAGCTGTTGTGATTGCTTTCCTTTTTCCCCACTTCATTATGAACCAAAATTAATGAAGTTAATAAGATATGCTGTGTTATTTCTAGTTTATCTATTGAATTATTCTAATTAATATAAGTCTCTCACATTTGTGTAATTTTTAAGTTCGACATTAATATTTTATTGGAGAATATGAGGTTTCACCTCAAAATCAATTTGGGTAACGAGGGGAGTAACTCATATCTCAGGATATTTATGAGATTCATCCTAATATGCTCCCTCAAGATGGTGTCTCTTTTGAACTCACCAATCTTGAATCGGATCTCAGAGAATATGGAGTTTTTTTTGTACATATTGAGGGAGGGGGACAAATACCGATTCCCGGACTCAAACCTGTGATGCTGGTGTTGAATTGGTTTACAACCAAAGACTGAAACCATTGCGCCACTGATCCATTCGATATAGGAAAGGAGACTTTGTAAATCATTATTTAAGTAAATGGAAAGTACTCATCCATTAGAATATGAATTCTCAAATTTATGAAATTTAATGTTGCATAAAAGAATGGTGAAAATCACATACTTCAAAAATATTTGAATTGATCATACCTTTTACATTTTTATGTTTTGTTTAATTGAAACTTTATTTTTATTTTTTGTTTCGAAGAGTACTAAATATATATTTCATATTTCATAGAAACATTGTATTAACTATTATATTTAATTCATACCTATCATCAATATTTTTATATTTGAAAAGTGTTTTTTTATCGACACCAAACTCTTCCAAGTTCTTTTTTTTTTGTAAGAAAAACATTTTATAGGATTTTCTTAATGTCGAAGTCAATTTTTTCCCTCAACAATATTTTGAAGTTAATTTTTTTTTTTTTTTTTGTGAAACATATTTTGAAGTTAATTAGATGCCTTAAAACTTTGACGAAAATGGAACCATATTAAAAAGACGGAAACGAAATTAGTTGTGTCAATTATTTTAATAATGGGCCACTATCGCCATTTGCCACCACGATCTGTGTATATTTAATAACAAAAATAGTTTCTTTAGAATTTCTATATATTGAAACATTGATCCGTCGATTAAAAATTTTTAAAAAAACATTGATCAGTGTATTTTTAAATTTATTTCATTTTGATTTGTATACTTTTAATTAGAAAAAAAAAAGTGTTTCTAGTACATTAAAAGATTTTTTAGTATTGTGTTATTATATTAAAAATAAAATTACTATTGAA
The DNA here is from genome assembly GCA_036507275.1 of Sicyos edulis. Taxonomy (NCBI): domain Eukaryota; kingdom Viridiplantae; phylum Streptophyta; class Magnoliopsida; order Cucurbitales; family Cucurbitaceae; genus Sicyos; species Sicyos edulis. The sequence goes on from CM071850.1 coordinate 43,516,952, forward strand.
CTGATTCGAACCAGACAAAAAATATTTCGATGTCATTTCAAACTAATTTTAAGTTTAATAGAAGTTCAATGACTAAAACACCCGTTAATTAATATAATGTAATATTGATGTTGCTTGGGAGGTGTAATTGATGCCAATATTCGATGTCATTTCAAACTAATTTTAAGCTTAATAGAAGTTCAATGACTAAAACACCCATTAATTAATGTAATGTAATATTGATGTTGCTTGGGAGGTGTAGTTGATGCCAACATGAGCCTTTGTCAACGGCACTAGTGTATACCTAATGACCAGAGGTCTTGGAAAAAAAGTCGGGTCTTCGACCATTTGTACCGGCACTCAAAGGCAACATAACTATTTTAATGTGAGCGGCAAAAATATGTGAATAATACATACTATTGAATTGGATAAATGATAGCTAACAATTTTTTATATACAAGATAACTCGTTTGACTTACTACATTTAAAATGTGAATACATAATATTCGGATGAAATTAATTTTTAGGTAAATAATTATTATAAATTAAATGCATAACTTTTAAATTTTTTACGTTCTCTTGATCATCGTAAGAATTAAGAAAATTGAGCATTGATTATGGAAGTCATTGATGAGAAATAAACATTCATTGATGAAAAAAAATAAGAGAGAATATTACATCTAGAGAATGAGGTGGTGGAGGCCCATAATGTGCAACACCCTATTTCAAATATAATATTCCTTTATATAAAAATATTTAACCTAAGATTCATTCAACTTACAACAATACTAATCCTAATAATCACTAGCCCGATTGATATTGATTATCATCGTTAACAATTTAATCCCCAGACTTTGAACTTTTTATAACAAATTTTAAACTTATTTTAAGGATTTGTAGCTATTCAGTCTTTACTATAAAAATAATAATAATGAAAATAATAAAAATTAAAAAACATCAAAATCAAAATCAAATGTTGGTTGTTGTTGGGTAACAATTTAGAATTTTTAGTATATGAATTTGATGAGATTGTTAGACCCCTTTTTATAATCATTTCGTTTTTGGTTTTATGTTTTTGTTTTAAACTTTTTGAAAAAAGATTTGTTTGATAACTAAATTTTGTTTTTGTTTTTAAAATATTAAAAAATAAATAAAAACAAAAAAAATCTTTTAAAAACAATTTTTATTTTCGGTTTTAAAAACGCATGAAAATATGAAGAATAAAAACTAAAAAACTAAAAAAATCAATACAAAATGCGATATTTGAAAACAAAAAACAGTTATCAACACGTTTTTTTAATTTTTAATTTTAAAAAACTGAAAATTAAAATCAATTATCAAACATATACAACCTTTATTTTTTAAAATAAAAAATAAAAAACTATAAACAAAAAAAACGAAATGGTATGAACCTTAATTATTTGATTCATGGACCCAACTAAGAAATTTGATCATTAAATTTTAAGGATAAATTTCATAATCTGAATAAACGAGGACAAATTTTATAAATTTCAAAATTAAATTATTATAAATTTAAATTGAAAAACTAAATTGCTATTTCTATAAAAGATATGAGACCAAAATTGATGTTATTAACCCATTAGTAATTTGACCTAATAAAAATTGACTATAGATATAGCTGACCAAAACCTTATTTAAAATTGAATTGGTTTTGTATGTTAACACGTTGATTACCGAGATTGAGGATTCAAATTTATAATTCTCATAATTATTAGACCCTACAAAATATTATTAAAACTATATTATTATTAACAGCTAAAACGTTGATTGATATATGTATAATTTGATAATGAAAAGGTCACATATAGATTTTTCATTCAAATATTATTTAATTAGAAAAATGGATTTGTCTGTATTGGATTTTATAATTGCTAAAATAATAGTTTGGTTGATTATATGACCAAACTTTCTATTTGACCATATGAAAATGATTTGAAACCTCCAAAACATGCAAGGCTGAAAATTTCCTTTTGTTGACAGCTCAAATTATGTCTTAAGCTAATCCAAAACAAAATTAGCTGTAATCTCTCTCTAAGAAATATTATTCGATCGAGACATGGCATTGGTTTTTTTATTCCATATATACTTCTTTTATACACACCTTTTTTTTTCTGTTTATTCTACATGTACCTAAATCTTATTAAATATTTATTATCTGTAATCTTCCAAACCTATTAAGCATAGATTTAAAAAATATATACATATATTAAACATAATTATAAAAAAACCTATTAAACACAAAACTTTATTAACAAAGAGAAATTTATAGCAAAACTTAACTTTCATAAATAAAAAATTTAATCGTAATCAAACAGACCTGAACTATTAATGTAGCGTTTAATAATTTTTGTTTAATTTTACATATTCACATACCTTTCTCCTTAAACTTTAATCTAATTAACTAGTTGTTTTCAAAAAAAAAAAAAAAAATCTAATTAACTAGCTCCATATGTACCATTAACAATATAAAAACTTAAATCACATAATATATGACTAGATAATCAGAAATTTACGTATTCAATTTTCAACCTTGGTTAGATTTGAAATAATAATAATAAAACATTCGCAAAATAATAACAATAAATGAAGAAGTCACTATTCCAGAGAATGCGTTATGCATTGGAAAATTTGAAAATTATTATTCAAAACATAATCGACTCCGGACTAGCTGTAATGTGGGTAAACCACAAAATTCAAACACATTTTGTAGGGAAAAGAAAATTAAAACAAAGAAAAATAAAAAGTCACCATATGATTAAATTCAAATTTATCCAGAGAAATTATTCTTTGCCTAGATTCCAATATAAATAAATAAGACAAGGCATTGATACATTACAATTATCTCAAGCAAACCCACGTGGATTTAGCTTCTTCTCTTTTTTTTGGGTTCAAAAAATCTTTTTTTTTTAAGAAAAAAAAAAGCCATTCAAAATGATCACAATAAAAGAAATTAAAAATCAAACTTCAAAAATAATAAATTATAAATTATAAAAGCCTCGTCATCTAAGCGTGTAAAACAAACTCTAAACGACAGCGTCATGCCAGGTTTGAGCTTCACCCACTCGCTTAAACGCGCGTGAGCTTCAAACTCCTAATCATTTCACCTCGTGCTCCGTAACACGCGCCATGTTTCTGCGTCGGCCTTGTCCGAACCTCCAAAATAATAAAAATAATAAATAAAAAGGACTTTGGAGGGCACGTGAGCTGCACGTGACACATGTAAAGACAACTACGCTGTGGGCTGTTGCCGGCAAAATGAAGGGAATACAAATGCCGTGGAGAGGCTGCGTTCCCCTATGGCCGCTCACACATTAGTTTTAGAATTTTGTTTTTTTGTTTTTTAATTTTTTTTAAGTTTATTGAACTGTTTTTGTTTAGGTAATGGGTTTGACTTTTGTGAACTTTTTTTTAATAATTGTTTTATTTTCTTCAACCCTTCAATAATTCTTGGAGTTGTTCATTTTTCTTGAACTTTCAACCATGTCACTAACTCAACAATAATTTAAACCTAATATTTTATCTAAAAACTTTAAACCACTTTTGAAATCTAAATCCATACTTCTATAAATGAAATTTAGAAGACAGAAAAATCAGTTTTTATTATAAACAACTGATCTATAATTTCTTAGGTCCTAGGTTTAAAACTCGTTCTTTTGCCACTTAACTCAAATTTTAATATGATCATTTTTGAAATGTTTGGATTAAAAGTTAGCTTGAAAAATTATATTAATGAGTTATTTTAAATAATAAAAAATGGAGAGTCGTAGTTCAAAACTCGTTTAGAGTAGTTTTTATGTAGAAGAGTTAGTAAGATAATAACTTATGTGAATTTAATTTTAGTAATTATTTTGAGTAGTTAAAAAAATAACTCAAAATCATTATAATTAAGTAGTTAAAAATAAATTATTTTAAAAAGTTAAAAATAGATGACTAAAAATGAGAAATTATTTTAAATTATTATAAATTAATGATTAAAAATAAAATAAATTGTCCTAAATATTCCTTAAATATCAAACAAACCCCTAAAAAAAGAGAAGAGTCAATAAATATGTGCCACTTGGCGTTTTTGAGTTTTAGTTGAACGAAATTATATTCAAAAGTATTCTCCAATAAAAATTAAAAAAAAGAATTATATTCAAAAGTTTGGAATTCCAAAAAGAAAAAGGATAAAGTGATAATCTTCAATGCCGCTTTGATTTGGTGAGATACCAATTTCTCTTTCAAATAGATAAGACTTAAAACAAAAAAAAAACTCTATCTCTATATGTATTTACCTATTTAAAAAAACACTATTTTATTTTTGAGATAATTATATGAATATTTAAAATACATAAACACAACAGAAAATAGTTTTGGAGAGTCAGTTTAAAAATGGTAAGATAGAAAAACGGTGTGAGCGGCCGCAGGATATCCGAACCCCACACAAAGATTTTGGATACAATTTGTTCGAGGCGAGTTTTACTTAACATTCTCTTTCTCTCTCTACAAAATGTTTTAAATTTAATTATTATATATATATATATATATATATTTTTAATTTCATTTTGGGGAAAAGTTTATATAGAATTGTTGAGACTCGTCGTCTTGATTGTCGTCGAAACAAGGCGACTCGGTCCTCTGCAAAAACCAGCCCTCTCATTTGGCGCTCTTCTCCGCCGTCTCCGCCGCCGTGCGGTATCCATTATGTGCTGCTTCTCCGCCTCTCCGGTCGCCATGAGCAAGAAGCGGCGGACTGAAGCCGATACAACTCTCGCCGGCCTTCGCCAGCTTCTGTGCGACGTCTTCTTCCGCCGCCGCCGTTTCTACTACCATGTCTTTCCGCTTCTCTCTGCACTTGCTGGTTGCGTTTTCGTCTGCGTTGTTGCTCTGTTTCTCCTTCTTTCCTCTCCTGTCGTTCATCGTGATCACCTTCACATAACTCTCTTTCATGGCGCTGCTTCGGTACGGCCGATTCTCTCTGCTCTTACGGATTTCTGATATTCGTTGCTTATTTTGATTTTGTTTCTGTTATATTTCGTTTTCACTTTTTATTTTCAGAGAAACCGAGGAAATGAGAATGTTTCGAGTTCTAGTTTGGAATTGAAATCGATTGGCGTTTCGGTACGGTTTTTTTTTTTTTTTTTGTATTGTTCGATCGGAGAATTCGAGTTCTGGTTCTTTGTGTTTATGAGACTTCGATTTGATTCTGGAGATTTCTGATGCCGCGTTTGTTGAATCAATCTGTAGGAAGGTGGAGGGAGATTCGAACGTGATGTTTGGGTTACAGGTCAATCGAGTTTCTTCTATGGCTGTAGCAATGCCAGCAAGAAGTTCACACGTAACGCATCAAACTATCCTGTTCAGTTTTGATACTTATTTCCTGGAATTTAGGCTTTTCTATATTCAATTTGGATAGCGATTGTATTATTCTTTCTCAATTTTTCAATGAGGTTTAACTTTGTTCCACGAGGCATTTCGTTGAATCTGTGCTGTGTTCTACGATTTGCAGCCGCCGCCGAGAAAACCGATCCCGATAGGTACTTGCTGATTACTACGAGTGGAGGCCTTAATCAACAAAGAACAGGGGTAAGCCGAGTCTAATACTCAATCCTGGATTTAATTGCAGTGCGATTGGAGATAAATAGTTCATTGGGGGAAATTGATTATCCCAAACTATCTGGCTTTAGTTGACTGGAATAAGTTTTGAATATATATTTTTATTGAAATCGTGTATGTGCTGGCTCAATTTTTTATTGACTTGGTGAAGGATTCAACTGGAGAATGTCTTACCTTGTTTTACGCCTTAATAATATCTAGATGTTTGGTTGCTGAAATGAAATTCCACGGATAAATTGATGTCAGTTGTCTTCTATATGAATGTTGAACCATATGTTCCTTTCTCTTCTGCTAATTGTAAAATATGAATTGGTTGTTCTTTTCTAGTTCTTCACATAATATGTTTAGAAATATGAATGCAGATAACAGATGCTGTTGTTGCAGCTTACATTTTGAATGCCACTTTAGTTGTTCCTAAGCTGGATCAAAATTCATTTTGGAAAGACAGCAGGTTTGTGATAAATACTTTTCAATCACATTCTATTTTAGGCCACTTTTCTGATGGTTCATTATGTTGGTGGATGTAAACTTGGTATAATATTTATGTGCCAGTGGTGTTTGATGCAGCGATTTTGCAGAAATTTTCGATGAGGACTTGTTTATTAAATTTCTCTCTAAAGATGTTCAAATTGTCAAAGATTTACCATTGAAAGTTGGGAAACCTTTGACTCCCCATAGGATGCGTGTTCCAAGGAAGTGTAATCAAGAATGCTATGAAAAATATGTTCTTCCTGTTCTTAAAAAGAAGCGTGTAAGTTTACTGTTTAGGGAATCCTATGCATGTCCTAGCAATTCATGAATATTATCAATATAACTCTAGACTCTGTTTATCATTGGTGCCATTCAAGGCCCTGACTGAATTGGTATTTTAGAAAATTGTACGTTTGAGGAGTAAATTATTTGTAACTTACTAAATATCTTAATGCGTCGTTACTGCATGGATTATTTAGGTTTTAACACTTCCTAGTCGATTTCTAGGTGTTCTTCGTGATCACTTTTCTTGAGTTGTGTATCTGCCATATGCACATCAATTGTCCATTTTAGCTTTGTGAAAGCTTAATGATAGTTAGAAAACTGGGTCAAGTTCTTAAGGTTTTCTTTTCTGCTCTGCAGGCTGTTCGGCTTGGAAAGTTTGATTATAGGCTTTCAAATAGGTTGACAACTGACTTACAGAAGTTAAGATGCAGAGTTAACTATCATGCTTTAAAGTTTACTGATGAGATCAATGAAATGGGCCAAACATTGGTTGAGAAAATGAGGATAAAAAGCAAGCATTTTATTGCCCTACATTTGAGGTGATGTAACCAATTATTCTTTACCGCTTCTAATGCTTGCATCAACTGAATATTATAACAAGACTATAGCTGAATGCAGATTAAAGTGATGTGATTACGTGAATTTCTGCTGTGACTAACTCTATTCATTTACTTATTCAGTTTGCATTACTGTGATGACATAACTTGATATTGCTGAACTCAAATTTAAGCTATATGTCCTAAAAGATATCTGTGCTATAAAAGCTTCCAAACATCTAGATTTGAATATTTGGAGCTTTTTTGTGAATGACAGTTTGGATATCTATTGATGCATGTTTGGCGTATCATCATGTAGGTTTGAGCCAGACATGCTTGCATTTTCTGGTTGTTATTATGGTGGGGGAGAAGCTGAAAAAGAAGATCTTGGAAAAATTCGAAAGAGATGGAAAAGTTTACATGTAAGGTTTTTATTTTGTTCATAAAAACTATCATCCAACTACCGCAAGTAACACTAAACCTTGATTTGAATCTCTGGTTTGCAGGCGAGCAATCCCGATAAGGAACGAAGGCAGGGAAGATGCCCTCTGACTCCAGAAGAAGTCGGCCTCGTGCTTCGAGGTCTGGGCTTCGAAAGTGATGTGCATCTTTATGTGGCATCTGGCGAAGTATATGGAGGAGAGAAAACTCTAGCTCCACTCAAAGCAATGTTCCCAAATTTCCATACTAAGGAGACTCTAGCCAGCCCGGAAGAGTTAGCTCCATTTTCGTCATTTTCGTCTCGTATGGCTGCTCTAGACTTCATTGTTTGTGACGAAAGCAATGTTTTTGTCACAAACAACAATGGGAACATGGCAAAGATTTTAGCAGGACGAAGGTGCATAACATTGCTTCACATCGCATTGACCCTTAACTATCATCTTAGTAACATCTTAAAGCAACCTATCCATTTTCAAACCAACACCTTTCTAGCTTTACACGGTTGGTAATGAAGTACATTTCTTTATTGCAGGAGATACTTCGGTCACAAGCCAACCATCCGTCCGAACGCTAAGAAGTTGTACCGACTATTCATGGACCGAAACAACATGACTTGGGACCAATTTTCATCCAAGGTCCAATCTTATCAAGTAGGCTTCATGGGAGAGCCAAATGAGGTGAAGCCAGGAAGAGGCGAGTTTCATGAAAACCCATCAGCCTGCATTTGCGAGGATCTAGACTCAAAGGCCAGGAAAAATCCATCTCATGTCAACCAAATTCAACACAATCTTACAGAAAATGTCCAGGAAAACAACAATGCCTACAAAGAGATGAGCAACTCGACAATCGAGCAAACCGCAGCAGAAGACGACCAAGACTGGACTGGCTTGGAATATTTAGAAATGGGAGGTGATTTTGAAGAGAAAAGTTTGCACACTATTACTGACTCTGATCTTGGTGTTCAAGCCAAACCTGAACGACCAGAATTAGAAGAGTTGTTTTCGGACTAAAAAAACGGTCAGTTCGATCCAACTTTGACAATTTTTTTTGTTACCCTTACAAATATACATAAACATTTTTCTTAGTTGTAGTAATTGAAAGTTTGTATTCTGTACATAACGGTGTTGGAAAGGACGCTGGCGGTTGACATAGGTTTTGAAATTTGTACATAAAAGTTTGCATTCTGTATATAAAAGTTTGTATCTTAAAAAATATTTAGATAGGATTATAAGGGTCAATAACAACATATTCAATCAATATAAAAATATGTATTTATAACTAAGAGGTGATGAATTTAAATCTGACTTTGCTTATTGTTGAGTTAAAAAAAGATAAAAGATACAAATTATAAGACAATGGGTTTTCCTTTTCCTTTTGAGTTCTTGGTGGATTGAGGCAGAGTTGGTAGCTTCAAAAGGTCATGATCGTGGTTTGTTCAAGTTTTTTGTTTTTATTTTAGTAATTCCCTTTTAGTACAAGAGGAAGTTACAACTATGAACTGAGTTCATGTTCCATTGGTGGCTTTTAAAAATAATCTAAGGCTCTTTTATTGCCATTTTTTTGGAAACAGATCTTTGACTGTTATTATTGTTTAATTGCACACATATTTACTTTTTTTTTTTTTTTTTTTATTTCACATCGGGGGAGGGAGACAAATACCAATTATTGGGCTCGAACGTATAACATTAGTGTTGAACTGGTTTACAACCAAACAATGAAATTATTGCGTCACTGACTCGTTCGGTCACACACATATTTACTTATTTAGCATCCAAGGAGAGTTTCCCAAAGTCAAAAATAAAACACTCATATTTATTTAATTTATGTAGATATTTATATTGTTTTTTAAGCTATTATTTATATTGTTTTGTTCGCGTAAGTTTGTTTTTTTACTAACTGTTTTGTTTTTAGTTGTTATAGTTATAAGATAAATTAATTGTAATAGCAATTTTGTTTTATTTGTTGTAAACCGTAGAAAAAAAAGTAGGCAAAAATATCTTTTAAGCCTTAGTCTCGGGTAAACTCTATCTATTAAATACGAAGAAAAACTTAAATTCAAGTCAAGATATCTCGGAAAAACTTAAATTCAAGTCAAGATATCACCTAAATATCGATGCTTTGCGTATTTTTGACCAATGATTACATATTGTTTTTTTCTTTCTTTCTATTTTTTGGGTTTAAAAAACAATAAAATGTAGCACAAATTTGTCCACCTACATGGCTCTTTTTTTTTTCTTTTTTTGAAAACAGACCTAAATTGCTCTCTTTAATTTTTAGTTCATTATCTTTTTGGAATTAAAATAAAATAGAATGTGGGCCACATAAGTAGACATCAAATTTTAGATCATACTTCATATTACCTAAATATTTTTCTTAATTTTTTATGTTTTAAAATCAAAAATTGTTTTTTAAGCATAAAATAAAATATATATTTTTTTTTACATTTGAATAGTGCTTCAATTTGAGTATTGTTTTAATTTTGACATTAATTTATGAAATTAAGTAAAAAAACAGTAAATAAAAAAACATGCAAAGATCTCCTTCAAAAAACAAAAACAAAAAAAAACATGCAAAGATTAAATTTCAGGATTATTGATATGAAGGGTAAAAATACTTAGATTTTAATACCTATGAAGCATAGCACATTTTAAAAAGAAAACTAAGAGAAACGTATTGATATTTGGAGTGAAAATAAATTCAAATTGTTAACTTAATGGAAATGGATTAACACAAAACCAGATAATTTATCGCCGTTGAACCATTTGATAAATTGTTAACACTTTTTAAAGTTGAAAACTGATTAGTACATTCAAATTGCTAACATTTTTAAAAGCTGATGTTAAGACTATACATTTTGAAGTGCAATTTGATGAAATTGAAAGTGTATAATTAAAATTGATATAACTTTGACAGATTATTAAAAGGTTTTTTTGTTGTCTTTATGAAATCTAGAAATCTAATATATTTCGACATACAATATTTTAGATGACTATGGTTGTTTATAAGAAAAATAGCAAGAATGTTTGACATGCTTAATTCATCAGAATTGTTTTACCAAATTTTGAGAATATTAAAAAAATGTATATTATTTTAACAAAACTAATAACTTAACCAGTATAAGGGAACAAGACTAGTAACTCTATAGTACTAATTTATATTCAAGAGGTCAAACTTTTATTTTTATTTATATATATATATATATATACATATATATAAATTGAATTCAGTTGAATTTTTTTTTTTAAGTATCAAGTAGAGGAAGAGGAATTCACGAACTCACAAGCACAATTACTCTAAAATAATATGGAGTCAAATATCAATTTTTGAATTCGTATTCATGACTCTGAAGTTGAAATGAATTAATACAAGAAAAGATAACCAACTACACCCTAACCCTAAATAAAATTAAAAAAATATTGAACTATATGCTTTTGTTAATTTCTTTCCCCTAATTATATAACGGTACAACTGTATCCCAAAAAACCCAAAACTTGAGAGCAGAGGAGTAAGACAGTACACGTGGAATCATCATAATCCAATTGTAAGATCGACGTGGCAAAATTCAGATCCTTTATCCTTTTTCTTCATCCTTTTCTCCTCCAAACAAACACTACACAGACATCAAGAAAACTCAACAATGGCGTTGAGGCTGCCCACACAGCTGGCGACACCTGGCAACCTCCACCGGCGCCGCCGCGACGCCTTCTCCTCCCGCCGCGCGTTGGCCGCCACCGACGGTCTCTTCTCGTCGTTTCTTTCCCTCACCTCTCCCTGCGCTTCATCTTCCTCCGGTAACTGCTCCGTTTCCTCTTCACCATTACTCTCCAACTGTTCTATACCGTCATTTTACTTTACTAGAGACGATTGTGATGCCGATTGTGTTTCTGTGCGTTTTGGAGAGGATTTGTAACGCCGATTGTTTTTCTGTGCGTTTTTAGGGAGATCTTCACTGCTACCGGTAGTGAGATGTACGGCACAGCAAACTGGAGCTGTGAATCTGGCGCCAGGGACGCCGGTGAGGCCGACGAGCATACTGGTGGTTGGCGCCACTGGAACCCTAGGTAGGCAGATCGTGAGGCGCGCGTTGGATGAAGGCTACGATGTTCGGTGTCTCGTCAGGCCTCGACCGGCTCCTGCTGATTTTCTTCGCGATTGGGGCGCTATAGTCGTCAATGTGTGTATAATTCTCGATTTATATGTTTATATTTCTCGATACAGTTGAATGCCTTGCATCGGTCATATGTTTAATATGAGGCTGGATCGTGTTTGGATGTATTGCAGGCAGATTTGAGCAAACCAGAAACTATTCCTGCAACGTTGGTCGGAATTCATACCATCATAGACTGTGCTACTGGACGGCCGGAAGAGCCCATTAAAACGGTGATTTTCATTCTCAGTTTTGATTTGTTGTTGTTGTTGTTGTTGTTATTTTTGCTCTAAACTTCCATTTCCGATTATGCCAATGGCCCATTAACTTCAACTGCACGTTTTTTTTTTTAATTTTAATTTTTTCTTTCTATATTTGTTTGATATACTTCTTATTTCTATATTTGATATCAAGGGCAACTTGCTTGCACCTCAACTATTTTTATGGCAGATACTGCCTCACTCTACAACATTTGGATGTCAAGAAAATATTTATGAAATTATTTCCTAGATAGGTGGCCACCTTGGATTGAATCTATAACCTCTTAATTACTTAGGACACTTTTAACCACTAGGCTAGGCGACTCTATGATGGATATGATTTTACTGCATTTGGTTGTTTAGAAATCTAAGATTGTTGTTTACTTACCCATAATTCTATTCTCCTGTTACTTGATTAGCTTACCATTATTATTACAGCACTTAGCATACTAAATTGCTTGACATCAGTGACTTGAATTGAGATGTTTTGGAGAATCTAATCAAAGCCTTCTCTAACGATCCCCCATCATGGCTCCCATGAAAATTACAATATAGCTTACTATTTTTTTTTTATAGGAAATCTCCTTTTTTTTCTATAGGTATATGAAAAAGTACAAAAGTCCTATCAAAACTAGATACAAAAAGCTATCAATCGAGTAATAAAAGTGGATAGATTTTAAGCTTACTACTATTCAAGTGTCAAATTGAGAATCAAATTTGAATTTAGACAATGATGTAAATTGGAAGCTTTGATTATTCCATGCATTATCTCATATGTCAGATTAACCAACCTCTAACGGTGAAATTATGAGATTCAATGTTTAAAGAAAAGTCCCTTCTAGAGCGTTATGGTGATCCATGTCTTACCTGAATTATCTTCTATTTAGGTAGATTGGGAAGGAAAAGTTGCCCTGATACAATGTGCAAAGGCTATGGGAATCCAGAAATATATTTTCTTCTCCATCCATAACTGTGACAAGCATCCTGAGGTTCCACTCATGGAGATCAAGTATTGCACTGAGAAGTTTCTCAAGGACGCAGGCCTTAATCACATCATCATTCGGCTTTGTGGTTTCATGCAAGTAAATATCACCTTAATTGTAGCTCCATGTTTTCTCCTTGATAATGTATTAGTTGCTATTAGTTTTTCTTTTTTTTTTTGTTGATTTTTCCCACAAAGTAAGGTTTTTCATATCAGAACCATTCCTATAGTCTGTTTGTGAAAACTTACAAAACAAATAAATGAAGTCAAAGAATAAATTGGAATTTATTAATCTGGAAGTATGATACTTTTTAAGGTATCTGTTCTTCTACACGGCTGGCTAAACCATTTTATCCAGTCTTTTACCTTCTATGGATGTCTGCCCCTTTTTTGATGTTCTAATTTGAGTTTTGAGTTTAATCTTGAGTGCGAATACTAAGATTTTTTGTTTGTTCAGGGTCTCATTGGGCAGTATGCTGTACCTATATTAGAAGAGAAATCTGTTTGGGGAACAGATGCTCCAACAAGAATTGCCTACATGGACACCCAGGTTTGTTTAATTATATTTCTTATGATTGTTTCCATTGTAGTTATTATAAATTAGAAGTTCTAATACCTCATGTGTATTTTTATTAATTAGGATATAGCCAGGTTGACATTTATTGCACTGCGTAATGAGAGTATAAATGGGAAACTTCTTACCTTTGCTGGCCCTCGTGCATGGACAACTCAAGAGGTAACAATCATACCTTTGCTGGCCATAAATAGGAATTTCAACTTCATCTGTTAGAGTGCTTGAAATTGGAATGAATAGTCACGTATGAGTTGAGCTATGCCATCTGGACCTATATGACCCCGGTTTACAATCATTTTTTTTTATTGGGAAATCGAAACTTCGCTTCACTATACCCGAGGTTATCATGCCCGTCCCTAGACCAGGCATCAAGAGACATCAAAGGAATGAAGACACTGGAGGTGTTTATAAATTAATGTCATAGACTAGTCTCGAACCTGAGACCTTGAGAGGAGCACATCTTCAAAACTCAAGTATTCGTACTCAAGTATTCGACCACTGCAACACCCCTTGGGGACAACCTTGTTTTTTTCTTCTAACGGTGAAATCAAGCAAAAACTAAAGCCATATATTTTTCTTCATATAGACCTCGTTGCAATCAACACAATTTCTTTCCAATATCTCGTGGTTCTTAGGCAAACAGGATATAGTCTGTGACTTTGTTCTCAATTTATAAACATGATACGTTCTTTGGTTGAACATTTGTTGCTCTATTAACATTACATTCATAATTGAGATTATTATGTAAACATTGCCCCCACAGAGAAATTGCTCAGTGTTTTCTTAAATTACGTTTTGTTTCCAGGTGATAACATTATGTGAGAGGCTTGCTGGACAAGATGCAAATGTTACTACTGTCCCAGTTTCAGTGTTGAGATTCACTCGTCAACTGACAAGGTTTTTTGAGTGGACAAATGATGTTGCTGATAGATTAGCATTTTCAGAGGTAATAAACCATTATTTTCTTCTAAAGTGCATGCCCTGATGGCTGATTTTTTTTTTTTTTGAAAATCGGGAAATCGGAGCTTCACTCTCTTATACCTGGGGCACCACTGGCCCGTCTCTAGACTATGGCACCAGAATACTTCAAAGAGTATTCTAGTTTAAACACTTTCCAGCGGCCTCAAACCAGTGATCTCTCAAGGAAGCATGCCTTGAAGTCCTTAGTCTCAACCGTTGGGCTGCCCCTTGGGGACGATGGTTGATTTTTTATCCCCTCTCTTTTGAAACACAAGGGTAGTCTTATTGTTGAATCATGTTAAATCACCAATCAACCCAAATGTTTAAGTTGATAGGTTGAAGTAAATTTAATCCTATCATCTAACACTCCCGTACTCAAAAAATAATAAACTAACACTTTCCTTTGTGGGCTTAGAAATTTGAAATGCCAACATGCTGAAGTTAGTAGTAATTGGGGATTGAAAGACTTGATAGGAGTTCAAACACTAGATCTCCTGCATCAATTTCATGTTGAATTATGTCAAATCATCAATCAACTCAAAAGTTTAAGACGATAAGTTGGGGTAAATTTAACTATATCAATGTTGATACTTGCTAAGCTACAACAGTCTTTTTTTAATTGTTCGCCATTTCTTTTGGATAGTATTAAAATTCCTTGTGTGGCCTGTCGGGACGTAATTCTCGTGTTGGACCCTTGTGGATATTAGTTAGCCATTTTCTTGTAAAAGAATCACGAATTGGGTACCTTTCTGTTAGTTGTAGGTTGCCTTCACTTTTCCTCCTATATAGAGTTTTTGATATTAATGAAATAGTTTTTTTTAATTCGTAACCTTGAGTATTCGGACAAGTTTACGCACACCTCGACTATTACATACCACTAACCTTACAACATTTAGATGTTAAGAAAATTCGTATATAGGAAATTATTTCTTAGGTAGGTGGTTACCATAAATTGCATTCATAACTTTTTGAATTTCAAGATCCTCTTTCACCGCTAGCCAACCCATGATTGTTGTTAATTATTTTATCATTATTTTTTTTAACAGGAAACAAGTAATGAAATAGTTTCTTATATGCAAACAAAAAATAGAAAAAAAAGAGAAAATTTTTGGAATAATTTAAGTGATCAGAACGGAACAAAAATTTCTTAACATCAGACTTCAAAAGCCTGTGAAATTGCTTGGAATGCATAGGTTTTTTTCTATGTACCTGCAGAATAGAGTATACTATTACGGGAATAGAATTAAAAAAAACGGAAAGCGAAGAAATATTTTATCATTGAAGAAGACCAAATGATGAGAGAGTGACCGTGTGACAAGAGGTGGCGTTAAGTTACTTCTATGTTCAACAAAAGCTGCGTACTTCTATTATTTACACTTTTTTTATTCAATCTCTTATTGGTGATATGTCCATTTAAAGTGTGTTTTGGGCCACCAAGAATAAGGGAGAGAATGGAAATAAGGATGATTCCTCGTGTTTGGGCCACCAGGAATCATTCCTCACGTTTTCCATAAATCACCTTTTTTCATTCTTCTCTTAACTACTTTTATTCTCTCTCCAACAACTGTTTATACATCACATCACTATTTTCACTCTCAAAATACTCATTATTTTATTGTTTTCATAATCATTCTCTTCTCGTCAAATGCAAATAATCATTCCCTTCCCTCCAAATACAAATAATCATTCTCTCCATAATCATTACCTTTCCCCTTCCTCCAAACACACCCTTAAAGAAGCTAAAATCTTTCTTCTGGAATCTGTGACTTGAAAGGAACAACAGGGTCTTCAAAGATAAAGCTCCCCACCTATAAATTGATAGAATCTGTTTTATATTTAGCTAATTTTTTGGGTTCATCTCTTACACCCCTTTATGAATTATAGTCTCTTTGCTTATAGCTTAGTGGAAGTGTTTTTTTAACCTGTTTCGATGGGCACTTTCTATTTCATTTTATCAATGAAGTGACCATATCGTTTCCTATAAAAAAAAAATAAAAAAATAAATTAAGCTAACAAGTTTTGCTGGGGCATTTTGTAGGTTCTTACAAGCGACACTGTTTTCTCTGTTGCAATGGCAGAGACATACAATCTGCTCGGTGTAGATGCAAAGGATATAATAACTTTAGAGAAATACTTGCAGGATTACTTCACAAACATTTTGAAGAAATTGAAGGATCTCAAAGCACAATCAAAGCAGTCAGACTTTTTTATATGAAGTCAGTGCGATTTGTAATGTAAATGAAGCTTTGTATGTGTATTTTAACTCTTGATACATCGTAACTTCTTCTGCAAGGTATGCCATTCATTTGTTCCTTATCTCTCTTACTCCTTACCACTTCTGTTCTGTCCATAATATCCTGTTCGATTGTATTACTGTAAATTTTATGGGCCACTTCCCGAAAGATCTTGCTACTATATATCTATATATATACATAGTAAAAGTTGTTTCCTGTTAATCCAATGTAATAGGGCTCGGTGGTTGCCTAGTGAAATTAGGCGAGGTGTATACAAGCTGTTCAAGACACTCACCAATAAGAAAAAAATGTGGGTAGAAGTCCTGTATGCTGGAATTTAAAGTATGCACCTCACACCATATGTGAGAATTACTTCTGTACAACTTGAACATTTTTTTATAATTTTTATTTATTTTTTTTTTTGAGAAAAATTATTTATAAATTTATTGATATCATTAACTCAAAAAAAGAAACGTATGGCTAAAATGCAAAATTATCTTAAAAAAAAATATATAGAGATCATTGTGCTGATATTGACAGTCAGATTTAGGTTGGGAGGAGACCAAGTTCCTTTAATAATTTACAGAACAGAAGAGTAGGCAAATAAGTTTTTATTCTTAAAATTGTAACCGAGAAGAGTAGAAATCAAAAGTTGTACTTTGTCAAAGGTCAGTATCTCATAAATCCATTAGGCCCTACTTAGGATTTAATTTACCATGGATTTCCTTAGCACTTAAATGTTGTAGTATGCCTCGTGAAAATAGTCAATGTGTGTGTAAGCTGGTCAGACACTCACAGATATAAAAGAAATTCTGTTAGGCCTACTTTCATTTTTGTTACAATGGTAATATGCTTAAGCTAATTCAGGATGCCTGGAGTGTTCTGCACAGAATTGTTTCAAAAATACTAATGAGGATGCAACTTTAATGTGGAAAAAAATGCCAGGTATGTCCTCCAACCAACTTATCTCTATCATTGTTTTAGTCTGGATAAATTATTATTATGTGATACTTTTTTAGTTACAGATCTAAATTTGCTAACCTTTTTAATCGTTATTAACACTAAAGATGGGGTTTTTTTTTTTTTTTTTAAATTAGGGCTTTTGATAAACACTGAAGACTAGCTTTTTAGCTTTGG
This sequence comes from Sicyos edulis, assembly GCA_036507275.1. NCBI lineage: Eukaryota > Viridiplantae > Streptophyta > Magnoliopsida > Cucurbitales > Cucurbitaceae > Sicyos > Sicyos edulis. Next base: position 43,534,574 of record CM071850.1, read on the forward strand.
AGTTTTTTTGTTTTCTTGCATATGTAATCTCAAGTCAATACTATTGAAAATGATGGAAAGGTGAACTTGTTAAGGAACTTAGATATTGAAAAGTTATCTTGAGAGAAAGGACGAGAAAGAGATGAGACAAATTACTTATTTGCATACTGAATGTGATGGAGGGGACTACTTTTTGCTCAGGTTTTAACCTTTAGCCCTAGAAGATGAGAACTTTGTGTGGAGATATAGAGGCTGACTGTGTCATGTCCAAGGAACATACACAGAAAGCTATTATTGAGGAGTTTATCACGAAAATACAAATTTAATTCAATGTGTTTTATTCCTAGATATTGTACGAGATTTGTATTGCTCAATAATTTTTGGTGGTCCAAACGTCTTTTCATAGTCATTTTCATTTTCCTTCCCTTAACACTTCATAGTGTTTAAGATCCTTTATAACATTTCTCTTGGAGCTCGATTTTTAGGTGTTGTTAATCAGTGTTTTAAAAGGCGCGTCGTACGTGCAAGGCGAGACGTGCTGAATATGGCAATCGCTTTTTGGTTAAGTTCTTTTGGCAGGTTTTGCATGTGAGAGTCATGGATCTTGTCTAGAGACATTATTCTATTATATTGTCCCTGAATTGGTGCTTTCTTTGTAGGGAGATGTGTGAGGATTTGCATTATCTTCTGTGAGGATGTTGGTTTGTTCAGTCCATTTGGATCTGTTGTTTGGCTTGGATAGGGTTTGTTATGATATGATTGATGAGGTTCTTTGGGGTCGGGTTTTCGTGATAAAAAGCTAAAGTGTTGTGGCACGCTAGCTTTTTCACAATCATGTAGGAGTTTGGATCGAGAGAAATAATAGAATTTTTAGGGAGGTTAGAAAGATCTTGCGAGAGCTTTGGTCTTTTCTAAACGGTCTTGTAATTTTGAGCTTCATTTGATTTTGTTAAATTAGAGTCTCTTTAAGTAGCTTTTGAGACTTTTTTTTAGTTGGACTTGTTTTTCGTATCCTTTCTTCGGGTGATTGGATTTTGGAATTTGGGAGAGGAGAGAAGAGAAAGAGATGGGGTGAGGGAATGGAGTGATTTGGAAGGATAAAGTATTTGTTTGAGAATTGGTGTTTTGGAGAGATGTTAGAAATTTTTTATGGAGGTTTGTATTTTGAAAAGAGAGGTTGGATTTTTTTTTTTTTTTTTGAATTGGTGTTTAAGAGAAAAGAGTTTTTATTTTTTATTAATTTTTAATTGTAATAAAATTTGATAGAATTAAATATTTTTAATGGAATGTGAGTAGGAGTTGAGAGAGGTTAGGTACAAAAAAAACAACCATAGATAATCTCCTCTCCCAACTGGCTAAATCCAATCACCTCCTAGTTTTGAATGAAAATTTGATTACTTACAAAAAAATAAGAAAGGATGATTGATGGAAGGAATGGTGTTTTCCTACTTTCAAATAGCTTATCTTTTGTTTTGTTTTTATTATTTATTATTTATTATTTTTATTTAGGGTATGTTTGGGCCCCGTTTATGTAAACGGCTGAGTTGGTTATAATAATTCAACCGATGTTTGTCCTACCGTTTATTATAAACGGTGGTTACCTAAACCTGCGTGCTAGTTTATCTAAACCTACGTGTCCGTTTATCTACACCTTACATATATTACTTTTTGTTACATAACCAACCCTTCAAACACCGTTTATCATAAACCTTGTTATAATAACTTGCCCGTTAAACACCATTTATAATAACCTACCGTTTATCATAACCCACTGTTTATCATAATCTTCTGTCTATAATAACCAAACCGGTGCTTCAAACGCATCCTTAGAATAATGCTATAATGAGGTTGAAGTATTGCCTTAGTCTTTCCCAAACATTTCAACTAAGAATGAAAATCTTTTAGATGGTCAAATAAGTTAGACAAGTGATAGTAATTGAGATATTTGTCTGAAGAATATTCTACTTCTAATGTAGCTTTGGAACATTTACTAAAAGTTAAAAATAATCCTTTAACATTTGAATGAATCATAGTATATTTAAGAAATACACATTCTTTTCAAAGTTGAAGTATTATCTTAAATCCCTTTATTATTATTCGTATATAATTGTAAGTGTTAAAATTAATTTATCCATAATTTAATTATTTTCAAAAGAAATGGTAGGGTTCAACATGCATATATTTTCCAAAGTATTCATATGATACTAATAGCTATTATCATATGAAATCTTGATTATTTGCATAGCTTATAGCTTGTTACTTTATAATTACATGTCCCATCTCTTTCAATCAAGATTTCCTTAGTGCGCATCACTTTCATTTCACTAAAGTGATGAGTGTGGTTGGTGGGGTAAGTTAACATCATCCTAGTCATTCCAATAGTTGTATACTTTTTGAATTATGCATACTATGATTGGATGCTTTTTCTCAAATTTGATAAGGCTTCTTGAATATTGAGATTGGGAAAATTACCTTACAATGACTCCAGACAATTTCTTTTTTCTTGGCTTTATGTAATGACATTTTTCTTTTTCTTTCTTGTTGGTAATTAATTATTGGTATATTCTTTGACATGTGAACCACTTGTTGTTTTTGGCTATAAATTCTAAAAGCTTACAATTACAACTTGTGATCCACCATTTCCTTGGCACATAGGTGAGACCTACTATGAAAGGGAGAGGGATGAACAAATTTTCACTTTTTATGTAAAAGAACAAGCTTGTGTCTTTTTTTTTACCTTTTCACCCTCGGATATCTCATCTCCAGCTCTCTTTCTTCTGTACTTTAGATTCATTAAGGGCTTTTTATGAGTCATCATAGAATGACCTAACAGTTAAGAGGATTTTGAGAGAAATAAGAGGTGTTGATTTAAATTTATAATGACTTAATTTTTATGAATTTCTTTTACATTTAAATGTTGTAAGGTCAAATAACATATTTTGTGATAATAGTCGTGATGCACATATAAACTGACTCAAATATGAATATCAATTAAAAAAAAATTATGGGTATGTTTTGAAAATCACTTTTGTTATGATAAAATCACTTCTATTTTATTAGATAAATTATTTTGGAAGAATCTAAATCTCTAGTAGTGATTCTTGGTCAATCATTTAGGAATGTGATTTTTTTTAGTGATTTTGATGAGTGGTTTTTTTTTTTGAGACAATCATTGCCATTTTTTAAATTACTTTCACGTGTAATACAACCTATAAATCCAAACATACATCTCTAAGAAGATAAGACTTCTATGAAAACATTCTTGATTTATCCTCAACATTCTCTTTTTAAAAAATAGCTTCTTTATTTTCTTCATATTCTAAATTATTCTTGAATGACTTGGAAAATATGTTCTTGAAAGTTAAAACATAGGTGTAGGAGAAAGAATGGGGCCTTGTCCTTATATATATATATATATATATATATATATATATATATATTTCCTTTTATCTCTTTGTTGTTGAGGTACCCTTCTTTGTTCACTTTATACTTTCACAACTATAAAATAACCATGTTGCCAATGCTTTCATAAGACAATACCACTTTCTCTCCCTACAAACTTTATTAAAGATTTGAATTCAAGCATGCTCTGTATAACTTTTGAGTGGAATTTATAAGTGAAATATGCAAAATAAAATACATTTTATTAGTTAATCCTCAACTCAGTAATAACTCAACTACTATAAAATATGTACTTCAGAACTTCAAATACTCCACCCAACATATTATAATTAGAGTAAAATACGATCGTCAAATCTTCTCGTAAACCATTAATTTATTGCAAACTTCATGGATCAATTTAAACATGATGGACTAAACATGTAGCTCACTAATTGTAATCTATTTGATTATGACTCTTATCCTTGCCGTTTTGGAGGCTTTACCGCCTTTACAGAGTAAGTGAATTACTTCTTTTATTGTCAATTAGTTTGACATGAAACTTCATATTTATTAAATATAGTATTACAATTTATTAAACTCACGAAAAATTCAGCCAAAAAATGAAATAGAGATTCAGTCTAAGAATTATGTATCCAAAGAGTTACCGTATGGAGTAATCATGTTAGACATACATTGAAAAAGAGAGCTGGTTTTAACATCTTGACAAAAATAGGTGGACTTCTGATATTATTGTCAATTGATTTTGAGATGAAATTTTTTATTCTTCAAGACTAGTAAACAACACTTCTAATCTAAGTTCCAATCCCTACAGTACAATTGAGCCTATCCTCCCTATTTTTGTGGAATCGGACTCAAAGTCAATCATTGATCTCATTTTTAGGGTTTCCCAAGATGTAATTGAACTCATCAATATTTTAACTGATGTTAGAGACATAATTCCTCTTTTTAGGGACATATCTTTGTATTTTGTAGTAGGGCTTGCAATCGTGTTGCCGATTTGATTATTAAGACCCCTCAAACTTGAGATCTTTTTCTTACTTTTCATTTTTGCCCGTAGTTCTCTATTTATGTTATGAGGGAATCTCGTTCTAAAGATTGCCTATGTGGTGTTTGAGGAGCGTGTTCTCAGATGTGGTTAATTTTTGGTTCAATACAATGATTTTTTTTATTTTTAAAGCAACTCTACTCAAAGAAGATAAAGAGAATAGCATCCTCATTCCTATTGATTGGAAGTAAACATGACCTAATTCAAACATCCATGACTAAATATGTTTGCTTACAAAATTCATGGACTAAATAGAAACTAAGATGAAATCCTAAAATCAAAAGTGCATTTTAACATAGTAAATTAGAAATATATATATATGTATAATGAATGGTCTCACTTTCCCATCAAGATTTGATGGCTATTAGAAAACCAAAGAGACATGCTCTCATTGAAAGTAAAAGAGGAGATTGAGAAGTTGAGAGAATGTCAGAGAGAAAGTGAAAGTGAAAGTGAATTCCACACTCCATTATTCAAACAGATTGCATTTACTCAAAAGAAGATATATCTTTATTATGTGTGCATTGCCAATGCCCTTACATTCCATTTCCCCACATCACCACATGCCACTTTATCTATTTCTCACTTCCTTTCATTTCTTGCTCAACTCCATGTTAATATGTTTCTATATACTACTAATTTTTCCATTCTCAATTATGGTCAAACTTGAAAAAAAAAACAAACAAAAAAACATTTCCTTACTTTCTCAATTCTTCTCACTTTCATCCCTTCTAATTTTATGACTTTGTTTTAGTTTTTCTAATTGACTTCTTTTATTTGGAGCTCACTTCCAAGTTTTTCTAGTCAATATTTAAGACCCCGTTTGATAACCATTTGATTTTTTGTTTTTGGTTTATGAAATTTAAAAGCTTATTTCTACTCAAAGTTTTTACCATGTGCTCCATCTTTCCTACAATTTATTCATATTTCCTTAAGAAAGTAAGTGAATACCGACCAAATTTCAAAAACAAAAACAAACTTTTGTAAGCTGCTTTTTTTTGTTTCCAAATTTTGATTTTGTTTATTAAAATATAGGTAAGATGTAAATATCCCAATAAAGAAAAAAGTATAATAAGGTAGTTGTTGTAGGCTTAAATTTCATAAACAAAAAACGAAAAATAAAATAGTTATCAAATAGGGCTTAAAACATCAAAATGTGTATTATTGTTAGCTAAAAAATGTAGTGTCTGGTCGTATAAATTTCTCGTTACATCGACGTAAAAGGAACTTAGGACATAATTTGAGGAACTTGGTTATTGTAAAGATGCTCTTGATTTTGCATTGGATACCATTTCATGATAATTTAATCTCCCTTTTTCACTGGTTTTTTTTTTACCATCTACATTGAGTGTTACGTTACCTTAGATGCAATCTTTTCCTTGGATACAATCATTAATTAAGGGAGTGAAATAATAGGGCCATTATCGGGGCTGTGAAAGGAATCTAAAGTACTTAGTTATATAATTTACAAAAAAGTACTTATTTGAATAGTAATTTTTTACATTATAGAAATTGAGGTCCCCTCTATGTTTTAGACATATGGTCCAAAATTATTATAGAACCTCTACATTTTGCATGTGATGATAACTATATACTGAAAGATTTACTGATTATTGTAACATTATTCATGTACTACTTTCTACTGTGCTATCTAGCCAACTCTTTGGTGGTACAGTTTTCCATCTTTCTAATTATTTTTATTTTCTTTCCTACAATATATATAGTTTTTAAAAAGAAAAAAATTCATATCGAAGGAGAAATTCAAACTCGTGACTTCATAATTACTTGTTCACATAGGATATCATTCAACAACTCTTCCTTTTGGCACTATACATGGGTTTAAAATATCATTATGATTTAGTTTGAAATTTAGTTCATTTTAGTAGTTAACTTTCAAATGACTAGCTTTAATCTCTATATTAATATATATAGGCCCTTTACGGTAGTTTTTTTTCTTTTTTTATTAAAATAGTCATATATTAGATTTTCTTATATAAATTTGAAAAGTATATTCACATTTCTCTTTTTTTGTATTAAAATAATAATATTATTGAATTATTTTGATTAAAATTAACATCAAATTTATCATAAAAATTAATTTAAAACTTTTTTTAAGTACACAAACAAAAACTCAACATTTGAAAGTTAAATGGCTAGAGAAAATTGTAATGTATTAGATTATTAATTAGATTTTTCTGATTTATTAAGTTTATTGTTATAATATTTAGGTTAATTCCATTTTTCTGATTTAATAAGTTTATTGCTATAATATTTAGATTAGGTAGATTTTCTCAATTATTTTTTATGTATAAATATGCATTTTCTTAGAAAAATAAATGGTCCAATTTTTACTTTTCCAAAATCAAATGAATAGACTATACTAACAAAATAATTATAACTCAAATTTTAAAATATTTTCATTCATTATAGTCATTAATATCGTTTCAATACGATATTACTAATACTCACTAATATAGTATTATTTATTATTAATATAATATTATTATTAATACTATGAATAGAGTTGTTAATTTTTTTTTAATTATTTTATAAATTTAACTAATTTTATAAATCTCCGATGATTAAAATAAAATAAGTTATTTCCTCAAAAAAAAAAAGTTTAAAAGTAGAGCGGCAAAAATGGTATTTTAACCACACTTATAATCAAATTTCTAAAAAATAAATAAAACCCTTGATTTGTTGTTTTTTTTCCCCTTCTGAAACAGGGTAGGGTTAGATTTGTAGTCTTGGATGAAATAAAAACTTGGAGAAATTAGATAATTTTCACAAACTTGTTGAAAATAATGTTGACTTTGTGGAATATTTTGATGGCAGAATTGACATTTTTGCCATTATTGGAGGTTTCGGATGTATATTGAAAAGCTTTGGAATAAACTTAGGACACATGGTTTTGGTGTCTGCTGTCATAATTTATGTGCCTTTATGATTTTTTTTTTCTTTTTTTCTTCTTCTTAAAGTTCTCACATGGAGAGATTTAAAGTTTTTTTTTTATCTTTCTGTCAACAATATATGTCTAATTTATAGTCCATTGGTGACTAATCTCTTTGTGACAAATTTAGCATTAATTAAAAAAAAATTGGAAATGCAACTTAAGCAAAGTTCAACTAACCTAGAAGTAACCTTCAAAAAAAAAAAAAAACTAACCTAGAAGTATAAATTTATATTCATTAGTTATTATATATAATTTTTTTATAATTAAATTTTATATATACTTTAGAAGCCATTGATTTAAGTAATTGAGTTGGAAAACAAATATAGTTAGGGGAACTACAACTTTTGGTAAATATTTACTCACTTTTGTATTGCCTATAAGTTTTTCAAAAGAAATAGATTTCAGTCCTATCATATATGACTTAGTAATTAAATATGATCTAATAATTAAAAGTTTAGAAGTTTGAATTTTCACTCTTTGGATTGTAATGAAATCCAAAATAATAATAATAACTAATGAATGTCACATTTACAATTGATTGAACCAACTAACACAAATAAAAGAATTAGTGAAGTTATGCTTTCATTGTTTGGTTGTAAACCAGTTCAATATCAGTATCATAAGTTCGATCTCAAGAATCAATATTTATCTCTCTCCCTAATATATACTCAAAAAAATTAATAAAAGAAAAACATACAAATTAGTTTAGAATGTAATGAGAACTGACTAGAAACACAATACTAGTTGAAAGATGAAATTTGTGTGTTGAAGTTTCGTGATTGAAAAGGAGATTGTTAAATCGAAAACATTAAAAAAAGTGACTAAGAACATTTTTTTTTAAATATAATGTTAATGTTAATAATTAAATATTTGAACTTTGAAAATAATAATTAAATATTTGCAAAATTATCTCTACAGGAACTTAGTGCGAAGTTACCAAGTAAAAAAGGCAAATACAAATACCGATTCGAAATTGATGTTGAATTAATTTACAATCAAACACTTAAATTATTGTGACATTGACCCATTTTATTAAAAAAGAAAACGGTATTTGAAAAGTAATAAAAGGCACCCCTTTTATTTATTTACTTTTATAATAAAAGCTCCACTTTTATTATCAAAAGAAAAAAGAGATTGAAAGCCCAGCAGTGTGAAATATTGTTAAAAGGAACTTCACATTGATTAATAAAACATGCTCAGTTTTGGTACGACTCTTCTTTTTTTTTTTTTCTTTTTTTTTGTCTAATGCGTTATATCAATCTTAAAATGAGTTCTTACGACTAGTAGTTTCCTTTTTTTTTTAAAGTCCCCATTTTTGTCCCTTTATTTTTAATTTGAATAGATTTTTTTTTTTTGAACTTTTATTATGCACCTTCTTATCTGATAAGTTAATAGTAAGAACTTTTAAAGGTAAGTGTATTTAATTTCGATTTAAATCAAGTCATTTATAACTATTGTAAAATGAATATTATTAACAATATTGTTAGAACAAGTTGATTTTATTCATATATTGCGAATTCCGTAAATTATTAATGTAAGAGATCTATGGTGTATGTCAATCAAATATCGTTTAAGCTATTGTTTTTAGTACGTTGTTTAAACTTTGGACACATTTTTCTGAATGGACAACAAAGGTCGATGAGCTTTTTCCAGGTACATAGTTACGTGGGTTATGTGGCTATGTCTAAGTAGTCAACTACCACTTCACACTAGGGTAGCCCTTGATAATGATCTCATTCAAGCGAAATTCCAATAACAACCTATTATCAAGGATTTCTAATAGATAAAGTATTTTCTCCTCTAGACTAAACAACCGGTCGATGTTTGAGTTGTCCCATTGGTCCATCTTGAACAAACTCATTGATTCTAGTGACATAGCTAATTTAGGATCTAATACCACTTGTCTAATACTTATTAGATGATAGAAAAAGGATTGTGTAGCATTTGCTCTAACTCAACACGTAAGTTAGCCTTGTTAAAATTGAGATCATGAACAATTTCAATTATATAGGCCAGAAGTAAATTTGAAATTGTGAAAACATTTGATTATGAAAGTTTATTACAACAATAATGTATTAACATATAATTAGTAGGAAATACTCAAACAATTAGTTCTATACATAGAGAGTTGACAACTTGGTTAATTGGTTAAAATCCAATTTACCTCTACGATCACGAATTCGATTATGAAAATTGATAATATATACTATCAAATATCAACATTTTTTAGTGCAAGATGACATTTTGTTAAACATTTATTTCTTTCTTTTCAAAATTGAATTACCTAATAGATAGATCATTATTATTGTTATTATTATTTATTAGGGTAAAGGGGGCAATTTCTATACGTAGATTCTTATTAGTTTTCAAACAGGTTATATCCATTTTGCCTAGTTGAGTGGCATTAATATAAATTTAATGTACAGTTTTATGGGTTTGAACCATCCCACTTTATTATAATATTAAAAAAAATTGTACTGTTTTTTTTTTCAAAAGGGAAAAAAATTTAAATGGCTTATGTCAGCTAAAATGGCAAGCCTAGATCATAAATTTCTTAGAATAGTTCTTTTAAATTGATAGACGTGACAGTTTACCGTGTATGAAAAATTGGACATCCAAAATGAAAATGGTCAAGTTCAAATTTTACGATAGAAAAAAATGAAGCAAAAAACACTTGATTAGACAAACATAATTTTACAAAGTTTAAATTAACGTCGTATAAAAAAATATTTTTGCTATTAAACAATTATCCATGCATAAAATATTAAAAATATACATGTCATTAAATTGTGAGAATTGTGTGCTATCACATCACATTTTAAAATATTGAATTAAAAAGTCAACTTGATCAGCTTCTAATCTATAAAATATTAAATCCATTTTAATTTTGGCATCGAAATACGTGACAATAAAATATCGTCTTAAGATAGAATATTCTTTACTTACCAAACTTCTTCTCCTTGTTCAAATCGATTGAGAGAGACAAAAACAAATTATAATTTATGCTTTTTCTATTTAATCATTCACTTAGTTTAAAAAAAACACATTCACTTAATTTGTATCATTATTATTAACACGCTAATAAATATTTTTTATATATTTAATTCAAAAACTTAAATCAAATATGAATATATATATATATATATTTAATTTACAAATCATAAAAATCAGTTAATTTTTTTTGTTCAAATTTTATACACTAAATTATAATTTTTAAAATCATAAGAACTTAATTTTAATTCATAAAATTTTTTTACTAAAAGAAATTATATTTTCATAGTTTAAGAAATTTATAACAATTAACTCGTAACTATATTTTTCAATGGTTATAAATAAAGATTATGTACTCAAAAAAAAAAAGATTGACCAATAACAATTGAATAAAATTTATTAAGCCAAATTGATGCAAACAATCATTATTTATTTATTTATTTAGTACAAAGTGGGGGAAGGGAGATCAACAAACACTACACAGAGTAGGGGGATTAACACCAGACAATATAACCAACTACGCTACTGACCCTCGGTGCAGACAATCATTATTACTTTTACATGTAACGCAACTTTTGAAAAATTAAAAATTAAATTGATAAATGGTATCAACTAAACTTTATAGTTTAATTAAATATAAATATGAGGAATAAAAATCATAAAAAAAAACATTTATCAAGTTAAAAATTTTCATTGAATTAAAAAAAAAAAAAAAGAAGAAGCTATATTTGTTATTTGGTTTGGTTGGAGAGAAAACATTAAAAAAAAAAAACTATCTACCTTGTAATTTCCTTAGTTTTTGTCAAGTAAGTTGGCCAAGTTGCAATAAATCAAATAAAGTAAAAAAATTACATTAAAATAGTGAACCTAGACTCAAATTCGTACAGAACAAACAATTAATTTAGAGAGGAAGAGGAAATAACTTATTGGGTAGACAAATCTTATTGGGTAGACAAATCTAACCTTTTTTTTTTTTTTATAAATAAAATCTTACTTTTTTTTTAATTACAATATTTTGGGTGGAATTTCGAACCTAAATTAATACTGAATAATTGCACCTAGAGTTAGTAGAGTAATTTATTATCTTATTCGGTGTTAATCCATTTTAATTTCACGATCACGAATTTAAACATATTATATTATATGTGAATAGTTGTACCTTAAAAGTATTCAACAATTGCTTTTGTTGACCAAATTTTACCACCCCTTTAAGAAATAGTTTAAACGAGGTTTCAACTTAAAGCAAAATAAATACAAAAAGGCATTTTTCACTTTCTTAAGTTTTTTATTTTTATTTTTTAAAAAAATCTACAGCATTTTCTTTAGTTGATAAACCACCATGTATAGTCTTTACAATTAATGAGAATTCAGTTAGAGGCGTAATAGTTTCGTTGTTTGGTTTGAAACTAGATCAACACCAACGTTACAAGTTCGATCATAAAAATCGATATTTGTCTCCACTCTTTCGATATATATTAAAAAAAAAAATTAGAATTAGGATCTCAAAGAAGTAGAACATAAAGTATGTATAAGTTAATTGGACTATTTTTTTCATCATTAACTAATTGATTTTCATATGAATTTCCACACTATTTAATATAGTATTAAAGAAACTTTTAGATTAATTGATGATTCAACATAATTCAAAAATTGGTGACAAGTAATTAAATCTCTATTTCCGCTATATTTTTGCACTTCAATTTATAAACAATCTAGTTAGTACATAATAAAAATCTAAACATTTTTCAAGATTAGAGTTTCTTTGCATGGTTAATAGATAGACTTATAGTTAATATAACCCCAACAAAACCTATTTCTTAAATACTAAAATAAAACATACAAATTTAAAACTTCACCTATTAACAAAAAACACATGCTTCTGCTTATGCCTAAATTTTCATTAAATAGAAAAGAGAAAAAAATATCATTAATACAACCCAACAAATTGTATTTTATATATTTATTTTAAGAAAAATAAAGTATAAATGAAAGAGATTGGAGACTAAAGTTTTAAAATTGAGCATAAATATATTGACAAAATTGAGTTCTAACCAAAAATATTTATATTCAACCGAATTGTAAGTTTAAATCTTTTAAGAGTCGAATATTATTATTATTGTATTAAAAAAAATTATCTCATATAAAAGAATGTTATAAAGATTAAGAAATTTGTGATTGAAGACATCATCTCTATTATATATATATATAAAAAAAAATCATAAAGAAAGAAAATAGATATTATAGTTGAAAATCTAAAAAGAAAAAATGTGTTGGGTTAGAAGAATTCTTATTTCCACCCCCACGTGAGTATGAAAATTATAATTCCACAAAGAAAATTAATAGCTTCCCCAGCAAGGATTGGAATTATTTTCCCCCACAATTTTTTATAATTTAGTTTCTTATTTCTTTGTTCTTTTTTAAATAAATCAAAAGAATTGAAAATACAAGATTCTCTTTTACTCGAATTGTTTATTTTGAATTTTATTTTTCACCTACTGAACTTTTGACACGGCTTCTAAAAATCACCATGAATTGGGTTTTAGTTTACTATATATAATTCAATATTTCGTTGTTCTAATTTTTTTTTTTAATATTTTATGTTGGGTATATTTTAACGGTAATACATGTTATCAACAAAAATTAATGGACCAATGAGTATAATTCTGGAGCCATTAAAACTTTTTATACAATAGATTATTTAAATCTATAAAATAATAATAAATATGGTCATTTTCAAATAAATTGACAATTATATCATTGATATTAATAAAAAAAATTTGTAATACTTATGAATAATACATAATACTCTATTAATGAATATTTATATTACAATATATTAATAATTATACATGTAAATACTTTAAAGTTTTCCTACATTTATTATTATTTTGGGTGAATAGTACATCCAATACAATTTCTCTTTTTTATATTGAATTTCAAATTAGCAATTAGTAATTTAATAATCAAAACTTATAACTTCATCTAAAAATAGTGTTGAATTAAAAAAATGGATTCATTTTAACAAAAATATTATTGATATATTATACTAATTTTATGAACATAATTGCATCTAACAAATAAAAAATAATATTCTAATAAGATGATGAAAGCTTGCCTTTTATAGTTGGACACCCACCAAAACATACCACAAGGCAAAGAAATTTCTACATAAATTGGTAGGAAAATAAAATTTGGCACCTACAACATGCCAGTTTGGTTTGGATTTTTCTTTTTGAAAAAAATGACTTTTTAATTTTATATCAAGCCACTTGAATCACTACAAAATTGTAAATTAAAAGTTTGAGTTTAAAATTTCAAGATACATAAATAAGGATACAAAAACTCTAAAATAAAACTATAAATAGAGGGCACAACTACCCTCAAATAATATAAGAGTCAAATAGTAATTTTCAAATTTAAATTCGTGACCAGAATTAAAACAGACAAGATAATTAACTGCGTCATTGACCCACATCAGTGTCACAAGTTTGAGTCCGAAAATCGGTATTTGTCTCCCCTCTCTGAATATGTACTAAAAAAAACTGCATCATTGACCCTCAATCATTATCTATTTTGCTAATAAGTTAAAAAAAGGCCATATTTTCCTAATCTATCCCAATATTTAGTTGGCAAGGTATTATAAGCTAGGAGGTAGATTATTCTATTTTTGTTTTATATATATTAGAATATTTGAATTTAAGTTCTAAATAGTTAGGTTACGTAGAATGTACTTGTTGAAGATTCAAAAAGGAGAATTATTTGAAACTTGAAAAAGGGGAAAGGAAACCCAAAAACTTCCCCACTTTGTTGAGTGCAAGAAATTGCAATAACACAAAATAATTATATTTTAAGATTAACCTGAACTAAAGTTAGGATTTATTTTTAGTCCAATAATAATTGATGTGGTTAGTTAAAAAGAGAGATCTAATATATTAGTATAATAAAATATAATTTTTTCAAATATATATTGGGTGAGAGAAACACAACCCTATATAAATGAAATTATGACTTCCAAATTTAAATGTCATCATCACCAACTCTTTTAGGGTGTGTTTGGGCCCCCGTTTATGTAAACGGCCGAGTTGGTTATAATAACCCAACCGGTGTTTGCCCCACCGTTTATTATAAACGGCACATACCTACCTAAACTCGCGTGCGGGTTTATCTAAACCCTACGTGCCTTTATTATCTACACCTTACATATATTACTTTTTGTTACATAACCAGCTCCCCAAACACCGTTTATCATAATCTCTGTTATAATAAATTGCCCCTCAAACACCATTTATAATAACCTACCGTTTATCATAACCCACCGTTTATCATAACCTTCCGTCTATAATAACCAAACCGGTGCTCCAAACGCACCCTTAGTTTTAGGTGGGAGAGACTGAACTATTGCTCTTTTAATTTTAATTAAATAATATTAAATAAAAAATATATGATTAAAGTGAAAAATTAGGATTTATAACCTTTTAATAGTGAGTTTAAGAATAGATTCAATGAAATAAACTATTTATTCATTTTTCATTTTAAATCAAAGACAAACGACATCAGCAATTTATCTAAAAAAAAACGCATCAACAAACTAAATAGAAACTTATTTATAGACGTTTTAAAAAAGTACACACTTGCAAAAATTTCATAAAAATATATTTAAAGAGAAGAAAAAAAAAAGTCATATTTTAACAATTTAAAGGGGCCGTTTTTTAAAATTAGACTCGTACTTATCGAAATTTATTATTAAAAAAATAGAGTTTTTCAATCTATTTAAAAAAAAAAGTCTTTAAAAGACAATCCTCATAGAAATAAAAGAAAAATCTTCATATAATTTTTTTAGTTAATATTGTTGAATTATTAAAAAAATATAAAAGGTGGAAGTATTAATTAGAAAATCCATTATTCTGCAAAATTAAAAAAAGGAAAAAGACAAAAAGAAAACGCTTTTGAAAACGAAACGTTAAAGAAAATGGGGTATAAATGACAGAAAAGTCCCTATAAGGAAAATAAATTACGAGAGTAGCATGGAGGGAATTTAAAACTATTAATTTTCATATAACTACCAATAGTAGAAGAAAAAGTCAGTTGCAGAGAATTAGTGGCGGCTGAGCAGTCAACTTCCGGTCAAACCAAATATCCCCAAATTCCAATTCCAATTCCAATTCCCAAATCTCCATCTTCTCAAAATCAAACCCAAATTCTTGTTCTTGTTCAACCCAGATCCAGATTCTGCAAAAAAACTCGACCCATCATGTTTTTCTGCTAAGAAAACCAACAAACCCCAATTGGGTTTTGTGGGTTTTTGAGTTTTTCATCGATTGTTCATCGTTTTTGTTCAATGGGTTGCGCCACTTCAAAGCTCGACGATCTCCCGGCGGTTTCGCTCTGTCGTGAGCGCTGCAATTTCCTCAACGAAGCGATTCTGTTTCGCCACTCCTTTGCCGAGGCTCACGCCGCGTATCTTCTATCTCTCCAATCCGTTGGGAAATCTCTGCACGGTTTTATCGAACCGGGTTTTGTGTCTTCTTCTTCGCCTAAGCTCGAGCTTCCATCTCAGAGAAAAGGGGAAGCTTCTATTTCCCCTGTTCATCGTTTGTCTCACTCCAATTCCGACTCTCACATCCATTTGGCATCTGATTCCGACGATGATTCCAGTTCTCTTCACCATTCCGATCACTCTTCGCCTTTGCATCCGACCCACGACGACAATTTTCAGTTTCACGATGGGGGTTTTGTGCAGCTGAATTATATGCAGAACAGAGCTATGCCGTCGGTGGTTCATCAACAAGCGCCGGTCAATTCAGAGAGGGTTTATCATATGGGTGAATCTTCTTCTTCTTCTGCTGCTGGTTATGGTTATTACCCTAATTCTTATTCGAATGTTGAATCTAACCCTTATCCGAATAATGGGTATTCTAATTTTAGCGGTGGGTATGGCGGTGGATACGGCGGTGGGTATGGCGGTTATGGGGGTATGTCGAGTATGCAACCTCCGGCTTCATCGTCGAAGCCGCCACCGCCGCCTCCGTCTCCGCCGAGAGCCTCCGCTTGGGATATCTTTAACTTCTTCGAGACGCCGGCGGTGACTAATTACTACGGCTCCTACACGCCGGGAAGGGATCCGAGGGAAGTGAGAGAGGCTGAGGGAATTCCTGAATTGGAAGATGTACGGTTTTACCAACCGGATGTTGTGAAGAAGGTTCATGGTGGGCAGAAGATGGCTGAGGATGGCGGTCGAATGCACTTGAATCGGGCCGTGGACGAGAACTTGAATGTCGCTGCGGGCTCGGCTTATCAGGCAAAGCCTGCTGCGGCGGTTGACGATGCAGTGAGAGTTGTTGTTGATAAGAAGGTTGTGGACAAGGACAAGAAAGTGGAGGAAAATGGAAATGTAGCTCCTGTTGCTGCTACTGCTGCTGCTGCAGCATTCAAAGGGGGAGCTGCTGGTTCAAGGGATGTTTATGAGGTTGTGAGAGAAATTGATGTTTTATTCAAGAAGGCCTCTGAGTTTGGAGATGAAATTGCCAAAATGTTGGAGATGGGGCAGCTTCCTCATCAGCGAAAACATGGTATAACTTCCAATGTGTCCCTTTTTTCTTGTCTTTCATTTTAACTTTTAAGTCTCTGTGAAATTAGATGTGTGTTGTAAATGTAAAGTTAATGTTGTTTATGGGGTTTTTGTTTTCTAAGATATTGATGGAGTTTTATCTTTATCAGCATTCTCGGCGCGCCTGCCAGCGTCACTAAGGAGGTCCAAGTCTTCTGCTCAGCCCACCATTGCCGAAGTCGTTTTCGTCGAAGATATGGGGATGATATCTGGAAATCTCTCTTCTACTTTGAAGAAGTTGTATATGTGGGAGAAGAAGCTTTATCTTGAAGTGAAGGTAATATATGTTCTTCCTCTTTGTGCTTGATTTAAGCTATTTTTATTGATACAATTGTTTAAGCCCCATTAGATTTTTTATTTTTGAGTTTTGAAATTTAAACTTATTTTAAATCTAATTTCCTATAAAATGGTTCATGTTTCTTTAAGAAAGTACGTTAATGCTAACCATATATCAAAAACCAATTTTGGTTTGGGTTTAAAAAATATAGGGAAGACTTAGATATCAAAATAAGAAAAGGTGAACTAGTTGTTGTAGGCTTAAATTTCAAAAACTAAAAACTAAAAACTAAATGGTTACCAGATGGAGTCTTAGAAATCTTTGCTCTCTTTTATCATTAAAGGAAAAAAAAAAATCTGTTTATTTTTTCAACCTCTACATCTTATGATATGGCGTCGGAGCTTTGTTGATGTTTAAATGCAAAGAAAATATTTGTACTCTGAACCGTTTGCATTTGAATTTTGTGTTTAGTGGCTTGGTTCTACGAATATGTGCTTTTATTTACATAGGTAGCGAATTTTATGTCTCGTACTCGTATCTAAAATTTAGACTTTTAAGTTCATTAGTATGATGGTTGGAGTTCATGTTAGGCGAACATAGTACACTAAAATGTAGCAAGATTAGGAATTAGGATCCAGAGATATCTGAACTCTATTGTTCTCTTACCATCTTTACTGAAATTTTTTATGTTCATACATTTCTCTAGAGAGAGGAAAAGATGCGGCTGACGCACGAGAGGAAGCGCCATCAGCTGAAACGTTTACACGAAAGAGGTGCTGAGGCCACGAAAGTGGAGACCACTCAAACATCCATAAATACCTTGTCGACGAACTTGAAAATTGCGATTCAGGTTGTTGACAAGATTTCTGAGACAATAAATAAGATCAGGGATGAAGAACTCTGGCCACAAGTGAATGAACTGATTCAAGGGTGCGTGAATTCTTCAATTCTTTGTTTGTTTTACTTCTAATATCGATATTGCATGTCATTCAAAAGCGTTATTTTCTGTTCTTGAATTGGATGATTACAATTTCAACGATTATTCCCTTAGTATGATGATGTGGATGCACGAAAACTTTTTCTTACATTAGTCTTCTTAGAGAATTCGTTAGTTCTTAATGGTTTTGGATATTTCTGATTGGTGATGAGCTGCCGTTCTTCTCCATACTTTTCATCATCTAGCGCCAGTTTCGATGGTATTTACTCGGCATACGAGTTCTTCCTTCCAGATGTGTAGCTGATTCATGATATCCCTTGGATATGCAAGCCCTACCTTTTTAGGATTTTAAGTTGGATGTTCAATTTTTTTAGAGCTTCATCAATCTCTTTGTAAAAGAGACTACCCAAAACCACTATAACACTTTTATCTTAATCTTAAAAAAAAGTAGATATTTCTGAAGTATATCACTTTTCAATGCTTGTTGAGATAATGTTATTATGTCGCTGTAATTTTTCCTGTTTCATTTGCTCAATCATTAAACGTGGAATGCATCTTGATTGCAGGTTAACCAGGATGTGGAAAGGTATGCTGGAATGCCATCATGCTCAGTTTCAAGCGCTTAAAGAATCGCGCGGTTTAGGCTATATTAGACCTGGAGGAAAGCCTAGTGATCTCGATCTTCGAGTGACTTTGCTACTCGATCACGAGCTTATTAGCTGGACAACTAGATTCTCGAGTTGGATAGGTGCCCAGAAAAATTTTGTGAGATCCTTGAATAATTGGCTTCTTAAATGTCTCTTGTATGAGCCTGAAGAAACAGCTGATGGAATCGTTCCTTTCTCACCCGGCAGGATTGGCGCACCGCCCATTTTTGTAATCTGCAATCAGTGGTCACAAGGCCTGGACAGATTCTCTGAGAATGATGTAGTTGATTCTATGCACGTGTTTGCAAAGAGAGTGCTTCAAATATGGGACCATGACAAGAAAGAAGTGCGTCAAACGATGGTAACAAACAAGGATCTCGAAAAGAAAGTGAAAAAGATCGACAGAGACGACCAAAAGTTGCAGAAAAAGATTCAGGCATTAGACAAGAAGCTGGTTCTGGTAACTGAACATGTGCAACGGGATGGCATTAGCAATAGCAACCTGCAGACAGGTTTGCAATCCATTTTTGAGGCCCTTGAGAGGTTTGCATCCGACTCCATGCAAGCGTACGAGGAGCTTTTGCAACGAAGCGCAGAAGAAAGTGCCAAGACAAGAGCATGAAGAAGATTCCTTGTTTCTCGTGATTCGAATCATACCAGCAGACTACCATTGACAACACCATTGAAGAGTTTGTCGCCCCAGTTCGTATGCCAACTCGAACTCGTCCATATTACTCAGGCGCCAACATGACTACGTTGCAGACCGCGCGGGCACTAGATATCACATTTGAAATGGCAGTCGCTGTCACATTCTAACTCAGCACAAAGAAGGTGTTTGCGGATCAAATTTTGCCAGACTCAACCTTTCGGTTTCTCGGTACAAGGTTAAGAAAGTCATGGCTACCGATCGAGGCAGACGATATACAATGAAGGATTCAAGCGAAATCTGAGCTCATTAAGGGAGCTGGGGATGGTATTATAACATCTAGTTCATATTATTTTTTGGTTTAGTTGTTTATGCATACAAAGATTTTGCCTTTTGGGGTTTGTAGTGTAAAGAAATTAAGATGAAATGAAAAAAAAAAAAAAAAGTTATTTTTGGACAGACAAATCATGAGTCACGGGAGCTTACGAAAAGGAAAAACTGGGAGCTGTAATGTAACGAGTCTGTCTTGTCTCTCAATTATTTGATGGTTTTATGTTGTTGTTTTGAATACAGACAACACAAAATCAAATCTTGTTTGGTTTTGGAATAATCTCCAACTTCATTTTTTCAACTTTTCAAACCTAGACAGGCTGGTTATCGAAATTTTAGCTTCATCTATTAAGACATTTAGACTCCGTTTGATAACTATTTCGTTTTTCATTTTTTGTTTATAAAATTTAAGCTTATTTCTATTTAAATTTCTTATCATATATTCTATCTTTCGTACGATGTATCCATATTTCTTTTAGAAAATAAGTGAATATTAACCAAATGTATAGAACAAAAATAAGTTTTTGGATGCCACTTTTTTTTGTTTCCAAATTTTGGTTTTGTTTATTAAAATATAGGTAAGATGTAGATATTCAAATAAGGAAAAATATATTATAAGGTAGTTGTTGTGGACTTAAATTTCATAAACAAAAAAATGAAAAATAAAATGGTTATTAAACGGGGGTTTAGTTTTCTCTTTTTTTTTAGTTCAGCAACCTAATAATTCGAATTTATGATTTCTTAATCGTGAACTTACATTTATGTTCATTAAACTTGTTCTTATTAATTTTGAAGAAAATGTTGAAGTCAAGTGAATAGTAGCATCTTTTAAATAATTAAGTTTGAGATTGTTGCAACAAATAATTGCTTATTAACAATTGTTTTTTAGATAGATATCTTAGGATATGCCAAGATATTTTGAATAGTTTAATCATAAAAATACTTTGAAATTTTATTTCTTAATATAAAAAAAAAATCATTTTTTATTCAATTAAAGTACTAAAACTAAAATGGTATTAAAAAGATAAAATATTTTTTTGTTCTTTAAGTTTTGAGCATAATTTTTATTTACTTCTTAGGTTTAAAATGTTATATTTATGTTTATGACTTTCAAGTTTTGGTTCATAAGTGTAAAATTAACACAAATGAAAAAAAAAGAAGATAGTATTAATAAAAAAATTATGATAAATTTATAGGTAAAATCTTGAAATTTGAGGATCCTTAGGAAACTAAAATCAAAATCTTTTAAAATAAAAGTAGAGTTAAAAAAAAATAAAAAATAAAAAACACAACATTTCAAAATTTAGAAAGGAAGCTTAAAAAAAAATCTATACTAAAAATTTATGAAACAAATACGTATTTTCCCCTGGAAAATAAATATTTTCAAATGTAAAAAGAAATAAATGTTTTCAATATTTGAAAGTACAATATTTGGAAGAACATTTGATTTTTTTTTTTTTTTTTTTTGTGTGAAATGGCATTTAAATAGAAAAAAGAAATTCAATCGTACGAAAAATAAAATGTGGTGGCATAGTTTTATAAGACAGCTGAAATATTCCAACCATGTTTGAATTTTGAAAATAGCAATCTTTCTCAATGCCTCTAATTTTGGATTATTTTTCCAACCTCTTTCAAATTAGTACTGATCTTCACGTTTCATCCTAATTATCTAGCTAATTCCAATTATACTCTCTTTTTTTTCAATTAGTACCAATTTTTTTCCATAAGTTTTTTTTTTGGGGAATAAATAGTTTCTTCATTAAATATAATTTTAAAAAAAGACGTTAAGTGGTCAATGAAGTCAGATAATCTTATCGAGTCAGGGGAAAAAAGAATAAACGTGTAATATTTTTGAACCTTAAAACAAATCTCTTTGACAAAAAAAAGTCAAACAAAAGAATGGATTTAGGTTGTAAAAAGACTTCCTTCATAATATTAGCAACTTCTTTGTTATAAATTATGTTCTATGTTATTAAAAAAAATATATTATAGATAATGGTTTTCTCGGTTGTTGATTTTTTCAAATGAAAATTTAGTTGAGCTAATTACTTTATACGAAAATTTTCAATACTAATTATGAAGGAGAGAAGAAGAAACTAAGAATATTTATAAATAAATAATTAGGTAAACAATGAAATACTTTGTTCGTTACTATTTCATGCTTGAGCTCGAATATTATTACAAAGTTGAGTTGGATGAAAGAGTAAGACTTTCAAAATGATTGCTTCTTTTATATCATTATAATACTTATAACACGTTGATAAAAAAAATAAAACATTTAAATTTTAAAATGTATATAGGAGGTAACATTATTTTTTTTAAGAGAAATATTTGCATGCTACTTTGACAGTGTCTATATGGTACTTCAAAAAAAAAAAAACAGTCTATATGCCAAAATCCGAGTCATTAATTTTGTTTATAATTTTGATGAATAATTTTTGAAAGAAAAAGAAAAAAAATTGGTCACTTAAATTTAACCACATAAGTGATTGCATACTGTTAAGACAACATGTAAATATTTTTCTTTTTTTAATATATAAAAGATGAAAATTTCTCTTCTAAAAATGGAATGAGTATAAACCTTTAAATCTCGGTAATGATAAAAAAATTTAAAAGTAAAAGTGAGTGGTTTTTTTAGAACATATTCTCACATTTATACTTATAATATAAATGAGATTTTTTTTATATTTATTTTTTTAAAAAAATTAAATACATGTTTTTATTGTTTAATATGATAATTTAGTTTATACTCTCTTCCAATTATACTAAAAGAAATGAAAATTTTGAAAATAATCCCACCATCATATCTCCCATTATTTAATATAAAAGTTATTGATGAAAGGCAAAAAATATATGATTGCACCATTAAGAATACAAAATTCATATACCTTTTTACCCCATTACTTTTAAATATAATACAGGTAAAAAAAGGGAGTGTTTTCGAAAGCTCGAGCAACTTATATTAACAAAACGAACCATTATTTCTCAAAAAAAAAAAAAAACGAACCATTAGTTTGAAAATCAAATTAAAAGTTCAATTCTAATTTTGTAAGAAATAAAAATTAAAATATGAAACTCATTAAAAGTTTCTAATGATGAGTGAATAATATATGTTAAAATATATATTAGGCAGGAGAATTAAAAACAATCATTGCATCATATTTTAAAATTCTCAAAGGAATGATGGTGTTTTAAAATTTGAAAAAAAGAACCAACATTAACAAAGTCTATTAAATAAGTCAATGAGTTTGATTTTGATGAATAAAATAACACCAATTAGAAAAATAAATCAATAGAAAACAAGGTAAACTTATGTGCAGAAGATCCAAATAAATATGACATATAAGTATTCTATAAAGATCTATAGTATTTTTTTTTGTACTAAACTTTTTTCTATAATTGATTCTCAACTCTTGAGTGGGTGTGTGAATCTAATTCTCCAAGTTTGAATAAGCTAAAGATGCTTTTTATTTATTTATTTATTTTTATTCCATAGTTCATACAAGTGTGAACAATTCATAAGCTTTGAGGTTTGACCTCCCCTCCTACCTAACCATGTTTTTTTTACAAAAATGGTGGGCAATTTAAATTAAATATAAAAGTAAAAATAAAATTCATAACCATGACATTAAATTGAATTACGAATAATAAAAATGACTATTCTACGGCTCTTTTAAAATGGTACAAAATATGTTAATGATTATGTTTTTTTTTTAGATTATAATAATTGAGAGTGGAGGACTCGAACTCAAGACATATAATCATTAGGCATACACGAATGTCGCTGAACAACTGCTGGTTAGAACTAATGATTATATGAAGTTCATTTAAATATCCTAAAAACGAAAACTTTAGCATATTTAATATAGTGAATGTTGGGATTGGGAAGAAGACCGAATTAAGTGAAAGCAGCCGATTTTGTAGGTAATCGAATTCCGGCTGATTTTTAAGAACAGTTTGTGGGATTGAATGAACGGAACGTAAGAAAAGAACGGCTCTTTCTCTTTATTACCGTTCATCCAAACACACACACTCACCAAAAAACGTCATAGTCGCAAATTCCCAGAAATTACAGCTTCTCTCTTTTCTTTTGTGGTTCTTTTCAAAAGTTGCTTCCCCAGCTAGCAAATATTCTTCCATTTTTCCTCTTTTTCTTTTTTATTTTCCCCCCAATTCGCTCTGTTCTTCGCTTTCCCCTCTTCTCGAACTGCGTTTTCAAAAGGGTTGTGCCCAAAATTTTTTTATGGGGTGTTGTTTATCCTCCTTTTTGACAGAAACCCACCCGGAAAAGGTTCAAACCCAGCAGCCTGCGCCACCGTATGTCGAGGTTGAGCCGCCGCCGCCGCCTGCCGTTGGACCCGAACTCACGGTCGCGGTTGCGGCGGCCGGAGACGCGGTTTCTAGTTTCTCTGAGTTTTCGTTCTCGGACCTTAAGGCGGCCACCGACAATTTCAGCCCCAACTTCATAGTTTCTGAGAGCGGCGAGAAGGCTCCGAACATTGTGTACAAAGGCCGCCTTCTCAACCGCCAGTGGATCGCCGTTAAGAAGTTTACCAAGGTGGCTTGGCCCGACGCCAAGCAATTTGTGGTACTTTTCTCTCAAGAATTTGATTGTGTTTTTGGTGTTTTCTTTGAGTTTTTGCGAATGGATTTGTGGAATTTCATTGTGTTTTGTTTGAGTTTGTATGGTTTTGCAAATGGGGTTTAAGAATTTGATTGTGTTTTGGGGTTTTTGTTTGAGTTTTTTCTGATTTTGCAAAATGGGGTTTAAGGAATTTGATTGTGTTTTTGGTGTTTTCTGTGAGGTTTTGCTGATTTTGCCAATGGGGTTTGTGGAATTTGATTATGTTCTGGTGTTTCTGTATGAGTTTTTGCTGATTTTGTAAATGGGGTTTGTGGAATTTTGGGGGATTTTTTAGGAAGAGGCTTCTGGAGTTGGGAAGCTAAGGCATCCAAGGTTTGCGAATTTGATAGGCTACTGCTGCGATGGCGATGAGAGGCTGCTTGTTGCAGAGTACATGCCCAATGATACTCTTGCAAAACACTTGTTCCACTGTATGTTTTGTTCTTCTTTTTTTTGAGTTTGATTGTAATCAACAACTTTACTTGTTTTGCTTGAAGTGTATAAGCTGACATTTAGCATCGTAGATTATAATGGAGCTAATTCTCCCCTGCAAATTGTGTGTCTAATCTCTAACTTTTTGGCTCGAGTCTTGATTGTGTTTATTTATGGGGGTGGCATGTTTACTAGCTCTAATAGAATGAAACTATTGGGGATGTGGATATAGTTCCATGTCGGTTAGAAGTGGGGAAGATCTTATTAGGGATGAGGTGAAACCGAAAGCTAAATTACTTCGGTTAGGCTCGAAGTGGATTTTATCATACTGTTGTTGAGTTATGAGGAAGTTGGTTGTTCTAATAATAACTGCAATGACCTTGTAAGGCTATCACATTTCCATATTAGTATTAGTTTGAAAGGGTAACATTTTGAATTATGAGATGCTTAGTTGTAGGTGCTGCTTATGGTTAAATTGTGCATGTAACTATGTAAGGTTGAATGAGCTTGCTATTTTCTTTTCTTTTCTTTTTTGATGAATAAGTTTGTTGTTTTCTCAACTTTCTATTGAAACTTTCTGATAGGGGAGAATCAAACCATTGAGTGGGCCATGCGGTTGAGAGTTGCTTTCTATATTGCTGAAGCCTTGGAATATTGTACCACGAAAGGCCGTGCTTTGTACCATGATTTGAATGCTTATAGAGTTCTTTTTGATGAGGTATCATTTTCACTAATTGGGATCCATTTGTAGTTTTTGATGGAGGTTTATCTTCATATGATAACTCTCTTTTGTAGGGTGGCGATCCGCGTCTTTCATGTTTTGGATTGATGAAAAACAGCAGGGACGGTAAGAGTTACAGTACAAATCTGGCCTACACACCACCCGAGTACTTGAAAAATGGTACTTTGATGTTTATCTTTTGCTTGATGTAAAAAATCTAGTATTTTTTGTGGGTCAAAAAGTTAGATAGCAACAATAAAGCTCATTTTTCATGTTTTGTTTTGAGCTACCTTTATAAATTAGCTAGTTTTTCAAGTGTTGTTCTTCACTTTGATTTATCTATTGTAGGAAGGGTAACCCCTGAAAGTGTTATTTATAGCTTTGGTACTGTCCTCTTGGATCTTCTAAGTGGCAAACACATTCCTCCAAGTCATGTAAGTAGCCAATTTTTGAAAAAAAAGAAGAGGAAATTCTACATGCAACAATGTATGCTTGTATGTTTATCTTCTTTATTTCCTCTTTTTTTTTAATAATTTAATAATTTTTATTTTTATCAGATCAGTTGTATGAGAAAGTTTACATTTTATGATCTTATTACGGGGAGATTGAGTCTTGGATAGGGAATGATATTGGTGAAGTGCTTCTAGTGCCCAATAAACTTCTTTTCTTGATTCTTTTGAATTCAATTCAATTTCGCTCTTGCTCGGATGTGGAGTCATGGTTATTGTTCGGCCACTCTCTCATCTCCTAGACTAGGGATTTATTCACTCCATGCTTTAGTTTCAAAGTGAATGGTATTATTATATCTTGTACTCTTATAAAACCTTATTACATAATAGGCCTAATTACATATTTGACCGATGGTCGATGACGCAGTTGGTTATCTTGTTTGGTATTAGTCCATTTCAACTCCACAATCACGAGTTTGTGCCCGGAAATCGGTATTCGGCTCTCATGTTATTTGAGAGCAGTTGTGCCCTCTATGTAGAGTTTGTTAGACCCCCTTTCTCCAATTTGTACTAAAAAAAAAAGAAAAAGAAAGAAACCTAATAACATATTTTGTCTAGGTTTTGGGGGCTTTGCCCCTGAGCCCCCACCCCATGGTCGTGGTCCTCACCCTTGGGACCCCAATTTGCCATGAGACTTTGACTTACTGATTAGGCACCAAGACCCCCGCCTTAGTAATCGTGGGGCAACAAACAATGCATATCTCAACATTTTCATTATTTACTCGAAATATGATTCAATTGCCATTAGCATGTTCCATTGTCATATAAAAACCTCCTTATGAGAAAAATTAGAAGAACTTTTGTTCTAATCTTTTGGAGTATGTTAGTAGGAACTGCATGTTCTTAGCTCTCTTACTTGTATGGTTCTGTTATAAGAAATTTAATCTTTATGTTACGTTAGTTTGATAAAATACATTTGTTTATACAGGCTCTTGATATGATTCGAGGAAAGAATATCATTCTCTTAATGGATTCACATTTGGAAGGAAAGTTTTCTACCGAGGACGCAACTGTGGTCGTTAATCTTGCTTCTCAATGTTTACAATACGAACCTAGGGACAGGCCTAACACAGAGGATCTTGTTTCAACTCTTGCTCCCTTGCAAAATAAATCAGATGTAAGAAACTTTGCTTGCTCCTTCAGGCCAATCTTTTCTATATTTTCTGACACTGCCTCATATTTCATTTTCTAGTCCTTCCCATCCTTAATGCAGTAATATGAACTAGTTATAGAAATAGTATTCAGTCCATCTTTCAATTTGTAGAAGAATCTTGTTGTTCAAAATTTAAGGTTGCTTAGCATGCCTATCAATATATATCGTTTCTTTTTTCCAAAAGAAATTTAAGGTTAAATCATAAGTTTAGTCGTTGAACCTTCGAGTTCTTATCAACTGTCAAATACGTTCTTAAACTTTAAATTGTGCCTAAGAGGTCTTTGCCTAAGAGGTTCCTTATCTTTAAAAAGTTTATGTATAAAAACTTCCCTTTCTTTGTTGTATCTCTTAAGTCATAAAGTCTCCAACTTTTGTGTGTAATAGGTACCTATTTGACATTTAAAAAATAAATCACAAACGTTTGAACTCCAACTATTTAAGAGAGAATCATAATTGTAGTTATGAAATATGTCTACGATTATTTCTTATAAATAAAAAGAAAGTTTAGGGTTCTATTAGAGATCTTTAAAGCTTAAAGACCTATTATCTCTGAGGGATGGCGCAATTGGTCGAAGTTTTGGGGGCTTGAAGGTATGCTCCCTCAAGATCCCAGGTTTGAGACCCATTTCTATTAATTTGTACCACTAATTATGTCTCAAACTCATTGGCTTAAACTTTTGGGTTGATCGGTGATTTAAAAATAACTCAACGTATAGTTTAGGGACGGGCCAATGGTGCTCCCGTTTTCGGGTTATAAAAAAAAATCATTTAAGACTATTATGCACAAAGTTGATGATCGATGGTCTTATTATATACATTTTAAATCTTAGGGATCTATAAGACTCAAGCGCGAAATCTCAAATTTAATTAGCTCACTGCAACTTACTTTATGCCTTGGCTGTAGATGTTGTCTTTGAAGATGTTACAATGCTGTTTCTAACCGTTTGGCGGTTTCTACCAGACAGTAGGTTGAATATGTTTGAATAACATAGGATAAAACAAGTATTTAAGAAAATTCGATAATATACTTACCATGATACTATGGGCGTCTGTAGGTTCACTCTTATGTCATGCTTGGGATAAAGAAACAGGAGGATGCCCCAATGGCCCCAGTAGCCCCGATAGCCCCAATAACCCCGCAACGACCCTTATCGTCAATGGGTGAGGCCTGTTCAAGGATGGATCTCACTGCAATTCATCAAATCTTGGTAATGACGCACTACAGAGATGATGAAGGAACTAATGAGGTTCGTGTCGTTTACTCGAACTCCCTTTATAAGATAAAAGTAACCCGATTATATGAGCAGGAAGGATTTATATGTCCCATGTCATTCAATTGTTTCAGTTATCTTTTCAAGAGTGGACACAACAGATGAGAGATATGCTCGAGGCAAGAAAGCGCGGGGATTTTGCCTTTCGGGACAAAAACTTCAAAGGTGCAATTGACTGCTATTCTCAGGTATTTATCGAGCCCTGTCATAAACTTACAGCATTGCAGTTGTTTTGAGCTTTTTCTCTTGTACTTTCCTGTATTTACGCCGTGTGTTTATCTGTCACGACTACAATCTTGCACTTTGACTTGAACGACTTGTGGTGAGATGACTTTTGTGGCTCTAAATTTCGCTTCTTTGCAGTTCATAAATGTAGGAACGATGGTCTCCCCGACTGTGTTTGCCCGACGCAGCCTATGCTATTTGTTATGCGATCAACCCGATGCTGCACTTCGTGATGCAATGCAAGCACAATGTGTGCACCCAGACTGGCCCACATCCTTCTACATGCAATCGGTTGCACTTGCGAAGTTGGATATGCAGAAAGACGCCATCGACATGTTGAACGAAGCATCTGCATTGGAAGAGAAGAGGCAACGAGGCGGGCGATGATCAATGATAATGAACTCAACATTGTTGTAATTACAAGCATACTTCTGCTGTTTGTTGCTGAGGCTACCACAATTTGTATAAAGTGTGAGCTGGTAATTTTCTCTCTGTGAACTACTTAAATTTAACTTGATTGTTGTTCATGTCAATCGAAGGGGGCTTGTAAATTCCTATAAAGTACAAATTAATCACAATGGTGTTCAACTTGAAGTTAGACAAAACAATACTTCATATGAATTTTTTAGACATGTCTGGTTATTTTCACACCCAAGTTTATTGTTGTCTTTCAAATGTTGGGCCAAACATTAAATAAGAGAGAGATACACACACAAAGGGTTCACTTTCAGCAGTATGTAACAAAAGGGCTCCATGTCCTTCCCCAAAATTCCCCTTTTCTTGATCATTCATATGGTGTAATAGTTTTTTTTTAGTTGATATAATTAAATTTACTCAAGTTGAGGTTAAGTTTTTGCGTTAAATGGTGATTTAACATAATTCAACATGGTATCAAAGTAGGAAGTCTTAAATTTAAGTCCTTGCCAAGTCGTTTCCTCTCTGATTAATTTAACAAAGTTCTATCAGAGCAGGAGGTCCTAAATTTAAGTAATTGCCAAGTCGTTTCCTCTCCGATTAATTCAACAAAGTTCTATCAGAATTGATATAAATAAGTACATAACTTTTTCTTTAACACAAGATTATATCTTTTTTTTAGTTATTAAATTGTACATAATGCCATAAAATTCTAATTGATATAATATGGCATTATTGTAAGTAAAGATTTATGGATCAAATGTTTTCACGTTTCATATTATTTAATATTCTATAAATTTTTTTACAACTAAATATAGTTGGATTAAATGTTTTGTAAGACAAGAAAGTTGATTTGATGCTCACAAATATAAAAATATATATGTTAAATAATTTTAGGTCATGTACTTTTGAATTTCATTCTATTTTAATTTTTTTTATACTTTTTTTAATACGATAATATTTGAGAATTGTGGCAATGATGACTTGTTAACTAAGTTACTTTTAATAAAGTAAATTTGTTGTAGATACCAAATTTTAGCATGGACATATATTTTTTTAAAACTAAAAAATCGAAATTTAGCTCCACTATATTTGAAAGTAACCATGCGCGTCTTTAAGCCAATCATTAGAAGATATCGAAAGAATAAAGACACCAAATGTGTCTACAAATTAATGTAATAGGTTTACATCCTTATTATAATTATACCACTTTATTAAAAATATTTCATACGTAGCAAAAAATATATATTTTTTGAAGTTGTACATAGTAAAATATTTTAATTTTCATTGTTTTCAATCAATTTTGCTTGATTGTTTTTTATCCTTTTAATTTGATGGAAGTCATCAATTTTACTCTATTGAAATCATCATTTTTTTGAGGTTTGATTGAAATCATGAATTATATTTTTGCTATATTTAAAATTTTCTTAATAATTTGACCTTGAAAGATTTTTTTTATTCATGAAAAATAACCGTCTATAAAACTTTAAATTGATTCTTTTATTAGATTTTTGTTCTTTTCAAAAGTACAAGTCTTTTTTCTGTAAAATTTCGGGAATATGGTAATGTTGTATATAAAAATTGTTAATATTTATAAGTAAGAGAATTCAAATGTAATCAAACATTTATTTTAACGGTTTGTGGTTTGAATCTCTCAATTATTTATTATATGAGAAAAAAAAAATTGATGGAAAATTAAGGTATTGTTCTATAACTATTTGGTTTTTTATTGTTGGTTTTTGAAATCTAAGTATATTCTTATTCAAACTTATTACCATGTGTTCCACATTTCCTATCATGTATCCACCATTTCTCAAGAAAGTATGTGAATACTAATTAACTTTTAAAATAAAAACAAAACTATGACCCTATCTTTTGTTTCTAGTTTTTCATTTTTGATTTTTCGCTTAAAAAAATAAAAATCATATATGTTTGATAACTCATTTTAGTTTTATGTTTTTAAAAGTTAAAAACACAAAAACATGGTTGATAACAGTTTTTTGTTTTTAAGTATCACATTTTGTTTTTATTTTTTTAGTTTTTTACTATTTATTTTGGTTTTTTTCATACTTTTTTTTAAACAAAAACTTATTTTTAAAAACTACTTTTTTTAGTTTTTAGAATTCTTTTAATATTTTTAAAATTTTAAAAACAAAAATCAAAATTGGTTATCAAACAAACTTGTTTTTTAAAAAAAGTAAAAAGAAAAAACAAAATGGGTATCAAATATGTTACTTTTTTTGTTTTCAAATTTTGGTTTAATTTCTAAAAATATAGATAAGATAATATCTAAGTAAAAAAAAATATATGATAAAATAGTTATTGTAAACTTAAATTTTAAAAACAAAAAATCAAATGTTATCGAATAGAGCCTAAACTTTTGGTTCGTATGATGAAAAACTAAAATATAATGAAAAATAGAGATGTTCAGGATAGGAATGATCTTTTTGTTTTCGTCCCTGCCACCAAATATAATCTTCTTCTGCTTGAAATTCATCGTTGGGATCGGGGTGAGATTTTTCTCAAAAAAACTTTTCTTGTTTAATTTTTTTTTCTTTATTTTTCATAATAAAGAATTAATTTTTCATGAAAAAAATTATATTGAATTTTTTAGAAGCATTAAAAAAAATCATTTAAATACATATTTCTGCAATAGAAATATTCTATAAGATTGAATGGGCAATTAAAAATTGTAAAAAGAGGGAAAAAAAATGTAAATTAGGCCGGTAATCAAAATTTGTCCCTTCTTCTTTTCTTTTTTTTTTTGAAAAATTCCCTTCTTCATTTAGCTTGTGAATAATTTTTACTTTTGCACACATTTCTATTCCTTACCTGGACCGACGAATCCGGAAAAAAAATGAATATGTCTAATGAAAAATAATAGTGTAAGCTTTTCTTTGGCATTTATTAACTCGCCAAATTATCCTTTGAATTTGTGAGCAAAGTCACGTGTTCCACGGATGTGTTGAGTAAGTGGTCTTGATCATACACATTCTCGACTAGCCTCATGATTTCCAAAGCATCAACATGAAAAATTAATCAGATAAGATCTAGTTTTATATGAGTTGGATAATTAATATACATATAAATGTCATTATCACACTAAAATATGATACTTCATTGAAATGTTCAATGGTTGTACTTTTATTCATATAAAAGCTATTAAGATATTCATGTATGAAATGTTTGATGATTAAATAATCCATCTGCACAATATTAAAATTGCAAGCCAATGTAACATTTTATTTTTCAAACATTTCATCTCAAATTATTTCTTAATAGATTCTATTGGCTTTGAAGCTCTTTCGGGAGTTTTTGTTATATTTAAATCATCAACATATACATAAATAGTAACAAATCCTAACTGTGATTTTCTTAGAATTATATTCATAAGATGTGCATCATCTTTTTATATATGTCAGATGCATCCACCACAGAGAATATGTCTCGCCATAATCAATATCGTGATCTTTACAAGAACCTTTGTGTACCAAGTCTTGTTTAAGTCCATAACTCTTTGTTTCAAAGTGAGTGTAATTCTATTTAGATTGCTTCTTTCTACTATAGCCAATAATTTTAGTGTCGATAGCCTTTGACAAATCTATGTCCGAATTCTCACTTTCGCTATTAATAATATCAAGAACAACATTATAACTCGTAATGTTGTCAACAACTATATCAATTTGGTTCCATTTTTCCATGTCATGACATAACTTATCAAGATCTCTTTATTGTTCTCATATACATTTTCAACATTTGTTTGACTAGTCAAATTTAAGATTTCTTCTAGAAATCAGATTCTCTAGAATTTTTACCTTTGGAACTCATTACTCTACTATGCTTCAAGCATGTGATAAATTATTAGTTGTGACAACTTGTTGTAATATCAATTCTTGATGATGCATTTGCATCCTAATCACTTTCTTTATCACCTCTAAATGCATTAGTATTTGATTCAAGAAATGAATTGTCATTTGAACTTCTAGTTCACAATGATATGTAAAATACTTAAATAAGACAATGTATAATTTGCTTTTGAACTTCTTGTTCACATTGATCTGTATGAAGATCTAAAAGAGTCTTTTCCAACTTCTCTCAATTCTCCCCTAATGTTGGAAAATTCATCTCATTAATATCAATTAGCAAATTGTGCAATAAAGATATTACCCATTAGATGTTCAAGATATCTAATAATTAAGAAACTTTATTTTTCTAGTCTCATCTAGAGACTAATCTTAATATGTTGTGGTGGAGCAATTTGCACATTTCTTCGCACATTAGAAACTTGGAGATGGAAAATAATTGGCTTCTAGCCATAAGCTAATTGTATTGAGGAATACTTATAAAGAGTACTTAGCTCATGCATATAGACAACACTCTATGAAAAGTCACATGAATTTTATATTTCAAAATCCCATTTTCATACTTAAAAAAAAAAACATCAAAAAAACCAATTTCATATCCTTTTCCAACCTAGACTAGGGATTTATTTTTCAAGCAAGTGGGTTATTCCACAGCTGTACAAGGAAATAAATAAATGAGAATATTGAGATATATCTTAAAAGTATTTTTTAAGATACGTAAGATTAAAATATATATTTCCTAATATTAGTTGAGTGGCACATAAATTAGTTTGAATAATTATGAATATTAAAAAATAATAATAAATAAATAAGTAAAAGTACACAATGAAAACATTTTTTTTAAGCAATAAATGAAAACAATTTATATGTGAATAATGTTGATATTATAAAATACAAAGCCATGTGCTTGTGTAGAAGACATACCAAGTCAAGCAACAAAGAGTAAAGTCAAGCCACAAAAATCTTAATTATTATTTGAATTCATAGTTTCTATTTCCATTTGACATTGAAAAAAAGTGAATTTGATTGTAATTTTGAAATTGGTTGCATCTATTTGTCTATAACTCAACCCCTATGAATATTATATTTGAACTTTTTCAAAGCATTGATGAAACAATATGCAATATCTTTAGACCCGTTTGACACGAAATTTTTTTGTTATCTTTAAAAGAAAGGGGCCTTGACAGTATTAGGCTAAATGGAGAAAAAAATTACAAATTTGTTCATATTTATAAAATTTTGCAAATGTAGTTAAGTACCGTAAAAAAGGAAATATGTTTTAGAATAAAGTTATCCAAATGCCCCTTGTCAACATTTATTAAAATAAAAGACATTTTTTTTAATCTCTCTCAAATCCTGACACTTTTTAACTTGTATATATCTCAAAATTATGTCCTTAAAAATCTCATAAATAGTGGAGTTATAACAAGATTTTTTCTTATGTTTTATTATTATTATTAGTATATATATATATTTTTTAATGATTTTATGTTAGTATTTTTGTTGTTGGTAGTTGTTTTGATTTTGTCAAAAAAAAAATCAAATGTATTAATAAATAAATATGGATTTTTCGATGGTTTTTTTTTTCTTTTTTGAGATTATAACAATTTGGATGGGCAGATTCGAACCTAAAATCTTTTAGTCGTCGAGTGTACTCTAATATAGTTGAGCAAGTATTTTGGTTGAGGATCGTTATTGTTTTTTTAGCATCCATCAAATGTAATGTATTAGTTGTTATAAATATATTATTACTATATTTTTTACTTTGGTATTTATAAATACGCTTTTTTAGAAACATATATAAGTACCTTATTAGTACCATATTTTATAACTAAGATGTTTTGAATAATAATGTGTATTTATCGTACAGATGAGTATTAATTCATCCTATTTATATTTATTTGGATTATTTATTGATGATCTCACAATAATTTTATCATAAATACAAATATATCAAATTCTTATAGTTGAGAAATTAAAGAAACTAAACCATTCATCCGTTGAAGAGTGACTCTAAAAAATAAAAATAAAGGAGTTGTAGAACTAAATAAATGTTCAAGATTCCATTATTTTTTTATATTAAAAAATATAATATACTAGTGAAAATAGATTAATGATTTAATATTAAAACACATTGAAGAATGTCCTCCTATTTAAATACAGTATTAATAGTATCTCAAAATAAATACAGTATTAATAATTGTTTTATTTATAATAAATACAGTATTTATCAATTTAAAATTTAACATACACAAGTATTCAAGAATTGTGTTGATATTAATTATAACAATAAATACATCAGGTAGATTAAGACTTATAATAATAAGATATAATATATTCCATTGTAATTAATTCATAAATCATATTTATGCACCGAATGGATTAGTGGCGTAATGGTTTTCATTGTTTGGTTGTTAACCAGGTCAAACATTAGTGTCAGAGATTCGATCTCAAAAATTGATATTTGTTCCCCCTTTATTTTCCTAATACGTATTAATATTTTTCCACACTATTTCGTAAAGTGTATTTATGTATTAATACTGATTTTAATATGGTATTAATATTTATATATGGTATTATTAATTAACACACATGTGTTTTAATAAATACTCTTCTAAAATAGAGTATTATTTATCAATCACACTAATTTATACAATATTATTAATTCTAGATATATGATTAGTTTAATATCTAATAAATGGAAAATTTAAAAACCAACCAAATCATATAAAATAAATTATAAATATAGTTAACAATTTTCTAATCACAAAAATAACGGTTGAAACAATTTTAGTTAATGATGAAATTAAAGGGAGGTTTTTTTTTCGGAGAAACTTATGGAAGAGAATAAAAAATTGTGGAAGAAAATTTCTAACAGGGGCATAATAGTATTTATGAAAAATTATTATTTAATTACTATTAAATAAAAAAACACGGCTGCAATTATTTTAACATTGTGAACAGTTTTGTAATTACTTTCTTAAAATAGGTTATCGGCCACAATCTCCCTAAAAAAAATAAAGATAAATAAGTAGTGTGTTTTTCGACCATGGTATCTTTCTTTAGTTACACAAAAATTAGCGGTAGAAAATTTAGAATTCATAATCTATTAATGATTTAACACATACTTTATGATAATTAAACTATATTCTGATTAGTTTTTAGTCTATAGTTTAAACATATGCAAATCATAATTAATCAATTTGTATAATTTACCAATGGTGATAATAATGTTAGACATTTTATACATAAAGCATGAATCATAAAATCTTGAATAACATAATTATCACAAATAATTAACAAGATCAAAATTACCTTTTGACATCATGATACAAGAAACTCTCTTATTCAAAAAGGAATTATTGTTGATGTTGAATCCTTTTACAATTATTTTAATAAAAGAAATTAGTTTCTTCCACTTTGTCTATAAACTTAATATGTTTTCAACCATCTCAATTCTTCTTTCTATTTCACTTTCATATACATTTGGGATAGACAAATATGTTTATATTTATAGGTAGAGGGAGAATCAATGTGCGACTTCAAAATTAAAATTAAATTTAAAGAAACTTAAATTTAAGAAAAATAAAACTCATCTCATAAATGCTCATGTAACTAACATATATATCAATAAGAAAACATAATTTTCTTAATAGATCGTCTTAATGGAAAAACTAAAGGTTCATTCTTAATTGATAATGAAACATTTTATATTTTTCTAATAAGTAGATTGTATTCCTATACTAGAGTTATACTCTTGTTGGTAGTCAAATTAATAGTTAAACACTATTTTTGAAGAGAAAAAAATAGAAATATCTATATAAAAAAGAGAGACTTTACATTAGACTTTAAATAGGTATTTTTCATTTTAATGATAAGACATTTGAATGAGTGAGGAGGCTGGTGAATGGTTGATGCATGAATCTAGCACATGTGAATTCACATATTTCAACTTAGAAAATATAAGACAAGATTACAAAACAAAAGAGGTGAACATAGTCCATCAAAAAAAAAAAAAAAAAAGAAAGATGAACATTGATGATGGTTCTTGCCACACACTTTAATTAATACTTTAAGTCAACTAGGTTTTTGAGGGATGGCAATAGCTAAGGTAATGTGATGAAGCTCATTTGGAGGCATATCCTCTCCCTCCCTACTTATTAGAGTAAATTAGGGTTTTAAAAAGGAAGAAAACCCAGTTTAATATCAACAAGAGTTTATCCCATCAGCCCAAAATAGAACTTTGCATCTCATGATTTTAAATGATGATTAATAATATTTAAGTTTTATTTACATTTGAATCTCTCCCCTTTTTTTAATTTAACTATAATCAAAGGATTCAAACATATAATTTTTTCTTAGTTATTAAATCATGCATAATGACAGAGGAATCTGTTGGGATGCAAAGAATATATCCCACATTAGTTAGATGAGAAGAAAATTATTCCTATATGAGTGATGACAATTATCTTCATTGATATGAATCTATTTTTCTTTTCTTTTCTTTTCTTTTTTTTTGAAAATCTAGAAATCGGAGCTTCGCTCCCCTATACCCGGAGCACCACTGACTCGTCCCTAGACTATGACATCGGGATATTTGGAAGGATATTCTAGTTTAAGCACTTTCCAACGACCCCAAACCAGTGATCTCTCAAAGAAGCATGCCTTGAAATCCTTAGCCTCAACCGCTGGACTGCCCCTTAGAGACGATATGAATCGTTTTGGAAGATACTAAAAAACAAAGTTAAGAAGATTTAGGCCCAAAATTGACAATATCATATCAATGTGAAAACTCGGACAGGGTTGGCATCCTTAAAGTCTCCCCATTCTATATCGGATATACAAATATGAGGATTAATTAAGAAATATCCGTCATTCACAAAAATGTGAAAAAGTAACAAGCATTTTCAATTAAAGAAAGGGAGTAGATAGAATGTCATGTACAACTAAAATTAGTTGATGAGATTGTGACACATAATTCTCATTTCTTTCACAAAAACCATAGTTCTAGAAATTAAGTATATTGCTAGGAGTGGTGAAATTGAGAATCCAAGGACTTTGGAATTGGTTCCAAAACTGGTCTTGAGTCCAATCCATGTTCATCTTTGGAACTTGAAGATCAGTCAACAGTTCAAACTCTTTCGGAATCTGTATACTTGTCGACGACGACGACCCTACGGTTGCTACGGTTGCCATCACGGTCTCCACGTTCGAGTCGACTTCTTGTCCTTCCTCTTTACTTGCGTCATTTTTCATTACCATTTCCACTTCACTTGAATTCAGCCTTGGGAATTGACTGCAAAATGAGTCATTGTCGCCTAGTAATTCTTTAGCCATTAAAGCATTTGCATTATTCATTTGCAAGTTCTTCTTTTCTTCCTCCACTGCTCTTTGCTCAAGCTCCTTCAAGGAAGTTGCTTTTCTGTATATCTTGCATAGCACCACATCCTGCAAATCAAATCACAATCTTTTTTTTTTTAGTTTTTTTTTTTTCTAACTTTAATTTATGTGTTAAATCCACCTTATTTGTATTTGTATTTGGGTGGAGAAACTAATTAGGAGGATAATAAAAGAGTAGGAAGGTGGAGAGTTAAAAGTGGTCATAAATAATTATAAAATATGTTTGAGAATGACATATAATGATTCTCATTTCAGAAAAATATTGAACAAAATCTTCTTATCATGCATCAAATATCAAAACTACCTGTGTCTTAATATAAAGCTTAAGTCTTCATACCATTGGAAGAGAAGAATAATCAGGAAGACGATATTCATTCATGACCCAATCAGTCTTAGTTCCTCTAGGAGCTCTTCCTTTGTAGAAAACAAGAGTCTTCCTAAAACCAATCAACTTCTTCGACTCCGACAACCTCAAAATTCTCTTGTCGGAGCCCGTGGCCTTCCAGTACCCAATCTCGGTGGTCCGGTTAGGCCTTCCGCCTCCGCAACCGCCGTGCTTTCTATCTCTGGGCACAAAAAAGTACCATTCTCTCTCACCATTCTTCGCCAAATCTACACACAAAGATTAACCTTAGAAAAAACAGGAGAAAAACAGAACAAACACAGAGGAAATGAAAGGTTTACCAGGTAAATCCCAAGGATTGTGTTCATAAATGTTGAGAAATCCAATAACTTCAAAGCTAAATCGACGTTTGGAAAAGACCATTTGCTTGAGATAGTATTCAAGAAGCTCTTCTTCTGTGGGGTGGAATCGAAAACCCGGGAGCTCGCCGAGTTCATGAGTTGTTTCCGCCATGGAAATTAATGTTCAAGCTCTGAAAAAATAGGTTTTTGTTTTTCATGCAGAACAAGGAAGGAATGGATGTATATATGAAAGAAGTTTGTGAAGTTGTTGTTTGTGGGAGTGCTAGTGAAAGGGACCAAAAGGTGCCCAAAGACTTGGTCTTCTAAAGATAAAGTTCATATTCATGGTTTAATTAATTTTGTGTTTTTGTTTAGGAAATTTTGAAGTCCTTTGTGGGTTATATGCATGTGGTTTCTTCCTCGAGATTCTTGTCGTTTTCGCACGAGAGCGGAGAAATTATTCGAGAAGACTGAAACAATGTGATTGTTACTTTTTGTTTAGACAAATGATATAGACTTGAGAATAAATCAAGTTGATCTTAATACATTTTGAAACTTTTCATTTAATTTTGAATTTGTCCAAAAAAATTCTGTTAAGTAAGTTGGAAATTGATGGTCATGGCTGAGGTGTAAAAATTGGAAGGTATAGATTAATATCACTTACTATTCTAATTTTCACTCTACCTATTCTTTATTTTAAGAAAAGTGATTTCTTTAAAAAATAAATACAACTCAAGTATAAAATGTGTATTTATGGCTTGAAGGTCATGAATGGAATAATGTCTCACCAAGCAATTATTGTTGTTTTTTTTAAACACTAAAAAATGCAAGGAAAGGGAAAACTATATATACTACCAAGTGCCTAGCTTATTGAAGGTTTTAGGAACCTTCATCCAAATTTCTTGTGAACTATTTTAGAATCATGAATCACGTTGTTATCCAATCTTTTGTCAGGACACAGACAGATAATTAAGTTATTACTTCCATCATCATAAGGAAAAGTTTGAATTCTCATCTTCAAATATTGTTGAATAGAAATAGATTTTGTTGTTGTCA
This sequence comes from Sicyos edulis, assembly GCA_036507275.1. Lineage (NCBI taxonomy): Eukaryota > Viridiplantae > Streptophyta > Magnoliopsida > Cucurbitales > Cucurbitaceae > Sicyos > Sicyos edulis. Next base: position 43,574,740 of record CM071850.1, read on the forward strand.
ATTGGGGTGATACATGGTTCGGGTTGTGTTGGGTTAGAGAAATTTTTAGAAATAATTCAAAGTTTCAGGATAGTCAATTCTCTAACCCGTCCAATCCTATGTATTATAGCAACCTAATCCAACCATGTATTTTTTTTTTATTGAGTTTTCGAGTTGGGTTGGATTGTTAATCTCATATTTTCTCTATAAAACAACTTTATTCATATCCAATAAATATATAAACAAAGGAATAAAAATGTTATACTTGAACCTACATTACTTATTTTATTAGTGCATGTTAATTATTAATATGTTAAAAACCTATCTTATTAAATAATTTCTCTCCTCACACACATATGTACATGTATATTATTCTTAATTCAGATTTGATTGGGTTGAACTAGTAAAAAATTGGTCAATCCTAAAATCAATTTAACCCAATAAAAATTAAAAAAAATAAAAACCCAAACCAATTCAAATAGAATTATAACTCAATCCAATTTTTATAATTTTAGTTTGATGGTCGAGTTTTGTTTGACTTGTTGGTTATTTTCTACCCCTAGTTGCATAGTTTTCTCTATTTATCACATATATAGGACTATAATGAAACGTACCAAACACACTAGTTATAGTTTTATGATACAAGGCAATCAAAATCAATCTCAAGTTCCTCATGGTTTGCTGGTACTCTTTAGTGGCTGAAAACTGAATTTTTTTTTTTTAATGGGAATGTCAAATGTTGGCATTTTTTACCTACTCAATTTTTAGTTTTTTCAAATAAATAATAAAACGTTTGATAGTAAATTAATCTTTTTTTAAATTTGTTTGAAAAAGAATTATTTTTAAAGTTAAAAATATCTTTGCTAAATTTTTAAAAGTTGGGTGCATTTCTAATATTTTATAATAATTTTTCTATATGCGTAAACAACTCACATTTTTTTAAAAAGTGTGATTTTTTTTGGGAATAAAAAAAATGTGAATTACTCTTTATACCTATGATTCATCGATGTCGTCAAAAAATTAAGTTTATAATTAAGAATAAATTAAAAAATAAAATGAATGTCCAAATATATTCTTATTACTTTAGGCTTATATTAGACTACTTTTTTTTATGGAAGTGTTTATATATTCTTCAAAAATTGAATCGGTGGTGATCGGTTGGTTTTTTAATATATGACTATCAATATTAATTAGAAAAATATTTAATTTAACTAAGAGTCAAATACTGATTTTTAGAATAGAACTCGTATCTATAATGTTAATTTGAATTGCCACCAAACAATAAAGTAAATACTCCACCAATCTTTTTGGAGTCTTTTAGACCCATCAATCTTTTTAGATTATCAAAAGGATCGGTAACTTGATGGTTTGATTGCTTTGTTGAAATCTAGTTCAAGACCATGATCAAGAGTTAAATCCCTGAAATCGGTATTTAGCTCTCATTTATTTTAGAGCAGTTGTATCCACTTTGCAAGATCTGTGATCTCCCTCTCTCAACTTATAATAATGAAAAAAAAATCACCCACCATTAGAAATAATAAGAATTATTATGGTAATATCATGTGTCTTTGTTTGAGGGTGTGTTTGTTTGTTTTTTTAGAAAAAAATGAAGTGGAAAGGAATGAAGTGGTTAATAATAGTTTGAGGTGGTTAACTTTTTATTTGGGAATTGAAATTAATAACATTGGAGTAATCAACTACTTGTTTGAAGATTAAAATTAATAAAAGTTGAATGATAAATTTGATATGAAGTTTAATAAAATTTAATAGAGAATTAGAAAATAGTTAAAAGTAGTTGTTTACTCCCCGAGAAATAAAAATAAATGAATGGTTTTTTAGGATCATGTCCAAAAACAAACATACCCCAGAGGTATGTTGGCATTGGTAATTAATTTTATAATTTTTCCAAAGCGCATGGGGTCCACGCGGTATAGACATAGACAAAGTCATAATATGTGAAATTCCACCCAAATTTCCTTTTACTTTCTTTTTCCTTTTTTGTCTTTTCATGACAAATTTCTTTTACCTTTTCAACCAAAACAAAAATAAATCTCTTAAATTTTCGACAAGAAAATGAATTTTACACATTATCCTTTTCTTTTTCTTTTTTCTTTTTGAAAATCGGGAAATTGGAGCTTTGCTCTCCGAGGCATCGAGATACTTCGAAGGATATTTATTCTAGTTTAAACGCTTTCCAGCGGCCTCGAACCAATGATCTCTCAAGGAAGTATGTTTTGAAGTCTTTAGCTCAACCGCTGGGTTGTCCCTTGGAAACTTTTTAAAATAGTATTTTACCTTAATTTACACATTATCTTATTACCCTACAAATATTCCACTAGACTAAATAAAGTCTTTTCTCTAAAATATATATAAACTTTCATAATTATATTATTCTAATTTATAAAATTTGAAACGTCCAACTGCATGATTCTGACCAAATATTAGGAATTATATTAATTCTTAACACTAAATAAAAATTTGACATGTTTTATTTAATATATGCGGATTATTTTTGTTAGGCATAATAATTGATAAATGATAAAAGAAAACGGATGAGTGTACATAAGTTTGAAATACTCCTGAATTATGAATGACATAAGTTTGAAATATTCCTAACCTTTAACTATCCACAAATATATATATATATATAAATAAATTATACATGAAAATATCAAATTTAAAATATATCTTTAACAAACTTAATAATATTTAATAAATATCCTAATACATGTTTGAGAATATATAATAATATCAAATCTTAAAATTAATAAATACTTACTTATTCATAACATTTTTTATATTTTTAAGTTGAGCTGAAAATTTAATGACTTCTGAAATTAAATTGACTTAGAAAAGTTGAATTTCCACACTTTTGGGATATTGTGGAGCATCAATTCAAATGAAAAGAAAAATAATTCAATTGGGTTTAAATTGAAACAATTTTCAATCACAAAATATTCAACAATAAATGTTCCGAGGATTCAAATACTCATTCATAATTTTCACACTTAAGCACATGTAGAAACAAATTAAATATATCTTTAAAAAATCATATATATATATATAATAGTTTAGAAATGCACCAAGAAACTATGGATGAATAAAGAAAATTTAGAGAGATTGTTTATTGAAGAAGAAGTGGAGGCTATAAACCACACTAAATACAAACTCTAACATATTCTATATATAGGCTACTAATACTAATCCTAATAATAAGGTCCAATAGGACCTAATATCTAACAATATATATATATATATATATATATATATATATATATATATATATATATATATCTTTTTATGATACAATATTAAGAGTGGCCGATTTGAACTTATGACTTTAAAGTTATTAAATAGTCATGAACGTCACTTGAGCAATAATTCCTATTCCCAAATCCTATATATATACTAGAAATTTTGAACGTGTCTTGCATATTTTTTTTTCGCTAAATGTGGTATGTGAAATTATATTTTTATTTATTAAAATATTTATAAATAATAATATATATTTTAATATAAATTATAATATTTATGCTAAAATTTTACTTTTGTACCCAATTTTTTCTTCTTCATCCGTTTATCATTTTAATTTAATCTAATCATCGTCTCGATCTTTTCATTTACATAGACATAAATCATCTTTTCAAATTTCTAACTCATTTAAAATATTATAACACCGATTAATTAATTGAAATATATCATATATTTTTACTATTGATTGTAATATTTGAAAAAATTGATTTTAATAACTCAAATTTATTATTTTATATATATTTATTTGTTATCAAACATTTCATTTGACGTGAAAGTATGTAAAATAAAATACAATTTCCTTTAAAAAAAACACAATCTAAAATTTCAAAAATTCTATTTGTTTTATTATTTCACCTTATATTATATAAGTAATAAAAATAAAAAAATCATTGAAAAAGAAAAGATAAAATATATTATTTGTCTCTTTTCATTCTTTCTATCATAGCTAATAGAACAAATTTTGATAAAATATTAATTTAACACAAATTGAGTACATAAAATAATAATATTATATTTTTATTTTAAAATCTATTATTCTCTATGAAAATGATATGGCGTATAAAGTTATATTTAAAATTAAAATATATATAAATAATTAATTAATTCGTAAAATTGATCAATTTTAAATAGGTATATATGTCAAAATATGAGTAGTACTCTAATGACATCACATATCAAAGAATAACCAACAAATTACATGTTCAAGCCATATTTATTATAATAACAAAAAATAATAATTATAAAAATTATGTTTCACTAATTTGAAGAACGTTATAAACACTTCTTCAAAATTTTAAATACTCCATAAATTTTTAAAAAATTTATAAATTAGTGTTGAACCATAAAATAAATAATAGAAAGAAAATATAATAAAAATAAAAATAGAGGAAGAAGAAGAGAACGAATTAAATACTTATTGAAAAAACTGTTACCTCCGACGACAACGGCTCCCACATGCACCAATGTTAACACTCGATCCCAACCCGAACAAAATATCTACAACATCAATAATAAAAGAATTATTAATAATTTGAATTAAAACAGATCATACATCATACATTGAAAAAAAGTAAGGAAGAATTATAAGTTTGTGGTATTTATAGAAAAAGCTAGAACCAAGATCTTCTTTAAATTTGAAAAAAAAAACTCAAGATTTTCATTTGATTTTATACTTATTTAATTTGAAGATACTATACGATTTTAATGACTAATAATAAGTTTGTGGTATTTATAGAATAAGCTGGAACCAAGATTTTCTCTAAATTTGAAAAAAAAAAACCTCAAGATCTTCATTTGATTTTATACTTATTTAGTTTGAAGATACTATAAGATTTTAATAATTTTAATAATTTGAAAAAAATAATGGCATATTTGTAGATATATAATATGATTTAAGGGCAAAATCGTCCAAAAATATTTTTCCTCTTAAACCACACTTTAAATTAGTATGATATGATATGATAAAGTAGTATAATATGATATATATATAACTTTTAAAAAACAACAAAAGAACGGCGATTTTGCTTCTTAAAAAAAAAAAAGAAAAAGAACGGCGATCTTTTTTTTTTTAATGAGAATTGATTATGCGTATTAAACTAAATCCCAAAATACAATTTATTTATTTATTTTATCAAATTAAAAATTAAAATTTGGATATTGGGCCATGGGGCCCACTTGATTGGAACAAATTGGGGAGGTGGTTTAAGATTTTTTTTTTTTTTTTGAAACAAGTATAACGACGCTCACCCTAGGCCAGTGGTTTAAGACTTTAAGAAGTACTAAAATAAGTATTTATATGGTATTTTCAATTTCACAAAATAATTGAAAATCTTGGTAAATATAATTTTTTTTTGTATTCATAGTCAAATATATGGTACATTTAATATTTATCATACGGTATATTTTTTTTTTAAATCAATCATACAGTATAATTTAGAATATTAATATAATATTTTTTATTATTAATATATTATTATGTATTATTAATACAATATTATATATGTTATTAGTATAGTATTGTATATTAATACAATATTACATATTAATTATACTATATAATCTATGTATGGTATGACTATAATTGCTTTTTTTTTGCTTAATATTGTAAATATTTTTACAACCTGACGTACTCCTAAAAATACCCCTAAAATAAAATCATCATTTCTAATCTTTACCTTTTAATTATTAATTTTTTTAGATCACGATAAATAGAAGTAGAGGGATTCGAAGTCATAACTTAATCGTTGTTAGGTATACATTAATGTCATTAAACTATTGTTCTTAATGATAACTATTCAAAATAATTTCTCATTTCAAAATTACTTTTAACTTTTTTTGTGTCACGATGGGTATTATTAAATGTAGTTTGATATTTGATTATTAATTTTATTGAGATATTAGATAACAAAAAATTTAATGTACTTAGTTTTTTTTTTTTTTTGAACATCTATATATAAACCTATGAATTTTGCAACATTAATGTGTAACCTTAAATAAAATAAAAAAAGTTATCAGTTTGATTTCTACCCGTGGTTAAATTTTTTTTATAAAAGAGCTAAAATTTTGTCTATATGGTAAATTGAGAGATGAGCACCAACAAACTTTACATAGGGAATGCAACTATTCTTAAATATTATGACTGCCAAGTATTGATTTCGAGTTGAAATGGTTCATCAACAATCAAAATAATCAATGTGCCACCAACTATTTTTATTTAATAACCTGTCAATCAATCTAAAAAATATTAAACACAAAACTTAAATTGAAAGATTCAAACCCTATTTTAGTGGTCATTTGATTTTTTATATTTTATTTTAAAAATTTGTCTATAATTAAAATTACTACTCCAATTCATGGTTTTCATTATTTTGATATCTATATTTAACTTAAATCTTTAAAAACTAAATTAAATTTGACAGCTAAAAAAATACAATTTTCAAATATTTGTTTTGATTTATGAAATTTGATTAGAATTCACATAGATAAAATTACATTAAAAAAAACTGAATAAATACAAATATAAATTTTAAAAAATAAAAAACTAAACTGGTCTTATTAAACACAATTTAGTGTTAGGAAATTAAACTTATTGATAGGAAATTGGCCCAAATTCAGAGTACAGCCCAATTTATGTTTGATTGGGTTCAGTTTTGAAGCAAAAAGTGATCCAAAAAAATGAGTCATCTTCCCCTTCATAACATGATTAGGTTTGGATGAGTAGTTACCTAATTATTTTGAGCAATTATATTGAAAATTATTTTGAATGAAACTCATTCGTTCACTTCTAATTGGTCTTATATATACTAAAAAAACATCTTTTTTCATAAAAAAATATTTTTTCTTTAGTTAAAATACCATTTTGGTCCCCAACTTTGAGGTTTGTTCCATTTTGATCCCTAGACTTTCAAATGTTCAATTTTAGTCACTTGACTTTATTGTTTGTCCCATTTTGGTCCCTGAACTTTGTTATTTGTCTAATTTTGGTCCCTCGACTTTTAAATGTCCAAATTTAGTCCTTAGACTATAAAAAAAGTTCAAAAATGGTCCTTTTATCAAATAAATTTTCTCTCTCTCTCTTCCATCTTTTATCATTTCTCATTCTAAAAGTTTTACCTCTCTTAAATCCACCTCTCTAATCCTCTTTTCTTCTCTTTTTCTCTTATTCTCTCTTCAATCCATCTCATCAAATTATTTAAAATGAGATCAATTTTCTAAATAATAATTTTCCTACTTTGGTTTATCACTTTTTGTTTTCCAAAATTCATAGTCTATCATGGAACCAAAAAGAAAAAGAAAGAAAATATAGAAGAAGAAAAGAAAAGAAAAGAGGGGAAGTGAGGTGGATTGAAGAGAGGTAAAATTTCTAGAGAGAGAAATTATGAAAGATGAAAGAGAGAGAGAAAATAATTTTGGAGTGATAAAAAATTCATTTGACTAAAAGACAATTTTTTAAACTTTTTTTTATAGTCTAAGGACCAAATTTGAAAACATTTGAAAGTTGAGGGACCAAAATTGGACAAATAGCAAAGTTGAGGGACCACAATTGGACATTTGAAAGTTTATGGACCAAAATTGAACAAACAACTAAGTTGAGGGACTAAAATTGGACATTTGAAAGTCGAGGGTCTAAAATGGAACCAACCCCAAAGTCAAGGGACCAAAATGATATTTTAACATTTTTCTTTTTTTAGATATTGATAACTATTAGGCAGATTTTAGAACATCTCAACTGTTCTAACAAGATACACCACTTAACTCTACGACATTTATCGAATGGATCGGTAGCGCAATTAGTTATTTGGTTTGGTTTAATCCATTTTCACTTCACAATCATAGGTTCGAGGTATTTGTAGTCCCCCTTCCTCCAACTTGTGAAAAAAAAATATTTAAAAAATCAACAAGACAACTATAGATTAAATGAATGAAGAGACCATATACACCAGATTAGAGATGCTCATTCTTTCCATGAGGCTAGATTTACACTGCGACTCGCCCTTGATAAGGAATGTGGAATTGAGTGGGGATAAAAAAAAATCCATACAAGCTAAACCAGGTAGGGATGAAAAATCTAATCTCCATCCCCATTTTTCTATCCCGCTCCATTCATTTTTTAATTTTAATTTTTAATACATTTATAAATATAAAAGTTTATGAATATTTATTTAAATGAAGATTTTCTTCCTATAATTAACTTTGTAATTGAAAGTTAATAAATATTTCTCTCAGATAAATTTTGGCCAATCATAAATTACCACGTCATCCTCCTAAATTTAATGGCGAAATTAAATTAAGTTATGGGACAATATTTCTCAATTTTAGAACAAAAATTAATTTATATTAAATTCGGGTCAAAATTAAACCATACCCAAATTCGTTTAGTGAAACAAACATGAAATCTAAGCCCAAAATGCCAAGGTCAAGAGCTCAAGTCTATGATCCATAGAAGCTCTATAAATAGAGGATCTCTCATTCATTTTAAGTGGTTAAAAAGGATCTTAAATTCTAGAAAGGATTCTTCAAAGTTAATCTTCTCCAAATTTCTAAGGATCAAATAAGAGGATTCATACCATTTTGAAGCCAAAAAGTGCTTCGAAGGTCCTGAAAATTTGGATTTAAGGGAGAATTCTACAAAGTAGAAACTCTCCAAATTTTTAAGGATCAAACACCACCTTAAAGTCTTAAAGTCCAAAATCACTTCTAAGGCCAAGCGATTCCACAACAAGATCGCGCAAACACAAAGAACATGCATTGTGTTCTTCAAATGGATCATCATAGAAGATCAACAAACTAAGGATTGATCATCAAAAAAGATCAACAAGTCAACGACTGGTCACCAAAGAAGATCAACAAATCAACAACCGGTCATCAAAGAAGATCAACAAGCCAACGACCGATCATCATAGAAGATCAACAAGTCAACAACCGATTTAAGATCAACAAGTTAGATACCAATAATCAAAGAGGATCAACATGTCAAAGATCGTTCCTACATCAACAAAATCCACCTTGAGAACAAGTTGTGAAGCCCTCAAGACAAATTCAACCTAAAAAACAAGTTGCAAAGCCCTTGAAACATATTCAAGCTCAAAAACAAGCTTGAAAGCCCTTGAGACAAATTCTATCTCGAGAATAAGCTCTATAGCCCTCGAGATATTTATGAGAGAAAGAATCAGAGGAACAAATAGAGATTGTACCTCACACTCGCACATATTCAAATCAATATAAAATATATATATTCTTTATTTACATGTGTCTCAATCGTGTTCATCTGTCGAAATCTCGTGTTTACGCTTCTAAAAAGTTCACTATTTTAAAAATAATCTAATCTTTATTTAATTAAGATTTAAAAATTGATAAAATAATTAGATTTTAAAAAAAAGAAAAAAACGAAGAAGAAATAGAAAATAATTCGATCCATGTGAATTTTCTACTACTGTCCCATTTCCCACAAATTTAAAAGAAATTTCACCAACATAAAAATTAAAATGTGTGATGGGATTGAGAACCACAGGGGGGTTTGTTTGACATATTTAAGTAGGAGTTGGAATTGAGAGTTATCAACTCCTCTTCGAAAACCTACATCCAAACAAGTTTTTTATAACTCCTCCTCATTTTTATTTTAAAAATAACTCTTATTTCTAACCATTCATTTTTAATCATTCATTTATAACTACTCAATCATTTCTAACCACTTGCTTTTAATCATTCCTTTCAAATCAATCAAAATAACTCACATTTAACCATTCATTTTTAATCATTTCTTTTTTTAACTACTAAAAATAACTACTCATATTTAACTCCACATCCAAACAAGGTTTTGACTCTAACTCATCTACACAAGAACTACATTCAAACGAGTTTTTGACACAATTCTTAATTTTTAATTACTCAATATAATTCATCAATATAACTCTTTAACCCAAAAACTACCTAAATATGTCAAACAAACAGCCCCATAAAGTCATCCCTATTTCTACTCTACCAATTCCATTGACATTTCTACCTAAAATTACATATTGATTCCCCCACCTCTGGTTGTTGACTATAACATAAAAAATAAAAAAAAACTCACTTTTTATTATATATAATAAACTGCCATTTTTAATAAAGATAAAGATAAATTCTTTAATTAAATTAAAAAACATTTCATGACATCATTCAACAACATATAGAGCAAAATTATTTTAAACAGACTCTAACATTTCATTAAAAAAATATATTTGTCTCAATTAATTGGGTTATGTTTACGTTTATTTTTCTGATTGTTTAATCTATGAATATTTAATTTTCTATACTTTAAATCTTCAAATCTCCAACAAAAGAAAAGAAAAAAACAAATTATCTTATATGTTTGTTGAAAACAAAAATTGCCATGAGATGCATAAGAGGAGACCCATGCTTTTTTAGATTGAGCAGAAACTATGAATTTTGCTGCCATTGTACAGAAATGAAAAATATACATGAAAAAGAAAACCTAGGGCAGAGCACCCCAAACCAGGACCTGTTTTATAATTGTTTCCCCATTTTGGGGTTTTTACCCATGATAAAGAAAATATCTCTTTTTGGCATTAATTCTTGGACAAACAACATTCAGAATATTTCAGATTTTCCCCAAATCCAAACATTGGTTAGGGGGCCACATGCTGAGAAAAAGAGTGGAGGAGAAGGCTGGTATGAACTCCTTTATTTGGGAATACTATAAATAAATTAAAAAATTAAAAAAACCCCAACACCTTCATCAACACTCAACCAAAACAAATTATAAAATTATAACTCAATTCATCACAAATAAATTATAATCTAACCCTATTATTATAGTTATGTTGAGTATTCAAGTTGTTGGTTTTTTTTTATACACAATTAAAATTGAGGAAGGTTTAGGAGAGATCATCACATCTATGAAAGTTTTTATAAGAGGTTTTTAGTGTTGGGATTTTGGCAAAATATTATAGGTGAATTTGTCCCACATAAAAAAGATGCAAGGTAGTGGTATGCTCCAAGCACTATAAAAGGAGTATGATGCTTTGGTTTCAAACCATTACAATCAGAAACACTTTAAGTTTGGTATACTGATTCTAGTTAAATTCGTTTTTGTATTCTCTTGTGGAGAGTGAGACAAAATGTGTGAGTAGTATAAGTTTTGAAGATAGTGCTTTTGTAATTGGGATCGGGAAGAGAATTTTGTGTGATTGTAGCAATTTTTCACATAGTGAAAATTCTTTCTGTCCATAGTTTTTTTCTCCAATTTGAAGTTTTCCTTTTAATTTTTCAGTATTTTTTTCTTTATTTCTTTAGGACTTCTAAAAAATGTTTATTCATTCAAACGTGGGATTGGACCATCCACTAAACAAACTCTAAGAAGAATCTCTGTCTAAATGCAGATGAAAAAAAAAAATTAAAACGAAATTAAAAGTGACACTAGCTGTTCAACCTTATTTTAAGTAATAATAAAATACAAAATTCATGACCTCTATCAAATACAAAATGGAAATTTAAAGTTTAAACTTAATTTAATTATCTTCTTGAAAAGATCAGTTAAAAAATGAAAAGAAATAAAAGCAAAAAATGAACTTTGTTTTATTCGAAATAAAGAGGTCTGGTGTAGATAGTACAAACTTCACACACAACCGTATTCAATTATGAGTGAATAATCTAATAGTCAAGAATGTTATAAGTAATTATGAATTTAATTTAAATAACCACAAACCAAAAAAATAATAACTTATAATTTTTCTTCTTTTTCACTCAAAGTTAGACCAGAGAAACCATAAATCCTAAAAATAGAGCATAATTATTCTCAAATAAATGAAAACTAAATATCGATTTCTTAAATTAAACTTGTGACATAATGTTGAATTGAAATTCCACAAACAATTAAAAAATTAGACTAGTAACCTTTTCGATACCATCGATATATAGGATCAAATAATATATACACCGACAATAATCGAAATGCAATCCCAACACTGACGTGTGTGTATATATATATATATCGAAAAAAACAAAACAAGAATTTTCGACCAATACCCACATTGAATTTGAAAAAGATTTGCTCAAAGAAAATTGAAAAAGATGGGTCTTTGTGTTTGTGACTCATCAATTTTATTTGAAAAGAGAAGGGCCCACTGGTTTGGTCAATCTTATCTCTGACTTGTTGGTTTGTCCACTAAATATAACATTTTTTTCCCAATCCAATTATATATAATGGTTGGTAACATGATGATGATGAAGACCCAAAATCAGACAAAATACAAAACCACCTCTTTTCAATTTCCTTCACTGAATCTTTTTCTCCTTTCTTGTCGTGTTACCTCTTTACCGGGCGATTTGAGCCTGAAAAGATTTGGGTTCGAACCCCATTTGTTTTTGTTGCTGTTGCTGTTGCTGTTGAGGTGGCTGCTCAATTTCCCATTTCGCTTTGCCCATCACTTCGTTATGTACAGGCACGTACTCCTAAACAAAAACACCAGCATTTTAGTTATCTTGAGTCAATTACAATCTTTGCTCTGCTTCAAATTCAAATTTTGAAACATGCCCACCAACTGTTCGACAAAATGTCTGACTGAATCACTGACCTCTAACTTCTGAACCAGGTCCTTGGCGTTGTGTGCGGACACTATGATGTTGCGTTGTGATGGTTTTATGAATCCATCGTCCACTGCTTGGTCGATGAAGGTGAGGAGGTAGTTGTAGTAGCCGTCCACATTCAGCAATCCAATCTGAGAATGAGAATTTGCAGAAGGAAACTTAGAGGGGAGATCCAAATGGAAACTCTGTTCAATGAGGTAATTTGTTTTTTTTTTTTTTGTTTGAGTTTACTGGTTTGTCATGGATGCCTAGTTGAGCCCATGTGATCACTTCTAAAAGTTCCTCCATTGTTCCATACCCACCTGAAAAATCACATGAAACCCACTATGATTGGTTTTTTTTTCTTTTCTTTTTAAAGGGAAAGTCATTAAGATTTAAGAAAGATTTGGGATTTTGTTTCTGAATAGGAGAGGGAAAAAGGGGTGGATGGGACCTGGTAGAGCTATAAAGCAATCTGAATGGCGGGCCATTTCTGCCTTCCTTTGATGCATGTTGTCTACTGGTTTTACCTCCCCTACTGTTTCACCAGTTATCTGTAATTTCTCCCCCAAGAAATAAGCGACAGAAGAAGAATCAAGTTAAGTTTTTAGTTACAGAACTTCGAACCAGCCAAAATAAAGTCCAACAATAAATTATGGTTTTGATATGTTTCTAACCTCTTTGTTCATTAATGTTTTAGGAATGATCCTTCAAATCAACAAAACAAACCAGTGTAAACAGAAAATTTTGAATCATTAAAACATGTATCCCAATAGAAGTTGAAGATCTTTCGATCAATTACCCGATGACCCTTCCTCCACCACCATGAACAGTTTGTGAAACCAGACCCATTAGCCCAATGCTCCCACCTCCATAAACAAGCTCCAACCTCCTTGAAACCTGCATAGAGAAAAGATAACATAATATATATACATATAGAGAGAGAAAAGAATAAACAAAGAAAGAATTTCAAAGCAATACCAGCTCCTGAGCTAAATCAATGGCTGCATCTCTATAGCAGTCTCTCTTCCCTGTGCTGCTCCCACAAAACACACAAACCCTTTTGAACCTGGATTTTACCACCTTCCCTTCCATTACCCTGCTCTGGTTTCTGCCAAGAGTAGTTACATGATCAGTAGTTATATACTTGTAGAATGAAAATATTTGCATACAAGGGAGGGCTTCTATTTCACTCTGGTATAGGGCACTCGGCTGACAGTGAATCACCGCTTTATATTAGCCCCCCATTATGTCCAAAAAGTCAGTGTAGTCTCCGAAATAAAAAAAGGAGTTAAAAGGAGAAAGGAGGGAAGAAAAGAAAAAAAAGTCTACCATGTGATCTAAACACAAGCTGTAACAATTGCCCTTCACTGTTACTTTTCCACTACATTATATTACAACTAGTAGAAAAAAAAAAGTACAAGAGCAAAAGAAAGGGGAAAGCATGCTATCAAAAAGCCATGAAGAGGCGTGGTAAACGTAGCAAAGACACCAGAATCTTTCCCTTACTCGTATGAGTCTCCCCAGTCCACTTACAGTCCTCAGTCCTCTACAACAACTCGCCAGAGTACACCATAAATTACTCAAAGTTTCTTGACCAGTGATCTGTTCGCTTACCATATTTATATCCATAGATACTTCATTTGGCTCTTGGTACTTTAATTTCTTGACACGTCAACACAAGGCAGGCATAAAATTCCTTAAGGGTGACCCCTGTGGAAAACAATAGGAACGGGGCGTTTGGTGCAGGGAGAATGGAATGGTTGCGAGAAAGCGAGAATTACAGGGAAGAATATGGAAAAAAATGATTGATGGGAATAATGATTATCTATGTTTGGAGTGCAGATAATGATTATGAAGGGAAGCACTACTTGTATTTGGAGTGAAGAGAATGATTATGAAAAACCAAAATATCGGTTACGAGGGAATAAAAGTTGGTTACGACAGAATTGTGATCGAATGATTTTCGATGATCCAAACATAAGTAAGATAATTATTTCTCAGCCCCATTTGATCCCCTTGTTCGAAACACCCTAAGGGACTAGGGAGAAGGCTTTAAGAAATGATATCCTTAATGTGAGTATAAGTAGATGGGGGTGAATTTTCCACTCTTGGCCTACTTTGCACTATCCTATTAATAAATGAACGAATATAGTTTTGGCAGTGTCAATCTGTCTGGTATGTGTTAACATATAAAGATAAAGGGTGAGGATGGTTTCGTATTCAAGAGGGTCAAATGAGCAATCATCCAATGGGGAAAACTCATGGCCACAGAAATTAAAAAAAAAAAAAAAAAAAAACAGCCCCCACTCTTTTTTTTCTGGCCAATTTTCTCTTTCTCCAAAAGTCTAAAGGGACTCTCAAGTCTATTATCCCTCAGAGAGTCTGAAAACATCAGTACTCTGCTAAAGTTTCTGGTGCAAAAAAATCATAACTTGGTGGCTAAAATGCTCTAAACACGTGCAGGCCCTATCCCCAATCTCCTCGATCACTATTTCATTTTTCTTTCTTTTTCTTTTGATAGATTGCAGATTCTCTTTGAGCAAGAGGCCATTGCATAAAACTACTGGTTTTTTTCTCATTTTTCAATTCTAAATCTCAATGATTTTATATCTTTACCACTGTTTTATAAGTTTACTTTTTCGCTGTTGAATAGAGATCTTTTTTATCAGAAAGTTATTTTGTTCATTTTGGTTTGTCTTTTCTATTAATGCCTTTTCATTTTTTTTTAAAGGAAAATTTTCATAGAAAAGGCTAGTGCCAAACCAATACAAGGGGAGGTACCCTTCAAGAACAAGAGAATAACCCTGAACACCCAAAAGGCCAGGGGTGATTGAGGCAAGGAAGATGAGAATATTGTGGGGGATAATTTTCTTACCCACACCGAGAATCATTTCTCCATAATTAATATTTATTCTCTCATAATTACTATTCATTCTCCTTCTAATTTCACTCTTCTCAAACTATTTTTTATTTTCTTCTATCTATTTTGCACTTTTTCAAATACATACCATCTTTCTTCTCATAATTATTTTTCGCACTCCATATTCTTCCATAATCATTTTCTTCACTCTAAGTATAAATAATTATTTTTTTTGGTAATCATTGCTCTATAATCATTTTTTTCACTCTTTAAACACGTATCATCATTCTCCCGATAATATTCTTCCCTTATCTTAATTTCCATCCTCTTTATTTTTTATTTTTTTTTAGATTACAACAATTGAGAATAGGAAGATTCAACCTCGTGACTTTTTGGTCATTGGTATATGTTGATGCCGCCAAGTAACTGATCTGGTTGACAATTTTCATCTCTTTTATAATCATTATCATTTTCTTTATCTCAAATACTCTAAATTAGGAGGATTCCATCCAACTGAAAGACTTGGTTAAGAGATCTGCCACCCTATTCCAAGTTATGTTACAAAGAACAAAAAAAAGCAGATATCCCAAATCTGAAAATTTAAATAAAGTTTCAGTAGACTTAAAGTTGTTATTTATTTGTTTATTTATTATTTTTATTTAATAACATTGAAATACACCCTTCATTTCCAAAGTCGAAATAAATAGTTGTAGCATGTTCGAGGGAAATCTTGAAACGTAGAGACTCGATGTTTAAAAATGATGGGAAAAAAGGGTTTAGTGCCAAATATCAACAAGAAGAGGGAGAGACGTGTGGGAAAGGAAATTTTTAAGTAAGGTTAAAAAGAACTATACCTAATTTTGGCTTTTAGGCACCAATTATTTTATTCTAAAAATTATTCAAATTCCTTTGAATCCTTCCTCAAAATCATACTCCTATTTGTTTCATTTTGATCATGTATTTTTAAATATTTAATTTTAGTCTTCATATTTTCCATTTTATCTCTGAAATAAGGTTGAAGTTAATTTTTATAGAAAATGATTTAATATCGAAATTTCTACCGCTCAAAGTAGGAGTTTTTTTTTTTTTTTTTTTAAATTACAACAATTGGGATAAGGGAGATTCGAACTTAAGACTTCTAAATCATTAGGTGTACATTAATGTCACTTGAGCTACTACTCTATTGGCTCAAAGTAGGAGTTTTTAGTTTGGGTTAATTTTGGTAAGAGAGGCAGATGTAAATTTTTTCATATTTTTATTTATTACTTATCATTCCACCACTAAACTTTTATTGATTTTGGGTTGTAAATTTCTATAATTCAAATGGTTCTAGTTATGCTATTAATTTCATGGTTAGATAACTGGTTCAATTTGTTTTGGATAATGTGTATTTATCTGCTTTAAAAATGCTTTAACTTTTTCTCTCTAAATTATTGTATTTATCTGCTTTAACTTTTTGCCCTCTTAATTTTTGTTTTTTGTTTTTTAACTATGCATAAAATTATCATTTTATAAACACATAAATATATCATTTTAATCATTTTTTTTAAAACATCATTATTGTTAACTTTTTTATCATGATTCATTTAACCTAAACTTGACATGACATGCAATTTTGGGTCCACTTTTTTTTAGTACAAAGACATGGTAAACTGGATGAATTGATATGCAATTGTCACTGAGTGTCCACATTCATCTAAAAAATGGTTTAGAGATTTGAAAGAGAATTTAAGGATTAATTCACCTGGTTTAAATCTCCAAACGTTAAACATTGGTATTAAACTCAAATAAAAGTATCCTAATAAAATGTTGACTCAACTTCATTTTTAATTAGTTTTTTTTAGTTCTGCTGTTCTTTTTTCTTTTTGAATTTAAGATTATTCCTTCCCATTATTAATGCATGAAGTTACATTAATACTTACATTAATCTAAATAATCCTAATTTAAACATTCAACACCCTAATTTGAACTTCCAAAAAATTAGTTAAATATACAACAAACTCATTTTTCTTGCTGTAGTGAGTATAGTCTTGTTTAAAAGTTAGAAGTTAAAATTTTAAATGAGTTTTTTTAAAAAAATTAATAGTATAAAGTACTAGGTTGCTTTTCTTTTTCCAAATATGTATAAGAGTTTTATTCGGGAAACTCGAATGAAACTCTTGTAACATGGAGCTCTTAAAATTAAGTATTGATCTATTACATTTTACATACTCCTTTGATTAGGATTTTACTATTATCCCAGGATGAGATCTACGCTCAATAATATGACATCATAGTCATTAAGCCCAAATAAATATTCAATCAAATAAAATGAAATTGAGATTGATTTAAAAAATTTATTAATTCTCACCATCATCTCTATTTTTAAAATTTAATAAATGAGATAAAAGGAAATCGAACTTGTAATTTTATTAGTCAAATTTAAGTAGATGTTTTAAAGTTGTAATACAATAGAGACTATATTAGTTTAAAAATTAAATTGCCAAAATAAGTCTAACTTGGTGCTAATTTAAATTGGAACTTAATGCAAGGCCTCAATCAATTAGAGTTGGAACAAACATTTTCCAAAATAATGCATTCTTCTTCTTCGTCGTCGTCGTCGTCAGATTCTTCACTTCTCCATAAATCGCCCTCTTCCTTGGTATTTCCGCCATTAAAAAGCTCATCTCTAACCTTCTGCATCTTGAACACGTACCCAGGTTCTTCAAACATCCTCAATATCTGCCCAAAATAAAACAAGGCAACAAGTCCACTCTAATCAATATAGGATCTACAAAAATACCCATAACTTAGAACAACACAAAACACTCCCACCCAAATGGTAAAGATCCAATTGAGTTACAATTTTGAGTTGTGTTTGGTCATGATGTTATCATTTTCGTTCCCTTGAGTCGATTCCCAAGTTGACTAATTTTAAGACCTTGGTCAGGGTCAATCTATAATGGTCACCGATTTAGAAATTAATTTTCTATAGATTTTCTTGACATCCAAATGTTATAGATTTAGACGATATGTCTCGTGATATTAGTCGAGGTGCACGCAAGTTGACCCGGATTATCAACATCCTAAGATGGAAATAGGGATGAAAAGAGAGAGAGAGAGATTTAAGTTTTGATGGTTGGCCTTCTGGAAGAAGAATAGAGGAGGCAAATGCGGGCCGCCATCATCATTACCCCCATTTGTTGCTTGTTGTAGTTCTTCAAATTAGGGTCAATTAATCCATCGCCTAGGCCGCAACCGAGCAGGGATCTTGCCTGTAACTCAATAATTTGATTCATCTGTTTATTTATGTTTTTTCGTTCCTAGAAATTGTTGTTGTTGTTCGTACTTACCCAGTGTACCAAGCTTTCATGGTTGTTCTGATCTGCTTGAATTGCCTCCTTGCCTGTGATGAGTTCTAGAAGCACAACTCCATAGGAGTAGACATCTATTTTCTCATCAATTTTTCCATACATTATGTACTCTGGTGCTACGTATCCAAATGTTCCTACGATTTTGTATGCCTTTGTGTTGGACTCTGCATTTTCAGACTGTTTCACCACTGTTGCTTCCCCAAAATCTGCTAACTGGGAATCCAATATTCAAATTTAAGGCCCCTTTACCTAATATAACTTTGTTAAGATTCTAATTCATTCCTTTTTTTTAACAAGGTAACCACACACATCCCTAGGCTAGGCATCAGAGACATTGAAGGAGTAATGTCACAGGTGAGTCTCGAACCTGGAATCTTGAAGGGAGTATATCTTCAAAGTCCAAGTCTTCAACCACTGTACTATCTCTTGGGGACAGATTCAAATTTATTCTTGAGGAGAGATGAAACCCTTTTGTTCAGAATTTGATTATTAAACGGAACCTAAGCGATTTAGAAGAACTATAAATGTACGTTGTTTGATATGTGATTTGACTAACCTGTGGTTGGAAGTTTTCAAAGAGGAGGATGTTTGATGATTTTACATCTCTGTGGATAATTGGAGGGTTGCAAGAATGATGAAGATGGTTCAGAGCTTTTGCTACTCCAATTGCAATCCTTATTCTCTCCTCCCACTTCAGTTTATTTAGGTATTCTTTTAGGCTTCCTTTAAGCAAACTGTACACAATTGCCTGCAGCTTTTTCTCATTACAAAACCCAATAATGTTAACTATGTTCTCATGTTTTATCTTGAACAAGATTTCGACTTCCTGAACAAGATCGTCGGATGGAGAATCCGAGGTTAGAACTTTCACTGCTGCTGCTTGTCCATCTTCGAGGTTGGCTCGATACACCTTGCTGTGCCCACCTTCACCAATCACCATTGCAGGATCGAAATTGTTGGTTGCGCGGTTGAGCTGTTCAGATGTAAACTGCCTTTTGATTTCTGTTGAATCTTGCAGTGCTAATCGAGGACTAGGGAACAGTTCGCGAGGTGCGAACTTGGGAAATGCCGGCCCTTTCTTGTTGGCAAGGGAGATTTCTTGTTTTTTGGTTGATCGTAGTGATGGCGTATGTAGAGAAGAAGGTAGGGTCAAACACTTCCGCTGGAGACAGGTATTAGTTTGATGATGTCCTGCAGCAGACTTGGATACCGACAAATGAGAAGATCGTAAAAATGCGCTTTCAGTTCCTTGTTGAGAAGTTCCTTGCTTTTGAAGTAGAGTTCTGCCTAGATTGTCCATCACCATAAGAGTACAAGTTGGAGGTAAGCCTTTTAGGCAGGTACTGAAAACTGAGTAATCAGGTCTGCAGCAAATCACATTATAAGAAGAAACCAAGAGGAAGAAGGAAATAGGGATGGAAAGAAGGGTTTATTTGCTTCATCCAATACCTTGACAGGCTATATCCAAGTACCAAAATAGTTGCGAAGTTCTCTCGTACATGACGAGTTACGTTTGTAATAAACGAATCGGTTTCGCATACCTTAACCTGTAAATCAACCTGCAAAAACCAAAAAGGCTAATCAGTTGAAGCACAATCTTAGTTCTAGAGAAAGCAAGCACGTTTGGTTCTTGCAATTCAACTAAACTGATACTGATGATAAATACCCGCTTGGATTTGCAAATATCCTCATGTATGTGGAAGCTATTTGGATTGAAACTATCATTTGGCTCCTGAACATGAATAGCCAGAATGTAATCTCCTGGATTGGCGATTTTCGTAAGCAACCGAAGAAGAATATCTCTGCTTCCAGTGTCAGATTCTAAACCGAAGATAATCGTTCTCTTCTTCCGAGTCTTGGACCTGATGAGTGACAACATTTTGGAAACGATGGTGAAGAAAGTTGATCCTTATTCTGTTTGAGATACCACCATTAAGTAGAATGAACAATAGACCTTACTAGATTTATCTTCGAAACTGTCGATTAAATCGAAACTCTGATGATTTCTAATTTGATCTTGTCTATACAGTCCTAAAAGACCTCAAATGAAGATCACATATAAACCATTCCATCAAGCTTCAAGGGTACCTTTCCATTCTTCTGCCTTATATCATATCACATCACCTTTCTTTACCCCACATCTTGTCTTTTTCATATCATCTTTTCATAGTTAGGTTTGTTTCTTTTCATTGGTTATGCAATGCTTATGCAATTATTCACTTGTCTAGAATCTCTTTGGCCGATCAAGTTGGATATTGTGGTTGTCCTGGCTTGATGGCAATGACAAAATAAAGCTGTACGGTGACCAGCAAAGTAACACCATTGTCAGTAGCGAGCAAGAGTGTTGATATGGACATGAAAGCATGTCGAATCAGAGATACAAAGGCAATGGTATACACAGTCTGGGGAATTTTTCGAACATTTATGTTTCTAACAGAAACAATAAACAAGAACGTTATCAAAAGGGCTCGAAGAGTGAAGCAAATGTGTTCGTTGCTGGTTAATGTGGGTTGAAATTTGAGCGGTGGCTCGGTCGATGTCACGAGGCAACAACAAACACAAATGAAGGTAGAAATTTATACAAAAATTACCTGAAATACAGTTTGGATGTAGAAAGAGAAAAAGGAGTTATAGAATTTCTAACTCAACGTTGACAAGCAAATCCAGACAGTGCATCAATTGTAATTAAAGCTTATTTTTTTTCACCATTTTGCTATGGCATTATCATTTATCATCATTGTCTCAGTCAGCCAACACCCTTCATTAAAATAGTTCCCCTAACGATAACTCTTACATTGATAGCACATTCATTGTTTCAATTGCTAAAGTCTATGTTTTGCCTAATTTAGATGCTCCCTATCAATATTTCACATTAATTAATATGGTTATAGAATCGATATTTTTCCAAATTTGGTTGCCCTTATTAATATTTCACATTTATTAATATCGTTGGGCTACTATATTTGAGTTTTGAGCCAATTCTGGATATTATAATTATATTAGAAAAGAAAATCTCAGATGGGAACTTTTTGAAAATGGTTGTCTTAGTTTTTTTGGGCTTCTTACGTGGTTAGGCTAAATGAGAAAAATATTTATAAAAACATTCCGATTTTAAAAATTTAGCAAGAATAGTCTGTTAATAAAAGTAAGGAAATTCGTTTAACGGTAAAAGGACAAAAATATCCTTTATTTTAGCGGCAGTTTCTACTTTTAATAAAAAAATTTAAAAAAAATCTCAAATCTCTAAAATTACGCCTTTTCAATTTCAATCTATGCGATTTTTACTTCCGCTTTCTTTCCTTCTTTTTTTTTTTGAAGATTTCACTTCAGCTTTCCTCCCTAAAATCATTTTATTTTATTTTTGGAGGGTTTTTCTTTAAAGAAAAAAAGAAAATTTATGTGAAGTTTAATTATAAATGTAAGTAAAATTTAAAATTATCTATAATTATTAATACATTTTAATCTTGTATTATTATTATTATTTGAATCAATTTTAATATTGTATTATAAATACTCAATAATACCAGTATTAATTATTAATATTGTATTTTATATACTCATTAATGTTAGTATTAATTATTAACATGTATTATAAATATTTATTTATACTAGTGTTAATTATTAATATTATATTATATATATTTATTAATACTGGTATTAATTATAAATACTTAATAATACTAGCATTAATCATTAATATTGTATTATAAATATTCATTAATACTAGTATTAATTATTAATTTTGTATTATAAATAAATATAGGTTTCAAATAAATAAAAGTATGGATTATTTTTGTTTTTATAGTATGAATCATGTTATTTATAAGTAATATAATTTTTTTTAGAGAAATTGTATTGGTAAACTTTTCTCAGAAAATAATATATCGGCAAATTCTAAAGTATTTGAATATATAATAATTAATACACTTTAATATTATATTATAAAGACTCATTAGTAATTAATACTTTTAATATTGTATTATAAATATTCATTAATAATTAATACGTTTTAATGCTGGTTTTTAAAAAAAAAGGATTTTAATTAATATGCTTTAATAATTAATACTATATTGTTTTCTTTGAATGATTTTAATTAATACGTTTTAATATGGTATTATAAATACTCATTAATACCGATAATACAAGAAAGTATGACCATATCTATTAATACTAATAAATACATTTTTAATTATTTTTTAAAGTGATTAATTGATTTCTAGATTTGACTAGTCTTATAAATTTTTTTATTATTTTACTTTGTATAAATACTGAATTAATACTGTATTCACAACTAAAATATCTTTTTGTATTTATATATATTTATATGACCTATAAAGATTAACTCAATTAAATTTATATTTATTTATATTATTTATTAATTATTTAATAATAATTAAGTGAATATCATATTAAATGATCATGATTCCAATAACATATTTTATTAAAATATAGTATTTAAATCTTAACCAACCTAAACATTAATTTATCAACATAATAATTCCAATAAGAATTTCTATTTTTCTAAATTTCTTATGGGATAATGGGTTGGGGTGGATTTTTGCCCACCGCCTTGACAAAAAAAAATGGGGCATAAAAGAAGGTAATTTTCGGCAAATTGAACGGCGGCGAAGTTGAGGGTAAAATGGTATTTAATGAAAGTATTAATTGATTGATAAAAACAAATAAATATAGGCACAATTCTTTTAAATTTTGAATAGATTTGTAAATATTTTGTTAGAAATGACTATTCATTGCAATTTCCCAGTTTTTTTTAATTAAAAAATGTTGTCATTAGAATCAATATAATTTATTTGATTGTCACACACCTAAAATTAATTTTTTTAAAGAATTTCTATACAACTTAATTCAGGAGGGTCATGTAGTTATTCGGTAAAATTAATCGAGATGCATGTAAGCTGCTTCGAATACTATTATAAAAAATTAAAACTATATATGTGATGAAATTTGAGTTGATATAATATTAAAATAGCAATTATACAATTATTTCAAAATAAGAAATTTCTCTAAAAAAAAAGGGAAATGTGTCTATTGAGTAGAAACTTGCGACTATTGAATCTCTTGGACCGTAACTTTTCGGCTTTCTATTGGGCTGTTGGCCCATTTCAATAACAGCCATGGGCTTCAATGGTTTCACATCAACCCAAATAAGAGATTCTAACGAGTGTTTTTTTTTTTTTTTTTGGTACTATTATTTTTTATTATTTGCCTAAATAAAAAAGTAACCTTAAACTTTTCCCCTTATTTAAAAAATTCTTATATTCTTTAAAAATTCTAATTTTAACTTTTGACCTTTTCTAAATATTTCAAAATTACTTTTGATGTAGAAACTATGACATTCGCTTGGATTAAATTTGAGAGATGGTAGTCAAACAATTAACTTTCGTTCAATATTTTTAAAAAGGTTTTATATTTCAATTCTAGTTTTTTTTAGGTAGGTTCAAAGATAATATTGCAAACTTGGAAATGACATAAGTATATTTATAATTTAACTTTTTTATTTTGAAAAGTTTGTTTTAAATTTATGAGCGAATGATTGGAATATGTAACCTAGTAAGTTATATATTATATATGTTCTTGTTAGTTAGAAAAATAAAATCTAATTTTATATTTGTTGCTCGAGTGGTAATTGACATGTATTCTCAATTTAAAAGTTTCATATTTGAATCTTCCGTTCATAGTCCTACTTCAACTTAAATATTATAGTATGTTAAATACAAAATATATGTATTTATTATGCATTGACAACCTACCCTAGTGGAATGGACTTTGCCCCTCGACACATAATACAACAGTTAATATTTTGTGATTTAAAAAAGAAAAAAAAGAAAAAATAAATAATAATAACAATTAATATTTGGTGTCGTCCATTAATAGTAGCCCACATTTCATTACTATAATGTCAATAACATTTCGTCGGAACCTCATATCATTGGATTCAATTATTCTATTTTACTTCTTTTTTGTCTCAAACGGTCAAAAAAGTTTTTAGTGGTTACTCATATCTATAAATTGTATTAAACCAACCTTCAATATTGCCATTTAAATTATTTAGGAAATAAAACGTTTGAAATGTGTATGATGAAAATTTTAGAGGTTGTTGGTTACTTTTGCTTCCTTTTTCGCAAAAATAAATTTATACTCTTAAAACTTTTTGGTTGTATCAATTAAACAGTAAACTACAAATTTTATTAATTAAAATTCATGATTTTTCATACGTGTATTAATTTACACATTTCGTTCTAGTCAGTTCGAAAATGATTAGTATTCACAGTTTGTGACTATTTTAATTAAATCTTTGATTTTTGCAAATTTTGCATTTGAAAATTGTTCATGTTTCAATTTTTACCGCTTAACTAAATGAGCAAATTTCATCTACCTTTACTCGTCCAGTACTTTTTTCTACCAATTTAGAAAAGAAAAAAAAAACATTTTACTTTTTGCCATTTCAGCAAGATTTTTGGAAAACTAAAACTTCGTTTGATTAAATTTGGTTATATATATATATATATAAATGTTGAAACCAGTTTACCAGCACCTTAAATATTCTCACGAATATATTATATAGTTTACAACTCACAGAAAACTATTTCGTCAGATAGTAACTATATTCATTCCTTCTCATTTACTTGAAAACTTTGGACCATTAAAACATTTGAAGATGGTTCTTTTTTTTAAAAAAAAAAAAGTTCTAGAGGCATAGTTCTATGTTAAAATAAGATATTTCTACAATTTGAATGACATTGACTAATTTGAGTTTAAAAACTTTTGGTCTCATATTATTTTGATAGACTCTTGTTTTTTTTTTTCGAAACAAGCATTATATTCATCAAGCGCATAAATCGAGCAAACTCGCTCTCGAACAACCACAATGGCAATCGACGGGGAGATTCTCCCGCACCAAAAATAACCAAGATCCTGAACAATGAGAAACGTCTAGACTTCCTCCCACACACATCTGGGGAGGGTAGAGTTTTGCGAGCATATCACCCACACGATTACAATCTCTACCACAAAAAGAAAAGGAAATGTCCCTAAACATCGGGATCATAGCCTAATATCGCGCAATGACATTGCTTGAGTTCGATTACATCTTGGGAAATACCATTAATAAGACCAATAAGCAATTTAGAATCAGATTCCACCAAGATCGAAGGAATGAACTCAAGTCCACTATCCAGTAAATTCTTGAGACCTTCCCGGACAGCCACTCCTTCCATAACAAGAGCTGACGAAGCTTTATAGCCACCTTTAGAGCCCCACATCATCACCTTGCCCTCACAATCACGGGCTATCCAACCAATACCCCCTCTGCTCTGGTTCGCCCTCCATGAACCATCCACATTAAGCTTAATAGAACCTTGCAAAGGCGGACTCCAGCTGCAACGAATTCGACCCTTGTTACTTGTTAGGGCCAAGGACAAAGCATCATAATCATATCATCTTGTAATCATAGATATTGTCTATAATCTTTCATATTTTCTAATTAATGGAAGGGACCGTTTGTTTGTCATATTTAAAGAGGATTTAACTTATAAAATTATATTAAAGAGTTATTATGAATAGTTAAAAATTGAGAGTTTGAGCCAAAAATCTATTTGAATGTAGTTTTTCGTGTAGAGGAATTAGAATCAAAATCTTATTTGGATGTAGATTTAAAATTAGCAATTAAAAAAATAATAATTAAAAACGAGTAGTTAAAAATAAGTTATTTTGATTGATTTTAAATGAATGATTAAAAATAAGTGAATAACTAAAAATAAATAGTTAGAAATGAAAGTTATTTTTAAAAGTAAAAATGAAAAATTAATAAAAATTCGCTTGAATGTAAGCTTTCGAACAGAAATTGATAAATCCTCCGACTAAATTCCAGTTAAATATGACAAACAAACAGTCCCTAAAACTGCAATATTAAATAAAATAAATACAAATAATAATAATAATAATAAGAATAAGAGATCGATAATCTGCACAGATTTTGAACAATATATTGTTTTATTTTATTTGAAAATTTGAAGTTCTATTTTTTACCCAACACAAATAGTAATTGTTTATATTATGTGGTATCTCTTTTTCCTGGTTGGCCAATAATGGATGGTAAATTATTTGTCTAGTTGATTTTGTTTTTGACCAGGGCTAATAAACCTTTAACGCATGCCATGCACGTGCTTTATTCCTCTAACTTTCCTTCTTTATTTGATTAATTAAAGCGACTACTCATTGACCAAGGCAGTAATATACCTTTAATGATCTTCAAGGGGTGGTGCACTGGTTGAAGACTTGAGCTTTGAGGGTAAGCGTCTCTCAAGGTCTCGAGTTCGAGTCTTCCATATAACAGTACTCCTTTGATGTCTCTGGTGCCCTGGCCAGGGACGGATGTGATTACCTTGTTTAAAAAAATATATATATATACCTTTAATGTGCAATAATTTTATGAAATAGAAGAAATTATTAAGTCGAAGATTTGCCCTAAAAATAAAATTTAATAAAAACAACTTTTGATCGATTTTTTTCTACTTTTTTTAGAATAAGGTCCGATTAAGTTGAGAGAGATAAGTGTGATGATAGAAAATAAATAAATTAATAATAAATAAAATTTTCTTTCATTTTTAGGTCATTTGAATGAGGTGAAAGCAGATTGAATATTGCGTTGGAACGAGAGGTCGTACGAAAATAATGTTTGGAAAAAAAGTTGTTTGATGGAGCAAAAAGGGGAAATATCTTTTTAGATTTTAGATTTAGGGTGTAATTTCAATTTGATCCATATATTTTTTTTAGCTTTGAAGTAACAAAATTGTTAATTACATAATGTATTAAAATAATTAATAGACCAATTTTAAATCTTAATATATGGATGAAATGATCATTTTAATTTTTATGTGAATTGATATCTAAAAGAAAATAAATCTATAAATAAACTAAAAGAACACACAAATGACTAAAAATCTATCATCTCTTAATTACTTAAAGTCATTTTTTTTTAATTAATAAATCACTCCTTAATATTTATTTAAATGAAAATTTGAACTTAAAAATTCTTAACTATTTAAGAGTGTGTTTGAGTGAAAATGAATGGTAATAATTACCCGAAAAATGAGAAGTGGGGAGAGAATAGAAAATTGAATGATTATTTGTATTTATGATTAAGATAATAATTATGAAGAGAATATTTATTTATGTTTGAGATGAAGAGTATGATTATAAAAAAATAAAATAATGAAAGTGAAAAACAGTGATATGATATATAAAAAATTATTGTTGAGAGAATAAAAAATATATAATAGTAAGAATGGAAAACCTGACTATAAAAGAACGATTCTTAATAGCTCAAACACGAATAGTTATCTTCATTTTCATTCTTCTCTTTCTTCGTAGTGACACAATCCTAACTTAAATTATAAGAATATTTGATTAAGCTCTTAATCTCATACTATTTGTATCCATGAAATTATTGCATATTCGTGATAGTGAATGCGACGTCGAGGCTTGTGAAGAGACAACTGCCTTCAATGAAAGCGTTTGATACGTACATAAAAATTTAATTTCTTGGATGAAAATGAATCAAAACAATTATTTTAACCATACCCTAAAAGAAATGGAGTAAAATAAAATAAAATAAAAAGAGAGAGTTTTAATTAAATAATAATTATTCAACAATTGGTAAAAAAAGAGTGATGGAGGAAGAGCATGAGCAATAAATGAGAAGGGGACCCACCACGTTGGGGGGGGGGGAGGAGAGATGGACGGCTGAGATGCAATCTGAGGAATAGGTCCAAATAATAAATGATAAGTGACAGAAAGACAAAAGCGGAGCCACTTGATAACTGCTTTATTACGTTACGACGGGGTTTTTTTGGGTCCAAAATTATATTCTTCTCCGACCGCCCGGCCTATCCGCTGGCCCCACCGTTCCCTATGCTCCTTCCATTTTTTTATATATTTAAAAAATAAAAAATATTTTGTAAAATTATTTAACATCCATAGTTAAAAGAAAATTTATCATCAACAATATATTCTAGGCCTTGTATTATATTTGTAGCATAATTTTTAAAATAATTTATTTATAGCACATTAATTTCTATTACTCAACTAGTGATAGAACTTAATTTGGATTTTTATCTAGAAAATTTAAGTAGTGATAGAATGAGTTTATCATTGATTCAAATCTATCCCTAATAGAACTCAAACAGTAATAAAAGTCAATTTGAAGCTTCAGCTACAAATGAATTAATTTTGATTTTGTGTCATAGATAGAAATATTTTGAATTTTTTGTTATATATGCAAAATGCCCTAATTAAAATAAGTGAATTGGTTGTCTTCAATCAACCGAGCTCAATTTAATTGATTGAAAGTAATTAGTTGAGCATATTAAAAATACATTTAATTAAAAGACGAACGATATAAAAAAAAGACATAAAAATTTGTTATAGATAAATTATGTTAAATAAAATTGTTGACATTTTAAAAAAAAATAATAATAATAAAATTGTTGAAATAAAAATTCTAATACCAATTTTTAAGATCAATCTCAAACCATTAAACCATAGGTCCACTAATCTTTTAAGTCTAATTTTATTCGGCTAGTTTTCAATGTCTTTTAGAAAAAATTAGATTATCTCTTATTTTTTTACAGGTCCAAAAAGAACTCTAAATCCATGTCCTTTAAAAGTATCAGGTTGTGATTACATTTGTAAGTATAATTTTTTTTCTATAAAAGCATAATTTTTTTTGAGACAATGAAACATTAAAATTTTCAGCAAGAGAATAATTATATCAATTTAGATTGCCTATAACTAGTACTAAATCAGTGAGAGTGTGATTTCAAAAAATTGAGTAAGAGAATAGTTTAACTAGCATGAAATATTAAGAGGTATATAATTTAGATTAGATTGAATTGTAATAATTTTTTAAATATTAAAAGGATCGGTGGTGTGGTGGTTTCATTGTTTAGTCGAAATCAAGCTCAATACCATAGTTACGGGTTTGATCTTTAAAATCTAATCTTACACAATCCTTACTGTTTAAGTTACCAAGAAAGGTATTGTTCGGGTTGTCTGTTTTTTTATTATACACCCGTTTGAAGTATGTCAAATTCTCCAGCTATAAATGTTTATAAATTCCAAAATAATAATAATGTGTTGATCACGTAGTGCCAAGGATAACACCCCACATCCTCACACAAGTAGATATTTGGCGTATTAGCCGCTGCGAATCACAACACAAATGGATTTGGTATCATATCAACTCATTCCAAAAGGTTATCAAATGTGGTTGCTTATTATTTAAAGTATGAGACCAAAAAAAAAAAGAAGCTCTTTGCTTGCTTTGACACTGCTTCCAATTTGTCTTAATTGAAGCATATCAAAGTATATAGCTGGCACATCACCATGTCAATGTAAGCAATTTCTCGTGCAAGTACTCAATTTTAGATCAATAACTCAGCTCTATCTCGATTTCGATGTACGAGTAACCACGAGATCTTTAGTTTAAAACCTCCAATTCCTTATAACATTAAAAAAAAATCAATATAATTAAGATCTAATATCAATGGTGCAAATACGTATACCAATTACAGGTGAAACAAAAAATGAAAAATGATCTTTATAGTCTCTAGATTTGAGATCTAGTTTCAATTTGATTTCTATGCTTCAAAATTGAACATTTTTATTTTGAAATTTCAAGCCAACTCTATTTTTTTTTGTTTACTTTTATATTTATTTTATTTTAAAAATTAAATTCAGGTGAAAATGAAAATAACTATTTCATCAGTGTATTTAAATTTAAAATTAGTTTAATCTTTTTAGTTACCATTACTTTTGTTATCTCATATGCTAAAAATAAACTTTATTGACTTATGATTTCTTTTTTTTTTTCATCCATTTTAACATTACGGTCACAGTTTGATCCTAGAAATTCGTAATTTTTCATAATCGTATCAATGTAAGCTCGAGCAAATTTTAACATTCATCATTGACAAAGGAAAAGAAAACTGTGAAATTTGAATCATGTAAATGTCATTGAACTTTTACAAAAACACTCACGCAATTTAGTGACTAAGAAGGTCTCAGAGAATCCAATTTAAAAATTAAAAAATTTAAAAAAACGGTAAAAAAATATAGTATACTATTATTATGGTGTGGAATTAAATTACAACCAAACAATAAAATCAATCTCGCATCCACTTTTTTTGTATAAAATAATTTATCGAGATACATATATATATATATATATATATATATATTCTCACGATATTGTTAAAAAAAATTGAAACAGAGAAATTTCAATAAACAATAAATCATAACATAATCATTTTTGGCCAACCACAACAATTACGTAACCCGACTTAAGTAGGTATTTTTTCTACTTAAGAAGGTCATGAATTCAAATCCTACTATGAAGTAGAAAAAAACTTAAGTATATTCACTTTTGAAAAACATATTCACAATCCTTATTTATTCATCTCATCAACTAATATCTAAAGAAATGTATTTGAAACAAACATATAATAAATTTAAAATATGTTCGATTTTCCGATTATTAGTTAACTAAAAATGCTAATTCAACAAATAGTTTTTCTAAAAAAAACGTTTTAGATTTATCTATTGCAAATTTAAAACTAAGCTAGGATCAAACATCTATTCTATAAAATTACGAACAAAAAAAAATACTACTATAACCTAAACAAGACCTTGCCTAATCTCTGTTTAAAAAAAGAAAAATTTAAAAAAAAAAAGAAAAAAAAACTTAACCTATACTTAAAGAAACTATCAATCTCTTCCAAATGGCCTATTAAATCATTAATAGAGTTATAAGGATTGGCAATATTGTTTTAGGGACGAAGATGTTACCAATCCATTTATAATAATCACTTTGATTAGGATTTTTTTTTTTTTTTAAACTAAATTTATTTATGTTTTATTAACTAAATACTGTTATTTCAGTTGATTTGCAACTAAATGATTTTTTTTCTTTTGTAACTAAATGTAAAAAAGACTATAGACAAAAATAGACATCCTTTCAACCAATCATATTCTGTTGATCCCTAATCCTATGGCTAAATAACACTATGACCACGGCCGCAGATTTTCAATGTGCAAATTTAACCTGCCCATTTCCAGCCGTCCAAATCAGGGATGAGCTATGATGTTGACACGTGGCCAATAGACTTTTTATGGCAATCGTAGAGCCTATCATATGCTACAACTCGTGCGTACATTGAAGCATATCCGAAAAGAAGCGCTTTCTCCGCCACGCGACGGCGATGAGGCCGATGTGGCATAATATCAACGGTCCATAATTGCTTTGATTGCCGATTAATTGACTGATCATGGAATAGGAAACTGCCGTTTCTGATTAATCGCGTATTGAATTCCATAATGAAAGTGAACGATTGCGTGAAGGGAATGCGCGCAAATTTAATACTATCACACTTTATTTTCCCATTCTTATTATTATAGGATACTTCTTTTCAAAATAATTATAATAATAATAAATATTGGAAATTAAAAAAAACAAAAGGTCAAAATTATTAGAGAATATCCACCTCAAAATCAATTGGCAATGGGAGAATAATTCATATCTCTTTTTATATTGATGTTGAACTCTCTCACTTTCAAACGTGAGATATTTGTGAGATCCTAATAAGAATAGTACATCCAAAAAAGAAATTTGAGCCCCGACTTAAACAACATAAAAGAAGAAAAATCGTTAATTAAAAAACTCTTATATTAGTTCGAACATTTTCCAACAGACGGATTGAATCCATCCAAAAATTTGACTTGATATAATGGACCAACCTAATACTATATCAATAATAATCGAGATTCGATAATGTATATCTTTAATACTATCTCTCTACTTTTTTTTAGTAGGACATTTCTCTTACCAACATAATTTATGATGCACTCTAATTGAGGGGTACATGATAATTATCCTAAAATAAAGTTAATTTTCATGTTTTCCTTAATTCAATATTTAAAGTTTTTATTTTTATAACATATAATATTTGAAGTTTGAGATTGAATTTAACACCATTTTTATCATTGTCGTATTTAGTTCTCATATTTGTACACTTAGTTTAGTAGGTTGGTTTTGAATATTTGTCCATTTATTCTATCTAATTAATGTTTAGCAATCATTCCTTTAATTTTGCTATCAAAAGTAATAGTTCAACGATATTAGTATAATTTAAAAAATAAATTGTAATAATTTTTTGAATTTCTTTTATTGAACTAAAATAATATTTTCTTCAATTTTACTCGAGGAGAAAGAAAAATTGACCAACACTAAATAAAATAGTATGGTGAATTCAAATTTAACAAAAAAATAGATTTTTTTTTAGTGCATATGGGAGGAGTAAAATCAAATAATGAAACAATTACGTCACTCACTAATTCCTTAAAAAGAGTATTTTTTTAATAATATACACAAATTAGAAGAACCATTAATACATAAAAATACCCATCGAACTATAATCCCCTTTCCCAATTAATTGTAGTAAAAATAAAAAAACTAAGATGATGAAACCAACCGCATGATTTAATTTTTGAAAAGAAAGGCATTAAAGAGCAATTTAGAGAATAATAAATTTACATGTTTGTTATAAATAAAAACAGTGCAATCATGGAGGGACGTAATAAAAGTAACAATAATGGCGTTATTACTACTACAACCTGTAATCAATTAGCGACACAGATCTCACAAAAACTCAAAAGGCGCTGAAAATCATACACTCGACTTTACCGTATCAAAACCCTTCGATAAACGAGCTCACGTCAGCTACTATGAGAACGGCCGCTCTATATTCCAACCCCCAAAAACAAATACCGGCCAAAAATAAAACTAACCGCCGTTTCCAGTCTCACAAGCATTCCCCAAACGGAAAACGGATGGAAAAGGTTATCCGGGCCCACTCCACAAAGGCGACTCTACCCCAGTGGGGCCCACACAGAGTCTTTGACTCGCGGTCGAATTTTCTAGGGGGTGCTCTGAAATTAAGCTAGTTTGTATGATTTTTATAAAAAGAAGAAAAAAATATATAATTAAATGAAATTAGATAAGCTCGTCAAATTTGATACTCACGCTATTATATGCCTCTTCATCAAAATGACCTGCAACTCTCACAAAGCCAAACTAAATAATATGACATAACTTAATAGGTATAAATTTTGTAATAACTTAAGAATAACAAATTAATTGAATGAGTTGGTGGTGCATTCATTATCTTGTTTGATGTTAATTTATTTTAATGTATTATTATTAGTCTTTCTTCTTTCAATTTGTACTAAAAAAAAGTAGTCTTATGGTGATTATTATTTAATGGAAACTCAATTTAACACCACGATCACGAATTCGATATACGAAATCAATATTTTGCTCACATTTATTTGAGAGTAGTTATATATATTTTTTCGGATTTATATAGTCTCCCCTCCTTTAATTTATACTAAAAAAAGCAATATACCACCAAATTTTTACTATAGGATAAAAGTTCATAGAATAAAAAAAACCGATTCCACCTTAAAACTAACAGGAAATAAAGAGATTTGCCAAAATCTCTTATAAAAAATGTGAAACAATATGAGTATCTCCCGCATGTCTTTTAAGATAGTGTCAAATAGGGAAGACCATCTTAAAATAAAATTCGAAATTTGTAAATCGAAATACTCGTTTTAGCTTACCCCTCTTCAATTGAATTCGATTATTTGAGATCAAATACTTGTTTAAGTTTTTTTTCATTGGAGTGAGGTCCAAATCACTTACTTGGTTAGATTATAATTTAAAAAATCAATCTTTTATATAAACTTTTGATACTATATTAGATAATATGAGTTTTACCTCATAAAACCTAATATTGTCTAATACAAAATTATGTCAAAGTAGAAATCAATTTTTTAAAATCGAATAAGTCAGTGACATAATTGATTATCTTGTTTGATATTTATCTATTTCAAACTAGACGGTCATAAGTTTAAGTTCAAGTGAGAGAATCAATATTTGACTCTTCGTACTATTTAGCCTGGATTAGGAGAACTCCTAATTTGTAATAAAGTAATCAATTTGTTAAAATATTGGACAAAAAAGGAAATGACACAAAGACGTTATTTCAAAATTTTCATCCGAAATTGTAGCAAATATTAAC
This sequence comes from Sicyos edulis, assembly GCA_036507275.1. Classification (NCBI taxonomy): domain Eukaryota; kingdom Viridiplantae; phylum Streptophyta; class Magnoliopsida; order Cucurbitales; family Cucurbitaceae; genus Sicyos; species Sicyos edulis. The sequence continues at coordinate 43,609,695 of CM071850.1, forward strand.
TTCAAAATATTAATTAAAAAAAAACGAAGAACAATATAGTAATTTTGGGAAGATCCTATCCACGTCATCGGGATAGTCCAGGCTGGCAAAAGAAAAGAAAAACGGAGGAGTTGAAATTACAAGAATGGGCCCAGTGGATAAAGGGCCGTGTCGGGTGCGAAGAGCAAATGTTACGGAAAGGCAAAGCTGCATGAAACGGCGTCGCTTTTGCTTTTCCCCTCTTTCTTCTTCTTCGTCTTCTTCATCATTACATACACACAAACCTGCAATGCTTTATTTTCAGTGGGACTGAACCTTAGAGAAATTCCACCTTTATAGTCCTTTTCCTTTCTTTTTTTTTCCAATCAATTTCATTCTTCTTCTTCTCCTTCTCCGGCGAATGTTCGCCTGAGATTCTTTTCATTTCCGCCTTCTGCAGATGGGTAGTGTGTCCTCCGACGACGGCTCCGACCAACTGAGCGACCGGTGCGGGAGCTACAGTTTGAGCGCCGATGTGAGCGAGTCCGACAGCTGCAGTAGCTTTTCTTGTCGGAGGTTTGATGGCGAAGGGGCTTCCAGCTCTATGGCTTCTTCGCCGCATCCTGTTTCCGGCCTGTTTTGCTTTCCGCCGCTGGGTTCCTTGCCGATGCTTGCTGGGAAGGATGTTTTTGTCTGGGAGGATAAGTCCAAGAAGCGAGATGCTGATTTATCGGGTAATTTTGTGTTTTTGGGATTTGTTTCTCTGTTAATCTGTCGATTTCCTTCTGGGTTGTTTCATAATGTTGCTGGGTTTTGTGGGTATTTGAGATTTGGGCTTCACTGTTTCGATTTACTCTGTCTTGTTTCATTTCTGTGGAATTCAAGAGAACTGTTATGGTGGGTTTTTGTTTTTTTCCTCTTTTGTTTGTTTAGCTGCATAAACAGATCAGGAATGTACTGTTGAGATCAGAACTCTAATGGGCTTTTCTATTGACTTCCTCACTGACATTGAAGCAGAAAACCCACTCATTATTTTATTTATTTTTAATTTCAGATCTCAATCTCTGGTTTTATTTTATGCAGAAGTTGAGATGATGAAGGAGAGATTTGCCAAGCTTCTTCTTGGTGAAGACATGTCAGGTGGAGGGAAAGGGGTTTGCACTGCCTTGGCTATCTCTAATGCCATCACAAATCTCTCTGGTAGATCTTTCATTTCAGCCTCTTTTTAAGTATAATAATAATTGTTACTTCCTTTTTTCTGGTTGCACCTAGGATTATGAACTTTTGTGATACCATTACAACTGACCACCATTCTGGTTTTGAAATTTCAGCTACTGTTTTTGGTGAATTATGGAGATTGGAGCCACTGGCATCACAAAAAAGAGCAATGTGGCATAGAGAAATGGAATGGCTTCTATGTGTTTGTGATTCCATTGTGGAGCTTGTTCCTACAGTCCAGCCATTCCCGGGTGGAGGTACTTATGAAGTAATGAAGTCGAAACCGCGCTCGGATTTGCACATGAATCTCCCTGCCTTGAAGAAGCTTGACGCCATGCTTCTCACAATGCTTGACGGGTTTTGCCATACGGAATTTTGGTATGTTGATCGGGGGATAGTTCTCGGTGACTTGAACGACTGTAACGATTTCTTGCCGAATGGGAGGCCTTCAATCCGACAAGAAGATAAGTGGTGGCTTCCATGCCCAAAAGTTCCTGCGGATGGTCTGTCTGAAGATGCAAGAAAGAGGCTGCAGCAGTGCAGGGACTGTACCAATCAAATTCTCAAAGCAGCCATGGCAATCAATAGTAATGTGCTTGCAGAAATGGAAGTTCCTATTGCATACATGGAAACCTTGCCCAAGGTACTACTTTCTTGTTTCTTGAACTGGTAACTTGCTGAAACTTTTGTATCTGTGTTAGCTTCCATTTATATCTATGTTAACTTAGGGCTCGTTTGTTAGCGATGTTGTTTATTGTTTCTTGTTTTTTTTTCTATCTCTCTTTTTTATAAACAAGAAACTAAAATAGTTATCAACCATGTCTTATTTATTGTTCTAATTATGCGATAAACAAGACACCTGAATATGAAACAGGAATAACGATACCAAATGAGGGCTTAGCGATCACAAATGGGAAGTTCATTGACTACTTGATTGCCTGCTGTCTTTGCCAATGACATGATTTGATGTCATATAAGAATCAATATTCTTAATCTGTTATACACACATTATATGGCTAAGGTTCATATTACGTATCTCATGTTTATGTTAGACACTACTTCAATCTATCTCTCTTTTGTTTGGAATATGTTCATGAATCATGCTACCTTTGAAATTCACTGTCCCTCAGATTAAGAAACAGGTATCTAATGATTAATTCTCTTTTCTTCTCTTCATATGATGAAGCAGAGTGGAAAAGCATGCTTGGGGGATATCATTTATCGCTATATAACCGCCAGCCACTTCTCGCCCGAATGCCTACTGGATTGCTTAGACCTTTCATCAGAGCATCACACGTTAGAAGTAGCAAACAGGATCGAGGCGTCGGTTCATATTTGGAGGCAAAAAGACCATAAAAGAAGCGGTCACCGTAGCAAGGGAAGACGTCCAACATGGAGTGGCAAGGTTAAGGGCATTGTTGCAGACCCTGGGAAGAGTCACAATCTGGCCCGGAGAGCAGACACCTTACTTGAAAGCCTAAGACTCAGATTTCCAGGATTACCTCAAACAGCATTGGACATGGCCAAAATCCAATACAACAAAGTAGTACTTTCAATCAACTCAGCATTTAACATTCTTTAGTTCCATTGAAAATGTCTGTTTGATGCCAAAAACTTCCCTGCAGGACGTAGGGCAGTCAATTCTTGAGAGCTACTCGAGGGTGATGGAGAGTTTGGCATTCAACATCATGGCAAGAATCGATGATGTTCTATATGTAGACGACGCAATCAAGCGATGTGCCGAAGCCGAATCAATCTCCCTTTTCAATAGAGGTTTGGGTGGTCTCCCAATCCAGAAACGTATGTCGCCGAGCCCCTTCTCAATCCACCACAGCCCATTTGCCTCTCCATTTGCAACTCCAACTTTCTGTTCCTCAACTCCCATTGGAGGAAGCCCAGGAAGACTCTCCCCATCCCCTACACCATCCCCAACTGTAAAAAGAAGCAATGTTAAAGAAACAGCAATTCTTCTAAACAAACAAAGCCAAGCTGACAAGGAAAAAATTTGGTCCTATGCTGGGAACCTCAGTGGTAGAAGAATCTCTGGTGTCACTCCAGAAAGAGACTGAATGTTCTTGGTCCACCATAGAATATAAAGAAGAAACTGCTAGTTTTGGTGCGACCGTACACTACTTACTGTACATTACTTAGCCAGTTGAATTGTAGAAGAGACGGTTTCTCAAGAGGAATTAGAGATAATTTTTGAAATACATTTCTCATATATGCTCTTTTGTAATTTTAACCATCATAAATTCGTGGTTAAAGAAGGCATTGAAGTTCAAAGATGTTATGTGTTAAATTCATACTAATCAATCATCTAAGAATCAATTTTTTTTATAGATTACATGTAGGGTCAGGCACGTCTATCATCTAAGAATAGTCGAGATGATCGAACACTCCGGGATATTAAAAAAACAGTGATATATGCAATGTGTCCAAAAAAGTGAACTTGGGGACAGCCTTTTCAGACTAAGGAACAGCACGAGCCGATTGACAGAGTAATGGAATATTTTAGGGATTGGAATGGCTTAAACTATTAGAATGGATGCCTTTAGAAGCAAGATAGATAATCATAATTGTCCTCTTGTGAAGCTTTTGGAGTTATCCTTAGAAATCATTGCTTCTTCTTTCCCACATTCCAATTTTTTAAGTCTGTTTTGTTGGACTTTTGATTTTGTAGTTGATGGGTGATGTTTAGATCTTAAATTTTTTATACATCAATCAACAAATAACTATTTCAATTTGTTAAAAAATAAAGATTCTCTAGGAGCATTATTATTGTCTAATGGAATTCATTCACAGCTTGGATCCATTCAGATCTACCAATCGGTCATTATATACATTTTATCATTGATTTTTTTTTTTTTAATTCGTAAGTGTTCAATAAATAGGGCAAGTTACTATGTACCATTCTTTAAAGAATACTTGCTGCATGCGAGGTGACATTGGAACCAAAAGATAAAAAAAAAAAACTCACCTTTTCCATCATACCTTATATACACCTCAATTATTTTTATGAAGTTGTTGGGTAACAATTTAGTTTATAATTTAGCCTTTAAGCATGTAACAAGTGAGTTCATGTACTTTAAAATTTGTAACAAAATAATTGAATCCCTACCGTGAAAATTTTCATCCAAATTAAACTTAGAATCCCTACCGTGAAAATTTTCATCCAAATTAAACTTAGATGTTTGTTATATTGAAATTTGTTGACGCCTCCTGTATCTTCATTCCTTCGATGCCTCCCGATACCTAGCCTAGAGATGGGAGTGGTTACTCGGGTATAGTAGAGCGAAACTCCAAATTCCCGATTTAAAAAAAAAAAAGGTATTATATCGTCAGCTTAGTCTAGATATCAAAGTAATAAAAATTATATGTTAGAATAGTAGTTATAGTTTTAAATTTCAAAAACCAAAAAAAAAAAATCAAATCGTTATCAAATACGACTTTAATTTTCAGAACATGTTGTATACATTTAGATGTAAAAAAAAATCTATAAAAATTTAATTCGAAGATAGGTGATCACCATAGATTGAACTCTTGTCTACAACGATACCATTTGGCCGGTACACAGTTGGAGTTCAGAAAATGCTCGTGTCAAATATCATCAATGTTTTCATCAGAGGGAGAAAGGCTAAATTTCAAATTTACAAGTATCAAATGAGGCCATAAATTAAAGAAACGAAAAGAATGAAGCTACAAAATATCAGTTGAAGATTGAATTTGTCTAAATATAAAGAAAAAGGATTTACAGGGTCGTCATCAAATCCTCCACCCACATCCATGGAAGGTTAGCAAGAGCAGTAGCTACAAACTTCATAGCAACAATATTCAAATGAATGAAGTAAATGCTTTATTTATTGACAGATTACCTGCAAGCTGCTGAGAAAATTCCAGGTTTCACCTTCAGCTGCAAGATGGAAGGAAATCTGACAACAATGGCAGAGATTCAATAGCCTGCAGGATTGAAGAGGAAGTTCAGCATGACAAGAGCAGAAGATGGAAATATATGCTCCAAATTTCAAAAGGCTCCTATTGGATTCCCATTATATAGCGAGGCCCTCCCATGGTAAATACTTATGCAAGGAAGGGTAAAAATGTAATAGCACATTAGTGAAGTAGTCCATAAGTTAGTCCTGCGGTTAGGTTCGATTGATAAATGTTGATTGTGTTTTTAACAGGTTAGGTTGTGTTTTGCAGAAGCTTTTGGCTTAGGAAGGACCAAGGAGAGTACCAGCCCTCTCAAAAGGCTGTGGGAACTTTGTATTTCTGTTTTGGGGCTCTACTTTTGGTGTTAATCTAAAAGCATATTGTGAAGTGGATGCCTTACACATATTGCCACTTCAGATAAAATTTTAGTATGTGGGAAGTGGAACAATTGTTATAAGTACTCAAAAAAAAAAAAAAAATTGTTATAAGTATAAGATGATAATTGCAGCATAAAAACAATAAGTTCAGGGGGATTTTGTAGGCCACTGCTGCTAGCTCAGATCACGCATAAGATATTGGGAAGAAATGTGGCTTTTTTGCGTACCCATATCACGATGAGATTAGACTTGAAATCGGTTTATCCTGTTTGAGCTACAAGAATTAGAACCATTTTGGGGGGCGCATTGACTTTCTAATAAAAGAATGTTGGAGATCATCATCTTGTCCTCAACACATTTATAAGATGTGGTATACTTCCCTCGTCACCAATTAGTTTTGAGATGTAACTTCACATTTTCTAATAGAGAATACGAAAACTATTTCGCATAATTGATCCTAAGAGATTCTACATGAAGCATCCATTTAAAAGGTCAGAGTTCTTCTGATAACTGCACAACAAATCTAGTACCCTTTTCTCCCCTAAACAGAAATGTTAAATTTAAAAAAGAATTCAAATAGTTATCATCCCAAAAGAAGGGTGAATTTTTTTTCTTGGTTTAAATGTAATGGAAAGCCTGACTGTCTAGAGAAATGAACTATAGATTTTTAAATTAGAAGGCAGAGACAAGATGGAAGAAGTCATTTGGTTAACTGGAAAGAAATTTCACTTTATTTGAATGGATGACATTGAAAATATTAGAAGATGGAGCTATTCTGGTCAGCGAAATAGTTTAGAGATTTCAAAGGTTGGAGAAAAAGAGCAATTATCCATGAGGGTGCTTCTTGAATCTATGTGAAAATAGAGGGTGTAGTTTAGGCAGGGAAATCAAACCTAACCAAAAGCTATTCATCCTTCTCTGTACATAATAAAGAACGGGAGCTCTCATGAAACTTCCAAGTCCAAGGTGGGGAAAAGGGATGGAACCTGGGACAAGAAACTGGAAGGTGCTCGGATTCGGAGTGAAGGAAGTCTTACAAAGAGGTCATCCTGCTATGCAAGATTAATAGATATTTTCTTGATGTAGAAAAATATTCAGCTTAAAATGATATTTTCATCTTTTATTTTCTTCACGATGTGGAAGTTTAAGATGCCTACAAAATCTGCTCAACCAGTGCCGTCAACCCCCATTGGAACAACCTAGCCAAAGGAATTTTGAGGACAAGAATCCCGTTCTCTAAGGAAGTCCTTGAAGGAATGGTGGTTTTTTCAACGCTATTGGAATTTCCCTGAAAGAAGGCAGGAATCTTTATTGCAGCTCTTGTGGAGGAACTTTGGTTGTGTTACCTTGAGGAATATTTGATTAGAAAGAAAAAGAATACTTTTTGGGACTTGTATAAGGATAAAGAGAAAACCAAAAATAACAGTTTACTTCTTTTCTTTTCTGATAAGAAATTTATAATTCATTAGAGAATGTACACAGAAACTCTCAAATAAGCACCAAGAAAATACTCCCATCTTGGGAAATTGAAGAGAGGGAATATATACAGAACTCCATTTCTTTCCAACAACCAAATGTTCCCTATAACAAGTCTAACAACATTAGAACGAAAATTAATATGTTTCTGAAAAAGACACCACCAAAGAGAGAGATCGTCCCTTGAATGTAATTAGGAAATACAAAGTAAACCCCAAAGGTGTTAAGAAGATTCCACCAACATTCAGTCCCAAACTTTCAATCAACGTATGCGTGTTTATAAATTTAGAAGCACTCATGCAAAGAAGGCAGAAATTAAGTTGGAGAGAGCAGAAAGGATTCCTTTGTTTAATCTTATCATTAGACCACCTCCAACCCAAGAAAATGGGTCCAGAGAAAGGTTTCGACTATCTTACAAATTAACTTGGCTTAAGGAATGGCCATTCTTGATCCAGCATACAGAGAAAGCCCAACTTAGTAGAAAAAGATATGGGGCACCTTCCAACCAAACTCCCCAACCTCCATCCATTCCAAATGAAGGGCATATAGGTGAATATAATTCAAATATAGAATTATGTAACATTTCTTCTTTTGACATCCATATCAATTGAGGATTTCTTTTCGATTTTATTTTTCCAAATAACTGAATTTCCATAAACCTCACTTGGAGATCTCAAGCCCTCTAAAAATCCAATTGGTCCTCTCACTCCAAAACCCCCCACAAAATGGCACTTGCCCTAGAAAACATCCCACATGTTAAAAACAATAATCAATCGAATGATTATTGGGTTCAATATATTGAAACAATCTCCAAAGCCAAGCTACTAGCTTAATCACTCAACACAAATCATTATGCAGAAGGCAATGTATCAGTAGAAAAGTGAAAAAATTAGAGATTGACTAAATTAAATATATGGAAAAGTCACATTGAATGAATAGTACTACTTACTCCAGACGTGGATGAGATCCAATATGGGGGTGGCCAGAACAACCTCGAATACTCAGGACAGCAAGGTAAAGGCCGTATGCTTCCATCCTCCAAGTCAAATATAGAAATGCCACTACCCTTAAACACATCATTTTCAGCCCCACAGGGGCAGAGGAAACCATCAATAAAGAATATGCAATTTCCTTTACAACCCGATAAACCTAAAGCTGATGCAGAAAAAGAGCAATTATCGCCCAAGAACAGCATTGTGTCACCCAAGTCAAGAACCTCAATCCACTTCTTACTTCCATCACCACTCAGCTTAAACACCTTAAACCCAACTGTTTTTTCATGTAAGACACCTTCAGGAAGTTCACCATCCAAACCAAAGTTATCTTCAGAGTCTATGGATAAATAGATATCAACCAACAACAATTCACCCTTCAATTCCAACAAAATCTTCTTGTCACCACCAAATACAGGTTCACCCATCAAAGTAACTTTATCTTGAGATTCCACCATAATAGTAGCCCCAGAGTTATCAACCGCATAAAACTCGCCATTAAACAACATAACATCATCATACGGCAGCGCCGAGTGATGAATCGTACTCCACTGCCCATCCCCTGACCTAAACATAGCTAACTTCCCAGAAACATGAATAGTAATCAAAACAAATTCGCTACCATCGTAATTCAATCCCTTATAAGCAACCTTCTCCATATACAAATCGCCGGCATCGCCAAGCCGATTACTCACAGGCCAAAAATTAAGGTATTGCAACACATATTCCCGACACAGTTCAAAAACCGGAAAATTCAACAAGTCCAGTACCTTGGGGAAATGTTTGGGCAGTGGAGCGTAGTAAGATTTGGAGAGCGGATTGGCTAGCTTAACCCTTCCGTCCACAGCTTCCTCGACCTTGATCAACCAGGCGCCTGAGTGATTATCCATGGGAGGATCGATGCGGAAAATGGAGCGTTTGGTGAGGTGGAAGCCCCATGTGGTGTCGGAGATGCCGTGATTTGGAAGAAATGGGAACCGACCTGGTGATCTGTGGCGTTTGGGGGAGACGATGGATCTCCACGAAGAACAGACCGATCGGAAACGCATCGTGTCGAAAGGAGAATCGAGCCGATGAGCAATGAGAAAGAGGATATCTCTGTGGAGAAGAGACCATTCCGCCATGGATGAGCTTTGAGTAATCTGGAAATTGACAACGGAATTTGCTGATGAAGAAGAGCTTTGGCGATGGTGATGAATACCCTTTTTATAGGTTTTTTTGCCCTCGATTTATTTTCATTTATTTATGTAATATTCAATGGTGAAATACACTTTTTTTTATTCTAAAAAAAGAAATACACTTTTTTTTAATGGTGAAATACACATTTTCTCATCCATTTTTAACTCAGTTTTTATTTCGCCTCTCAAAAAATTAATACTTTTAGCTACACGTAAATTTTAGTTTTTACCTTCGAGATATCAAATATGATTTAATAAGTGGTTTACAAATCGAGGTCAATTGACGCAGTTAATTTTCTTGTCTAGTATTAATCTATTTCAACTCTTCAAAATCGATATTTGGCTCTCATATTATTTAGAGTTGTTACAACATCTTAATTTTTGTTTGAAAAAATCAAAATTATTGGTTACATTTGACTTTTATCCAAAAAATTCAATACAAAATCAAGAGGTTAGCTTCTTTATTTGGATAAGTTTTACTTTTTATTGACTTATAATTCATTTTATTTTAACGTTATGACATTATTATGTTCATTTGATCAATAAATTTAGAATTCAAAAGTAGTTTTACTTTTTCTGTTAAAATTCGATAATATTTTGCCAAAAAAGCATATGTTTTTTTTTTTTTTTTTTTTTTTTTTTTTGATATTTATTGAACCACAACATTGACAGAATGTTGAAGAAGTTTTGAGTTAGAATGTACCTAGATTAAACTCAAAAAATAAAAATAAAATAATATTTTTAAAATTAAAATATAAATTATTTTGGCTCTTCTAAAATGATGTGGGTCTTTCCGTTCTTGGATGTGTGTCGTTTGTACCAAGAAGAAACAACACATAGGCCTTTGGGCTATGTCAAATGGGCTGTCAGGTTTGTGGGCCGGAGGGCCTCATTGATAAATACATTCATATACAAAATGCAGTGTGATAAATTATTGCAAAAACTATAGTTTAGGGTCATGGAAGGTTCAATATCTCAAATTGAACTGAGTTCTTTTTTGGAGCATTTTCAAACTTCAGACGAAGCGATTTATTGATTTAATTGTTATAAACATCATAATTTAAAGATGGGTTGTGCAATTTAAAAAAAAAAATTAAAAGGGGAAATCAAATCTATATAAAGAATAATAAGATGAAAGTCAAATATTGATATTTAAGATCGAAATCATGATAGTGGAGTTAAAATAGATTATATAACTAATCAAAATATTCACATGTCACTGACTTGGAATATAATGAAATGTAATAAAATGTTGACACATCTTAATCTTCGGTGTAGTGTGTGACATATGGGAGAAAAATATCATGTGGAAGCTTCTATTGCCTCAACTTAACCCTTTACAAAAGAGAGAACCCAAAAAGGTGAAGAGTTGAATAAGTGACACACTTTTAGGCACCATCATCAATTTGTCATTCATCATCTAATCATATATTTATTTACTTCTTTTTTTTTCAAAATATTATTTTTTATTATTATTATTTTGCTCTTTTCTTACATAGTTTCAGAGTGGCCACCACCATATTTGGTCATTTGCTTGGTAAGTCATACTAGGCCATTTTGAGGTATGGAAATTCATATCTTTTAGCTTGGTATAGATCACCCTTTTTTTCACTTACCTTGGTTTCTCTATTCTTTTCTTTTTTATCAAATTTTTTTTTTCAAAGTTAAAAGTGGGTAATAGTCAAAAATAAAATACATGTTAGATAACTATTTAGTTTTTGAAATTTAAATTTATTTTTACTCAATTTTTCTATCATATGTTCAATTTTTCTTTAGTATACGGATGTTAACCAAATTAAAAAAAAAAAAGAAAAAACTAAAACTAAAACAAATTTTGGGAAACTACTTTTTTTTTCTTATTCTAAATTTTGGTTTGATTTTTAAAAACTATCACTAACACTTGGAAATGAAAATAAGAAAAAATAAATATCAAATGAAATAGTTACTAACCAAATTTTAAAAACAAAATTAAGCTTTTGGGAGCTATTTTTTTGTTTTTAAATTTTGGTTTTATTTCTTAAAATATAGGTAAGATGTAGATATCTAAATAAGGAAAAGAGTATAATAAGGTCGTTGTTATAGCCTTAAATTTTATAAACAAAAAATGAAAAACAAAATAATTATCAAAAGAGGGCTAAAGAATTTGATTTCAAAATTCATATTTGTGCTCAATTATGTTGTTCTTTGTTTTGAGATCTATTTTTAAAACCCTAACTTGAAAAAAAGAATGTAGATCTAAAAGTTCTTTTTGGGTTAAAAAACTGTAACTTTTGAAATCCTAAACTTTTTGCATAATGTCAAAATATATATATATATTCTTTATTATTTAAGAGTCTAAATGGGAGATTGTGAGAAATTAAGAATTAAAATAAAGTAAACTAAAAGTTCTGGACCATGCTGAAATTTAAAATGATCTCAATCAAACGTATATACGACGTTTGGTGTATATATAAATCTAATATATATGTATATATATATGCATTATATAAGTATGTATATTATTATTCTTTCTTTTATTTTAACTAGAATTTTAGCACGGCGTTGCACGTGATAATTTCTTAAATAATAAATTATATATATATATATAATTATAAATTATTTCTTAAATTTTTAAGCTAAATTTAAATCATCAAATAATAATTTTAATTTAATATTGAATTTTATAACCATTTTTTTACTTTAGTTAAATTTATTAAAATTGACATTTATCTTAAAAAGCAGTTAATTATTTATTTTGAGCTTAAAAAATAATAGGTGTTATTATTTTAAAAAAATTAATAAAATTTATTGAATTAAAATGAAATTGTATCTCTTATTTTTAAAAATCGATGCTCTTTAATTTTTTCTCAATTTATCTATTAATAGAGCAATTACTCTTGAATTATAAAATTTATAAGAGTTATATCATTATTATAATTATAAATATAAATATCTCTGATTTTTAAAAATCAATGCTCTTTAATTTTTTCTCAATTTATCTATTAATAAACCAATTACTCTTGAATTATAAAATTTATAAGAGCTATATCATAATTATAATTAAAAATATAAATAAGCTAAATATATTTATTAGTATACATCTATGAATTTATCTTTAACCTCAAATGATAATTTTATCGTTCTTCAAAAAACAATTCTCACATCTCCAAGTCAACAATTAACCAACCAAAGATCTCTACAAAAATTATTGCAAAAAAGAAAAGTTAGATGAAAGTTAAGGTAAATAATCGAATAAAAATAAGATAACTAAATTTTTTATTATAAAAAAAAAACCAAGAAAGTAACCCCAAACAAAAAAAAAGTTTCAAATGTGTTTGTAAACAAAATATAGAGAACTATATATATAGTAAGAAATCATTGTTTCCAAACTTTTGAAATTGAAGAATTCATGCACTAACCTAAGCTGATAATCTTATAATTCTTAAAACTTTTTTTACAGATCTCTAAGTATTTTTTTGAAAGTCAACAATTATGCAAAAAAAAATCCCTACAAAAATTATTGCACAAAAGAAAAATTAGATGAAAGTTAAGGTAAATAATCCAACATAACTTATTATAAAACAAAAAAAAACAAAAAAAATAAAGAAAAATAAATCCATGCAAACAGAAAGTGATGTAGACAACTATTGATAGTATTGGAAAATTCAATTTATTATTTTAATTAGAATATAAAATGTCAAATAAAATCTATGAGATTTGATAAAAATATCTTATTTTCTACATGAAAATTTAAATGATATTGTAAATATCTTCGTTTGATTGTTGAAATCTCTTATCTTCTAACTTAGCCATAAAATTTATGAGATTTGATAAAAATATCTTATCTTCTACGGATGAAAATCTAAATGATATTGTAAATATCTTCTACGTTATTTGATTTATATATATATTATAATAAATGACATTTTTGTAATTTAGGGTATGATTAAAGGGTTAAAATCGTCTAAAAATGATTTCCCCTTAAACCACACTTTAAGGTAAAGCTAGGGGTGTACATGGGTTGGGTTGGGTGGGGTTAAGGGTAATTTTTGGACCAACCCAAAAATTTGGGTCGATCAACTTTTTAACCCAACCCAATTAGAGTTTCAACCCAACTCAATCCAACCCTATATTTTTGGGTTGGGTTGGGTTGGGTTCACGGTTCAAAAGAATTAAAAGTTGAAGGCGAGATTACAAATTCGACGAAAATACTAATTATTTCAATATTTGAAAATCAAATACCGGTATAAAATTTGACTAAATATAAAGCTAATTTTGTAAAGAGTATGAGATTTTTTTTAAAAAGATAAGAATTAATTTTAAATTTTAAAAAATATTGTATTTAACCTAATAAGAGAAAAAAGATTGGATAAATTCTTGAGGGAAAAAATGTTTGAGAAAGATTGAAGCTTACTTGCTCATAGAAGGAAAAAAAAACAAAAAAAGAAAAAGAAAACGTAAAATAAGAAAAGATGTACAACCACTAGGCTATCAACGACTTTACACTGCAAAGATATGTTAAGAATATATATTTATATTCGGGTTCCGGGTTGAACCCAACCCAAAACCCGCGAACCCGTGAACCGACCCAAAATTTAGGGTTTACTAAAAATCTAACCCAACCCAAATTTTAAAAACCATAACCCAACCCAACCCTTACGGTTTGGGTTGGGTAGTCCGGGTAGCTCGGGTTACCGGTTTTTTTGTACACCCCTAGGTAAAGCCGAAAAAATCCTCACAATTTTTTTTTGAATACATAGTGGGGGAGGGGTAGAGGCCATAACTTCTCTCAAATAATATGAGAACCAAATACCGATTTTCGAGCTCGAACTCGTGACCGTGAAGTTGAAATGGATTAACACCAGACAAGATAACCAACTGCGTCACTGACCCTCGGTAAAAAAAAAACCACGTAATTAGAACATCTGACCCCATTAAAACATAAATATAGTTGGTAAAATCAAGGATAAGCTATGAATGGTGGGTATTGGCTCTTCTAATTTGGTCAAAATGATACAAATACCAAAATAATTAGCTTATAGAAAACAATTGGGAAAAGTTAGAAAAATGCAAAACCAAAAAAATAATAATAATAATAAAAAGAAGAGAGAGAAAGAGAAAAAAGAGCATGTGATTTTTATCTCAAATTCAAAATTTTGGGTGCTTTATTATGTATTTGGTTCTCATCTCTAAAATAATCAAAGAGACCATTTTTCACGAAATTGTTTCTCAAACTCCCAAGTCAAACAAGAAATCCATTAAAAGAAAGTGACAAATCAACTTGATGGAAAAAAGAAAACCCAATTGAATTTTCTTCCCATTTTTGGTAAAGCTGTTTTCCCTTTCAAGTGGATAAACTTTTTCATGTTTTCTCATCCATTTTATCCTTATGCAGGTAGATATTTTTATAAAGTTAAATTAAACAATAAAATACTACTCTAACATCATATTCTTAAACCTACCCCCTCCAACATATATCCAAAACTAAAACTTGAATTACTAAAGAAAAATTGATATTCTTAATCATTGTTTAAGATCAACTCTAGAAAGTATCTGATCAAGCCCTAACAACTCAACTTTTTGAATAATTTCCTTTTTTCTAGAAACACAAACAACCTATTTTATGTTGGTATGGATATATACGTCAACTTTAATTTATATAGTTCTACTTCTTTTTATTTCTTATATTCATTAAGTGTTTATCGAGATGACTAATGCCTTATTAGTTTGTTTGATTGTATTTCAATTTTCAATTCAACTCTATAATCATAATTTAAATTTTAAAAATCAACATTTGGTTATATTTTTGTTTGAGAATAATAATGTCGTTCATAGAGGATTTGTAATTTTTCTTTTATGGGAATTTGAATTTATAAAGTATTTGAACTTTTGTACTTCAACTATTTTTACTTTAAAATTACCTAATTTTACTAATTTAATTTCAAAAGTCACTAGCAAGATATTGCATCATAAGTAGTCTATCTGATTTGCATATATTCTCTCTAAAAGTCTTTTCTCCTTTTTATTTAAGTAACATATAGATATTCAAATTTAAATACATGATTCCTTAATCAATGATAAATGCGTTTAATAAGTTGAGTATGTTCAAGTAGGCTTTTACCCTTTACTTAATTATAAAACTTTAAACTCTCTCACTATTTTTTATATTTGTGAGTTCATCAATAATTTACGCACCTCAACTAATTTTATAAGACGAATATCTAACCTTACTATAAATTAGTCTCATTTGATTATCACATATTCTTACCACTACGCCAAGTATTTAAATCACCTATTGTAATAACTACTAAATTAGCACATATCATCTATCACAAATATAATCATAATTCATTCATTTTGTATCATAATATCTTCTTATAATAACTTTCACTCAAATACAAATTTATTATAATAATTTACACTCCAAACCACCTCATTATAGTCACTCATATCATAATAACTCTTTGTTTATGATAATTCAATCCAGTGTCAAATGCAACTGTAATGATTATAACTTCTCTCACCTTTAATCAGCCTACCAAAAGTACAATGGCAGATAAATCTAAGTGTGGTGGGTAATGAGAGTTGGATGATAAACCAGAAATGGGAAGAGTAAAACTCCCCTACACATGTAAGAGAGTCCTACATTTTATCCATGTGGTACTATTAAGTGCCACAATTTTTTTTTTTATAAATAGAAATATTAAAAAGAAGTGGAGTTTTTGTGGCTTTCAATAGTACACATGGACAAAATATAGGACTCTACTATATATGCATGTGTAGGAAAATTTTACTCAAATAGGAAAAGGGAAAGATAAATGCAAACAGATATCAAAATTCTAGTGGATATATATGGTAGGTTGAGTCATAATGGAGTAGATATAAATGCTAGGAAGTTTGGTAGAGAAAGGATGGTACTGCCACACAGTTGTTGGTTCCTTCACACCTTTTTATATTATATGAATTTCAAACTCACTTTTTTTCCTTGTTTTTCTTTTAGGAAAGAATCTAAAAAAAACAAAAAATAAAAAAAGAGGGCTTTATCTATTGAGGAGATGGGTCACCTACCACTTTCAACTCTCTTCTTTTCTCCTCCTTACACAGCTTATCCACTGCCTTCAATGGAAACAAGATTTAATATCTAAAGAAGGAAAAAATTAAATCCCCCTTTCTCAAAAAATGACAAGAACAAGTAACCTATAATTTTTCCAATATAAAATCTCAAGAACCCAGATTTTCAGTTCTAAGAAAGCCTTAACATTTGGTTTTAGGACAGTAAAAATTTATGACAGTATTTTTGTTTACTCCATCAATGTTCTTTTTCAGGTTATAAGCCAAGCCTTAATAGATATTCTATTATCAGCCATTGCTGTCTTTATTTATTTTTTTCACTTCTTTGGGAACTTTGCTAAACAACTTAAAGAAAAAAAAAATTTCAGGAACTGAACTATGAGTTTGAAAGTGGGATGTGATGTGAAAAGAGAACTTAGGATAATGTTTTTCTTCTTCTAACTCCTTTCCAGTCAAAGTAGACTTAGCCTCGATCAAGAGGTTGCAAGTTTCCATCCTCGACTCCCAAACATTAGTATGGTAGAAAACCAACATGGAGTTACTTAGTAGTCAAAAAGTGTTAAAATTAACTATGAAGTAATGAGTTCAATACTTAGTAATCACCTTTTTAGTAAATGATTTCCTACGAGTTTACTTGAAATCCAAGATCAATTATATTTCGTAAGAATAGTTTAAATGCGTGCAAGCGCTCAAACTTTTGACTATTCAGTAACTCCATGATGGTTTTCTAAGATACCAATGAAGAATAGTCTAAGTCCATGTAACAGAACACGCATTCACGGATATCAAATTTTTAAAAAAATGTTTGTACTCAGAAAAGAACACCAAACCAAACAAGAAATAGATCTTAGTTCACTCTTCTTTATCTCAGTCAGCCAAAATAGGGTGCTAAAAGAAGAGTTGAAAACTATACTTCTATCAGCTATATGGAAAGTAATAACTAATTCTTCAGCTATACTCATAATCATACTATACCAATATGCACTGTGAATCTTACAAATCAGAGAAAATGAGAAACCTAGAGAGATTTCAAACTAATACATATTACCAATCTAACTCCTCATTTCCCTGCAAATCAGAATCAAACACACTCACTTCATTTCCAAGCCTCTATAATCAAGAATCCCATTTGTAATGCCAAGAAAATCATACCTAACACTGCTGCTATTCTCACTTGAACCCCCAAATTTGCAGCTGCAATCTTTACTGTTCTGTAATCCCAAACTACAAGCAAAACAAAGGCTCTTGCCTTCAGTTTTCTGATATGGAGGGCTGATTCTGAGCTCTAAGTTTAAATCTGGACACCGTTCTTCAACAACCATGGCCGGTTTTTCTTCAATTTTGACATCAGTTGTTGCAGTGAAAGAAATTGTTGATGATGGCTCGTTGATGGGCCTGTGAGAAACAGGGTCGATTCCTCTGTTTAAAAGCTTCCTTCTAATATGAGTGTTCCAGTAATTTTTTATCTCATTGTCTGTTCTTCCAGGTAATCTACCAGCAATCAAAGACCACCTAAAGGCCAGAAATCAAAACCCCATGAATCAAAATACTAAAAATAAAAACAGAAACAGACATAATCGGTTGAATCAAAGAGCAATTTAAGGGAAAAAAAAAAATGAAAACCCCATGAATCAAAATGCTCAAAAACAGAAGCAGAGCCTGTTCAATCCAATACCACCAAAAGGCAAAAAACCAAACCCCCATGAATCAAAATGCTCAAGAAAGCAAAAACAGAAACAGAGCCCGTTGAATCAAAGAACACCTAAAGGCGAAATATCAAAACCCCATGAATTAAAATGCTACAACAAAAGGCAGAAACAGAAACAGAAACAGAGCCGGTTCAATCAAAGACCACCAAAAGACAATAAATCAAAACCCCATGAATTAAAATACTGAAAAAAGCAAAAACAGAAACAGAAACAAAAATCTCCGGAGCATACTTATTGCCGAGAAGGCTATGGAGCTTGATAATCAACTCGTCCTCTTGTTCGGTGAAATTGCCGCGCTTAAGATCGGGGCGAAGATAGTTAATCCATCGCAACCGGCAGCTCTTGCCGCAGCGAAGAAGACCGGCGGCTTTAGGGAGGGAGCGCCAACAGCCTTCGCCATGAGCGCGGATATGAGAAATTAAACGCTCGTCCTCTTCCTTGGTCCAGGCACCTTTATTCGTGTGAGCTTTTTCACAGCAAGGGGAGCGACCCATTAGGGCAAAATCGAAGAAGAAGAAGAAGAAAGAATGAATTGAAAAACCCAGTACAGAATTTGTTGTAAGGGTTTTGTGTGTGTTAGTTTCAGATGAAAATGGCGGTTTTGATTTGGTATTGGCGCAGAAACAGAGATATAGGCTTTTTGAGTGTTTGAGAAATGAAGAAGAAGAAGAGAGAAAAAAAGGTTAAGAATAATAAAAAAGGGGGAATTGTAAATTGTAAATTGTAAATTGTAATTTGATTTGCTTGTAGATGCCAGTGGGTGAAATAGGTTAGAGAGGGAAATGCCTGGCTGCTCTTTATTACTTTCAATCATATAATAAATTTATCACTTTTTTTTCCTTTTAACAAAAAAAAAAAATCAGCAATCTCATACTTTTTTTTTTTTAGTATATAAAGTTGGTGTTGAACTGGTTGATAAGAAAAATAAATGTTAGTTCAGTGACATTATGGTCACTTAACTTTGAAATTTTTTGTAAACCAAATATTAATTTGGAGTAGAAATTAATTAATTCAAATCAAATAACCAACTGCGTCACTCATTTGATAGTTATATAGATTGCTCTTGTTGGCATAATTAAATTAATTATAGGAGGAAATTCTATTTAATTTATTGATCAATTCAAATAAATGTGTGTGGAGGAATCTAATTTATCATTCTTTTGTTTATGAACATCCCCTCATAGTTATTTAGTTATTGCTCTTCGCTTTAGTTTATATACTAAAAATAAAGTTTAAAGTTGGTTTTTATGAAAATTTTGAAATTGAAATATATTCAAAATTTGTTCGGCAATCACGTTAGTTTAATATACAAAATAAGACTCAATTGTGACATTACTCTTTCGATATCTCTTAGTGTCGGTCATAGGGACGAGCGTGATTACCCTTGTTTCAATATATATATATAAATAATGACGTAATATAAACATTTCTATTGAGCTTAAAACTAAGGAAATGAATTTTTCGCTGTGTCTAAAATTATGTAGGACAAATATGTCCTATCACAATAGTCAAATTCATGCAAGTTGCCCTCTAGAGTAAATAATATTTAAAAGAAATTAGAAATATTGTTGCCATAAACAATAAATTTTAGCATCAATGCTTTAATACTAATTTTTCAAAATATTTCATACTTAACAAAATACAAAATATTTAATTCAATTCAAAATCTATCAATTTTAAGTTTTTATTGATTTTATTTGATCAAAATTTATTTAGAATCACTTTTTGTTATATTTAAATTTCTTTCTAAAACTAAAAACTGTAATTATACTCATGAAAATAAAATTTCTCAAAACGTATGTATATATTATTAAGGACCGATTTTAAATTTTATTGAATTTACCTTGATTCAAATCAAATATTTGAGGCTTGTCAAAAAAAAATAAAAAATCAAATATTTGAGGCAATAGAGCAGTAGTTCAAGGGGCATCAGTGTATCGAGTCTCCCTCGCCTCCAATTGTTGTAATCTCAAAAAAAACAAAAAAATCAAATATTTGAAAGTAGTTCAAATAAAACAATCTTCAAATACATTAAATGAAATAATAATATTTTAACCTTATAATATTTAAGTGTTTTTAAACAACTTAAATATTTAATTAAATACAACTCAACTAATAATCATCTAACACTAATACAGATTGATAGAAAAACTCGTAAGATAGTAAATTTATATTTTAGAGGGATGATTCAACACAAATTGAATCCTATTTTTTAAAGCTTTTATTGATCTCGATCATGAAGTAATCTATGATAATTTAAATTATTATATATTAAAAGTATTGTATTTGGCCAAATAAAGCCTTGGCCACTAGCCCTACCGGCTACCATATCCATTTTTAAAATAACTTTATTGTTGTATATTAATTCAGGGTTTGGTTTAGTGTTTATTTTAATTAATTTAATTTACCTCTCCAAATCTTGCTTCACTCACCAGACAGCATGTACTATCATGCACATTCACAGCTTATATACATATGTATGTATATATATATATAATATATGTGACATAAGGGAAACTAACCCCATTTAATTTTTATTTTTTCTCAATTATTTTCTACCCATGCCCCCACCCCCCACATTGTTTAATTGGTGGCCTTTGCATCATAGACAAGCAAAAATGGAAAAATGTTAACTTTTTTTTAAAAGTTAATTCTTATAATTTACTGAGTTCCTTTTTTTTTTCTTCTAAATATTATATGGGTTTGTATTTGTTGGTTAATTCACGTTATTTGTTTTATTTGTTGTTTCATTCCATTAGAAATAAAAGAGTTGTTGATCAAAATTAGATATTCTCGTACCAATGTTGAGATAAAATAAGCTATTGTTGATATAACACAGTTTTATTCGATAAAAGGTATTTACTGATTGATGTCAATACATGAGAGTTGTGGGACCGATCAAAACATTACTAAAATAAGTAGTGTGAAATACTCCATTTGTAGATGAATTTCAAATGGGGATGTAGAGTAAAGTTTGTTGATTTTAGGTAAGAAAAGTGGGGGCACAAGAGGAATTTGTGATGAGTGGTTTTACTATCATTCACCAAGAGAATTAATGAAGGGGAGAAGCTATGTATGTAGAGAGCAAAAAATCAATAAATAAGTTTTAGGGGTAAAAGGTTTCTAGAAGAGGTTTGGAGTTTGGTATATACATTTGGGTTTTGGATTTGGTTGTGTGTGGGCTTTGGTTCACCTTCCACTTTTTCTCTCTCCTTCCCCTACTTTACTTTTTGGTGCAACTTGTGCGGAGAGGGGATCAACAAACCCTTCATAGAAGGCACAACTGCTCTCATATATCGGGCTTGAACTCGTGACCGTGGAGTTGAAATGGATTAACACCACACAAGATAACCAACTGTGCAACTACAACATAGTGTTAGGTGAGTTGAGAAAATTAATTCATTTTTACATGGATAAGTGCTTGAGTTATCATATCAATACTGACATTTATCCGACTTTATAATATATATCTGGTAGGCTTGTTGGAAGGTCTCAAATTCGAGATTCATGAATTGAATTTAATTCTAAAATTTATTATTTATCTTTCGAATCCAAATCTTGAGACAGTCATGAGTGTTCTGGTATATAAAATGTAATTATAATTTGTAGTAATAAAAAATGGAAAAAAAAAATTAACTTGAATTGATTCATAATATTTTAATTTTCTAAAAATTCTTCTGATTTAGTCATTAGACTACTCGAAGATGCTCGAAAAATAAATTCATTTCTTTGTTTATAATATGATTTGAAGAATTGTAATGATAATGATACGTGCATTTTTATATTTGTTATTAACATTACAAATATGGTTTATGGTAACCACTTTTTATAGCGTTTATGGTAAGGTAGCCATTGTGTATAAAGCTACATATGGTTTCACCTACCATTTTCACCTTTTTTTTTCTTTTTCTTAATCCAATATATCTATATACTTCAAATAATATCTTATAAATTCTAACATTTTCACTTTTATCTTTCAATTTTTTAATTTTGTATCATATAAATCTTTTACGGTCTATTCGTCACGACTTTTTTTTTCAATTCATGAACCTATTTAACATAAAACTGAAGATTTAAAATATCATTAGACCGAAAATTCAATTTTATATATAATAGATGGTTTTATATATGTATCAAATATGTTAAAAGACTTACCACACAAAAATTTAAAATGTTGATTACAAATTGTTAAAGTTAAAATAACCACAAACAATAACCACATATTTAACTCATTATTATAATACATTTCACATAATTACACCCACCAAAAATACAACTTATTTCCAGAACAAATAGAAGAACAATAATTAAAAACATAATCCATCAAAAAAGGAATTGATTAATTTGAGAGGGCAGCTGGCTGGTAGTGAGTAAAGAAGAAACTGTAGCAAATGCAAAATGCTAACTGGACTTTGCTGTTTGTCTTAATCAGTTAGGTCTAATTTAATCATTATTAATTAATTAATTAATTAATTAAATATATTAGTCACCACCACATCTTGTTAACAGAATTCCATTCCCTCATCACCACATGGCCCTTTTCCTATACAAGGAAACAAACACACAATTCCATCCTATTTTTTAGGGTTTTTAATTATTTTCTTTCTGCTTTCAATATATACATTTTCCATCCTACATTTTCGTGTTTGATAATTAACTTTTTTCACTTAATTAAGTATTTAAATTTTAGACAACTAGTTATCTGATTTGGTGTTATTCTTCTCTCAACTTATACTAAAAGAATATTTAAATTTGAATCTTAACTATATTTTTAAAAACAAAACAAAAATGTGAAAGTTGAAAAAAATTGAGATTTTTTTTTTCTTTCGAGTTTTGTTTAAGAGGTGTATTGTGTGGTTTTAATTTTTTTAAACTTAAATAATTAACCAACCAAACTTAAATAAACACTTGTCAAGGAGAGTCAATGATAGGGAAACTCGAAAAGTCAGTACTCATCAATCATCCATGTTTTTTTTAAGGAAAAATATCATCACGAAATCAAACCGTTACAATCTTTCTCAAAGCATATCCAATAATAGGGGGAGATTCCCCCTTAAAAAAGGACTTATCCTTATTAGAGAGGATTGGGGCATCCATCTAAAAGAAATAGAAAAATATTGGTTTGCTAACAAGTCAGCCACATTGTTACATTGCCTATTACAATGATTTATACTCAACCATCCATGTTTGATCAATCAATTATATATTTTTTAGATTTGGCTTAAACCCAAACAATTAGTTCATATAATTTTCATCATCTTATTTTATAACTCATTTCCTCGTTTAAGATTAATCATTTCCTTTTCTCCTATAATAATTAGCTAGCAATCAAAACATTGTTGATTATATCAATTTGTTCGTTTATCAATTTTAATTATACTAACTTTTTAAAAATATTTGATACATACCAAAATATTTCAATTTTATTTTTAATCAATTTTACTAAATTATTTTAATTGACCGTCATCAATTTCACTCAATTGAAGTCTATCTATTCTACTTTATTGAAATCATCAACTTTAAAGTCACCAATTTAACTAATCCATTTTCACCATACTTTTTTTTTTAAGTTTCATTTTTTTATTATTAATGAAAAAAATTCTTTTTTTTGTAGTACTTAACTTTGATCAAAATGAAGAATGAACCCAACACAACACTCAAAATATGTTAAAAATCACAAGAATTTTTATTTGAGTCCTTCCATTTTTATTGTACTAAAAAAAACTTCGATAAAAAATATTTATAAAAGTCTATTAAATAATTCATTAGATCTTATAGTATTTTATTGTTAATAAAAACGGTATAAAATTAATATTTAAAATATGTGACACCATAACCTTTAATAAATTCAAAGGCTAAACAAATCTATATTTTAACTAGAAAAAGAATTTTTCCCAATAGAAAAAGAAAATCATGTTATGGATTAGAAAGAGAAATTCCAAATAATTAGGTGAATTGATTATTATTAATAGGAGTAAGGACAGCACATGAGCACGTGGAAGTCATGTGCAAGGGGAATTGAAAAGGACCAATGGAAGTGATCCTCAAAGGCCTTACCTACTTCTTTGGCTGGCCTCCACATGTGGGGCACCTACCCTTCCAAACCCAAGAATGTACATGGGATTGGCCCTACCATGGTAGATAAGGCTTTAAATTTTAGCTTCCTTTTAATTAATAATAATATTTTGTTTTCTTTTTCACTTTTTATATTGTTTGGTAATATGATTGATTGAGACAACTAATTTTTAGACCTTTTTTTTTTTTGCCCTTTTTTTTTTTGGATTTTAGTTCCTCCCCTAACCCCAAAAACAAAGGACCTTGGTGGATTTTGAATCCCTTCCTTTTTTTCATATACCCCAAATTATGGTCAATATTCATTTGTCATTATTTTAATACGCGTGTGATTTGCATTAATACCAAATTGTTTCTATTATTAGGTAATATCTACTGTTAGTTTGGTCAGTAACATATTTTTTTTAAAAGATGATTTAAAGTTAGGTACTTAACATGGTCTGGTCAATTGGCTTCTTTTTTTCTTCCCTTTTTCATCTTTTTTTTTTGTTCAAATAGGTGTGAATTTAAAAATACTCATTCTTTTTTTAGTACATATATTAGGGGGAGGGAATTAACAAATCTTACGTAAAAGGTATTACTATAATAATATAAGAACTAAATAACGATTTTTGGGCTTGAAAAAATATTCATGATTAAGTTATTTCAATGCTCTCAAATTCTTATATAATAATAATGATGATAATAATAATATTATATGAAAATAATGCTCTCAAACTAATATAAAATGTATTAGAGTAAATGTTAAGATAACACACCTTTTTCATATTATTACGGCTAAATTATCTAATATGCCCTTGATTATGGGTTTATGTCAACAATATTCAACAGTTTCAAAAATATTTCTCTAACTTTAATAAACATGTCAAAAATATGAAAATCATTAACATTTTGTTTAAAAAATACCTTTGAATCTTGAATTAAAAAAAATAATAATAATATATTAATAAAAAATACCATTGGACACTCTCAATTTGTGTTTTCACTGTTATATCCCGGTGTCAAGGTACATGGAAGTAAAGCTCCAATTCCCAATCCCAAAAAAGAATACCCTTGGCCTACAAAAATGCTTTAAAAAAATCTGTGTCAATTTTGTTTGATGAAAAATGTTAAAGTTGTGTTTCAAATACATCGAGAATCTACCACCAAAAAGAGTAGTAGCTCAAGGATTTTAGTGTATACTTAATGACACCAAGAGGTCATGAGTTCAAATCCACCACCATCAAATAGTTGTAATCTTTTAAAAAAAAAAGTTAAATTTTTTTTTTAAAAAACCCAAAATTGATCGGATGTTGAAGGAAGGCACTATGTGGAAGATATGAAGTTAGAAAGGATGTCTTCACAAATTAAAAGGTGATAACCTGCTTATGAATTAATTATTATGAGACCAATACTTCGATAATGATGAAAATATTTATCCATCCTTAAAATCACATATTTTTTCTTTTTTGCATTTTTCTTTCCATCAATCAAAGTCATTTTTAAAAAAATATATATATGGCTCTAAAGTGGATAAATATTTCTAAAATACGTACCAACTATTATCTAAGCATTGCTCTCATTATGAATTTCATTAACATCCAAAAGTTATAGAGACAAGATGTGCACAAATGATCCGAACAACCAAGAAAATAAAGTTTGTCCAAGAGAAAAATGTGGGGAACCACAGCACCTACCACGGCGAGAAAAGGTGCAATGTTTGGAGATAGGGTCATGGCCCCCCATTTGACCCACTCACAAGAGCCACATGCCAATGCCTTTCCTCTCTACCAACCTAATCTCTAATTTGTACTCAAAAGCTATCACAAGACCACCCCCCCCCCCCCCCCCCCAAAAAAAACTATGTATATAGTACACATAAACACTTTGAACATGGTTCCTTTTAAGTAGATGTCAAAAATGTACCTTTCAAAAACTCTTATCAAATTTGCCCCAACCCCATCATTTGCCTGCTTGACTTGCTTCCACGTCGCAATGTAACTATTGCATGAATTAGAGATTTGAATTCTATGGTTCATGCAGAATTAAACTCATAAAATAGAAAGAGTTACGAGGGAGCCTAAAGGGCCAAAGCCCCGCCAAATGTCCAACATGCAAGATCACTCTAGCCTGATTGACCTGTGTCATTCAATTCTTGAGACGACCAAGTCGTAGTGGTTTAGAAACTAACTAGGAACGTGTCATCGGCCCAATATCTCACCTGGTCAATTCAATAGGATCGACTAAAAAACTAGGTTAGTCTCGTATAAATAGAAAGATAAGACTTGTCGTATTGAAACCATAACTTTTATTACACTGACTTAAACATTAGGGTGTGTTAGTCGAGCTCTACACCATTGTTCAGATTGTCGAGATCTTTCATTGTTTTTTGAATTCCAGATGTATTGGGTTCGTGTATGATTTTTTATTTTATTTTTTTTAATTTTGAGAATTGAAATGAGGATATAGACATTACTGACATGCCAGGTAAAAGATAGCAATATGTCTGCTGTTCAAGCACAGTGGTAGTTGGGGGAAAGTTAGAAACAATATGCTAAGAACAAGGGTGTGATAAGATCAATTATTTCCAAACTGGACTCCATGTGAGAAATAGGATCCATTTCAACTACTTTCATGGAAGGAAGTGAAAGTGATGAAATGGATTGAAAATTGACAATTTTGTTTTTACTTATCAGTCCATTGGCAATATATTTGATAATTTCCTTGCATGTGGTTGATGACCTTCCACGCTTACACTTTTCTAATTGAACCCCAAGTGCACAATGATATGTTTGATACTGTCCAACATTGAAAAGTACCTCATCATAATGTCTTCATCAGAAAAACCAAAAAAAAAAGAAATAAAATATATAACAGTTCTTAAACAGCTAAAGTAAACAAAGATCAGTGAAACGTATTCGGTTCTCTAATTATTGGTGCAGTTGGTCGAAAGTTTGGGCTTTGAGGGTATTCTTCTCTTGAAATCTTAGGCTTGAGATCCTTTTGTGATATAAATTTGTACACACTCTCAATTGTGTCTCCACTCCTCTGATGAATTCCGATCCATGTTTTTTTTAAAAAAACAGATTAGTTTTTTTCTACTCACTTCTAGTCCATGTCGAACTCTAATTGATGTTCCCGCTCGCTTCTTGTGAGAGACGAGCTACTTTGATACGCCACCAAGAGCTATAGTTAGTTTCAAGGGTTGAGGCTCATTAGAATAGTACAGCTTGGGCCAGTTGCATCCTGCCGTACCCAAGAAGAAAGCCAATGGAGCAACCCATAAGAGAAATCTGTTTTCTATGATCTAAAAATTTGAACAGAACAACTAGTTTTAACCATGGATTAAAACAAAACTTAAACAACCACATCTAATTCAACAACCTATAAGAAAGTACATTAAAAAAAAGACCTGCATTTTTCAATGAAATTTGCCTGCTACAAGCCTACTAGCATGTATCACATATTTCTCGTTTGCCTTTTACATCATTAACATTGATACTTAGGATATAAAAAACACTTTTCCCCAGTCCAAAAGTAACACGAGACGCCCAAAATTTACAGATCAACGAACAAATGAATGTGAATGCGAAAAAGAGTGTTATATGAAGGAAGTTCTCCATTGCAGTTCAATCTGGATTCGCCTGTTCTTCGGGTCTTTGAGATGGTACTTTAGTTGATTATAAGATCCTTTTACCCTTGATTCAGTAGTTACTCATAGTTACTTTTGGTTGATATATAACCAAATTACCTCAATCCAACAGCTTAAGTCTCCGCTTGATAATCATTTGGTTTTTGAAATTTAAACTTATTCTTACTCAAATTTCTACAATGTGTTCTACCTTTCCTACAATATATCCATCTTTCTTTAAGAAAGTATGTGAATGAAAACCAATTTTCAAAAACAAAAATAAGTTTTTGGAAGTTACTTTTTTTTTTTCAAATTTTGGTTTGGTTTCTATAAATATAAGTGAGATGTAAATATCCAAGTAAGAAAAAACATATAGTAAGGTAGTTGTTGGCTTAAATTTCAAAAACCAAAAACAAAAAACCAAGACCCCGTTGATAACCATTTCGTTTTTGGTTTTTTGTTTTTGTTTTTACTTTTTTAAAAACAGGTTCGTTTGATAACCAATTTTGGTTTTTGTTTTAAAAATTTTTAAAATATTTTTAAAATATTAAAGAAAATCTAAAAACTAAAAAAAGTAGTTTTTAAAAACAAGTTTTTGTTTTTGTTTTTAAAAAAGTATGAAAAGAACAAGAATAAATAGTAAAAAACTAAAAAAATTCAAACAAAATGTGATAATTGAAAACAAAAACCAGTTATCAGACATGTTTTTTGGTTTTTCATTTTTAAAAACATAAAACTAAAATGAGTTATCAAACATACACGGTTTTTATTTTTTAAAACAAAAAACCATAAACAAAAAATGAAAAACTATAAACAAAAAACAAAAAACGAAATGGTTATCAAACGGGGCCCAAATGATTATCAAATGAGGTTTTAAGCTTTTGGATTGATTGGTGATTTAAACCCCTGCTGAGTTGTTTTATCCCCGATTAAAATTAAAGTCCACTTGTAGGGTATTTCTCAAATGTCAAAACCCACAAATGAGGAGAGTGTTGGTAGATATGTAATTAAATTGCACCAACCCACCAACTTAATCTTTTGGGTTAATTGGTGATTTAACATAATTCAACAGGTACTTAGTAGTTAGAGTTAGTTTTTTTTTTTTTTTTTATTGAAGTAGTTAGAGTTAGTTAGGTTAAGTGCCTGTACGAACACTAGCTCGATACTCATTTGGTAGATAAATACTATTGTATAAGGTATAGGCCTTATCAGTTGATCCTTTTGTTGGCCGCCACATCCGACAGACCAATGTCCACATAGCCCAAATATTTTTAAAGTATAAATCAAAATCCTTAGTTTGATTCAGTAACCTAATAAATGGTTTAGGAATGGTTTTCTAGATAGTATTTTACCTAATTTGGATGCAGCAAGCCTATTTTTGAAGATGCACTAAAAACTTTTCTGTGTAATTTGTCTTTCTATTTTTTTACAACGAAACAAGCTTTTCGTTAAGAATATGAAAAGAGGCAAAGCTCATGATTACCATAAGGCCTAACCTCGACTATCCTCACAGGACAAACTACTTGGCCCTACAATATTTGGTAGTCAGAAAAATTCAAACGAAATTAATTTTTTGGTAGGTGCCCACCACAGATTGGACCCATAACCTTTTGATTTCTCAAGACCTCTTGACTACTAAGTCAATCCACGATGTTTACATTGCCTCCTCTTTAAACGGTTTATATTTAAGTTCAACTACAACCTTTCTGCCGTCCTTCACCTTTTCGTTGTTATCTGAATTAGTGTTCTTCCTAAGATTAAGAGTCAAAACTTTCACCTCATGAGGAGGTAGATCTTTTAGAGATACAACATTTATGCCCATCTTGCCATTTCTCCCAATCAGTCATATTGTAACTAGACGTTTTTAGAGATACAAGGCTTTAAGAAATGGTGAGAGTTGTTGAGAATAAGCCTGCTCACAAACATGAAGCTCTAAGGCTTGGGATTTTGGATGATACCTAACGACTGACTTGAACTCCTTGTTCCATTCGGGCTAACTGATCGGCAAGCTATAGTTTCAAATATCGATTTGATGCACCTAAAAGAACATTTTTCTTAAGGATCACTGCCCTTGCAACTTTCACGTGGACAACTCCCACATGCTTCTTAAAGGCTCTATCTATTAAATTAGGCCAGTCCAAACATAGAAAGAAATCTTTGATAAATTTCATGAGTGCTATACATACTAGGCTGAGTCCAGAGAATTTGTGTTTAGAGTCTTGACCATAAGTTCATGCTTGCAATCTGATCTTTAACAAGTTTCTAAGAAACTAAGTGGGAAAAAAAACTCATAAAACTGATACTCTATTTCCCCTGCAGAACAGATTGTAATTTGAAATGAAAAGAAAACCATGACCATGTAACAGATCCCAAAATGATAAACTCGTAAAGATATCTAAGGATTGGCCCTTAGAAGAATTATAAATACTTTAAGGACATATGAGTAATTAGTTAGCTATTACGGTTATGGATATGAGGTGTTGAATAGTGAAAAGTATCTCGGTTCGGAATAGAGTAATGTTTAGGGCTTGAGTGATCTCGAGAGTTAAGAAGAGTCCAAGTACCTTAAATTATCTTGTCTACCTATACTATATCTCAATATAATGTTCGTTTGATAGTTCGGATCCTATCACAAGCATCAAGAATTTTTAGAACATATTCAATGATAGATTAATCAATTTTTGTACCTGGACAAACATGTAAAAACCAGATATTGATGTAGTCTATCCCCATGAGCGTTGGTCCAAAATCATTGAGTGGCTGACAGCTCCAAATCAAACGAGATTGCTAACAGAGATGTTGAAATCGATACATGAAAAACAAAAAGGGAAAGGAATTCAGATAAATAATGAAAGATTATCTTCCATGATCTCGCAGTCATGTTTGAACGGCAAAGCTAACAGAAAGAAGTAATTCAAATGAAAACAACACCAAATTAGCATCTTACAAAGATCCATTAAAAATATGAACAAAACATCAAACAGACTAACTTATCCAAAATATCGCTCTAACTAAACTCATATAATTACTATTTGACCTTCTCAACATTTCCAGAATCGTGTGCTTTCTTAAAGCCAAGGCCCGTTCGAGAAAACGAACTCAACGTTGCCTCTAAATTCAAACTAGTTGCAAAGACTCGCCCCAAAACTAAGACAATCACAAACCTTTTCCATAGGAGACAAGAATGTTTTCAAAATAAGGAAAACTCTAAACCAGTGGTTTCAAGATATTCCGTGGCACAATGAAAACTTGCAGATCCACCATCTTGTAACAAGGCCAAAAAAATGAGAAATAAGAACAGAAGGGTGTCATGGTCAGCTTAGGTTGGGTTGGATTAGGATGATTTTTTGGACCAATCCAAAGTTCCAGGTTGATCAATTAGTTAATTCATCTAACCTATGTGTTAGAGCAACTCATTCAACCCTATGTATTAGAGCAACCCAATTCAATATTTTCTGGTTGAGTCGAGTTAGGTTGGTTGACGGGTTGTGTTTATCTCATGTTTTCTCTTTAATATCCAACTGATAGCTTATGAATTTGTACAAAAAATGAAATATAATAGAAAAAACATGATATTAGATTCAAGATGCCCATATTATTAGAAATCAAACATGTTAAAAATTTATCTTGTTAATTAATCTTATAATACATATATATAATATTATTAGCAAAAAATTGACTAACTCAAGAATTAACCCGAAGAAATTTATAAAAGGGAAAAACTTGCCTCTTTAGCTAAGGAGGCAAGTCCTCCTTAAAAGGGGTATGTGGCACCATTTGGTGCCACAAATTTTTTCTTTAAACAATACTATTTTTAAAATAAAAAAAAATTGTGGCACCAAATGGTGCCACATACCCCTTTTAAGGAGGCAAGTTTTTCTCTTTATAAAATTACAATCCAATCCAAAGGAATTTATAAAATTACAACTCAATGAAACCCAAATAAAATTATAACCGAAGTCGACCTTTACTGTTAGAGTCGGTAGTCCCGGTTGCTTATTTACACAACATTTCCTTGGTCCAAAAATATTGTATTGCCGCCTGCACAGTGGCATTTAATCCAAATGCTTGAGCTTCAACCCATTTAATTGCAGATTCCAACAATTAATTCATTTTCATGCATTTCAAACACTTTTATAGTGATAGAACGTGGATTTATGGATAACAAACATATACGAGAAAAGTGATTTAAAGTATTTGGACCCTCCCTAACTCTTGAGATCTCTCAAACCCTAACAATTACTCAATTCCAGGATGCCCCATTACTAATTATCCCTCTATTAATTGCACAAACGCCCTAATATATTCCTAATACTCCTAAGGTCCAAATCTATCACATTACTGTGTTAAGATTCAAGAACAAAGTTAAGTAAAAAGATGAATGCAGCAAACACCGTTGTCAATTCAAGGCTAATGACAAAGAGAAAGGGCAACAGAACAAGCTTTCACTGCCATCAACTCGCTTCTTCGTATTAATATTCTTTTTTATAGGAAACATAAACTTTCTATGAACAGTTATATAAAAATCATATCAAATAAGTACAAAAAACTTCTCCCATCAGAATTAAGAGTAACAAAGCAATGGTCTTAAATGAAGAAATGGAATGAGCCCAAGTCTAAGAAAGTGATGGTATTCAATGAGACTTCCCTCTTGTTGGGGTTTATCAAAAAAGATGATATCACTGTGATCCTTCTAAATCCGCTACCAAAAAGAAAAAAGAAACAATTTCCACAAAATTTTCTTTTTGTTCTTGAAAGGATGTCCTGTGAAAGTGTTATAGAAGAAGCACCAGTATAGAAGAACCTTCTTCGTACCAATGTTATTAAGTTCTTATAGTTTTATTTTTCTTTTTGTAGCTTAACCAACTCGGGTAGGATGATTATAATTTAGAACTTCCTTAGGCAATACATACTAACTACCGCTAAGCACCGAAAGGGTCGGTGACATGTTAAATTGGTTTATTGGTTGAAATCCAATTCAAATCTTCGTCACGAGTTTGATCGTGAAAATCCATATTTGTCTCTCATTTATTTGAGAACAGCATTACCCTCTATCTATAATTTGTGATCTCCTCCCCAATTTGAACTAACCAAAAAAAAGAAAAAAAAACTTCCTACATTTTGAAATATACCTTATCAACTGCCCTATGATCTAGTCTTTTTTTTATACAACAATGTTGGGGGAAGGGGGATTCCTACAAAGTAATTGTTTTCTAAATATAAAGTAATTATTTTCCTTGACAACCAAAATTAAAATTCCGCATTATTCTTAGTTACAATCAGGATTTTAAGGGAAAGTGGCATGTTAGACTAATCTCAGGAGCATGTCACATTCTTAACGAACAAAAAAACAATGAAAAGAATAAAAATACACAAGAAAATACGAATGAGTGACATTAATCTTAATTACAATTTCCTAATTTCTTCCGAAGTTTCGAACATCAAACAAAAATCTCTCTACTATTTACCTTAACTTCGCTGGATTTGAAGTACATAAAGACGAAATATCCAACAACGAGATCAGCTGAAATTACGACAGAGAATCCGGAAATGCCCCAAATAGCGTTCAAATAACCCATCGGAAACCTCCATTTTCGCCGCCGGAGCAGCTGCAAACCGCTGCGTCGGAGCCGGAAGTTTCGGCAACGGCCAACTTCCCGCGTCTTCTCGCCGGCGGGCGAGGAATTGTCTGCGTGTGTGTTAACTTTGATTGAGAATGTAAAAACTAGGGCAGTGTGTACAAAAAGACCAATAAGGCGATAATTCAACCGTAAGAATTGGGTTAGTTTTTAAGGGTGTGTTTGGTGCACAGATTATGATTAAGTTAGTCGATATTAAGCTAAACTGAGTATTGAATTAAGCTGAAGATTAAGTTAATCTGTTTTTTGTGGACATATTTTGTTAAGCCGTATTAAGTTAAGCAGAATGTTGTTTGGTGAATTGATTAAGTTAAACTGAATTTTTATTTAACATTTTTTATATATTTTTTTAAATGTCTACTCTTTAATTTGTTTTCTCTTGACAATAGTTTCATGACAAAATGACATTCATTTGAAAATGTAGCATTAATATTAATTTAAATAAAATATGCTTGATGAATATATATTTTATTATTTATTTCAATTTTAACTTAATATCTATATTTAATTAAAAACAATATAAAAAAAACTTTATTTTCATTCAAAAAATTTAGAAAGATATAGGAAATTATATATAAAAAATCATTTTAATTACTTAATTACAAGATTGATATAAATTTAAAATTAAAAAAATCAATTTAATTTATTTAGCACACCTTAACTTGTGTGAATGGTAATTAAGTTTGAAATTCAATTTTACTCATATTTTTTAAGTAGTTCAAATATGTTGGACTATGCTATCTTGATGAAAGTTATAATGAAAGTATAAACCTAATTTTCATGTATTTTTAAATCATTATACCTATTTTATTGGTTAATACTCATTTGAATTAAAATTGTAGTCAATATAGTAATAGCAAAAGTATATTCACAAATAGGTGTATATAACAACCAATTTAGATGCTTAGAAAACAAGACATAATATAACACAAATAAAATTTGTATGTATATAATAATAAAACTAATTATATTATAAGTAGAAAAATGAGTTTTATAATTTAGGAATTTATTTTGTTCCATTCAAATAATTGTCTCTTGAAATTGAAATATATTTCTTTTATTCTCTTGAACCATTTTTTCTTTAGATAATTTAACATTTAATATTAAATTTAAAAATATTAAATGAATTATAAAACATAAAAAAAATGAATAAACTTTTAAATCTAAATTTTAAAAGTTGAATAAATAGTTTGAAAAATATAATTAAAGATAATTTCGGAAAAAGAGACAGAGAGAGAAAATATGAGGAATATTGTTGGAATTTGTGAATGATTAACTTAATCTCTCAAATTAAGTTAATCCGTCCACCAAACACGAATTAGAAGGATTAAGTTAATCCGGATTAACTTAATACCTCCACCAAACACCCCATAATTTACCAATCACTCACTTAACCCATTTTTACGTTGACTGAGTAATAATATATATACCAAAACAAATATATTCATTTCATTATTAGGTTCTAAACTATATCATTATCAAGGTTTCACATTTGATTCCAAAAATTGATATTTAGTGATAATACTCTAATAAATAACATGAATAATTTGGTAATTGACATTTTCGAAATGGGATTTTGCTTATATAACAAAAAACATAAAAATA
Organism: Sicyos edulis; assembly: GCA_036507275.1. NCBI lineage: Eukaryota > Viridiplantae > Streptophyta > Magnoliopsida > Cucurbitales > Cucurbitaceae > Sicyos > Sicyos edulis. The sequence continues at coordinate 43,644,509 of CM071850.1, forward strand.
TTTTAATCTATAATATAAAATCAAAACTAATTTATTTATAACATAAAATAAAAAATATTTTAATCTATAACATAATAGAGAAAATCTAAATTGAATTTGATCATTGTTCGAATTCTATCACTGATAAAAATTTATATCATATCGCGTGTTGAGTTCTATTAGTGATAAAAAATGATGTGTCATATATGAATTATTTACAAAATTGTATTATAAATATAATACAAGAGGTGGAATGTATCGTTGAGGGTAAATTTCATTTTCAAACTTAATTTGATGATGAGAAGACTAATTTTTTTATCTTCTAAAAGAAGTATAACTCATTGATATTATTTTACACCCTATTAACGAAGATGTTAGAGAAAATAACTCATAAAAAAGCATCTTCAATTAATTTCTTATATGGATTCTTAATAACACGTGACTTGAGAAAGATATATTTTGGAAAGGACAAAAATAACAAAGGGGAATTTTTTAACTGCAAAGTCATAGATTATATTCATATGCTCTTGGTTGAAGTCTACTATATTTTACCATCACGTTTAGAATATGATTTTGGTTAAATTAGAAGTTTTAGATAGCTTTTTTTTTCTTTTTAAGTTTTAAATAATAACTTCCCATCTTTCGGCATTCTCAACATAGTAAGTTGTTGTTGTTGTTGTTTTTTTTTTTTTTTTTTTCTTTTTCAAAAAAAAAAAGTTGTTTTTTTATTAAGATTAAATACAGTTAATAGAGTGGGAATACTTGATTGAGCGTGCACTCACATCTAATTGTTAGATGATTCTTTTTTACGATTTTTTTTATTATTATTGCTATTTTCATTTGGGGAGGGTTTGAAGCAAGTAAAAATGTTAATTATTATTATGAGGAAAAATAGAAAGAGATCGATTATATGTGTTTTGGAGAAGATAATAATATAAAATAAATAGTTATTTATATTTGAAGAAAATAGAATAGTTATAGAGGAGATAATAAAATAGTGAATATAAAAAAGTTGAATAGTAGTTATTGAGGATAAAGAAGATATGTTATACAATGCAAGAGAATGTATGCAAAGAGAATAACAAAAATGATTAGAGAAATGAATTTATGAAATAATTATTCTTAGTTGCTCAAACGTGAATAAGAAGATTGTTTTCCACGTAATTATTCTCATTCGATTTGCCCCAAACACCTCATTAGAAAGCACTCGGGGTAAAGAAAACAAAATATATTAAAGGTATGAATATGAAAAAGAGTAGGAGTGAGAATAATTAACATAAAAACTTACATTCGTATTTATGGTGAAGATAATGATTTTGTGGAAACCATTATTTGTATGGAATGCAACAAATGATAATGAATTTTTAAATGTCTAATTTTGTCTTTATATTGAACTCTCGATAAGTTTGAAGGGAGTATTAATCAAAATTAATTTAATAATATTAGTAATTATAATACATCTAAAGGCATATGTAAACACATTTCTACAAATTTTGGAAAAAGATGACAAATAGATTCTTAAAAAATAAACCAAAAATTTCCCTACAAATAAATTGTTAAGCTTTTTTTTTAAGTTAATAGACGGAAATGGACAAAACTTAAACTTTAGACAAAAATATAATTTATTAACTAAAAGGGAACCAAAATAGAATCAATTTTAAAATTTTAGGACCAATTAACTGATAATTTTCTCTTGGAGACGTTCGTCTGAAAAACGTGGCGAATTCTACGGGGTCCACGTTGGCGAGAGCTATATGCCAAGATTGTGGATGGGCCCACATTGATAACTGTCAAATAACGGTAATACGCAAGTAATTGGCTTTGATGATATTCCAAATCTGCCCCTCAGATCAAGCAATCGTGGGGCTTCCCAAATTCATCATATATTTCTGGTTGCTTTATTCTCTATTTAATCTTAATTAAAATGTCATTTTCAACAATAATTTGTATATTCACGATACCTCCACAATCAACTTTTGGATCGAAAAAATATGTTAATTATTTTATAGTTAAGCTTAATTTAGTAATATCATTTGGAAGGCAATTGGATGAGATTTTGATAAAGACTTGTTTCGAATAATTATTTTAGATGGTTACGAATTGACAGTTGTACCCAAAAATTTGTTTGGATGTGATTGTTTTAGAGGGGTCAGAGACAATTTATTGTTTGACAAAAATTTAAAATGAGTAATAGTTAAAAAAATAACATTTGAAAATAAGTAGTTAAAAATGATTTATTTTAATTGATTAAAAATAAGTGGTAAGTATTGAAAAGTTATTTTAAGTAGTTATAAATAAATTATTAAAAATGATGAGTTATTTTTAATAATAAATGTGAGAAGTTATTTTGAGTAGTTGTAATATCATTGGATGTAGTTTTTCAGCGAGCAATTAGTAAATTCTCGATCTAATTTTTTTTTTTTGAAAAATCTCTCGATCTAATTAACCCCTTTTAAATATGTCAAACAAACTCATTTTTGGTGTTTTAGTTGGTTTTTTTTTTCAAATTTCCAAATATCTGATTTTAATACGTTTATTTAAAAAAAAATTCCTAACGAGATTTAAGTTCAACTATATGATATATAACGAACGACTAAAATATTTACTGAGTTTGAGCATTTTACCCCAAACGTATTGGATAAAAAATAATGAAAATATGTCTTTAACAAATAAAAAAGGCAATAGTACATATAATTTTAAATCGATAAAATTACATATTTGTTAAAATATATTTCCATTTCCACTCACATATTCTTGAAATGGGTGTTTGTAGTCCATTTCTCTCAACTTGTACTAAAAAATAATAAATAAAAAAGATAAAATTAATATATTTTGTTGATGCTCGGTATCAACGGTGAATTTGTTTTGGGAAGGGGACGTCGTGCCTGCAAAACAGAATAGTAAACTGGGCACCGGTGTGGTACAGACCACGTGGACTCCGATGCCTACGTCAATACGGTATACGTCGGGTTCAAAGCTCGAAATCGAAGGTTACTTACCTTTGGTATCGGTTGGGAGTCCTTTTATAGGGTGTGGTTTCATGTTCTTCTAGCCACGAACGTGATTTCCGGAAGTGGGTGTTGTTGCACGACCAAAACCACTCCTCCGCATGCGTCTTTCTCGCCAGTGAGAAGTGGTGGAGTCAACCAAGTCGAAATGGACTTCTCACTTCTCTTGAGTGGGCCTCAAACGAAGCTCAAAAGGGCCATACGCATGTTCATCCCATAGTTACACACACGCCAGGGGCCGGACCGACGTTCGGCCCACACCCACACACGCGCACGAGGGTCGGACACGTGTCCGACCCTGGCATGTAGGGGATGGACACGCATCTGACCCTCGGATGTGGGGGTCGGACACGTGTCCGACCCTTGCATGTGGGGGTCGGACATGTGTCCGACCCTACTTTCGAAGGTCCGTGTCCGGTCCTCTTCCCAAGGATCAGACTCGCGAGGCCGGGTCCAATCTGGCCTTTCTGGTTTCCTTGTTGGGCCTCATTCTCGGGCTAGCCTTTGAGCCTACATGGACTGCATTGTGCAGCCGGAAATCCTCATACAACATATTTCTTTTTCTTTTTTTTTTTTAGAATTAAAATTAACATATTTTTAACCTTTATAAAGAAAATGTAATTATTAAACAAACAAAACTTTATCATAAATATCGATTTATTAGTACGTGAACTAAAATTAAATATTTCAATTTACAAGTTTTATGCAGTACACAATCATTTGTTTAGAGGATTTGATCCTACAGCTTTTAATTTGAGAATATAAATAAATTATTGCTAAGGTCAATTCACTAGATTAAGTAATTAAAAAATTAAACTAAAAGTAAAAAAAAATTAAGGAGGGTTTGAGAGGGAAGGCGGCAAAAAAGAGCAAAACTTAGCTAAAAATTGATGAATATATTGAAAACACATACCACCATTTTGGATCATATATTTATTTATATATCAATCAAAGTCAATTTGTTTAAAAAAAAAAAGATGTGATCCAAAATGGTAGTGAGTATTTCAAATATATATACTCACATACTCTTACCTAAGTATTGTTTGTTTGTCTTATTTGATGTTAATCCATTATAACTCTACGATCATAGGTTCAAGTTTGAAAATCGATATTTAATTCTCATATTATTTTAGAGCAGTTGCCTTCTATGTTGGATTTTTTGGTCCCCTTTTCAGAATATATGTACTCAAAAGAAAAAAATGATTGCTCGACAAAAAATAAAGGAACATGTGGCAGCATGGAAATACTTTTTAGTGCTTATATTCGTGCTCTTGTTTCTTTTTGGTCCATATATCTTTTTAATTTAATATTTTTATCTTTGATATATTAATAATGCTCATTTTAATTATTCTGTATTTATTTAATTTACCTTTTCAACTTATTTTATTTTAAAAATTAAATTCACCTTTAAACTAAAATAATCACTTTATTAATATATTGAAATTTAAAATTAATCTAATAATCATCATTTTATATAATTAAGGACAAAAGACCATCACAAATAAAAATGTTAAATTTTTGAAATACATGCGAAATTGAGAATAGGTCCAAAATCTTTTTTTTTTCTTTCTTTCTTTATCCTTTTCTCAGCATATTTTTCAATATCTCTTTTTATATAATTAACCGCTTTCCTTAATTTTATTATTGTCGATTCAAATATCAATAATAACAAATTGAATGTCACATTAATGGAACGTGTCTTTTTATCTATAAATATATTAAAATATATTTGCCATTTTGTTCTAGTCTCTTTGTTTATAAATATATAAATAAAACTCATATGTGAGAAAGAATGGAACACTGGCCTGAGGGCTCTATTAATTTCAAATAAATGAGAGAGTCAAATACCGACCGTGAAATTGAAATGATTTAATATTCAAGATAATTAATCGCGTCACCAAACTATTTGATAATGTAATCATTAATTTTTAATACGAACATAATAAAAAATTATGCATAGTAGTTTGTTCATGATGGCAAACCACCCAATTGCTCTGCTTACTCGAAACAAAAAAATCCAATTGCTTTGTAGTTGAGAGGAATGCATCCCAACATAGAGCGAACAAAACCATCCTCATGCTATCATGCATTTGCCCATCTTAAATTGTGGATTATTGTATATATTGTTTGTTCATAAAAATGGTGAATCGAAAGTTTTTGTTTTAAGTTGCCTACGTACCACTGTAAGTAAAATAGATAATGTAAAGTACAGTTCCAATTTGATGGTTCATTCACCTTTCATGCGAGCCCATGTTAGGCTTCTTTAGACGTTGTTGTCTCTATCGTTATCTTGGTCATATATGTCAATTGTGTGATTTATTTGGACAATCCAGACTTGTTTTCATTTTCAATGAACTCTTTTGTATTTATAGAATCAAAGAATTTTCATTTCAAGTGTGAAGTAACAAGATTCCGAATTTTTGTTGTATTTGGTTCACTTTAACAAATTGTTCTATCTCCAAGATGTCAATTATTATTTATAGTTGACCACGTGTTACTTTGAAGTATTTTTTAAACTCGGGGAAACGAGAAAGAGATAGAAACTATTATATTTGACTTGTCAATTTGTTTACATGAGATATTTGTAAATAGGTAGAAATAAAACACTCTTAAATAAATTTGGTATTTGTCTTTGTGGTAGTGTGGAGTACATTATATAATTGATTTACACGATTCCTTATTTCTCATATACAGCTATGAAAGGTAGACATGTCTTAAGGGCTTCACAACTTGTTATTAAACGAGGAGTTGTCTCGAAGACGCTGCAACTTATATCAAGCTTGTTTGGTTGATCGTTGGATTCATGATTAGGCATGTTGATCATTGAATCAACTTATTTGTCCGTCGACATTTGAATCAATCGTTGGTTTATTCATCTTTAGATCAATCTCTAACCTATTAATGTACCTAAATGACCGACATATAACTTGTTGGCATACTCGGATGAATGACCTTCGATTTGTTGACATTTTTGGATAATCGACCTTTGACTTATTGAAATTTAGATCAACCTCTAACTTGTTGATTTTATTAAATGGTGTACATGTTGATACAAGGGCTTGCAAGCTTTGTTCTCAAGTGAAACGAGATCGATGCATCACCCAACTTGTAGTTGGTGAATATACTACCAATTTATTTCCGGATGTATTAAAACCTAAATATAAAATAAAATAGATTACAACTATAAAATGATACAAATATTCAAGGATTACGAAAAAAAAGGGAAGCTTACAAAATTAGCAAATTCACGAAATAATTACCAATATAATAATTTTTAAAAAATCTAGCAATAATAGTTTACTTATTATGGAAATCGTGCTAGATAATCTAATTTCACAAAATAATGGTAGATCTAGGCAAATTTGATTTTTTTTACATATATAGTCGAATATATAGATAAATATACAATATAATTAATATTTATTATACGGTATAATTTTAGGTATTAATACATTATTTTGTATCATTAATACATTATTATGTATTATTAGTACAAAATTGTTTATTAATACAATATTATTGTATTGATTATATCGTAGAATTTGTTTACGGTATGACTATGATTGCTAAATATATTTTTTTGCTTAATATTGTAAATATTTATCTAATTTGACCTACTCCTAAAAGTATTACTATGTATTAATAATAATATTGTATTGATAATACATAATATTATATCAATGAGTATTAATAATACATTATTAAAATTAATTATAATTTCAATAAAAAAACAATACAAAATAAGAAACAACGATGGTAATAAAAGAAAAACAACAATGACTTTTCTTTAAATCACTCAGCTTCCTATTCCACCCCAATCCTCTCATTACACGAAAATAAAAAACAAAGAATGGTAATAAAAAACAACAATTGTAATAAAGAAAAAAAATTAAATTACTTTCCAAAGCACACTATAATAAGAACGATTAGTTCCCGTTTTTGTGTTCTACGCTTTCGTCGTCTCTAGGGCATTCCCATTCAATTCACATTTCTCCGTTCATCCAGGGGACCCCTTTGTTCATGTAATTCGATTCTCAAACTCAGATTTCAAACGCTGGAATAAGGCTTCGATCCAAATCACCGGCGTTTCTCCGATTTGTTCTTCGCATTTCCATGCCGCCATGTCCTAGGTGTTGAAATTTGGTTTTTGATGTCTTTACTTTCTTTGCTCTGAAGGGTTTATGAGCAATTCCTGAATTGTTGTTTCTTGTTCTCTGGATTCCTCAATTCGTTAGCTGTATTGGGCTAAGGAAAATCTAGGGTTTCCGAATTGGGGTCTTCTGTAGGAGTTAGCTGGTTAATTGTCTGATTTGTTTGATTAAGAAATCTTGGTGTTTTCATATGCGTAGTAAATTTGGATCAAGAACTGTGTGACCGCCGCTCGGTGGCGAGCGACTCGTCCATTCGAGGGTTTGAGTTTTTGTATGGAAACTCGGAGCAGAAAGCGGGCGGAGGCCTCCTCAGCAGCCCCTTCTTCTTCCTCTACTAGTCCTTCTACCCGTCCTAGCAAGCGCACTCGTCCCTCTGGTACTTCCTCATCGAATCTTGCTGCTGCTGCTGCTACTCTTTCCATCTCGACCCGTTCCCGCTCTACTCGAACCCAAGAACCATCTGCTACCGGTACTCCGATGGACTCGACGAATGAATCATCTGGGTCGCGCCGACGTGGGAAGAATTCTGATAAAGAGAACTCGGATAAGGGGAAGGAGAAAGAACATGAGGTTAGAATTGGGGATAGGGAAAGGAATGCAGAGCAGAGCTTTGGGCTGAATATGGAAGGCAGTGGTGGCGGCGACGACGACGACGATGATAACGATAGTGAAGGAGGTATGGGAGTCTTGCAGCAGAATTTTACAACAGCAAGTACTGCTCTTCAAGGACTTCTGAAGAAACTTGGTGCTGGAATTGATGATTTTCTTCCATCTTCTGGAATTGCTTCAGCTTCATCTTCACAGCAGAGAGGTCGGCTTAAGAAGATCTTATCTGGGTTGAGAGCAGACGGAGAAGAAGGGAAGCAGGTTGAGGCACTGACACAACTATGTGAGATGCTATCTATTGGCACCGAGGAATCTCTAAGTACTTTCTCTGTGGATTCCTTTGTCCCTGTCCTTGTTGGGTTACTTAATCACGAAAGCAATCCGGATATAATGCTTCTAGCAGCCAGGGCACTAACCCATCTGTGTGATGTCCTGCCTTCATCATGTGTTGCTGTCGTGCATTATGGTGCTGTTTCCTGCTTCTGTGCGAGATTGCTGACTATAGAATATATGGACTTGGCTGAACAGGTATGCTCTTTGTATTTGTTTTCATCCTTGTTGAAACATGGGAGTAGAAATTTGTACCAACGGAGAATGAAATTTACCATTCTGATGTATAAAATACTAACGTACAAGGTTTTCCCTGATACTTGGATAGAGCTAAAATGCTAGTATTTTTCACGCACTTTGGCGATGACGAGTGTTTCATGCAGTGTTTTTAAAAGGCTAGCCTATTTTGGGGCATAGGTGCAAGTCGCAAAAAAAGTGTGTGTGTGTGTGTGTGTTTTTTGAGGTGCACCATATAGAAGAACGTTCATAAGGAAGAAATTGTATAGTTGGGGTGGGAATATTAAAAAAAATACTCGTTATGTTTTAAGTCAATAAAGAACGAAATAACTCTAAACACAAGGATTTTTGCATTGAGGAATATGATTTTTAAATTTTTTTTACGAGTAACACATTATGACACTCACCGTTTTATTTGAGGCACTCAAGGTGCAAGGCAAGGCGCGAGCCTGAATAAGCCTTTAAAAACACTCTTTCATGCATTCTTTGCTTGTATGTTATGCATCAAAATTCTGTAAGTTCATGTTTTCTTAAGTCTAAGATGATACTAATAGTAGTAGGTTTCTGTCAACAGTCCCTGCAAGCTTTAAAGAAGATATCCCAGGAACACCCTACGGCCTGCCTGCGTGCTGGTGCTCTTATGGCTGTGCTTTCATATTTAGATTTCTTCTCCACAGGAGTTCAGGTAACTCATAGAGTGGACCCTACTTGCAGTTTTTGGATACCGTCAAAGATTGGACTTGATTTTCATTAGAGTTATATAATTTACTTATGAACTATCATCATCTTGTCGTCATTGTATTATAGCGAGTCGCATTGTCAACTGCTGCTAATATGTGCAAGAAGCTTCCTTCAGATGTGGCCGACTTTGTGATGGAAGCTGTTCCCCTGCTAACAAACCTTCTTCAGTACCATGATGCAAAGGTAAGTTGCATCGGTCTCAGTTAACAAATCTTAGATTGGAGGTTTCTTTGGTAGATAGAATTATTTGCTTTTTACCGTGTTTATTTACACGAAGTGGGGTCTTACCTCTCAAGGGTTTCTCTGAAGTTCGGTTCATTTTTGCATCTCTTTGTGATTTTCTGCCGCCAAACCTTTTTGTAATGTTTTTCTTATTATTTATTTATTTATTTTATATAATTTATTATTTATGACAATTGAAGCTCACTCCTTGATGTTTTACTGAGGTTCTTCTTGGTTGCCTTGGGACTATGCCTTCTGTGACCTGGCTGTTTTGTTCTTTTGCGTTTTTAAAGGAAAAACAGTTGGAAAATGTGAGATGCTCTTCTTCGTTTCTCTATCCATCTGAATTTCTTGTTGGCAGGTGTTGGAGCATGCTTCAGTTTGTTTGACTCGTATTGCCGAGGCCTTTGCGTCATCTCCTGATAAATTAGATGAGCTATGTAATCATGGACTTGTTACACAAGCTGCCTCACTTATTTCCTCTAGTAGTACCGGAGGTGGACAATCAATTCTCAGCTCGGCTACTTATACTGTACGTTCTATGTGACCTTTCTCTTTCAGTTGTTATGTGATTGAGCCTTGAGTGCATATTTTTTTGGTAACCCGGGAACTTGGAGCCTTGTTCCTCTGAACCCGAAAGTACCAGGGGCCGGCCCCTAGACTGTGGCACTTAGATACATTGGAGAAGGTGGAGACATAAATGGGGGTGTCTACAAATTAATGCCACAAGAAAGTCTCAAAATTGGGACCTCAAGGGTAGCATACCCTCAAAATCCAAGCATTTGACCAATTGGGCCACCCCTCGGGGACAAGTGTATTAATATTGATTGTATTTTCACAATTATGCAGGGATTGATTCGACTTCTTTCCACATGTGCAAGTGGGTCTGCCTTAGGTGCAAAAACTTTGCTGCTTCTTGGGATCAGTGGGATTCTTAAAGACATATTGTCTGGTTCTGGCGTGTCTACTAATGCATCTGTTTCACCTGCATTAAATAGACCACAAGAGCAGGTAGGTTCTGCTAACTTTCTAGATCATCATACTCGATAGTTAGTAGTGATTCTTTGGTAGACAGATCACCTTTATGGTAGTTTACATAGACAAATCAAATGAGCGTCATTCCTTGTTTTAAAAAAATATTCTCGTAATTATTTTTAATAGAATAATCTAGGACATTTAGGTGGTAATATTATAATTCTCTTGCCTTTTATTTTGTTTAGTTGTAGGATTAGTTTATTGTTTAGTTTACTCTTACTGTTGGTTATTGTTTGGTAATTACTTCTCAATGAAAGCTTGCATGGTAAGGGTTGCCTAATGGAGTCCAGGGGCTTGGTCAATGTGGTTGAGAATGTAAATTTCTTTTTGTTTCCATGAAATAGTTTGTAAACTGAAAAAATATAAATTGCCATTATCAACTGTTTCTTTTATAATGGAGGTCATTATGTTTCTTGCTTTTGAAACTGTTGAGAGTTTAACTAATCTCTCTTTTCTTGATCTTTTAACAGTTTGAATTTTTTTTAATGTTCAGATCTTTGCAATTGTCAACTTGGCTAATGAGCTTCTACCCCCTCTACCTCAAGGAACCATTTCCTTTCCGCCCAACTTCAATTTGTTTGTGAAAGGGCCTGTCATCAAGAAGCCTTCTACTAGCGGTTCTATAAAAGAAGAAGATTCATCTGATGGTGCCTCAGATGTTTCAGCTCGTGAGAAACTCTTAAAGGATCAGCCTGAGCTCCTCCTTCAGTTTGGAATGGACATTCTTCCTATTTTAATACAGGTCTGTACGGAGTGTTATACTTGTTTTAGAGCCTTACTTCTTAGAGGCATTTTCTGGTTCAGTTAATACTGAAATTGTGCTCTTTGGTCAAGTAGATCTATGGGTCCAGTGTGAATGGTCCAGTGCGTCACAAATGTCTCTCAGGAATTGGAAAATTGATGTACTTCAGCACTCCAGAGATGATACAATCATTATTGAATGTGACTAATATAGCAAGGTATTTAACTTCAGTCTGCATAAGATTTCCATTCTTGCTTTGCTGTGGTACTTATCTGTTCATTTCTTTAGTTTTCTAGCTGGTGTTTTGGCATGGAAAGATCCACACATATTGATTCCTGCTCTTCAAATTGCTGAGATTCTTATGGAAAAACTTCATGAAATATTTTCCAAGATGTTCCTTCGAGAGGGTGTTATTTATGCGGTTGACCAGCTTATCTTAGCTAATGACCAAAATACAGCTTCCCAAACTGCATCTGTCGAGAAGGATAATAACTCTGCATCTGGAACCTCATCACGCACTCGACGTTATAGAAGGCGTAGTGAAAATATTAATCCAGAGGGAAGTTCATTGGATGAAAACAAGAAACCTGTTTCTGGGAGTGGTGTTCCACAGGATTCAGTAGTGGCTCCATCAATTAATTCTAATCTCCGAACTGCTGTGAGCGCCTATGCCAATGCTTTTAAAACTAAACACTTCCCTTTAGATCCAGGAGATGTTGAAGTCGGAGTTACGGATGATCTTTTACGTTTGAAGAATCTTTGTGTCAAGTTGAATGCTGGCATTGATGATCAGAAAACTAAATCAAAAGGGAAGTCCAAAGCTTCAGGGTCCCGCCTAGATGACATTATTACAAATAAGGAAGAGTATTTAACTGGCGTAATATCTGAAATGCTAACTGAATTGGGTAAAGATGAGGGTGTTTCCACTTTTGAATTTATTGGTAGTGGCGTTGTTGGAGTTCTGCTTAACTACTTTTCTTGCGGATACTTTTCTAAAGGAAGAATTTCAAAAGCAGAGTTTCCAAAGCTTCGACAACTAGTACTTCAAAGATTTAAATCATTTATTTCTATTGCCCTTCCTACAAGCATTAATGGGGAGACAGTAGCTCCTATGACAATCTTAGTTCAAAAGCTACAGAGTGCTTTATCCTCGTTGGAGCGTTTTCCAGTCGTCTTGAGCCATTCTTCTAGATCATCCAATGGCAGTGCACGCCTTTCCTCTGGGCTAAGTGTATTATCTCAGCCATTTAAGTTACGACTTTGTCGAGCCCAAGGAGATAAGTCACTTCATGATTATTCTTCAAATATTGTTCTGATTGATCCATTGGCAACTTTAGCAGCTGTTGAAGAATTTCTGTGGCCTAGAGTTCAGAAAAGTGAATCTGGTCAGAGGCTTTCAGCATCTGGTGCAAACTCAGATTCAGGAACAACGCCTACAGGAACTGTTGCTTCATCAGGTTTAACATCAACTCCTAGTTCAATCACTCGACGTTACTCTACTAGGTCTAGGTCATCAATGACTATTAGAGAAAGAGCAGAGAAGGAATCTTCAGAGGAGAAAACCGCTTCAAAGGGGAAGGGAAAAGCTATTCTAAAGGCTGCTTGGGAGGAGAAGAGAGGGCTACAAACTAGAAGTTCTGCTCATGGAAAAGCAGCAGACAAGGATGCCCAAATGAAGACTGCAAATGGAGAGACCACTTCTGAGGTATTTCTTTTTTCAACAGGGGGAATGATAATATAAATCAATAATCCTACGATGACACCATAAAATAGAGAATCTAGGAGTAAATAACAAATTTACCCGGGATATATTTTTATCAATATGTGCTTTTCCATTTGAGAACTATACCATTTTGAAATCACAGCCAATATTTTGTTGACAATTACATACTAATGCTGCAAGTTAGCCCTTGCATCTTCATATGTAATGATTTGTATCAGAAAGAAGTGATATTTTATCTATTATTTATTTTATTTATCATGGGTGGGATGTGTAGATGCATTACTACTACTCTAGCTGTAGCCTACAGGAGCATAATGGTTCCCCTATTCATTTATTTCCCCACACTTGAAAATAAAGGACCATTCATAATCATATTTAGGATTCATTACCTGTCAAGGGAAACTTATTCTGTATAGATTGACTACATGCACATCTTGATTCTGGACTCTTCCAAGAAAATTTAAAGACTAAACTAGTAATGGCTCCCCTTTTCATTTTCATTTTCATAAACTCTTGCTGTAGCCTGCAGGAGTATAATGGTTCCCCTTTTCATTTATTTCCCCACTTGAAGAAAAAGGACCATTCATATTTAGGATTCATTACTTGTCAATGGAAACTTATTCTGTATAGTAGATTGACTACATGCACATCTTGATTCTTGACTCTTCCAAGCAAATTTAAAGCCTAAACTATTATAAACTAATGACAACCAAGAAAGGACTACCTTTAGATGCATTTTTTATTGACGAAAACTTCTTTTAAAATTGTGTGTTTCTTTAATCTTTCAGTAGATGCATTTTTACTAAGTATATATGTAATGTTTCTTCGATGTTGGCCTAGGGACGGGCATGGTTAGCCCGGGTATAGTGGAGCGAAGCTCCGATTTCCCGGTTTCCAAAAAATAAGTATATATGCTATGTTTCTGGTAACTTGTAAGGATATCGATCATGAATTCCCAAACAAGACAATATATGGATAATGACTAATATTTCAAGTGTTCTTTGATATATAGAGAAGATATTTCATTAATACAGGAAAGAAACTAAAGACAAATCCTCCCGAGAATTCAAGAGCACGGGAATCACTACCTCTATGGTCCCAAACCTTACAAAGAACAAGCCTAATATCCCTTTCCTCTCCTTACATCATTTATACCCACAATATTCCTTTTTTCTACAAAATAACCACAGAACGATTCTCTCTCTGATCCCTTCTCTATCTAAAGCGCTCCCAACCCTGAAAATATGAGCAAGAGAAACACAATCAAGGATAAAAATACAAGCCCAAACAGACCGATGGAATCAAGTGAAACTATTCAGGGGATTTGTATACTATGATCCAAATTTTTGTCTCATTATAAAACTAAAACTTTTTTTTTTATAGAAATATTAATCATGTTAGATCTTTTTTATTACTCTGGTTTTGATGGTCTGTTTCCTATTCTTTGTAGGATGAAGAATTGAACCTTTCCTCCATCCAGATTGACGATTCTTTAGTGATTGAGGATGATGATATCTCTGATGATGAAGATGATGACCACGATGATGTACACAATTTTAATGCTTTATTTTTTCTACTTTTTCTTAGTTTCGTCTATATAATCTTATTGCTTTTGAAAGAGAGGGATGATTAATAGACAGGATTGTTTTTTCTTCATCCTTCGTGGTTCTCTTGATTCAGGTGCTGCAGGATGACTCTCTTCCTCTCTGTATGCCTGAAAAAGTGCATGATGTCAAATTGGGCGATGCAGTTGAAGATGGTCATGCTGGTCTAGCTATGAGTGGAAGCCAGATTCATTCAACTTTTGGTTCTAGCAGTAGAGCTGCTACTGTGAGGGGTTCTAATTCTCCTGATCATAGGGGCAATGCTAGTTCAAGGGGAGGTATGTCATTTGCTGCTGCTGCTATGGCCGGGCTTGGGTCAGTGAGTGGTAGAGCTTTTCGTGGAAGTCGGGATCCACAGGGACGTCCTCTATTTGGTGGTTCCAATGATAACCCAAAATTAGTCTTTTCTTCAAGTGAGAAGCAGCTTGATAGGCATTTGACAATATACCAAGCTGTTCAACGGCAGCTTGTTTTGAACGAGGATGATGATGAGAGGTTTGCTGGTGCTGGTAGTGACTTCTTATCTAATGATGGGAGCAGTTTATGGGGTGATATATATACTATCACATATCAGAGGACAGACAACCAATGTGAAACGGCTTTGGCTGGGGATTCAAGCTCCTCTAAATCTAAATCTACCAAATGTATTTCGACTCCCAGTTCAAATTCAGAGTTTCAGTTCCATCAAAAGTCACTTTTGGATAGTATCTTACAAGGAAAACTTCCATGTGATTTGGACAAATCTAATCCTACATATGATATACTATCATTACTGCGTGTACTTGAGGGATTGAATCAGCTGGCTTCACGCTTAAGGGCGCAGATAGTTTCAGATCATTTTGCAGAGGGAAAAATCACTACATTTGATGAGTTGGGTGAAATTGGTGGAAAGGTTCCTCAAGAGGAATTTATCAACATTAAGCTTACTCCCAAATTGGCTCGACAAATTCAGGATGCTCTTGCACTATGCAGTGGGAGTCTTCCCTCATGGTGTTACCAATTGACTAAGGCATGTCCATTCTTGTTTCCTTTTGAGACCCGGCGACGGTATTTTTATTCAACTGCATTTGGGCTGTCACGTGCTTTATATCGTCTTCATCAGCAACAAGGAGCCGATGGTCTTGGAACAGCAAATGAACGAGAGGGAAGGGTTGGAAGATTACAACGCCAAAAAGTTCGTGTCTCTCGTAATCGTATATTGGATTCTGCTGCAAAAGTTATGGAGATGTACTCTAGCCAGAAGGCCGTCCTTGAAGTAGAATATTTTGGTGAAGTGGGGACTGGATTAGGTCCTACCCTTGAATTCTACACACTCTTAAGTCATGAGTTGCAGAGGGCTGGACTTGGGATGTGGAGGGATAATTTCTTACAAGAGACAACAGAAAGTGGTGAAGATGGGCAGCTTAGGAAGGCTAAAGGTGGCAATATTGATATCATTCATTGTCCTCTTGGGTTGTTCCCCCGACCTTGGCCACCAAATGCCGATTCTTCTGAGGGCACCCAATTTTCGAAGGTGATTGAATATTTCCGGCTTGTTGGTCGTGTGATGGCCAAAGCTCTGCAAGATGGAAGACTATTGGATCTACCACTCTCAACGCCATTTTATAAGCTTCTTCTTGGTCAAGTAAGTCAGTTGTAATAATATGCCTTTCTTTATTTTTCTTATTCGTTCTTAATGGTTGAAAATTGTCTGGACGTTGTGACTTTTTCTTTATAGGAAACATAAAATTTTCATTGATGTAGGAAAAAGTAAAAAACTCTGTCATCACAACTATTATTGAAATCTATGCCATTGTGCAATCAAAAGGGGGAGACGTTGACTTTAATATAAAGCTTGTGCTTGTATAAACAGTAGTGTCGATGAGATGATCGATAGAACAGTTGAATATACCCATTTCTCTCCAACCAACATTTTAAGAAAAGTATAAATAAAACTATTGAATGGATGGCCAATCCTCACACAGAGTAGGAGAGGTGTGATGTTCTTTGGCAATGGATTAGCCCATTCAAATGAGAAGGAAATTCCAGAATTTTTTTCACAAGAGATGTCATTGAGTTTCTGTGTCCTTGTAAGTAAAGTTTACAGAAATAAGGTGACAGAGAGATCCATAGACTTTCTTTGATCGATGTTGTGTGTATTCACCGTTTTGTAGCTAAGCTCCCATTCCCATATAAAGAATGAAGACCTTGTGTCTTTTTAATTAGTTCTGATGAAGTGTGCGGTGAATTTTAATTTTCAGGATCTTGATTTACATGATATCCTCTCATTTGACGCTGAGCTTGGGAAGAATCTACAAGAATTGCAGGCTCTTGTTTGCCGTAAAAAATTCTTAGAATTTTTAAATCGTAATAATGAAACTACGATTTCCAGCTTGTCTTTCCGTGGAGTTGCAGTAGAAGATCTCTCCTTGGATTTTACACTCCCTGGCTATCCGGACTATGCTTTGAAATCAGGAGATGAAACTGTATATTATAAAAACTTTATGTATCCACCTCCCTTTTCATGAATAAACAAACTTAACATTAGAGAAATTTTCAGGTTAATATACACAACTTGGAGGAGTACATATCTCTCGTATTAGATTCAACTGTGAAGGCTGGAATAATGCAACAAATGGAAGCATTTATTGCAGGTTTCAATCAGGTAACTCTACCAATGCTATTATTATTTAACGTGGTATTGTGCATTTTCATTAGATGGACGTAGTATTGAAGGCTTTTTTGTTCAAAATTGAAACACCTTTGAGACACTTACCTAGATCATAAATATAGCTCTCGTCTTCAAACTACCATGTTGTGAAGTCTTGTCTTGGTCTTAACAAACCTGCTGAATTTGGGGATTCCACAGTAAATAGAGAAGGATGAAGTGCATGTTTTATGTATTTGTGAACCATACATATTTTAACTTTTTTGCCTTCAATTCATATTGCGAGATTATGGCTTTTCCAACCTTAAACTGGTTAATCCATTACGTCTCCCTTTTGATTTACTGATTTGAGTTCATATACTAATTCTAATTTTAAGCTTTCTGAATATGGACTTCAAGTTCTCTTTTGTTCCCAATATGGTATTGTATTCACGAGAAGGAAACGTTATTTTATTTTTTAAGAACTAGAAGAAATACTGTTATTTATTCATCATTTGTAATTTATGACATTGATTTGTTTTTTTTAGGAAACATTTGACTTTCATTGATGTATAAAAAGTTACAAAAAAGACAATCCATCAATCCATAATTACAAAAAACTTCGCCAATGAGACAAAAGAGTAGTAAAACTATAATCCTTTGAAAGGATGATCTGTGTGAGCCCAAGTTAATGGAAGAACAGTAATGGATTCAATAATGTTGCCTCTATCTTGATAATCCTATTCCTCGTTTAAAAGCTTGGCATTTCGAGTCCTCCATAGTGTCCATCATAACGCTAGAATAAAAGATTTCCATTGAGTCTTCTTCTCTTCCTTGAAAGGATGACCTCTGAAAGCATAAACGATGAGATCCTAAATGTTGCCCGGTTTGACCATCTTCCAGTTAAACATAAGAAGATAGTTCCATATCCTATTGACATTATCACAGAGATGGAAAAGATGAAGATGTCTCTCTTGATCCGCTAGGCATAGAAAACAACATTGTGGAGAGATAGATAGTCTGGGAGCCTTGTGTTGCAGCTTATCATTCGTATTGAGGTTACCATGGCCGAGTTCCCATGTAGAAAACTTGAGTTCTTTCTCCATAGGGGGAGCAGCAGGGGAAAGACTAGCAAGTATAAAGACTTTGATGAAAAGATTCCAAATGATTCAAGACCCCATAGCCAAGTATTCCTTCCCGGGTGTGGTGATATTCTGTCCATCTCATTAGTAAAGGACGCCCATACCACAATTTCCTTCTCATGTTAACAGTTCATGATTTAGACATATTGATCTTGATATATTTTATTATTGGTACTTGATTATGTTTTGACAAAGCAACTTGGGTGAGGAGATTCAAACCAAAGATGGGACACTTATTATTATTATTATTATTTGCCAATTAAGCTACGGCATGGGGCTATTACTGAATGTTTTTAATCATTGGTCAACGGTAATTGGGAGTTTCAACTTACGTATTAAAATATAATCTACAACTTAGGCCTATTTTTCTTTTACACATCTTTAATGTGCTTGCGTTGTCTTGACCCCCTCCCATTTTCTGATTCCTTATGTTCGAAATTCAGGTTTTTGACATCTCAGCATTGCGCATATTTATTCCCCATGAATTGGACCATTTGCTATGTGGCCGTAGAGAATTGTGGAAGGTAAATTGCCAAATAGTCATGTTATCTACTACTAAAAACTGATTTGGAGTGTTCTTATGTCATTTTTTTGAAATTACCTCATTGAAACGATGTTAACATTATGTCAATTTTTCTAGGCCGACGCACTAGTTGATCATATTAAATTTGATCATGGATATACTGCCAAGAGTCCTGCAATAGTCAATGTGAGTTGTTTTGGTAACTTCAGAATAACATGTTGAATTATCTGCCTCTTATGCTGTCTGTCTCTTATGGCAATTTTAGTTTCTTGAGATTATGGGCGAATTCACACCAGAGCAGCAGCGAGCATTCTGCCAGTTTGTTACAGGTGCACCTAGGCTTCCACCAGGTGGCCTTGCCGTGTTGAACCCGAAATTGACAATTGTGAGAAAGGTATTGCATAAACGAATAGTTTATACTTGGATAATATCTTTAAGTTGCCTTCGTTAATCTAACCACCTTGGGGAAATTTTAATAAACGATGACTTGGTTGTGTGTGTTTGAGAAGGCCATATGGATGGATTTACTTTCTTTTTTCAACATTGAATCTATGAGTCTTAGAACCTTACATTCTTTATAATTTTTCTTCAATTTCCTCTTTTATCTTTGCAGCACTCATCAACTGCAACTAATGCAGCAACCAGCGGGACAGGGGCTTCTGAAACAGCAGATGATGATTTGCCTAGTGTTATGACATGTGCCAATTACCTTAAACTTCCTCCGTACTCGACCAAGGTACATACTCAATTTAATTTCATAAAAACTTAATTGGGTTGTTTTGATAGGTTTCTACGTAATACTTTCACTTTAACCATGAAAATATTTTCGTTTCGAGTAAAAATCCCACATTGAAAAAGGTGAACTACTCCTCTCATGACTAATTGATTTTGAGATGGAGAACTCCACATTATCTAGTATGGTATCAGAACTCATCAAACCCAAATGAGTATTCGGTCAACAAAATGAAATTTGGATCCGATGTCACATTGTTAGATAAAAAAGTAGCAACATTGGAAAAATGAGGAGACCTATAGATGGACAACTCATCTCATTACCAATTAATTTTGAGACGGAACTCACACTATCTAATAATAGTTTCCTGTAAAAAACAAGGTTTGAAGTGTTGTTTACTCTAATGTTGTATGCGAATGAATGATTGGTGTTGTCCAAACAGGAAATAATGTACAAGAAACTAATCTATGCGATCAATGAGGGGCAGGGATCCTTTGATCTGTCGTGAGTTTTTGTGACTAACCACAACTTGTGTATACTATTAACTTGCAATACTCTCTGGCCAAGGGATCCTGTTTGTCTGCAATAGTTTTGGTGGTGAAAAAAGGTGCCTGACATCAGAAAGCAGTTCTTTCCTCTTTTTTTTTTTTCCTTTTGTTGTACATTCATATTTAACCATTCTGTTCATCTTGTACTCTGTTTTTATTTTGCTCTTTCTTTTGTTAGAGCAATGGCATCAACAACAGTCTGGTTATGTTAGGTCGAACTATTGGCCACATTTTCAGGAAAAAAAAGTAGAGGGAATTTTTTTTTAGTACTTTCACAGTTCCAACTCTTAGAATGTGTAAATAAATAGGAATTCTTGGATTCCCTCTTTTCTTCTTGTTATTGGCTGTTACATGTATGTCATAAAATGTATGATTTAAAGGGAAATAAACAATTCAATTTTCTTGTTCCATTGCATTTTTTGCTCATCTGATTGAGTTTGTTTCTTCACTTGGGTGTTTTTATTAGGCTACATATTGATATGTTTATTGGGTTAAACCCACAATATTTGATCATTTGGGATTAGTTTGATCTTTGTAAAGTAATAGCTTTAAATGTTTGCCCAGTAGAAGAAAAGCTATAATGGTCGTTTAAGATGCCACCAATTTTTATGGCCCGAAAATCTAAATTTGCTTCACCTTTTATACTTCCAAGTTCTAAATTTAAATTTTATTTTAATATGGGAGCTTGCTAGATTAATCTAATTCAGTAAATAATTACAAACATGATTACTTTTTTTAAAAGAAATGAACCAATATAGTGATTGATTGGTATTAGTGACTATTATCATAAAATTTCTTATTATATTAGTATTACTAAGAATATGTAATACAATATTTAAATGTATTAGCGAATTGTAATTACTTAGTGAGAAGAGTCCTAGTATAATTTTCTGTTTTAATTTAAAACTAGTTAGACCTAGATGTTAGGGGAATTAGTCGGATAAAATCATGTTTGATTACATAAATTAATTGTATAAAATATTATTTTGGTTTTTGTAGTAGATTATATTTCGTGTTTTTTAGATTTATTGCAACCTTTAGTTTGTTTCATTCTAATCAGTGTTGTTTTGATTTTTGTTCTTTCTTATGTTTAATTTTACTTCTTATATTTTCAATAGTTAAATTTTTTATCATTTATAGCCAAAATAACTAGTACTTTAATAACAAACATCATGTTAGAAGTATGTGAACATTTGAAAGCATGAGTTAAAATTGAACGAACTAAACTCCTCTTTTGAGTTATACAAAAGTTGGAGGTGAGAGAGTTGAATCAGATCTTTTGGTGATTGAGTATATTTTGATGTGGCAAAGTTAGTGTTTTTGTTATTTAAAAAAAAAAAAAGTGAGTGCTTTTGTGGGTAAACCAAACCCTAATGATAAAACATACAAATTTAAATTAAAATGATATTTTAATGAAATTAATTTGATAATTTTCAAATTTGTGTTTTTGTTACCACGTAGTTGACCCAAAGCACAGAAGAGGCCCATAAACGGCCCAATGGGCTCTTACGTACTTTGGTATACTTCGAATTTTCCTTTACAATTTATTCCAAAAAAAGAAAAAAGAAAAACTATCTTCTTTTCCCTCCAAAAGGATAAATTTTCCCTCCAAAAAACGAAAACTGATAGAAAACAAAAACCTTCCGAAAGATTCTTCAAATCTGCAACACAGGAGCAAGAAACGTAAGCTATGGCCAACGAAGAAGACGATCTGGATCTTCTCCTCTCTCTCCAAGATAAAGTTGCTGAAACTCCTCCTCGAACTCCGCCTCACACTTCAGGTACCAGATTGTAATTCAGCCATTGCGATATCACGTTTTCATTCTAGGGTTTGTATCCATCAAAATTTGATTCTAGAGTTCGTATGTCAATCGATTGTTGTGTTGTAGATATTCTATCGGACGATGAATCGCCGACACGAGCCGCTCCTTCGGATATGTCTATCTTCAGAAACGCTGTCAAAGACTGCTTGGATTATGATCATATATCAACTGAAAGAAGTGGAAAAACAAACCGATCGAAGGCCTCGAATGATGTTACTGTCGACAAATTCTCTGGTCTGCGAGTGAGGTGATTTGGATTGCAAAATTTCGTGTATTCTTATTTTTCATGCTATTTGGTTACAGTGTGCTTGATTTCTTACGGGAAAAATTTAGAGGAGCGGCTTAAATGTTACATAATACTGAAATTAAGTCCTATAGAAAAGGTTTATATATTCCGAGACTCTTAACTTTTAGTTTAGAGTCTTTATTAGCCTCACACAAGAGAGACTCTTTTCTTTATTGTAATGCATCGAAGCTTAAAGTCTCTAAGCGTCATAGAATTACTAGAAGAATTAAGTTTTTTTTTTGCATTCTTTATATAATAGGATTTAATCGTTTTAGAACCGTCAATTTAATTTTGATAATTTGTTGGCTTATTTTTCTCTAGCAACACCTTTTGAAGTTTTGTGTAGTATTGACCGACTAATTGACTTTGGAGAACTCACTTATGTTTCATTCATCAACAAAATTGTTTTTTTTTCAAAAAACATTTCAATCCTATTAATGTTAGTGTGATGTTTTATGTATTTTTAAGTATTATGTTTATCCATACATTTTTACATAAATTTAGAATTCTTATTATGTTTTTAATGTTATGGCACCTCAACTGTTAAGAAATATACGCAATTACGAATTTTATTAGTAGATCTCTCTAGCATGCTCAGATACAGGAATTTTCTGGGCGTATTACCGTTTTTTTTTTTCTTGGATTGCAGGAATCAACTTGTGGAACCTGCAGAGCTTCGTGATCGTTTTGCTGACATTCGCTTTGTTCGTTTGTCTACCATAAAGTAATTTCACCTCGCATCCTTCCTATTTGTATGAATTACTTGCTCTGCTCTGCAACTGGGAAGATTTTTGTAGCATATGGAAAATACATTTGGATAACTTCTATTTCGAATAAGATTTATCAAACAAATTCATTTGTGTCTTCGAATTGTCAGGAATCTGTTGGTTGGGGACACCCTTTCAGGCTGTTGGGTGACTGTCGGAGTGTTGACTGAAAAAGGGAGTCCAAAGACAAGCTCCACAGGGAAAGCTTATTGTATCTGGAAACTTAGTTGTTTGGATGAAAACATTGTTTCTATTTTCTTATTTGGTGATGCTTATAAAAGAAATTGCAAGGAGTCGGCTGGAACTGTTCTTGCACTTTTTAACTCTACCGTACGCAAGGATCCAATGGTACCCACCATATACTTATTCTGTAATGTAGATATTCCTGTTGTAGTTCATGAATTACCTATTTCGATTTCGAATCTCAGGGCGTAGGGTTTTCTTTAAGTGTGTATCAACCGAGCCAATTGTTAAAGATGGGCACTTCAGATGACTATGGGGTATGTAAGGGGAAGAAGAAGGATGGAATGGCCTGCACAACAGTAGTAAACAGGTTTGTCATGAAAAAAATCCCAGTTATTTTTTTTTATTACAGCTCCTCTTGCCTGTTTCGGTTCAGTCTAATGATATTAATACAATAATGCTTACCTTATAGATTCACGAGATGAAAGTGATTTTCTTCCCCTAAATTTTATTTTGACAATGACCATGGTTATTTTTGTGATAAAAATTGTCGAAGCCTATATGATCATAGATACTAATAATATAAACTGCTCTCTGCTGGATAAATGGGGTTGTCTATTCATTGCTAACTATCTGGTCCTACTTGCCTAAGTCGATGTGGACTGCCTATTTCTTCAATCTCTAATAATAAAGTGAATATTCTTCTTATGTTCACTTTGAAAGTTCTTTATTTACTATATATGGAGCCGTTCATCATGTGTCGGGATTCTTTTTTTTACAAATCCAGAAGCGTCAGATTAATTTTGTCAGTTTGTATATTTCCTGAATATATGTAATTTTTCCACAAAGAAATTGGTTTATTTCTCATGTTTTCATTTTTATTTTCAATTCATATGTTGGAAGTATTCTGATGAATTACTGTATTACTACAGGCGACGTGGCATACACTGCAAATATCATAAATTAGTAAGTTTAATACATGAGCGCAATTTGCTAATCTTGTTATGCATGCCGATTTTGAAAGCACATCTCTTTCTATTGTTTCTTTCAGAAGGTATCAGAAAAATATTCCACAACCATACGAACTGAGCTCAAAGGAGGGTTAGTGAACTATGATACGATAATATTAATGACACCGAGTTTTTCACATTCGATTCTGTTTCTTATTTGTTTTGTTTTCTGGGCACAGGAATTTGAGGACTGGATTCAGAGATCATCATCTCAAGGCAGAAGGAGTTTACATGGTAGATCCACTAGCTCGTAAAGTAAATTTAAAAAAGCCAGCGCCGCCAGTAAAACTATTGTCCGTTGAAGGCCTAAAAAAGGCATTGAGGTTTGTAGAAGACAGCACTCCCATTCATAATTTATTTGAACAAAAGCAATTTCAGAATAATTTGAGATTTTCAATAAGTGGGCGAATGTTTATCTTTGATATCATAAACGAGTTTTTTACCATCATTCTTCCGGTGAAGCTAGTAGGCATTAAGTTGGATTATGGCCCATGGGTAAATGCAAAGTTTCCTTTATTATTTGTAAGGTGGTATTAAAAAAATTGTGTACTTTTTTTTAAGGAGTTGTTAGATCCTTTCACTTTTTATACATGTTAGAGACAACGAGTAACTATAGACCTCCACATTCATATGATATTGTTCACTTTGGGAATCACCCCTCATGACTTTGTTTTTGGGCATCTCCCAAAAGACTTCATATCAATGAAAGTGTTGTCTCCTTCTTATATACACAAGATTTTTCCTTTATCTTAGCAATGTAGGACAACTTTGTTTGTCCAACAATACAATTGAAATTAAGCCATTTATAGACTATATCCTCTTGTAGGTTCACTTGATATTAAGTCACAAGCCATTTACTTCATTTTAGTGTAATTTTCCAAATCCAAAACATTTATCTTCTGCAAATAGACAAACTAAGATGGGTTCTTGTATGGTTAAGGAGTAATAGCTAGCTTTGTTGTGTTTGACTTTTTGTTGATTTTCTCTGTCCCTGTGAACAGCAATGCAGATAAAGTAACCACCAATGTACACTCACAAGGGAAAAGATTCCTTGCTGAGATCACAGGTTAGAAATCATAACCTCTATGTGCATACTCCCAAAATTCATAAAACTTCTCTTAAGACTTTCCAATTGCAGGGAAATTGAGTAATAAAAGTGAAAATAATGAACCAACCAAACAAAATAAGCAAAGGATCAGTTCAGAGAAGACGTCAATTTCGTAAGATTCTATCAAACACTTGGTTGTTTTCTATTGCCATCTTTCTATGCCCTAACAGATCTGTAAGTTTGTCTTCCAGGAAGTCATCCACAATGAAAATGAATTCAGGAGTTGAAAACCAACAACCAGATCCCAAAAGAAAGAAAACCAACCATACTCCGGCCGACGAACCCACAAATAACATTGGAAAGATGATTGAGCTGGATTGTGTTAGTTCAGATGACGAATTCGACATTATATTCACCGTATAAATTAAATTTCTGAGCTTTGATTCTCAGCCTAATTCTTGATGCTTACAACCCTGATACAAGATGGTGGAAGTTGACTGGTTTAAAAGAAGAATTCAAGCAAGACTAGAAGTATAATATAATCATGGTTGACTATAGTTTTAGAGAAATCAAAGCGAGAAATGCGAGAACAGATATGGTATTGTTCCTGCAACAAAAGTTCTGCTTGTATGGAAATGGCAGGAACTTTTAAAGCTTCTTTTTGTTTCCTTTAATTAATAAGCTTATGGGTTTTACATAGCTTTGTGCAGATGGCTGTGTACAAAGATAATTGACAAGAAAGGTCATTGAGGCATGGGGAAGAAATGGCCATCCATGCACATGGGGCTAGGTGATGTGTTCAACCCCATCTCTTTCTAATATTCTATCCTTCCCCATGTTCTAGAGTGTTAAACTGTAGTTAGGAAGTCCAACATAACAGTTTTTGAAACTGTTTTGTAGATTTTTTTCTTAATTAATTGAAATCTCCTTTTAAATTACAACATTATCATGGAATTTGAGAAAAATGGTTTAAATGAATTCTCAAATTTTGTAGTATCATATATATTGAAATTTACGAGTATCTTAGTTAGCTTATATGCATTTTGATTATTTTTATTTAACATATTGTTTGATCTTATAATATTTAGATATTAAATAAACATGTAAGAAATTATTTCTTAGATAAGTAGCCTTCATAGTTTGAAGTTGAATCACAACCTCTTGGATTCTTCAAGTTTTCTTTGACCACTAAACCAATTCACAATAGTATCATATGATTGAGTTGATAAGTGGAGGTTTTGTTAACCTTAAAAATCAATGTAATACTATTATTTGATACCAACAAATTTCCATAAATTATGTTAAATTTTGCATTTAAAGAAATTTTAAACACGTGAAATTATTCTTTTAGAACAAAATTCTTACAGGGGTTTGAACCGATTTACTTAATTTGAAGCATAGTTTAGTAGAA
Source organism: Sicyos edulis (assembly GCA_036507275.1). Lineage (NCBI taxonomy): Eukaryota > Viridiplantae > Streptophyta > Magnoliopsida > Cucurbitales > Cucurbitaceae > Sicyos > Sicyos edulis. The sequence continues at coordinate 43,670,987 of CM071850.1, forward strand.
GTTGACTTCTCAAATGAACAAAAAATAGTAAAAAATGGCCTTTTCCTTTTTATATATTAAAAAAAAAGAAGGATAAATTTTGAAATTTGGTAATTTGGTTTGAAGATGTGTCAGTGTTAGTTGGCACATTATTTGGTTTGGAGAAAGATTGTTGGCGAAGACCAGAAGCTTTAGGTGTCAACAAATTGGCTGAACTTTAAGATAACAAACTTAAGAAATATGTTTGAGAGAAAAACAAACCTTCAACCACCATTAACTACTACCATTTTGTTTATGGTTCAATTACACCCTCTTTGAATGCGATGGATAATCATACAGTGGTGTTTCATTCATGTCTCAGACTTTAGATTTTGAATCTAATTTAAGTAGGATATGATTGCTCATTTGCAACGTTCATTATTATTAACTTTTGTTAATCTTAAACACTCAAATCTAACATACACGTTTTTATCTCCAGCTTATTTCTGTCTACAATCTCAATGTTGATAATACAAACCACACTTTCCAATCTCAAATGGTAGAGAAAAGAAGGGCGATTAACCATCGTGGACTGATTAAATAGTTAAAGAGGATTTTAAAGAATCAAAATAATTATAATTTCAATCTATGATAACTATCTATCTTAGTTTTATATGGATTTTTTTTTTATATTCAAATGTGGTAAAATTAAATGGTTTATCTTATGAAAATAGTTGAGATATGTATAATTTAACTTAGACACAAATGGATAAAAAAAAAGTAAATGATTAGGTAGGGATAAAATAAAGTAACATGGTCCCATCAAAGTCAAAGTCATTATAGATTCAACATTTTTATGCATGATCTAATAATAAAGAGATTATAAATTTAAAATTATCCCCCCAAATGTTATTATTTTTTTTACAAGAAAATATATGTAAGATATGGCTTTGGGAAGAGCATGTATTTCATGTGCGTTATGTTCAACTATCCACTCCATTAAAAGGCAAAAATTCTGGAATCTGACACCATTAAATTATATGCTGATTTATTTCATGGGTCTTTCATAATGTTTAAGTGTCATTTTAATGACAAGCAACCAAGGGAGGTGGTATGACTAATGTCTGATTGATTTTTTTTTTTTTTCATTATTTATTTGTTTGTCATGTTGTGCTAAGTTAGTTGAAATCTAACCAATTGATATACGACGTTTAGACACGTAAATTTATATATATTTTTAACTCAATAACTAAATTGATTTGATGATTAATTTGACCCAAAAAAAGAGCCTTAAGGAGGGTTTGGTCCAAACCAAACTTTCAAACAACTACCAACTACCTTTCTCGTCTCATTTATTTAATCAACTTCTTACAACTACCTTTCCTAATTCACTTCTTGTTTAAAATTGAACGTGTATTTTTATTAAACAATAAATATCTCAACAACAATATAATTTTTTTAGTGATATCTAGTATAATTGAATGACCATTCCTTTTTTTAATATTATTGAATAAAAAAAAATGTAAATACTCATGGTCAATATATTTTTTTTTTTTGAGTACATATCAAAAGAAGAGGGACAAATATCAAATATCGGGATCGAACTTGTGACGTTGTAGAACTGATTTACAATCAAACAATGAAACCATTGCACTACTAACCCATTTGATAATATTAATGGTCAATGTAATTTTAACATTTTCGTCGAATGATATATGCATCCCTTATTTATTGCCAAAATAAGGTATAGAGTCTCGCTTACATAGGTCTTTATTTTTTTTACTCAGTCACATTGTTTACATTGTGGACTCCTCTTTTTTTTTTTTTTAATTATTATTTTTATTATTATTATTTGTATTACTACTTTCTTCTTTTTTTTTTTATATATATTACTTTTGTGATGGGCTCGAATTGAATTCAAGTAGACCAATCCAAATGGAAAAAAATACCCTTTTTTTTTTCTTTCAATTCTAAAATAATTTCATAAATTGAAACAAAAACCTCCAAATTTTCATGCACGATCAAAATCTTTGGCTGCAAAGTGCAACCGTGTTTTCCTTCGTGAAGAAGAAAAATAACAACAAAAGAGAATATATTTCTATAAATGTATGATATTAGAATTGAGGAAGAAAATTAGTCCAAACAAAACAGCGAAAAAAAAAAAAGTTACCCAAAAGTGGGTGTGAGCCCAATAGTGAGAGGCACAAATTTCACTTCAACTTCAATTGATTGGTAAAAAATTTCCATTTTTCTTGAAACCCATAACGGTAGAATCGAAAAAATTGTTCCATTTTCAACTTTGAGACCGTGATTTTAACTCTACCATAGCTGGCCAAGAGCTGGCATAATCCCCTCTTTATAGACCCAATTGCTTTGCCTTTGCGACTCTCCATCTCTCTTCCACTGGTTCATAAATCCAATTTCCTTTGTAAATGTGCCTGGATTTGTGGGTCAACTCCATTGTTCTCTCTTTTCCTCTGTGGGTTTCTGATTCTGCTTTGGGAGACTTTTGAACCGAGCTCTGAATTGGAGGAAATGAGTGTGTCTAGGTTTATTAAGTGTGTTACTGTTGGTGATGGTGCTGTTGGGAAAACTTGTATGCTTATCTCCTACACCAGCAACACTTTCCCCACGGTTAGCTTCTTAGCCTTTGATTTTACCCTTTTGTTCTTGTTCTTGTTTGGTTTCTGGCTAAATTTCGGCTATTGAGTTTGTTCTGAGAAGGGGTTTTGTTTGATTCTGCACTTTTTGAGCTTAGAATGCTTGTTTCTTTAATGGTGTGGTGTTTGCCTTTTGTTCCAGTGAGCCCTGTTTAGGCTTCTCTGTGTTGGGGTTCTTGGTTTTTTGTGTAGTGAATTACATTTGAAGAATTATTATGTTGCAGTTCCATTGTTGTTTTCTGTGTCTTTGTTGTTTGCTTTTCCATCCACATGTTTGGTGGAACATGAATCGTTTGGAGTTGCAGGTCCTGTTGAGCAATTTCAGCCTCTTTTCAGTCTATATTTTTTGCAGGGAGATTCCCACATGGGGAGATTTCTAAATTCTGGTTATTGTGGTTCCATGATCGTTTTTATATCAATTTCATGCTCTTTATGACTAGTTGTTTGCTGTTTGAAGCACACTTTTCTTTGTGGTTCCATGTTGTAAATGTTTTGGTGTTCATAGTGTAAGTGCAAAATCTGCATTTTCAGGCGTGAACTTTTTTTTTTATGTCAGCCAATGTGCACCTCGATTATTGTCTCAAATACCACTTGAGTCTTTGACCTTTCAACATTTGGATGTCAAGGAAACCGTAGGAAATTAATTCTTAGGTAGGTTGCCACATGAATTGAACTTGACCTCTTATTTACTTAAGCTCTCTTGACCACTAGGCTACTCTACAATGATTTCCGGCTATAAACTTATCCGCCATGAAACTTTATTTTTGTCTGGTATTAGATCTCCATCTGTATGTGTGTGCTATTTGGGGAACACTTTTGCAATGTAGAAATCTTGATGCTTTGTCTGTCTTGATTTGTAGATTGTAACTATTAACTAAGGATCTAAGATGCATAATGTTTTACATTGTAAAGTTCTGTGAAATTTTTGTTCATCTATGATGACTGGTGAATACTCTGAAATAGGATTACGTGCCAACTGTTTTCGACAATTTTAGCGCAAATGTAGTTGTGGATGGCAGCACAGTCAACCTAGGCTTGTGGGATACTGCTGGTATGTTAAAAACGAGTTATGACGTAACCTGTTTTCTTGGTTGAGTATCTGATGTATGAATCATGAACCAGGCCAGGAAGATTACAATAGATTGAGGCCTTTGAGCTACCGCGGAGCAGATGTGTTTCTTTTAGCATTCTCTCTCATAAGCAGGGCTAGTTACGAAAATATCGCAAAAAAAGTAAGCCATTGCTTTATCTTCATCTGTTGAACTTGTCTTTCATTCTGATTGTTTTAATATCTCTGGTTCCAATTCTAGCTATTTCTTTTTCATGACAGTGGATATCTGAACTAAGGCATTATGCTCCTGGTGTACCAGTTATTCTCGTCGGGACTAAGCTCGGTTATATTCTTCACTACCTTTCTAGTTTTCACCTTCAACAGCTTTCTTTTTCCATTTGTTTGCTGATGATTGTTTCTAGAGACTAGTGACACATCATGATGAACAACATGAAACAAAAATAGTGTTAATAAGTATGATGCTGTGAGACAGTTCCTTTCACCTAGATAACAGAAGTTACTCCTTATGTAATGAAAATACGGTTATTATTTTGCATTTGGCTTATTTTTCTAAGCACAATCTTTTAACACTCAATCACTGTTAACCACTTTTCAACTCCTATATCAAATTTCACATTAAATTTTATTAAACTTCTCATCAAATTTATCACTCAACCACTATTAACTACAATCTCCAAACAAGTAGTTGACTACTCCACTACTAGTAACCTTAATCTCCAAACGAGTAGTTTTTAACCACTTCATTTTCTTCCACTCCACTCTTTTCTACGAAAAAACAAACACACCCTTATAAGTAATGCCTTTGATAAATATTATATCATCGTTTGCACTCGATGTGGGATTATCGATATTCATGAATATCAACTTGCTTCTTGTAGATCTTCGAGAAGATAAACAGTACCTCATCGAACACCCAGGGATTGTGCCAATTACTACTTCCCAGGTATCCTGCAATGTACTATTTACGAGTTCTATATTAGAATATATGGTGAATCACATTAAATCTCCAATCAACCCAAAAGTTCTCCCCTTGTGAGCGTGAAAATTTGAGAAATACCCAACAAGTGGAAATTAATATTAATTGGTGAGGAATCGATTTCAGGTTCGAACCCTGAAAGGCTAAACCTCCTGCTCTGATACCATGTTGAATCATATTAAATCACCAATCAACCCGAAAGCTTAAGCAGATGGGTTGGAGTAAAAATAATTATACCAACTAAAAATATATAATCAGTTTCGTAGTTTTGTCTCATCTTTTACAGTCTGATTTTGTTATATTATTCTCATCTGGTTATTTTAAGATTTCAACAACTCTTCTTTCAGGGAGAGGAACTTAGAAAACTAATTGGTGCCCCAGTTTACATCGAATGCAGTTCGAAAACACAACAAGTATGAAGAACTCATTTTCTTCTGTCTCTATTTTATCCAATTCCTCACCCTTAACAAATCTTCTTTCATTACTGATTCCTGAATGCAGAATGTGAAAGCAGTTTTCGACGCAGCAATCAAAGTCGTTCTCCAGCCTCCAAAGCGGAAGAACCGAAAGAAGCGAAAGGCACAGAAGCCATGTTCTATACTATGATGCAAAATTAGTTGTATCACAGCCAGTTAGAATTCGAATCCGAAAGTAAGCTACTCATTATTAGCCCCTAACTATCACTATATGAGTTATATTTTTCACATTGTCCTTAACGCAACCTCGCGATCGAGCAACAAATCTCATCCTCTGTGCTTGCCTGCTTTCTGAGCTGTGCTATGATTTGTAAAAAGTGTTTTTAATCATCTGTTTGTAATATGCGTGATGATATAGTATATGTTCAAGTTTAGATATCTTCGATGTAACTGATTCTCGAGTTAGTATTGTGTAGCTCTGTATGTCATCAGTATATCGTAATGTTCTTGGATGTGCTTTTCATCTACCAGTTGGTTGGAATTATCTTTCCAGAAAGTTGGGTGACTGTGGATCAAAGCTTTCCATTGATTGACATTTAGAAACCCTTATTTTGGTTCATGTCTCTGGATTTGGAGTAATGTTGATTGATGAGCAATATATATAGGCTTGTAATATGAACTGATTTCCTACCATTTCTATTAGTTTGTATGTAATATTGAGACTTCATGTTTGTATGATATTATTTGCTTTGGACTTGATTTTGTTCAGAAGGTTTTTGTTGAAAGATGCTAAGATCAAAACAACTATATCTTAAAGCCAAATGCTATACAACTTTGATTGCACATGTATGACTTTTGCCCTTGTCCACTTCTCAAGGATAGTTTAGAAATTGTATAATACTTCCCTATTTTTTTTAAACCTATTATTGAAAACTTGTGATAAATAAGATCATGAGTTCACACCATCATCTTAAGTTGGTTATAATTCAATTCAACGTTATAATTATAGGTTTGATCTTGAAAATTGGTATTTGCCGTTGTACATTTTATGACATTAATTTTATAAATTAAAAGATCAACCACCATTTAATTAAACTTATTATTTTGTCAAGACTTTTCATATCGTTTTATTAGTATGATATGGTGCATCTTTTTCCATATAATGAAGGTTAGAATTATTTGGATGATTTTGAGTGACCTTATACTTACTCCACTTAAGTAGGATGAACTTATATCATTTTAGTGGTTGATATGAAATATTTGATTATTGATTTTGTTGTTGTAGGACCGATAAATCAATAATTAAAATCGAATGGGTTAGTGGCGCAATGGTTTCATTGTTTGGTTGTAAATTAGTTCAACACCAAAGTTGTAGGTTCGAGCTCGAGAATCGGTATTTGTCTCTCTTCCCCCAATATGTACTAAAAAAAAAAAAAAGATAAATCAATAATTAAAGAGTCGGTAGCATTCATGTATACATCTGCCTCCCTCTATTTTTGTCTAGGTAGAAGGATTTATTTTAAAAAAAAAATATGTAGGTCATAAAATTGACCTAACACTTGCACCCCCCACAAAGATTTTCCCTAGATTCTCTTGAGGGAATATGACTGATTTTCAACACCCCAATTTTGAATATATGAAAATAAAAATAAAAATAAATAAAGTTGGAGAAAGTTACTTGAAAAATACGTTGACATTTGAAGGATAAAAAACATATACTATAAAAAATTGATTTTTAAAACTTTAGGAAATCTTCTAAATGATGGAAAGAAGGTGACTTTATATGACTTATTAACAATATATATATATATATCGGTTTAGTTCAGTTTTTATTAATTTTTTAAAATGAAAATCAAAACCGATCCAATATTTTCGCTTTTTTCATATTACAAATCGACACATGTTTGATATTTATTCATTTATTTATAATTTTAAAACACGATATTTATTTATTAGTTAAAATCCAAGAAGTTTGACACATGCTTGGAATTTATTTGCTCTATCAAAGTCTTGCCCATCCATGTATACAAAGTATTACATCATTTTTTATTATTATTAATGTATTAACACTTTTGACCCTCTTTTTCATTTTTCATGACATTTGATATTATTGATTATCTTTACGAATCAATTTGAGGCAACATGACAAAGATGACTCAAAAAGCTTCAATTTTTGGCAATTTTGAATTCTAAGTCTATTCTCAAGAAGGTTTGTAAAGACTTTCACGGTGGAGTTTCCTTTAACTTTTATTGTTATATTTGATATATCATTTTTTTTATAACCCCCGAAAAAATTCATTTACAAAAAATTCCTATATAACTATTTTCTTTTTATAGAAAACATTCGAACATAACTTGGGATAGAATTATAAAAATATTTTTTAATTGTGAAAAAGTGGATAACGTATTGGTTTTGATTATAATTCAATTCAACTCAAAGATCACCTGATTTTAAAAATGAATATTTGTCTCTCATCTTATTACAAAATTATGTCACTTTTTTTACTTTTAAATTTGAATTAGTTTCTCTATGTTGCATAAATTTTTGGAGTTAATATTATTAGGTTTTAGTTCAACAAATAGAATGGAGATTAATATGTTATATCATTGATCTAATGTGGAGATTAACGAGCATAACTCACAACTTATTACTGTAATAGTATTATTTTTTTTAATTCTATACCTCGATGCCGGTAGTAGTATCATCAATTACGTTTATGAATATATATATATATATATATATATATATTCCAAATTTAAGGTTGAAGGAAATTGTGTGAAAAACAAACTAATAACCAAGCATCTCAAAACAACTATAATAATACTCCATTCTTACAAGATCAAGTAGTCAGAAAAGTCCCCCCAAAAAATCCAACATTAAAAAACCTTTTTAATACAATAAAGAACTAGACCCTAGAATATAGGGTATTTATTTAAAATGGAAACTTCAATTCTAAGAAAAAGAAAACAAAAGAAAAAAAAATGTATAAAAAGAAGAAAAATATAGTTTATAAAAAGAAGGGGAAAAAAGAGAATTCATTTCGCATTTATTTAAGTCAAATAAAATTTAATCTTAAACTTAATTATGTAAAATAAATAAATAAAATTTAAAAAAATGTTGCATATTCCTCATAGTTGAATAATTATCTTATCAATATTTATAGCGAGTGCCTTCATCAAAGCTAAATCATAAAAGGTTTTTTTTTTAAATCATAAAAGTAGCAAAAGGGAAAAAAAACTTGGTTTAAAGTAATTATTCTTTTCACTCATATACCCCAATTAACCAAGTTTTTATTTGATAATTAAAATATTTAAATTTTTAAAATTAAGATTTATTATTTTTTATTTGAATTATCATCCAAATTCTAAATTACCAAAAAAAAACACACACACACGCTACAATTTTAAATTACAGTTTTTAATATTTAAGACATCTTTTTTTTTTTTTTGAGAATCAATCTTTAAGACATCATTTGATTTTCGAGCACACAGGTAAAAAGTAATTACAAAATCAGAAAATCAATAGTTCAAATGGTTATGAAAAAGATGAAGAAGAAGATGAAGAAGAACGCAATGATTGAAGCGTTTCAGTTGTCGACATCGGAGGAAGAAGATGATCTCGCCGGAGTTGGTGTATACACAAGAAGATGTGGCAGAGAAGTTCAGCAGCGTAACGGCCATTTGGCGAGCTCGGGGCTCGAGGTTAGGGACGAGAGTCCTTCATGCGTTACTGGAAGGCCGAGTTAGGGTTTCCTGCTTGGACCGGTCTAAATTCCGTCCTGGTTTGGATGAACCGGGTTGGTTTTTAGACCAAAACAATGGTTCAAGTGAACCGTTTATGTTTTTGGTCCGGTTTGAGGCTCTTTTACATGGTTCTTTTTGTTTTCCTCTTTTGAATTTGTTTTTGCATTTTTCTTTGTTTCTCTGGATGGAAGTCGTATTGGGTATTATGTTTTGGTATGGTTTTAATACTTTCCTTGTTATTTTAGTTTTATTTCTGTTCGGGGATAGGTTAGTAGTGGTATTTTGTAATAGGTTTAGGTTGGTTTTGTTGTGTCGTTCCACTAGGGAGCTGGTAGACAAAGGAATCTCTATTCGGTGTTTGGTTAGTTCGGCTGGGGTAGGTATTGGTCCTTTTGGAATCAATCCATCCCTTTCTCTCTTTGGTGGGGTCACACACCTCAAGTAGAGTATTAATGTTTCAAGGATTACCCCCAAAGGCCTTCAAAAGTCCTCCAATGTGGTAGTGACAAGGTTATCTCGGCCTTCTTTGAAAGTTTTATTTTCATGTTTAGTTAAGGTCATGGTTTCAATTGGTATAACTCGTTTAGGATTCTCTTGCTCTTGGTTCTTTTTAATTTGGTTGGTCACCTTCCAAATTGTGGTTCGGGACCAATGTGTGTGTGGGGGAGCTACTCCTGTTAGGGGTTTTTGCTGAGGTTGGAGAGTTGGTTGTAACTCTATTTCTGGTTGATTAATGAAGTTTAGTGTTCTTTCAAAAAAAAAAAAATGGTTATGAAAAAAAAAAGGTAATTTGTTCCACAATTATTAGAAAAGAGTAAAAAAAAAAAAAAAAAAGGGAAAGTAAATAATCTTTATGCTATTTTCTCAACAAAAACAACAAAAATGAGATAAACATCCCTTGTCGTTGACGATTTTGTTTGCCAGGTATGGCAACCCGCAACAGCCGGTGAAAACTCGAAGTCCGCATAAGGCGACCCACGTAAACCAACCGGATACCATAGGTTTCCCGCGAAAACGTCCGGTTTCTCTTTTAACAGTCATAAATTATGATTATTTTAAATAAATAAAAAAAAAGAAATTGCAAGGAATTAAAAAATTCAATTGTCGTAATACCTATCGTCTCCTTCAATTCCTTCAAAATTCTCTGCAAATTTCTTTGCCGACATTTTCTTCCCCCAAACTTCATCTTTCTTCTCCATTTCTTCTCGTTCTTGCTTTACGTCATCCTTCATAAATAATTATTGCCTTTTACGACAATTTTTAGGTCAAGTTTTCGATTCATTGGGGATTAATCGGCGCATCATGCTGAGCTTGGCCGACAAATCGGTTCAAGTTTTAGGTACAACCCCTTTGTCGGCTTCTGTTTATCCTCTGCTTTATTTTTGGGTTATTTTTTGAAGTTATTGTTCTAATTTCTGACTGGGGGGTTTTGAAATTGTGGGGTTTCGTTTTCTGTTTTTGACCTAGTTGAATTATATGAAATTATGAATTATGGTAGGTTTTTTTTTAATGCGTTTATGGGTTGCTGATTGTTTCTTTTTAAATACTTTTAGCCTCATAGCATAGCTATTACAAGTCATTGCTGCCCTTTTTTCTTTTTTGTTTTATGTGGGATTTTTTTTTTTTAGGTTTTTTGTTCTTTTGTTGGTGTTGATTATGGTGGGTTTTGATTGCAGAGAGTGAAATGGTGGAGGGTTTAAAAAGTGGGGAATCTGTCAATCAGAGGTTTTGTGGTGAAGCCCTGCAAATTGATGAAGAAGATTCAAAATCTTTGAGGTTTTGGAGATTGTTATAGGAGATTAATCTGGAGGAAACGAAATGACAATTGATTTGGAGGATTCTGAGTCTATTGAAAAGAAGAATAAGAAGAAGAAAAAGAAAAAGAATGTGTTAGTTGGGATTAGATTAAATGGTGATGGCAGAGATTTGCTCAATTGGGCGATTGTTAAAGTTGCTGATCCTGGGGATTGTGTTATTGTAATCCATGTTTGTCAAAGTTCTGGTGCGTTTTTTTTTCTTTTTCAATCCCAAATCTCCTGTTTCAAATTCTTGTGATGCTTAGTTTTGAAATGTGTTTTTTTTCCCTCTTGCCAAACAGATCGTGCAACAAAAGATAAGCACTTATTTGATGAATTCTTAGAAGGATACAAAAGCCTTTGTGATGTAAATAAGGTTAGGTTTGGTGTGGACTTTTTTGCCTTTACGGATGAAATGAAGTTTTTTTTTTTCTTTTTGAAAACCGGGAAATCTGAGTTTCGCTCCCCTATACCTGGGGCACCACTGGCCCGTTCCTAGACTATGGCATCGGGATACTTCGAAGAGTATTCTAGTTTAAGCGCTTTCCAACGGCTTGAACCAAGGATGTCTCAAGGAAACATGCTTTGAAGTCCTTAGTCTCAACCGCTGGGCTGCCCCTTGCGGATGAAATGAAGTTTTAGGTACTGATTGTTATCTGTGAATTTGGTATCAGGTAGCTCTTATTGCGCATATATCGACCGGAAGTTCGGTTAGGAAGACTCTGGTCAGAGAGGCAAAAATCTATGCTGTTGAGGCTGTAGTTTTGGGAACAAGCAAACCATCTAATCTTGGGTAGGGAAGTTACTGAATTCAAATTCTTCTTTGAACTGGTAGTAGCCTTTTGTTTGTTTTCTGATTTGGTCTTAACAGAAACCATTTGCAGGGGTTGGTCTTCAACAACTAGGTACATAGTCAAGCAACTACCTCCAACGACCAATGTTTTCGGTCTCAACAATGGAAAAATTGTCTTCAGAAGATCCACCAATGATCAACTACCAGGTTTCGTGCTCTTGGTTTCAAAGACCATTTATTTGGTAGACTGACTTTTTTTTTTAAACCAAAAATAAAGTTAGTTATGGATTATAATATGACAGGAGGCTTGAATCTAGACCCAAAACCAAGTTTTAGTCAAGCTAGTCATTCTGACTTTGATGGCTCTGAGACTGACAACTCCGTGTCTTGTGGGGTTGTTAGTGATGACTTGAAGGATGAAGTTCATGGAATTGTCCTTGAAAATAAAAGAAATTATAGAAAAAAAGGCTCTTCGATAAAGATGGACCATCCCGAGCCAGGGCTTGGTTGGCCATTGCTCCGAACGACTCCAAGTATTTCACAAACCCCGTGTGCACATAAAATGTCTGTAGTGCAATGGGTGATGAACTTACCCGATCGCTCACCATATCACCATTTAAGCACAAAAGGAAACAATCCATCAAAAAGGAAGACCCCTGGTTTCGTGGACGAGAGAGCTAAATGCAGTTTATCTGCCTTTTCTGAACCACCAGAAGACTTGGAGGATATTCTGAAAACTAACTCATCTTGTTATAAATGGTTTAGTCCTGATATGTTGAAGGCTTCAACTTCTCATTTCTCTTCAGGTTTTTGAGTTGATCCTCGCTTTGAATTAACGGTTAAATTCATTTGCTCGCCCTTGGTTCATGACTCATAAATTTCTGTTTTCTTAACAGAAAACTTGATTGGGAAAGGCGGTTGCAATCGTGTATACAAAGGAATTCTCCCAGATGGAAAGCCTATTGCAGTTAAAGTAATGAACTCTTCCAAGCAGGCATGGAATGAATTTTCTAGGGAAGTTGACATTATATCCTCATTGCATCACAAGAACATAAGTCCCTTTCTCGGTATCTGTGTTGAAGATGATACGTTGATCTCTGTTTATGATTTCTTTTCTCAAGGAAGTTTAGAGAAAAATCTATATGGTAAGGCTCAAGTATCTTCATTTTTCTTCAACAATCTGAAATACTAGCAGATCAGGAGTATGCTAATAAGAAAATAATATGACATTTAGATAGAAACAAAGAAAAAGGCATACTTTCATGGGAGTTGAGATTTAAGTTGGCTATCGGAATTGCGGAGGCGCTAATCTACCTACATGATGAATGTCCCCGGCCTGTTGTACACAGAGATGTCAAGACATCAAACATTTTACTTACTGATGAACTTGAACCACAGGTAGTTCTTTAGAAAATCCTCATCGAATGAGATGTCGAATGTTTTTTATTTATTCATAATCCTAACTTATGTTCTGTATGATAGTTGACAGATTTTGGGCTTGCAATCTGGGGACCAACAGACTCATCCTATCAGATCGAAGGCGATGTCGTGGGAACATTTGGATATCTTGCTCCCGAATATTTCATGTATGGAAAGATGAGTAATAAGATTGATGTGTACGCCTTCGGTATAGTTCTACTCGAACTATTATCGGGACGAAGAGCTATCAGCACAGAGACTTCAAAAGAGCAACAGAGCTTGGTTATGTGGGTAAGGCTACTATCAAGTGTACTGCCCACAATTTTAGTTTCATGATATTATTATTCTATGGATGTCTCTATGAATGTACAAGAATGAAAAACATTTATCACTATACGTCAGGCTAAGCCAATCATAGAGAGTGGCATCTTAAAGGAAATAGTCGATCCAAAATTGGAGGGAATATTCGATGACGGTGAGTTGCAGAGAATGATTCTTGCAGCTAGCCTATGCATCACAAGGGCGTCTCGACTCCGTCCTAAAATTAGTCAGGTATTGCTTTGAACATTATTCTTTTCTCACATTGCTTGTATTAATCAAAGATGTACATGTACGCCTCTCGTTCCAGATATTGAAGATTCTAAGAGGGGACACCGATACCGTAAGCTTCACTGTGGATGATTCACAAAATGTGGAGAATGGAGATGACGAAGTTTATCCGAGTTCGAGTTCTGAACTGCACTTGAACCTTGCATTGCTTGGTGTTGATGATGATGGTGTGGATTCATTCAGCAGTGTGGAACAGACAAAAAATCTTTCTTTTGAAGATTATCTCAAAGGAAGATGGAGCAGATCCTCAAGCTTCAATTAAGCTTCTTTAGAGATATGTTATTGCCCCTCATCTTAGACTGTAAATTAGCCATAAAAATTGTGATAAATATTGAAACTGTACAATAATAACTATAAACTTGTGTGCACCCTTTGCTGAGGTGATTTATTAAAAAGCTTGTAAATATATCCATACATTTCTATGTTATAATTTATTGCCATTTTAAATTTCTTTTGTAATGCCGATATATCTTTCTAAAGTTTATTTAAGCAGTTAGGTTCTTAAAGAATGTAATTTTAAGTTTCATTTACCAAACATACTAGCCTATATTCTAAGTTTTTTTTATGTGTTTTTCAACTTTTTTTTTCTAAATTTTAAAAAGTTAGTTTTATAATTTTTTTTGTACAACAGTACCAATAACCTTAACATTACAATCTAAATTCCCATCAAGTCAAAGAGTGACCACACTGAAAAATAAAAGTAAGAGTAAAATCAGTAGAAAGAGAGAAAAAATAAAATCTTATTTGAATATATTGGAATATACATTTGGTTCCAATTTAAAAACATAACTTGATTTCAAAATTTTGTTAATTACAAGCAAATTTTAAGATTCTTTCCGACCAGAGAGAATAAGAAATCTTTTTTGCAAAAACAAATCCGGAAAGATGAAGGAAAATATGTTTTTTTTTTATTGGAAAATCAAATGCGCCAAATTTTACAATGAGTATGGATGGAAAAGGATAAGAAAATTTATGTTAGTATCATTTCTGGCGGTGAGATTTGTTCTAATTATCATTATTATTTTATTTTATTTTTAATTCAATTTGAAGAGGGAGATTACAAACCCTACGTAAAGATACTAGAATTTAAATTGAATTATAATCAATTAAGTCAGAAATGTCACCAACCATTTGAGTAGTTTTATTCTATTTTAATTCATGATTTGTTCAATTTTAGGTTCAATTTTTTAATCATTTGATTCTTTATTTTTAAATACTATATGCTTTCTCATCAAATTTTGTGCGAGTTTCTTGTTTTTTTAATAAAAAATTAAATGCTTACTAATATTCCAAAAATAAACATAAGTTTTGATTTTTTTTTTCTTTCTAATTTTCAAATTTTAACTTTTGAAAGTATAGGTAAAAAGAAGACAACTAGTAAGTGAAAATAGTTATCTGCAGACTTACCTTTCAGAAATTTAAAACGAAAAATCAATCATTTCTTAGAAATTGGTTTTTAGAATTGGTAGATAGAATATATTTTCATCATTTTTCCTATATTCTTTATTTTTAAAAAGAAAAAATAAAAACCAGTCAAACCTGGCCTAACTAACTAACTATGTATGTATGTATATATATGTATATGGTTTGTGAATTTTTGGGGAAAGTTGTCAAATATGTGAAGACTTTTTTTAGTCTACCTACATTTGAGGTGGTGATATATTAAAGATTTATAATATACAAAATTATATTTCTTTTAATTTTAAAATCTTATCCAATATATTTTTGTTATATGTATTTATATATGATTTAATTAAAAGTCAACTCTCACTATTCATTTGTCAACTCTTTTAAAATAGTATCTTCCAAATATCTTTCATTATACTTTCTGTGTAAAAGGCTAAAATCATATTAATATTCAATTAAATAAAAGAGATACAAATAAATAAAAATTAGAAAAAGGAAAGAAAAAGGGTAAGGATAAAAAAAAAATTAAGAATAAAAAAAGCAAGCTATAAATTGAGTTTTTTATCTTGATAACTTAAACCAACTTTTTTTTTTTTTTTTTGAGATTAAACTTAAACCAACTAAAACTTTCTGTTTGGACGAACTTCTATTAAAAAATAATTGAAAAAAGGTAAGTGCATGTATTTTTTTTAAAAATATTTACTTGAAAAGGTAAACAAATTAATACAATAATAATCATTAAATTATTAAAAATAAAAAGAGAATTTTTTGCAACAATTTTTAATTGGCATCCAGGGCAGGGATGTTCATATATATAACTAAAATGGCATGGTTAATGCAGATTGATCCAATTTTGACATAAAATTTTTTATTTTATAATAACAAATATAGGGATCTCAATCCTTTCAACTCAACTGACAATAAATTAATTTCATTACTTGTTTCAAAAAAAAATAATAAAAATAATTTCATTACAAAATTACATTATTCAGTCAAATAACTTATAAAGAAATTAAAGTAGTATTTTTATTTCATCTAAGAAAAAACGAGGTTAAATATTATGGTTTTTTTTTAGGATGTAGTTTTTTAATTCTTCGATTTTTATACGCCTTGCCACTTTTAAATATTATAATTTTGCAATTAGTTAAAAGCTAAACCTTAACTTGTTCTAAAAAAAAAAACCCTTAACAAAAATCCGACTTCACTTGTTTGCACCTTCGCATAAACGTTTATTTGTGCAAAATAGATATTAGATATATGTTCGACTTCTACAAAACAAATGAATAACAAATAATAATAAGAAATAAGATAGAATAAATAATAAATAATTAAATAACCTTTTATACAAATTTAACCATTGGTTTAATAGTTTACAAATTAAATTTTATATTTTTTTATTTAAATTTTTGATGAAAAAATAATAACAAAATGGTTACTTTAATATGTTTTTGTTTAGTGTGAAAATTGTGATAGTTTAATTGAATTATTGTATGCTTAATAATTAAAAAGTCAAGAGTTCGAATTTTTTATTTTTAATTGTTATAAAACTAATATATATACATATATATTTATTGCTTATTTGTTAAGAAAAGATTAAATTATTTGTTTTAAATGTGAATAAAAGTAGTTAGTACGTGATATTAGTGTATAGTTATAAGTTGGATTTTCAATAAAAGATTGACTCTCATTAGGAATGAAAAGAAAATTGTAAACTTGGTAACTTAGACTACAATTAAAACACTAATTATGTACATCTATACATTAATTAAGATTTTTTTTTTTTTTTTTCAATTTTCGTAGGCAGGAACTATTTATTAATTTGACTCACAATGATAAATGGTAAGAACCAGAAACACAGGCAAGATTTTTCCACATAATTTACATCTATTATGTCATTTCACATACCTATAAATTGCCATACCATTGGCACTCACATTCAATTCCTTGACTTTTCAACATTTTTTCTCTGTTCTATTATTCCTTCTTCTTTTTCATGATCCAAGTTTGAAGTTCCTTCCACAATCCTCTCTACTATCTATTAGGGTTCGTATCTAATTCTCTGTCGCTTTTCTTCACGGTTGTCGATTCGCCTCCTCCATTATTTGCCCTTCTTTTGTCATTTCCTAATTGGGTTTTAGGTTTTGATTATTGGGTTTTCTTCCCTTTTCACGATGATTGATTATGCTCCTGATTATCATGATTTGAAGTTCGCCACTGGGTTTTTTTAAAATTTTTTTTATGAGTTCTATGAGTGTTTTGTTGCCGTCACTTGTTTCAGCCTGTTGTTCTTGCTGTGAAGGAAAGATTAGGGTTCCTGGTTGATTAATCCCTATCTTTGCAGATAAATTCATTTATGATGATGCTTGTTTGATTGTTTTTGTTGGTTTTTGTGTTCTGTTCTGCTGATTAAATTGTGCTTATTAAACCCTATTGTCTAGTATCTAGATTTGTTTCATAATCATAGTTTCTCCTTGGAGCTGCTGTCTCGTGGTTGTCCCTCTTTAATTTTTCTAGAGCATTTCTATCTGGGTAGGCTGTTATCTATAATGGAAGTTGGTGAGCTTGAATCCTCGAATCCGGAAGGGTTTTTGAGTTCGAATGCGGTTGAGATTCCGATTAGTTGCTCGATGGATAGTTTCTTGGATGAAATTCTGAAGGATACTCATGCTTGCACACACGCTCATACTTGCAACCCTCCTGGTCCTGATTATTCTCATACACACACATGTTTTCATGTCCATACTAAACTTGTCTCCTCACCTACCGAAGAGAAGGTTTCCACTGATGACACCGCGGATTCTGTGGATAAGAAGACCAAGAAACGCCCGCCAGGTAACCGTGAAGCAGTTCGTAAATATCGTGAGAAGAAAAAGGAAAGAGCTGCATCATTGGAACATGAAGTTGTGAGGCTGAGAACCCTGAATCAGCAACTGTTGAAGAGATTGCAAGGTCAGGCTGCATTAGAGGCTGAGATTTCCAGGCTCAAATGTTTGCTTGTGGATATTCGGGGAAGAGTTGAAGGGGAGATTGGAGCGTATCCATATCCAAAACCAGCTAATTCAAATCTTCCCAGCCAAAATTTAGCTGGTAGTTACATGATAAACCCATGTAATGCGCAGTGCAATGATCAGGCGTACTACCTTCATCCAGGGGCCGATGGTAAAAGTGGAGAGAGCGATTTGTTGAATGAACAAAATTTTAGTGAGTATGACCTCCTCAGAAATCTTCAGTGCTTGGCAAATCAGAACTCGGGAGCGCAGGAACTTCTGGAGTGTGGATTAGGGGACACAATTTCTAACGTTAATTGCTCTGATTTAAATCAGAAGAAAGGTGAAATCTGGGCACTTAACTCTCAGTCTTAATCTTTTCAGTTTTAATGTTTTATGATTGGTGCAGTGTAGGGCAGTTCAGTTGATTGATATCAACGTTTCTGACTTGCTATACTTTGTGGCTTCTTTCATCTTTTCATTTCTCAACTTGTTATGAAACCTGATGCTTGACCAAGGTTATCCTCTTTATTTTTTGAAAACTTACAAGAATAAACATTGCAGTTTGAGAAAATGATCCACACGACAACTGATTTCTGTTGCAAATTAGTATCATCTAGGTGCCCCCTATTGTTGTTCAATTCTTTTCTCAATGATCGACTTCATTGTAATAGCTAGGAGATCTTAGTTTTTGAAAATTTATGAATGAAATATCTTGATGGAGCAATTTCCTGCAGTTTAGTTTATTTCACTCAATGTATTACATGCGTATATAATCACGTCTTAACCTCAGGTGCATATGCAAGACTCTATCCAAGTTCTGTGTTATAAAAGGTTGTACTCGATGTTCCCTTTGAAAGCAAAACTGGGCTGGCTCTAGAAGATCTCTCTACTACCATCTTGTTGTTTTCAAATTTAGCTTGCAGGGGTCTAGTTTTTTTTTTTTTTTTTTGAAACCGGGAAATTAGAGTTTCATTTCACTATATTCAGGATAACTACGCCCGTCCCTAGGCCGGCTTGCAAGGGTCTTGTTAGTTGCGCAACATTCGTTTGTTGGATGTTCAAAGTAAATATGATTATTTGCAGCTGTCATATCTCTGATATGAGATTTGTGAACTCTCATTTTCCTTTGGGGTGTAAAAGTGTATGCAAATTTTCCATTTATGTTCCATAACGCTGAGTAACACTATTCCTTTTTTTTTTTATTCCTTTCCCTTTTTTTTTATTCTTCTTTTCTTGTACATTTATTCAAGATTTTTTAAAGATTTTGATACAGCAGAAAGACTTGCCTCTTTTTTGTCGTGAGCTACTAACAACTCTTCATATGATTCTCGGGGTTCAATTAGGAGGAGGGGTCTGTAAGAAGACCAAAAATGGGAAGAGCTGACCGCGGATGGTATCTGCATCGTTTTGTGTGTATAAGTCTGCCACGCCTGTTCCTGTTCTGTTCAGTGCAGCATCAACATTACCTTTCAGGTTTTCTCAACAACCAATTCACCCTCTTTTTAAATCATGTTTTTGTCTGAGATGGTCAGTTATGTTGAATGAAAAAGTAAAACTGATGCATAAGAGTACTTTCAAAAAACTAGAAAACGATTAAGTAGAATCCAAGACCTTTGTAGTTTAAGATGGCCACACATATATTAGCTGAGTTTGTGAGGTGTTATATTTTGGTGGTTTTGGCAAACTTTTCCTTCTTCTAAGCCAAGAAATTTCATGGATTATTGGAATTTTAAAGTTGCTTTGTTTTTTTTTTTTCCCTTTTCTTTCACAAGAGAACTAGATAATTGTGGGATATCAGGACCTGAGCCATCTCATGGGAACTTAGAGCTGCATTCAGTTTACAAGAGAACTTTGAGTCGCATGTACAATCTAAGAAGAAATGTGACAGAACTCCGTCGAAGCGATGGTTTTTTGTTTATTTGTATTCCAAGTCATCCGTGTCGACCAAGTGGGGTATGCCATTCTCAAGTGAAAAAATGCTTGTGGCAGTACTATTGAGGTCTATGAAGTATTTGTATTCCAATAATTTTTTGTTTCTTCCAAATCTGAATAAATAGTAGAGGAAATGTAACTCAGAAGAATAGGCTTTGGTTCTGTTATTTAAAGTGAAATGTGAATCTTTTGTATTGCCATGGGAAATTTTCAATATGCAAATGAAATATTCTGAAAACTTCTGTCACATATCTTGCTTAACCAGCTATTTAAATGAAATATGGAACGTATACAATCGTCCCCTTTGTCTTTACAAATAATTTTCGCTTTAGCTTCTGATGACCAACGAAGTTTAAACGAGTCAAACATATCGAGCGAGCTAAAGAGCTCAAATATACAATGGTTGACATGAAGAAAAGACAATGCATGGCCATAATTTGTATCTTCTTTTTCTAGCTTGATGGCTTTGGATTTTGCTTGAGGCATGATTTGAATTTTCATGGTACTGTGGAGTATTTTCTTTTTGAAATGCTTGTTACCACCCTTTTAAGATGAAAGTGAAAGTTGTGTGGATGAATACTGTTTTGGCTCTTTTTTATTGGAAAGATCTGTTTAGAATGTTCATTGAAAGAATATTTCAAATGGTAGAGAAACCATGTTGAGGAATATCAGGGATAGTGATACCATTTGCTTTAAAGCTTCCACTTTCTTTTGATTTACTAATTATTCTCTTTTGGTTTTACTTTTACAAATTTGGGGATCTTACAATATGCTTAACCTGTGGAAAGCAGCAACCAGAGCAAATATATCTGAGGAGTCAATATCCTCGCCCTCCCGGTTCAATAGCCGAATAACCTTCTAGCTATTGGACTCGACTAGCATCAGGGGAGAGAAGTGCCAGCAATCGTAGCCTAAGGAATCTCGAAGAACCCATCTGAGAACCATCCCCGAGGATGAAACCAAGCTGCGTTGCAGGACAAGGACCATATCCTTGCTGGAGTGGGCTTCCAGCACGGCTCTGGAGCGGATATCAGAGAATCACCACCTCGGAGCGATTGCCAAGCACGTCCGGCTATGACCCAAGAGGCTAGATCTAAGCAGACTGATCACAGATAGATCCAAGCAAAATAGTTCATAGGTAACCAATGGCTCCTAGAACACAAAACAGAGTAGATATCTCATATCAACATAGAAAAAATAATTCCAAACCTCAATAAATAAACTTATAATTTCAGTGGATTTGCATTCAAATTTCGACCATAGCATTTTTGTCAATTTAAAAAAAAAAAAATATATCATTAATCAACCGAAACTAACGTTTAAACCAATACAATCCCTCCTGACAAATGAGACTATGTGCAGAAGATTTCCCACTAAAACAGACATACTAAGAGAAAAGAGCTTTCCAAAATAATTAATAAATCAAAATGTTATCCTCAAACCTAGACTTGATTAATAAATAGACAATTATGGGTTTCAAAAAAAAAATAAAAAAAATAAAAAGGCAATTATGTTATCAACTCTAGCATAGTGAAAACAAAAAGGAAAAAGGTTGCCTCAAACAAATGAATTAAAGAGTTAATACCAACTAAAATGTTGTTGAACTCTCCAATATCTTGAAAAACAATGTTATAACGTTTAAAGCATCAAATTTTACCAAGAAGAGGAGAGAAAACACCTCCTCACTAGTAGCAAAAAGCCTTGTTTAATTGTTATTTCTTCCATCACATTTCTAGACGAAGCTTTGAAACGTGATCGAACACTTAGAAGTCTCAGAATCCCAATAATTCACGAACAATCTAATCCATCCCTCAACCCTCATACTATAGTTTATATATAGAGATAGTATTTTATTTTCATAGAAAAGTTAACAAAAACTTATCATAATGACAAGTTTTAAGTTTTTGTTAACAGTACATGGACGAAATTTATATATTAAAAATACAATATCAAAATAAAACAAATTTGAAAGTATTTTAACTCAAAAAATGTAATACTTCCAACAAAATCAAGTTTGACAAACCTGATAAAAAGTGAGTGTCATGATTGTGAATTCAATATTGGTTGGTTTACATATAACACAAACAATTGGCAATTTGGCATTAGGCAAAGCCCTAATTTGGTGGGGCTGTCCTCTCCAATGGGAACAACAAGGTTTCTACCTCTTTTCCAAAGGTCTTTGTTTAAACAACACAACAAGATTGGAAGTTGCCAACAAAGACTTTGGGAGAGCCTTCCCCATCTTGACTTTTAAATATATAGATTATGTGTAGACCCAATTGTCAATTACAATGATCATTTCTTTGTATTGTTTGAACATTAACTGTTACAATTGAAATTTTTAGACAACTTGTAAATGAAATTTGTCCCTTTGTTGTTGTTTTGAGATTGAAGTATGACATCTTTTGATAAATTTCACTAAAATGGAGACCGTGATTGAGAGAGAAAAGTTTTTTTTTTAATTGAGAATAGAATGAAAAACTTTTTTTTTTCTTGAGTTTTAAGTGAGTTTGATTGTTGCAATGTGAAAAGTATTATTCGTCAAGTATGTATTTTATTGAATAATCTATAACACTCTTTAACACTTTTGTTTTGGTATAGAAGTGAATTAATTTATTTCAAATTTGTTTTAAGGTTTTTGGAGAGAAATAATTTCTCTATGTTCTATGATATGATTCCAAAAGTTTATAAGGGAGACATTAATCGTACTCTATGATTATGGTTATCCTATTATGTTTCATTTTTGTTTTATCACTTTTAATAATAGATAATGATTTTTTCAATGCAAGGTCAAGTATATTGATAGACTTCTCTACTTTTTTTTTTTTTTTGAAAAAAAGAACTTCATAAAAACTAACAAAGACCATTACATCCTAACCTCCCATGGCAGGAGAAACCACAAACGGGACTAGTCCCCCTTGAACGGCGATGGCCCCAATCCACATATCGGAGGGTGACCAACCCAAGAGAAAACCGATTACATTGATAGTCAAGATAAGAAAGTAGCTTAATCGAAATCCAAGCCTTAAATAAAAAGGAATTTAAAAATTCCAAATAAGGCCAAACTATCGTCAACACCGTGGTGATTGACTTTCTAAACACTTTGGGGGATAATCCTTGGAGCATGAAAACTACTGAGGTTCGTGACCCCTCCAAAGTTAAATAAGGGAGAGACGAGCTCAAATCGAGCACACTCTTACCCTGGACTGACCAACCTAAATGCCCATCAAGAACGCCTTTGTCAACCAATTCCTCTGTAGATCGAATCATCAAAATACACATAATACTAATTGATAGAAACGAAATCCAATCCACAAAATCTAACCACCTAAAATTAAAGCAGTCCCTACATAGCCACCAAAACACTAAACTATTTGGAAATGAAATTAAAAACCAGCTGCAACTCACAAGAAACCACCAAGGAGAATGAAAAGCCAAGAAATAAGAGTTATGCAAGGAAAATGAGTCATCTGAGCGCTTGTGGATGCCAATGAGGAACCCTTCCGAATTAACTGGGCATGTGTGTTTGTTCTTAGACCAACCCGGTTCAAGATAACGGGTTTGAACGACAATAAATCGAACCAGAAAAAAAGAACCGGTCTGTTCTTTGACCCAATTTACAAGGGGCCATTTGTTACCCATTTCACACGCATAAGAGATAAACATCGCCTCCTCGAGCCCAACGCGCGACATTTGTCTTGTCCCATCATCTGACACTTTTCCTTTCTCAACACGGAGGGTCATCTTCTTCACCGTTGCTTCTCCGGCGACCTTCGTTACGACTAATGCCAGCGACTTTCCCGGCCAAACTCCACTCTTTTTCTTCCCAGTTTCGCATCTCCCATTCAAAATCAGGTGTCTTCTTCTTCCTCTATCAAAAGGGGATCTACCTCTTCCCAACCCTTTTCTACTCCGAGTCTTCCCATCCATGATTTTCTTCTTCGCTAATCCGCTTCCGTAGATGGCCCCTTTCCACTTCATCGTCGCAGAGCCGACCATGACCTTCTTAATAAGAACATTTTCGACAAAGAAATCAGCCCACCTCACCCGTATTCTAACGCTTCTCACCCCGAACAGTTCATTTCGAACTCCAAATTTTTTTCCCCACCATCGCCTACTTCCGGCTCTTAAAAGAGAAGAAAGATAGACCCAAGAACGCACATACTTGTGCCCACGAACGCTCACCGGCCGGACCTTTAGAGGGTCTTGCCTGAGCCCCCCGAGTGAATGTCTCTCTCTACAAGTTAGAGAGAGAGACAGTTTCATCTCACTTTCGACTTCTCTACTTAGTTGCGAAAAAGAGTAATATTTCATGACATCATATCATGTATCTCATAATAATTAGTTGGTTATGAGTTAGTGTCCTAAATGTTGTTGAATTTAAATTTTTTTTTAAAAAAAACCCTCTGCTTACAAAGATGGATTAAAATCCTTTATTTATATATAAATTTTAATTCATTATTATCTCATTGAAAAATAAAAAATATATCAAAATCCAAACTATTATGGGGTATTTGTATATAGTAATAAATTCAAATGTGGTTATAATTGATTTATGTACCCCCACTAAAATTTGTGTCAACAATTTTTTGGTATTTCATGAAACTTAAAGCAAAAGATTTATGAAGTCCAAAATCAAAACGTGTAATCAGCTCCACAATGGCGTGATATATTAATTCAAAGTTGACGAAAAAAAATTATCTTAAAAACAAAAGTTGACGAGAAAAAATAGGGAAAAAAGTTTAGATTAAGATCCTAATATTGAGGGAATTCGAAATGTGGCAAGTGGCATAATAAACTTGGTGGGCATATCAGTCAAAATCTGTCTACTCGTGAAATTCATGATAAAAATGTTCTTATTGAAAGTAAGGTAGTTTTCCTTTAACATTTAAAATTAATAAACAAATTTAAAAATAAAAACACAAACGTTTACTAATAAGGACAAAAAATAACCTTCTTTTGACAAATAATTTGAAATCAACCCATGATTTTCAACAATTTTCAAAATATAATTTATTTTATTTTATTTTAATTTTGAAATGAAATATAATCTAGGTGTATTTTTGGAGGTGGTTAAATTGGAAAAATATTTACAAATAAAAAAAAATAGTAATCATACCATATGCAAATTGTACCTATAATTAATACACAATATTGTATTAATATACAATATTGTACTTAGAACATAACATATTATATTAATAATAGATAATAATGTATTAATACCTAAATTAAATCATACCATATGTATGGTTCTAAAAAAATTCAAATTTGACTAGTTGTACGATTATTTTATGAAATTTGACTTCCAACATAATTTTCTTATATTCTATTTTGAGAAAAACTTCCTCGTTAGCTAAGGAGGCAGCCCTCCTTAAAACGGGTATGTGGCACCATTTGATGTCGCAAATTTTTTCTTTAAACTATACTATTTTTAAAATAAAAAAACAAATTTGTGGCATCAAATACCTCTTTAACTAAGAACAAGTTTTTCTCTTCTATTTTATTAATTTGTGTCCATTTATGCATAATTTGTGTTACCGCCTCTGTCATAAAACGTTTATAAAGAACAATACTTACCTACACATGAATGTGTAGGGTGAGTATGCTTGTTGCTTATGTGGCGCAAGTTTTCACCACATATTTATTTTATTTTCAGATGTTTTATTAATTGTATGTTTTAATGTGTGGTAAAAATTTGTTCCACACAGGCAACAAGCATGCTCACCCTACACATGAAATTCATGTGTAGGTAAGGGAGTCACTTTGTTTTGTTATCGTCGTTGGGAACATTATAATTTCACCGTACTCTGAGAGAGAAAAACTCATACAGAACAAAAACCTGAAATTGAAAGACCAAAATATTACCATATATGGATTCTTGAGTTTCTTTTGTTTTCTCTTTGCAGCATTCATGGAATCAAGCAGGTTATTGTATATGATCATGAATTGTTCATCCTTTGAATCAATCCATCTCGTTTCCTGTTAATTCTGTGGAAACGGCAACAAAATTTGCTGCTATTTCGTTTGATCGAGCTTGCTAGTACAGTAATGGCGATTCAATTGCAGCTCCAGCAGCAGCGGAATTTTGGCCATATTCCTTACGCTTTTGCCGCCGATGTTCATCAATTTGATCTTCATTCTGATCGTTTTCAACTCGATGTTCTTCTCTCGCAACACTCGAGTCAATCTGTAGACGCCTTTTCCATGGCGGAAATGTCGATGGACGAGATTGATCTGTTCATCCGTTTGCAGGTAATGCTTCGTTTCGATTCGCTGCGATTTTGATTTCGTCGAAAGCGATTCATAGCGTTTTTGTTTCGATTCTGAAACTATTTTCGTTTCGTTTCGTTTCTGTTACAAGAGTGAGAGATTTAGGTTACTTTGCAGGTATTACTTCGTTTCAATTCGCTGCGATTAATAGCGTTTCTGTTCCGATTCTGAAATTCTTTCGTTTCGTTTCTGTTACAGAGCGAGAGATTTAGGTTACTTTTGCAGTACGAAAGAAATCAACAAATCGGAGTGTTACTGAGGCAGATCGAAACAAGAACGCGTTTCCTGTTCGAGCAGAAGGACGAAGAAATCGCACTCGGGCAGAGGAGGAGAATCGATCTGGAACAGTTACTGGCGAGATTGCAAGTGGAGAATCAAGAACGGCAGAGATCCGTGCAAGAGAATCAAGCGGAAATCGCGTCGCTCGGCCACGCACTCCGTCAAATCAGAGAGAGGATTTCATCGGACGCCGAGTCCAACAACAGAAGCGGAGAAGAAGACAACGACGCCATTGATTGCGGAAACGAGACGAAGAAGAAGAAGAGAATGATTTGCCGAATCTGCAACTCTCGGGTTTCGTGCATGCTGTTGTTGCCTTGCAGGCACCTCTGTTCGTGCAAGCCATGTGAGAATGCTCTCCATTCTTGCCCCCTCTGCAACACCACGAAGAAGGCCGCCATTGAGGCTGCCATTTTCTACCCAAATTTTCCGGCAAAAAGGTGAAGTTCAGAAATCTTTTCAATTTCTTTTTTTTTTCTTCTGATTTTTCATGAAGTTGTAATTGATTTTTTTTTTTTTTTCCAAATCAAACTCTACAGAGAAAAGCTAGCAGAAAGCATTCAATGAACTTTGCCTGGATTTTTTTTTATATAATTTAATCCTTTTCTTAGACATTCTAATTGTTGTATTATATTTGTACGTTAATTTTTAAAATAATTCAAATAGTAATAGAATTTAATTTAGATCTATCCCGAATAAAAAATTTAAGTAGTGGTAGAATTATTGATTCAATTTTATCACTAAACTCAATCGATAATAGAACTCAACTTAAATTTCAGTTTCAAATGAATTAATATTTTTCCTTTTTTATTATACAACCAAAATCCTCTTTTTAGATTTTGACGATTCATTGGTGTTAATTTTAATGCCTTGATTTCACGACTAGATTTGTGACTTTTGGTATATATTAATATGAATATAGTGTTAATTAAAATAAATACGAAGATTAAGATTTTGTTTTCTTCCTTAAAATGTCTTGGATTCTTACCTTTGTATTAATATTGGCATAAATCTTGGGTTTCTTGATAACGAACTTATTCGGTAAATGTAAGAAGAATTAACATGATTATACCCCAAATGGAATTAGTGACACAATTGGTTATCTGATTTGGTATTAATCTATTTTTATCCCACGATCATGAATTCGAATCGGTATTTGTAATCTTCTACCCCGACATGTACTAAAAAGAAAAAAGATTATATAAAATTGAGTGAATATATGATTATTTAAATGTGGAAACTTGTGTAATTATTAAAATTTTGTAGTTTATTTTAGAATATCTATTAGTCAGCTTTAACCTAGAAAGCTAACTAATATAAAATATATGTGATAACAGTAAGTCGAGACACAGAGTCATATCCTAGTCATAGAAGTTGGTTCTCAGCTATGATATATATCATAAATAAATATTACAATTTTCAATCCTTGAAATATTCTTAAAAATAACTATTAGGTCATCTTTCTCACAGAAATATCGATGCCTAAATATATTGTTCAATTTAGACTATATTTTGTCGTTTTTAACTTAAAAATTAAAAATTAAAAAAAAAAATTCAATAATTTATATATATATATATATATATTATAGCATTTCAATAATTTTTTTCTTCTAAATTTAGTCCAAATAGTTTTAAGAATTTTAGGGCTCGTTTGATAACGTTCCCGTTTTTTGTTTCTCGTTTGAGAATTTTAGGACTTGTTTGGTAACCGTTCCCGTTTTTTGTTCCCAAAATAAAAAAAGAAACGTTTCTAATTTTAGGCTTAAAAATGAAAAATTACCAAAAGAAGTTTCTCTTGTTCCGTTTCTGATTTCATGCGTATGTTTCTTTTACTGTTACTTTGTCCTTTTATATAAAATTGTCATATTGTTTAAATTGTTAGCTTTTGGCCCAATGGCAAATAGGTATTAGAATATTTTTAACCACTTGGACATCCCAAGTTCAATCCTTGAGCAAATCATTTTTTTTCATTTTCAAACATTTTTTCAATTTTCATTTATTAAAATAGACTTTTCATTTTTATTTCAATTTTAATTTATTAAAATAGACTTTTCATTTTTATTTCAATTTTAATTTTTAAAAATCAACTTTTACTTTTCAAGTTCGCCTCAATATATATTCATATATAATTTTAATTCCTAAACACACAAAATACTAATATTCTTATACTATTTCAATTTTTTTTTAAATATATTATTTCAATTATATATATATATATATATAAACTATTTAATTTTTTATTTCAATTTATTTTATAATAATATTAATATATATTAATTTTCAATTTAATTTATATAAAAAATAATATTTATATTTCTCTATTATTAATTTAAATATATACTAATTTTATAGAAAAAATTTCGTGAATAAAAAAAAAGAAAAAAAGAAATCCATTGGATACCAAAAGCTTAAGAAAAATCAAATATAAAAAGTCAAATCAATAAGTTAAATTTGATAGTTATAAAATTGATTGATTTTTTTTTTAATTAAAAAAATTGATAGATTTCAATCCAGTGAAATTAATAGGTTTTAAATGAAACTAGGGATTGATAGACTTGTATCAAATTATAATAAAATACGAATAATAAAAATTGCTATCTAATCAAATTTCCAATTTTATATTTATAAATTATCTTAATTTATATACAAATATTATTTTATAAAAAATTGTGTTTACTTTATTTTTAATTTTACTATATATATAGAATTTTAAAATATTTAGTACGTGTATTTATATCTTATTTCAATTTATTTATTTATAATTTGATTTTAAACCTTTTATAATATGTGTATTCTATTTTTCTTTTTCTTTTTTTAAACCAAAATTATAATAGACTTATTCATTACAAAATTGTTATTATTATTAATTTTTTATTTATTGAACAAGTTTTTATATAAAAAAAATGATTAAGGTTAGAAAATACAAACTTTTGATTAATGATTTTTAAATATATATATATATATATATACTTTAAAAAAAAAAAAACAAAAAACAGAAACGGTTATCAAACATATTTGTTTCTGTTTCTTAATTTTTTTAAGAAATAAGAAATAGAAACAGTTATCAAACACATTTTGTTTTATGTTCTAAAAAAATTAAGAAACAAGAAATAAGATCGTTACCAAACGTGCTCTTAGTGTTTAGTTTTATAATTTAAAAAATCAAAGTTATTTTTAAAGATAGATAAATTTTTATAAAGAGGGAATTTGAAAGCATGAAAATTCTAAAATTAATGTATTGATTTTTTTTTTGTCATTTCCTTCGCAAATAGTCTTATAGACTTTTGAGATTGACATAATAATTTTTTTTATTCAACCAATATTAGGAGGAATTTGAACTCATAACTAAATCATAAATGATACTACTTAAACTATATTGTTGATAACGGGACTAATATAACTACTAAAATGACTAAATTATGACTGTCTATAAACGAACCCAAATTTATCAATAGTTTTTTTAATGTGTCCTTCCCTTTCACCTCTTGCTTTCTCCTCTCATTAATTTATTTTTTCCAACTACGGCATCTTTTTTTTTCTTTCTCAATTTAGAATATTGGACCATTCAAACCACAAAATTCGTGATTCTTAATAAATCAAAATACTCGTTGAACTATAATTACTTTTGCGATAAACACAAATTTTGGTTTTATTTATCTATGACCTCTGATAAATTTTATCGAATTAGCGGCGTGTTGATTTTATTATTTATTGTAAGTCCAGTTCAACGCTACTATCATGAATTTGATTTTTAAAATTGATGTTTAATTCTCATTTATTCGAATAATAAATATTTTTTTATATAAGGTTTGTGGTTACTCCCTAGTTTCTACTATAAAAAGAAAAAAAAAATCACATTTTAAGTTTATGAAAAATAAGAATGTTCAGATTTGTTCTCTTATCAATATTAAGAAAAACAAATCATTTACTTTTATTTACTATTAAACATTCAAGAAAGGAATACAAAAAAAGTTATGATAAATCCTAAACCCATTTAAATAATAAATATTTAAGACAAAGTTGTGTTTTTATAGATAAATTCCAAACTCAAGGACATTTGTTGTGCAATGTTCAACCAATTATTACAAATGAGTTATTACAATTATTTTTCAAAAAACTTTAAAATAATCGTTCATTTTTAATCATTCAAAATAATCATTCATTTTAAATTAATTAAATTAATTTCTCATTTTTAAACTACTCCACATTCAATTTTTCATCAATTTTTTTTTTCACGCTAACTCTTCCACAAAATGATCTATTCCTCCCCTACAAAAAAACTTCAATCAAATAATCTCAATTTTTAATCACTAAAAAATAATCACTCTTACTTATCCTCATCCAAACAGCCCTTGCTTTCCTCCAACTTTGAGACAAATTTATAATATATAATAATAATAATGAGTGCCAAGAAAAAAAACTGTTTGGAAAAATGAAAAACGTAAAGGAAGAAAGAGCCCTAATTTTTGAAGTTTGATTCCAGTCTCCATTCTGTGGCTGTCAGATTCGTTCTCATAGATGCTTACGACCGCCATTGGAGCACCTCCATACTCAGTTTCGCAGCCTCGCCATTGCTCATTCTTCTGGTGAGCTTTCATCTCTCTGATTTCTTCCATGTTTACGCCCCATATTGATGATGGAACCCTAATCCTCCTTCAAATTTCACCAGTTTGCCGTCGTTTCCTGGCCCAGATTCCATTCATAGACGGCCCCATTTCGGCCCACGATCTTTTTTCTCAAGCTTCAATTAATTTCACGCTCTGTGTTTGCTTTTACATTGCAGTTATTCTTTTGTTTCGGTTAAGCAAAGAATCTGGAAGAAATTGACAAAAGGGCATCCAACGTAGGGTTTTTTATATGCAGCCGACCCAGCTTTTTCATTTGAGGTTTTTTCTGTCAACCCTTTGCTACTTCTTGTGTCTTGTTAGATTCGCCGGTTAATTTGGTTCATTTTTGTTTTTCTCCATGTTTGTGGGGATTTGGAGTAATACTTAATCATTTTATTATGCGATTTATGCAGGGGTTATCAATTGATTGATTGAGGAGCTGATTTGACTTAGTATTTAACTATTTGGGAAGCTTCCATGGCTGATAAGTTGGCGCGGAAACAAAGTAAATTGTCTGTGTACCTTTACATTCCCAATATTATTGGTGGGTATTGAAGTTTCTCTTGTTTTATGTTTGTCTTCATTTTATCAGTTTGTGTAATCTTTGTATGATTAATCTATTCTAGAAGTCTACTTAATTGATGAAGTTAGGATTCTTACATGATTTTTAAAATATTTTCTTAACTGAGTTGCAGGTTATATAAGGGTTCTTATGAACATTGTTGCCTTTTTCCTATGCTTCTCAAATAAAATTATCTTCTCAGTTCTCTATTTTGTCAGGTGAGTGCTTAATTTCCCAGATTTTTTTTAATCTCTTTCAGCAATATCTTTATGCTAAATGGGGGAAACTGGACGTGTTGTTTTTTATTGAACTCGTGTTTTCAGCTTTGTATGTGACGGTGTAGATGGTTGGTGTGCTCGCAAATTCAATCAAGGTACATACTTACCTGTTACCCTGTTTGTGTTTTGACTGCTATAGGCACATATGGGCAAATTCTTATGAAAAAGTGTAGTATGCGTCTTTACCTGTCTGTAATATATATTAGATGCAATTCTCTGGTCGTATCATAAATGTTTTAGCCAATATTCATTTTGAATGTTATGGTATTTTGCATTCTCTTTGGTTATCCTTTTTTTTCAATGTGATTTTTTTTAAGTTCGAACAGAATTTAATGTTTTTCATTCTATGATACCTTTAATTGAACTAAGTAAAAGAATAACCCGTGCTTAACTACTTTTCAGTTTGACTTATTTGGCATTGAACTATATATATATTGAAGAAAATTATATTGGAGAGCCCTTAAGTAACCTGTGTTGTTTTCTTTTACTAACATTTTTATTGCTGCAAGTGCTTTCAATATTTTGAAACTCTTTTAGTCCTTGAAGTTGGATAATTAACTATTAAGTGTAATGTTTTTTCTTGAATGATTCAGTTTCCACCTTTGGAGCTGTGTTGGACATGGTGACAGACAGGTGCAATATTCTTTAACCTTTGTATTTCTATCTGTATTGGCATCTAAAATTTGGAATTTTGTTATAATACTGGATTTGATATGCTTGTTATTATAACTTTATTTAGATAACAAGCCCTTCAGGGCATACAACCTTGCCCTTGATTGGAAATTTTGATTTGAATCTGTTGTATCGCAGGATTAGCACTGCTTGTCTACTAGTAATTCTATCCCAAGTATATAGGTAAGGATTTCAAATATATATACTCACACTATTGTTGCTAGATCCAAGTGATTTTTTACTGACGAAAAAGAAATTAGTCGTAAATATTATCGAGGGGTGTAATGCAGGCCTGGTTTGACTTTCGTATCATTGCTTGCCTTGGATATTGCTAGCCACTGGTTTCAGATGTACAGGTATTATACTGCTTCTATTCTGCGTTATCATTATTATGTATGCATTTTTCCTTCACTATGCACAATTATATTGCTGCATCTCTGATATTTGTTTTTTGGTTTACTATTACTTCAGTACCTTTTTGATAGGCAAAGCCAGTCATAAAGATGTCAAAGATAGCACCAATTGGCTGTTTAAGGCATATTATGGAAATAGGACATTTATGGCTTACTGTTGTGTGTCATGCGAGGTAGTTCGAAATTATGTTCTTTAATTACTCCTTTAAAATACTTATTAGTAACCCACCACTTGTTCTCAATCCCCATTTTTCGTCTGCAGGTCCTTTACATTATTCTATTTCTCCTTGCAGAGAAGCAACATGAGAATTTGATGGATGTAAGTAGTGTATTTATTTCAGGTTGTTAGTAGGAGTAGAACAATATCCCACTGGCTTGAACTTGATACCTCTTTTCAGGTTATATTACACTCCATACAACAAAAGACACTCCTCTCACTTTTGGTCGTAATTAGTCTGTTCGGATGGGCAGTAAAGCAAGCTGTTAATGTCATACAGGTAACGCATGTAGCAAGACCTTCAACTTTTTGTAAATGGCACGAGTGCTTTCTTTACACATGAATGCTCAAGTTGAAGCAGGAACTTCATGATTCAATTTCAAGATACACCATCATTAGTTGGTCTAGTAATAAAATATATGATAAATTATTTAAAAAGAAATCTATGGTAGCCACCTACCTAGGAATTAATTTTGTACTAGTTTTCTTGACATCCAAATGTTGTAGGGTCAAACGGTGGTATGTCACGTGATAATAGTTGAAATGTGTTCAACCTAACTCAACAGATATAAAAAAAATGATTTGAGGAGAACAAGTTTAACACATTGTGGTCACTCATTTAAGGTTTAATATTCTAATGAGTTAAGTGACAAATGCAGTATGGTTAGGTGGTTGTTTTGTAGGAATAGTTGAGCTTATGAATAACTTCTGGATGAGTTTCCATAATTTATATATCCTAGTGTTAGTATATGATCTACGTACCCTGTAATCATATATATATTATTTAGCCGAGGGGAATTCTTGAAATTAATATGTTGATGGTGTGCATCATTTTTTCGGTGGTTGTTATCTTTAAGCAGAAGCACCAAAATTTTATACATTTTTATGCCTATGCAAATTATTTGAATAAGGTTTAGGTTAGTACAAGTCGCCATCCCTCACTTTCTAATGGATAATGCCTATTGATGTGCCCCTCTTTCAATTCTATTCATATTTATGAAATCTTATTGTTATTATTTTTGAGTTCAACTATAATAGAACTAGGAGGATTCGAACTCACAACCTTATGTCGTTGATTATAGAATTTTGTATTCGATTGCCCCTTTGCAGACCGCCCAACCCGCTCTCTTTCCTCCCGTCATGCCCTCTGTCACAACCTACCTTTTTGTTTCCTTCTCAATCATGGCATGGACTTTTTGATTGGATAGTATGAGAGTTTGAAGTTGACATAATTGTCCGTGTCCTGCATTGCATAGGGTCTAAGAAGATTATCCAATTTCAAGTTGAATGCGTGAATAAACGAAAAAAGAAGAAGCCATTTCTAATATCCCAAGTGTCTTGTTTGTTTCAGATGAAGACGGCGGCAGATGCTTGTGTCCTTCACGACACCAACAAAAAACAGAAGCCATGATGATGAGACCTTTGTATAATCTGTTTTAGTAAAGCAATCTTGTCTTGTTCCCTTGTCAAATATTTTGTAGTTTAAACAATATTTTAAAAAATAATCGATGAAGCTGTTTCTCTTTATGTGTGATCTTTGTACTATTTTCCTTCAGCAGTTCATAAATTGTGCTCTCGATAGATTATGTGATTTCATCTCAAAATTAATTAATAATGAGTATTAGTTTTTTTTTTTTTATAATTTTTAATATGCTCCTCGAGATGATTTTCTTTATTGTATGAGATTCTAATTTGTGTACTGAATACTTAGCTTAAGTTTCTGAGCTCTAATACTATACTACTTTTGTTATTTACAATGAATAGTCAGTTGAGTTCATGGAAATTTATTCAAGATTGAAAATCTGGGATGCCATATTGCCATCAAAATATGATTCAAGTAGTTCAAGAATTCATCCAAGATCCAAATCTTTCCACTTTTATTTGTACTGGGAAACCCTGTGAAACCAGAAAATGTATTTTCATAGAACTGCTGAAAAGTGAATTGAGAGATTTAGAATTTTGCAGATATTAACTTGAGAAATTAGCTGACAGAGTATTACTAATAGAACTAGAAATGACACTTCAGAAACTTAGGCTCTAAACAATAATAAACAACCTTTTATTACTAGCATATTCCTCTAACAATGACAAGGAAACTAGAAAAATGTCAAATGTTGAAATTTAGTATAGGCTAAACCCAAAATACTGACTGATGAGAATGGCTAATCCAAGTGCAATTGCTATAAAGGAAGCAGCCCATGTGAGCTTCTCAGTAATCTTAGGCACTCTCTCCTTCAATGCCTGAGTACAAGAACCAATGAACACTGTATAACTTCCCATTGCTACTACAGTCCCTACCAAAAACATCACAAGAAATGCAGCTCCAGCCAAGCGAGAGGGCAGTGCAAGTGCAGGTAATATCATCATCAATGCATCTGGTTGCAGACCGTGGACGATACCCGTTGCGAAGGTTGCAAAGCCTATCTTCTTCTTGCCTCCTGTTGGATTCTCTAATGCTTCGTAAATACTGACATCACACTCGCCATTGTCTAAGGCGACGCAAGGAGTAGGAACCTCCGAAGCCTCCCTAATGCCTAATGCACCGATTACAAGCAAAGTAATGCCGACAACTCTTGTGCCCCATGTACGAATAATTTCGATATGAAGCCGATCTTTCAATAGGAGAAATATGAGGCCAAAGATGAGCTGACCGGCATCGTGGCCACAGCCCCAAAGAGCTCCAACAGCAGCACTTTCCATACGAGTACGCCCAATGGAGAGGGGAGCCAAAGCAGCAAGATGGTCGGGCCCCGATAATGTGTGTAGACATCCAGCAAAGAAACCAGTACAAGCACTACTCAATAGTTCAGACCGGAAAAATCTTCTTCCAATGGTGGCTGCAGGGTGGAAGGATGCATAAGCTGAAGGTGCAAAAACTGGTTGAATCAAGAATAGAACGGCAACACAGAATGCCATAAATGCCCTCGTAGTTTTTGCCTAAAAAATTTGGAATATGAAAACAACGTAAACTTTCAAAGAAAATAGTTATAATAATGACAAGTGACACATAAATACAGCAATACAACTGCAGAATCAAAACTAAGTGAAACAAAATGTCACAATTTGAAGTATGAAGCATTAGAATCAGCATGTAGATTGAATTAGACGTTCATAATTGTATTTTTTTATGTGTCCACTAAGCTAGCATTGGACTGTTGAGTTAACGATACAAAACAATAATAAGATCTATACCCCTTAGGCGTAGCATTGTAATGCTGAGCTTAATCAGAATCTTATGCTTACAATCCTGAAGACCCTGGTGTATTCCTAAATAAACTCTATAAAATCATATCGAAATTCAGGAAATATTAGAAAAAAAAAAGAAGCTAAAAATGCAACTTGATCAAATAGTGTGGCTCGCTAAAGAATATAGCGATTAATGTAAGGGAAAAATCTTCACATTGTTCATCAAATAAATGCAATCAACAAGGGAAAGTGAAGCTAGTAAAAAATTCATTACTGGTAGTCAGAGCAATATATCTGCAATTTCAACCTCCTCTTTTTTCATCTTTCTTCACTGGGGAGTTCAGGGGTGGGGGTTTGTCCTATATTATAGTCAAATAGAGGAACAACAAGATTAGAGATTTAAATCCAACAACCAAGTTTTAAGCTATAAAAAAAACCAATTCTACTAACAACAGGATTCTTCCAAGGTTCACACCGAGATAAGAACACTGACTGCCAAGCTAACTTATCAACAAACCTTCCAAGGTAATAATCATAATCGATTCCCATTAGTTCTTTTTTTTTTTCGTTTGTTTGAAATAAGGTAACCACGCCCGTCTCTAGGCTATGCACCGGAGATATCGAAGGAGTAATGTCACAGGTGAGTTTCAAACTTAGGACCTTGAGGAGAGCATACCCTCAAAGCCCAAGTCTTCCACCACTGCGCCACCCCTTGGGGACAATCGATTCCCATTAGTTCTAATCTTACCTTTAATCTTTTATGACACCCAAATTGCTCTAAAAATAGTTCTTGATAGAAACTAATTCTTTACCACTTGAAGAAAGGCTACCATCCTATCAGAAATGTTGTGGCCATTAACTGCAATGTCAATGGACGAATGAGCTGAATAGGTCACTTCCAGAAGCATATAAATTCAAAATTTTGGAAAGTGAAGTTAAAAGAATTTGGGAAATTCCGCACTCAACTCTTGTTTAGCTCTCATTTGATTTTCTGTTCCTCCCCAGCATGCCATGTACTATCCACAGAAATCATTCCATAGGAAGAAACTCCCAGAGAACTTATTTATGAGACAAAATGACATATGAAATACTAAAACCAAATAAAATTTACACTGGGTGTTTTTATAGCTTTTCCATATCCATTCCATTACCCACAATCCTTTTTTTTCCCTTTTGTTTTCCTTTCACTCGGCCAAGACGGTCTGCATCATGATTCTTTCACTTAGCTTCAGAACTTAGTGGAATTCAAAACTTCTACCTCCAAAGGGATAATCCATTCAGGTCAAAGTTTCAAAATGTTTTCCCCATATCTCTAATAGTCGAATGTGATAGGAGTTAGGACAAGTAGGTAGTCCAGGCTTTTCCAACTGCTTCACGGAACACTTTTTCAAGTTGAGATGTCTATTTGTGGAGATTGTTTGCAAGTATTTA
The DNA here is from genome assembly GCA_036507275.1 of Sicyos edulis. Classification (NCBI taxonomy): domain Eukaryota; kingdom Viridiplantae; phylum Streptophyta; class Magnoliopsida; order Cucurbitales; family Cucurbitaceae; genus Sicyos; species Sicyos edulis. The sequence continues at coordinate 43,708,677 of CM071850.1, forward strand.
TCTCCTGGAGGATCGTGGAACAAGTGGAGAACTGGATTTCTAGGGCACATTGAATTTCCAGATGAGCTTTCTGTGCTATAAAAAGATATGTATTACACAGAAATCTCTACTTTGGGTGGGTTTTAGATAAAACTTGGTTTATATGTTTTGTATTTATCTTGTTTTTTTTCTTATCCACTAAATCCGAGGTAACCATGCACATCCCTAGTCCACTGGAAGACATTGAAGGAATTGAGACACGGGAGTACATCTATAAAGCCCAAGCTTTTGATGACCACGTCACCCCTTGGGGACTTTATCTTGTTGGTATTTCTCTTCACGATTTCCAGATCAATTGTTTGCTTTACCTATGAGGCAGAGATCACATAAGTATGGTCAGGTAGTCAAAAAAGAACTTCAAACTGCTTCCAGTTTTCATAGTGCAGAATCCAAGTTTCAGCTCCCTAATTAATGCCCAGTCGAATCACCCCATAGCAAATGTTTTCCTTGTGGCTAGAAACAATAAGGTGCAAAAAGTCTTTTGGTGGTTCAACAACAATCCCCAAACCAAATATCCTTCAAATTCTGATTCACGGGATTCCTCTTCCACTAGTTCTTCACGTTTGGTTACATTAATAACAAACTTAAAATTACCACTTCAGCATTAACATTCATAACTGCCCCCGAATTTAGATGAGCAAAGCTCCAAGTTCCCAAGTCATGAAAAAAACATTAATATTCAGAACAATTTCAATGGCAACAGCTAGACCAACAACAACCCGACAACCCTACCCCAAAATCTATGCCTTGTGGATGGATACATGTCAAACATTAGAAGTTTTTTTTTTGAAATCGTCAAACATTAGAAGTTAAAAGTTAAGGAATATGAGATTAATAAGTCCAAAACCTATCCATTCATGAACCAAACCAGCAAAATACTTGGAATCATGAGGGTGATTCTCCTAGTAGTCAAAAGGAGAGTAAAAAACTAAAAGGTCGTGGGTTCAATTTAAGGTGGCCACCTAACTACTAATTAATCTTCTATGGGTTTTTTGGCATCAGGTTATGCAATATGTCTCGTGAAAATAGTGCTCGCAAGCTGGTCGGACACTTCTAAAAAAATCTTGGAATCATAAGAAAACTACTATAGTCTATAACCCTACTTTTTCCCACTTCCCCCTCCTCTAAACAAGGAACAAAAATTACATTACCCAAAAATCAGAGCGCTAACCGGCAGATCAAACACAGAAAGTCCATCAAACAACACAGAAACGAACCATATGAAGTACAATTATCACAAAATACATCAAAATACAACAATGTCACAAAAACCAACACCATTAAACCAAATCTTACAAAATACCTCTCGTTTCCCAGAAAACAAATTCTCGATCCCCTGTAGAAAACGTGGTTTCGGCGCCGACCCATCTCGAGAATCAGCTAGAAACAGCGAAGAATCGGAAGAAAGAGAACAAGGCAGAACCGAGTTTTCATTTCTGCAAAAGAAGGAATTAGCTCCACCGAACCGGGAACGGACCGATGAGGGGAAATGGAGCTTTGATTGGTCAATACGGCCGAGTCGAGGAAGAAGAGGAAGGCGCTTGAAAAGGGGTTTTAAAGGGGTTGGAGAAGAAGAATACAGAAGCCTTTCCATGGCTTCTGAGAGAGATTTCGGTTTCAAAGTGGAAGAAGAGGATTTGAGAAGATAAAGTTGTCGCTCAGATTGTTTAAACCTGGAAATGGAAATGGCGATCGAATTAATTCAGTCATTGTTTGCTGCTAATCTGATTTATTGTTCTGTTTGTATGTCAATGTCAACAGCTATGAACTTTGTTTAGATCCTTTACCCTAAATTGAAAGAATAATCCTATTTTGTTCCCAAATTTTCTGGGTTGTTCGTTTGTTTCAGATTTTGAACAATAACATTGAAAAGAAAAAAAAAACAATTTTTACCACTAAATTTGCTGTAGTTTTTACCATTTATTGAATTTTCACTAATTGGTCAAAGTATAACAAAAATGGTCCATAACTAGTAAAAAAATATAGAATTAAGTTTATGGTCAATTAGTTATAGAAGATGTTGCCAATAGAACAATAGTTCAAACGACATCAATGTATATTTAATGATTTAAAGGTCATAGGTTCGAATCTCTCCTACCCTTCAATTGTTGTAATCTAAAAAAAAAAGGTTACCATAATGAAAGCTTGTTATTTTTTTTAAATAACTCATTTGATTTATGTAATACCCACGAGCTAATGTATCTCGAGACAATAGAAAGTTGAAAGAAAAAAAAAACTACGAAAATTTTAGTTTTGCGTTTGGAGCACCGGTTTGGTTATTATGGACGAAAAATTATGATAAACGGTGGGTTATGATAAACGGTAGGTTATTATAAATGGTGTTTGAGGAGCTGGTTATGTAACAAAAAGTAATATATGTAAGGTGTAGATATACGGGCACGTAGGTTTAGATAAACGGGCACGCAAGTTTAGGTAATCACCGTTTATAATAAATGGTGAGGCAAACATCGGTTGAGTTATTATAACCAATTCATCCGTTTACATAAATAGGGGCCCAACCACACCCTGGGAGTTATGTAAATATATCAACTAGCAGGGTAGATATTTGTAGTATGTTAATTGAAAAAGAGGATTTGCAAGACAGGAATATTTAATAAGTAACTTTGCAACTTATTTTTTATGGGATACAACCAAAAAAATGAACAATATTTAAGCTATCGTCTTTATATATTGATATCAAAATAATGCTCTTAATTTAGCCATGTCGGTATAATACCCTTTTGTAGGACAAAGAAGTTGGCTGGCCAATAAAATAGTCATAATAAAAATTTATAGTAACTTTATGAGACTGACAGTGTACTCTCAAGAGAGAAGAGTATGATCTTTGATATGAGTTAAATGAGTTGACTAACATTTTCCTCTAAAAAAAAGAAGAGCTAATTACATATACTCTTCTCTCTTGAGAGTACACTATATGAGTTAAATATTTATTTAAAGGAAATGGGTTTAGTTTAGTCCACAATGGTGGAGCCGCCCTTTCCACGGCATATGGGTGTGCCTGCCCTCACTTAGCCACGCTCCAACCATGTGCTTGCCTGCGCACGCCACAAGCCCAACCACTTTTCACATTCGGACATTCAAATTAATTATATTTATGGAAAACTTATAAAATTAGTTGAGAAAATAATTACAATCATAATCATAAGTATTAATAATAATATATTAAGGAGTATTAATAATATAATATTGAATATATTTTAATAATTACTTTATATTTTGTTAGAATAGTTCATTCGTTGCAATTTTCTCATATATATGTATATATAAATATTTTGGATTGTGCTGAAGATATTCAGCTTGTGGTAATTATTCCACATTGAAAAAGTGAAGATTCTTCCACGTGTTTATAAGTGATATGAGTTAATCTCTTTATTGTCAATTAATTTTGAGGTGAGATCTCATATTCTCTAATAGATTGGATTATGTGTTGTGTGTAATTTCTTTCTTCTTTGGAGAAAAAAGCTATGATCCAAAGTTTTTTAAGAGGACGAAAGGAACTCTAAAGTTTAAATGGAATCGGTTTGTTGGGAATTATTTGTTTTACGAGAAAGATGTTGATTTGATGGAACTATGGAGACTCGTATATTTTATTGAAGAGGCATCCATTTATGGAAGGATTTTAAGTATTTGAGAAGATCAAATATATGTAAAGAGAAATGCAATAGAGTTGGTTGTGTATTGGAAGAAGAATGGTGGACACGAGAGGTAAGAAGCATTTGATACACAAAGTGCATTATTTTCCAATTAAATTACTAAATGTAATAAAATTTTGAGGTTGGTTAGTTTCAAATATACTTTTACTTTTTTTAAAAAAAATGTTGATTTTACCATTGGCCTTTTGGAATTGATTCAAATGTGTCTTTGAACAATTTTATTGACAAAACAAATTATGAAAATTAAAATAGTTGATGTTGTTATGAGTTTTATTTCTTCATAAAATTCACATATTAATTTTTCATCAAGGTTAAGACCACATATTGATTGTTCCAAAGGGTGACAATGATTAAAAATTTGGAATTTGAGGATATACTTTCCTCAAGGTTTCGAAACTCACCTATAGCTACTTTGATTCCAAAATAAAAAAAAAAACCACATATTGATTTTTCAGAAAAAATATTGCAAAATTTACGACAATATTCATTAAAAAAAAATTGCAACTCCGTGTGGTGAGTGCTTTTTCACATACTAATTTCTTGATTTTACCCATTTCTAAAAATTAATTATGACCTTTTTTTTCAGTACATATTGGGGGATGGAGGCAAATACCGATTCTCGGGCTCGAACCTGTAAAATTAATTATGACTTTAATCGTAAGTGAGTGATTTTTTTTATTTATTAAAAAATATTTATATAATGCCACTAAACTTTTTTTTTTTTTTTTTTTGAGAATGTATCTTTTTTCAAGTGTGTGATTCATAATTTCAATAATTATATCACCGACCTTTTAAGATAGAAGTATTTTTTGGGGAAAAAAATTGTTTAAGCAAATGAAAGTCATTTTCAAATTAGAAGTTGTACTCTCAATACATGAAGAGGTTTGAATATTTCCACTCTTTGTTAACCTAGAAAGTACCCCAAAAAAAAATCCAAACGTACTTTAATTGATGGATAGATTGACTCATAGCCAAATTGTGAACACTTATTAATTATGAGACTACTAAAAGCTTTTCTTTAAAAAAAAAAAAAAAAAAAAAAAAAAAAAAATATATATATATATATATATATATATATAGTAAGAGTTTTTTTTTTTTGAAACAATATAATTAGTAAGGGCTGTACAATAACAAAAGTAATATAAACATTATGTCGATTGTCTACATACAAATACATGGTTAATGTGTTTTAACAAACATGGTTAATGAAATTGTCAATATAAAAGGGTATTTAATAACAATTTCTAAAAATAAGTCTAATTAATACGATTGCTCGTTATGATTTTCATAGTTAGTTATCTACTTCTTATATATGTATATATCTGTTCAGAAAAAAAAAACAATAATAATTCATTTCTAAAGCTTATTTATGCTTTTATGGTTGGACTAATACTTCAAACAATATTTTAAGAAAGACCTTTGTACTAAAAAAGAAAAAAAAGAATGACATAACTTAAAATATAGAGAGAATAAAAACAAAAACAAAAAAAAACAAGCCCAACTTTTTTTCCCCCTAAAAGAACTAAATGGTGATAAATGAAGTCTAAATAATTTCATGACAGTTTGAAAAATTAAATTGAAAAAGAAGATGAATTTGTATGCACTTATTTTATTATTATTAGTTTAATTACACTGATCCCACAGTTGATGCACCTCGTCAATATTATTATATTATGCTTTTATTTTTACAAAAAAAACTTAATGATATTTTATTTTTAAATGAAAATTTTCACAATCTATATATAGTATAATGCACTAATAAAAGTAGTAGATGAAAGTTTTCTATACTAATATCATAACATAATATATAATGGCAGAATGAAAGTTTTTTTTAAAAAAAATCAGTTATGAATTAATTTATTTTTAAAACAAATCAAAGTTAAATAAAACTTTCTTTAAAAAAATCCAATAATTAATTAGTATATATATATTAAACAAGTAATATCAAATTAAAATGAAGATGTAATTCCAATTTAATACCATCTCTTTCAAAATGGTATAATTTATTATTTATTTAGTCCATATAAATACGATTCAATTATTAAATACACTCCGTCTAATGAATTAAAAAATATTTTTAACTAAATAATTACATGTTCCAACCTATTAAATGTAAAATATTGTTGTCGTATTAAAAAACTCACGAAAGATAACATTTAAAATAATAAATTAATTCCCTTTTACATTTGTCTCAAGAAAAAAAATCCTTTTACATAAATAAATATGTATTTGTGATTCATGTGATATTTCTTCTTCTTTTTTTCTTTTTTTTTTTTGAGGATAATATTTCTTATTTTTCGAACATCTGAAAAATATCAATAACTTTTTTGTTAATATAAATAATCACATGCTCTAATTCTGTTTTCAGCCAATGAAAAAACTACAGCCTATTAACAGCGGAGCATATTCTTTACCAAACCATTGGCTTCAAAGCCATTCTCGTCAATTTGATCGCCTTCAGCTGCTTCCCCCTCCGTGCTTCTCGCTGGAATCAATGGCGGATTCTCAGCCGCTGCTTAAGAATCAACCGGAGTTGCCGGAGTCCAGTCGAAAAGCTCCGCGTGTTGTCTCACTCGACGTGTTTCGCGGTCTCAGTGTCTTTGTGAGCTCCCTATTTCCCTCTCTTGATCTCGACTCACTAAACACGCTTAATACTGAATACATCTATTTCCTTGGCTCGTTTTCATATGCTTCTTGAAATACTGTTGCTGAATAATGCTTTGCTGTTGTGCCTTTTGGTTTGTGTTTGACTTTCGGAAAGAATGTGAGAGATGAGAAAGGATCTAATCTAATCTGATTCTTAATCTTATGTTGAAACCAATGCGATTGATTAGTTTGGAGCTCGCTGATTTTCTTTCTCTGGAAGTGGCTGTAGGTCATTGTCAACTGAGGAATTATTTAGTTTCTTGTTATTTCTGTTAGTTCGGGAATTGATCTTTACTTTAATGAGATTTTAGTTTTCTAATGTATGGCATAAGATGACTACTATACCGTTTTGTCAGCTGTTCGGTTTATCGAGCAAAGTAAAACTAGTAACTACGAGCTGAATTCCAGATGATTGATTGTGGAATGCTGTGTTGTGTGTATCCAGATGATGGTTTTTGTGGACTACGGTGGCTCTTTTTTACCAATCGTCGCTCATTCGCCATGGAATGGACTACGTTTGGCTGATTTTGTAATGCCTTGGTTTCTATTTATTGCGGGAGTCTCGCTTGCACTTGTTTATAAAGTAAGTGAATGGATTCGACCAAGATTTGAATTGACGGCCTCTTGTTGGCTTCTTCATTCAACTAGCTAACTGCCGTTTTCTACGTGTGGAAATAAAAATCGTTTAGACAAATCATGGTTTCTCCTGTTTTTGTTAAATTTTACGGGGGTTTTTGTTAACATAAAGAATTGCTCTAAATAGGAGGTAAAATGTAAAGTGACCGCTACAAAGAAAGCAGCAGTCAGGGGTTTCTTCCTTTTTCTCCTGGGTGTTCTTCTTCAAGGTAACGTTATTTATGGTCACTTTTGTGCCAAACATTTTAGCATTCATTAGTGTTTTGGTCATACTTACTCAATACATTATGGTAAGTTATCGTATGTGAGCTAGTGTCAATTCGTACTCAGTCAGTGATGTAACGCGGTTCAAAATTGTATATTGTAATTGTTTTGCACAATTTTTAGATGAAGCGTAGTTTTTCCAAATGATTTCAGGTGGCTACTTTCATGGAATAACATCTTTGACATATGGTGTTGATATGGAAAGGATTAGGTGGCTTGGAATTTTGCAGGTGTTCATTCGTCACTCCGTTTCTTTGTGCAATTGTACAATGGTCTAAGTTTGTTAATGGCTACAATGGTCTAAATTTGTTCAGATTTGTATTTTGAACTATATGGGGTTGCGAGATTGCGCAAATGCCATCCAAGTTAGATTTTAAGCTGACAAAATGTTCTAACATTAGTTTTGTAAACATGGATTTGGATTATATAACTTTTCTTCTTTTACATTTTACATCATGTTCTGTATTAATTTTGATTCAATGTAGAGAATATCTGCTGGATACTTGATTGCTGCAATATGTGAGATCTGGCTTACTCGTTGTACGCGTGAAGAAGCTCAAAATACTAAGAATTTCAGCTGGCACTGGTAAGGATATAGTATATGGCACCATGATTCACATTATATAAGCATAATATTAAGGGACTAGTATGTAGATTTCAATTTCATTCTTTTTTGAGGAATAAGTAATTGTATTAAGTGAACTTTTTTTACTCTCACTCGATATGATCAGGCTTCCTCCTTATGGTATTTGTAATTACATGATTTAGTTGCACAAATTTGCTAACAGAGTACTACAGACTCAGATATTGAGTGAAAGTGACTATTCAATTTGAACTAGGTGGTTTATCGAACTATGTCTTATAAATCTTGAAGCCCTTTATCAGAGTCATTGAAATAACCATTTACATTAGAAGTTGCATTTAGAAGAATGTATGAATTAACTTCTCTATTTTATTATGTTTCTTCATGTTTAGCATTTTTAATTTGCAGGTGTATAATATTTTTTCTGTTGTCATTGTATATGGGACTATCGTATGGTTTATATGTTCCAGATTGGGACTTTATAACATCAACCACGAGCTCTTCATTCCCACCATATGGAAGCCATGTTTACATGGTAAGGAAATATACAATGTTCTTGTTCTTTTTTCTGGTAGCTCCATTTTTATTTTCCATTATTTTCGATTTAATAAAAGTAGAGAAATTTTAGTGCGAAAAAGGTGAGATTAATGTCGAAATACCTACATCTGGAATGATGCCCATGCCAAGTTTGACTCCAACCATGTACTAGTTGCTGCAGCCTCAAATTTATAGGCTGCCGAACTATGATAATCGTTTATTTGATGAAAGGAAAGAAGAGCTTTAGACCATAACTTATCCTGAAAATAAGATCATTCTTGCTATAGGTGAATTGTTCTGTTCGAGGTGATCTGGGGCCTGCTTGTAATTCTGCTGGGATGATCGATCGTTATGTGCTTGGTATTCATCATTTGTATGCTAAACCTGTGTACAGAAATCTGAAGGTATCAGTGAAATCGGTTCTTTGATCTTGTAATGCTCACTATTTTGTGCATTTTGATCAGCCCTAATGAAGAATGTGGTTTGAACTTTGAAGGAGTGTAACATTTCCTCCGGTGGTCAAATTCCTGAGACTTCACCTTCATGGTGTCATGCTCCTTTTGAACCTGAAGGTCTTTTAAGGTGGCGATCGATGCTTCTCCTCATTAAACTGTATTTATAAAGATTTATGCATTCATTTTGATGCACGAGGGGCTTTTTCGAGGGATGCGCACTCTCTCTTTTGATGAGATACTGGGGAAAGATTCGTTCGGAGAAAAATGCTTTGAAAAATGTGCAATTTCAGTTTTACATCAGACCGTTTAGTTTGAGAGAAATACCATAATTTTAAGGGCAAACATAACACTGAGATATGCGGTAAAGTTTAACCTCAAGCACATTGTTAATCTAAAATTGAAGACTTCAGTTTATGAATTTCACGTGCTTCATTGAAATCTAGATGATTTTTTTTCCTCTTTTTAAAAGTTGTTGTCATTACAAAATTTCGCATCTTCTTATATCTCATTTGTTTATGTTGTATTTACTAATAAATTTCTTTGATTTCTCAAATAAAAGAGACAGAACTTACCGCCTAACTTCTAAATACTCTTGTTTTTTATATGTGTGAGTATCTGGGCTAGGTTTAGCAAACCTCTTCTATTTCTACGGGACATACTGCATGATTCTACAATATTTGGATGTTAAGGAAATTTTTAGGAAATTATTTTCTAAGTGTGGTCATTATGGATTGAATCCATAACTTCTTGGATCCCTAAAACTCTCTTTGACAAATGGCCAACCTATGATGGTTACTTATACTCCTTAACTTTCTGTCTGCATAGTGTTGAACTAAGATTTGAATTTTACAACCATAATGTGCTAGTGCTACCTAATGAAATGTATGTTCATTTTTTTTTTGTATATCCGTGCTCGTAGTACAGATGAAGACCAATAAACCACAATCACTTTCTTCCAAACACAATTTCTCTTCTGGTTTATTCTTTATCAATTTTCTTTCTGTTTGTTTTCATTTCCCCATCTTTGAATTTTTGTGTGCTTACATCCCTCTTCTCTGGTTGCCTACATAAATAAAGAAAAACAATGATGAGGTTTAGCAACACCATTGATCACTATGTTAATTTTTTTAATTCGTTATTTATTTCACAAGAGTGATTTTTGCAATGTTGAAAATGTTTGCAGCTCTATAACAGCTTCAGTAGCTTGCATAATAGGACTTCAGTATGGTCACATTCTTGCCAATATACAGGTGAGATTGAGCAACAACTTAGCATATCACTCATAACTCTGATTGGGTGGCTCATATTTCACACAATTTACTTCTCTCTCTGAAAAATGTAGTATGGTGCACATTTTTTCTCATATAAATACTCCTTACATACTATATGCATCTAACGTAAGCACTTTTTTTCATCCTTTTGCTGCTTTTCTTTGAATACCTCTTTTCAGTCAAATACAGTTCACTAATTGCATTGTTTCAATATTTTTCAGGATCACAAAAGTCGCACCTATAGCTGGTTTTCACTCTCGCTTAAAATTTTGGCTCTCGGATTATTCCTTGTCTTTATAGGTATAAACTTGATGGTGCTGAAAACGTATCAATCATATCAACTACGCTAGTAATCTTGGGCCGACCATTGATCCATTCCTATCACCAATGTTCTCAGCAAAGTTATGTTATGTATGAACTTCTACCGTTTTTTATTTTAAAATTGATTCTTGTTTTGAAATTGTCCTCCAGGTATTCCTGTAAATAAGTCCCTCTACACAGTCAGCTATATGTTGATTACTTCAGCATCAGCAGGAATAATCTTTTGTGCTCTATATATCTTAGTGAGTTCATCGATTCTGAGATTTTTTATTTTTTTTAATTATTATTATTGAAGAGGAAACCATCGTAATGGAAGCAAGAATTTGGAATGAACTTCAACATTTGTTCCTTTCCGTATTATCCTTCAAACAGAATTATAATGATAATAATCGTAAAATGAACGGTTTTCCCTTTTTTCCCTCTTGTTAAATTTCATCCATGTATTTCTTCTTTGAACCAAGCTAAATGGATAGCTAAGGTCTGAAGATCTGTTAATTTTTATAGGTGGATGTCCATGGCTATCGACGCTTGACATGTGTTCTGGAGTGGATGGGGAAGCACGCTTTGAGTATTTATGTTTTAGTAATCTCTAACATACTCGTTATTGGGATCCAAGGATTCTACTGGAAATCGCCTAAAAATAACATTGTAAGTCCTAAAAATGAAGTTATTTTCTTGTGAACTAAAAAGTCTATATTGTTTCTTACCATAAGCCCGATTACTTCGAGATTCATTTCAAATTTAACGTGCTTGAAATTTTACAGGTGCACTGGATTGTAAGTCGTGTCAAAGCTCAAAGTTAAAATGATATGAGTACCTGTGTAGAGTATTTAGTATTTGGAGCTGCTAACTTGCCGGCGTTAATTCACTTACCAGTAATCGTAGTACTCGAGATCCTTGCAAAAGCATAAACGCTTGTAAGAAGAGAACAGAGCTATTGCAAGTAAGCTCATCTATTGATATGTTTAAATGTCCCGAAGTTTGTAGCGTAGCATGTGCACATGTGTCTAAGATTGCAGACATTTGCCTGACACCAAAATTTGAAGGCAAATGTCTATTAGCCAAAAAGTTTCACTTTGGAGCTTGAACATTTGATAGTTGTTCAAATGCTTATAATTAATGAAATCTTGTCTTTATTTGTGAGAAGAAAAGTTCACTTTGTATTCTGATTATGTTACATTTAATCTTATTGTTCATGGTATTGAATCTTAAACCTGTTTGGTGTTATTCTTCACTGTTGGATTGTTTTTCCTTCCTTCTAGGATTAGGTTGGGATATTTTGATATTTATAAAAAATGATAGAAATTTTAAAAGATGATGGTAAATTTGTGACTTAATATGCTCCCTTCAACGTTTTACGTTCGAAATTCAACTATAACATTAATTTGTAGGTCTCAATCTTTTGATGTATTCTGATGTCTAGCTTAGGGATGGGTGAAGTTACCTCGAATATTTTCGAGCAAAGCTCTGATTTCTTGGTTTCCAAATTTTTTTTTTGTTACACTTAGAGTACGTGTGCATGATGGGTGTCAGCTGGAGACTGCACGATCTGACATTGTACAGATGGCAGCATCTACAATTTCCACCACACACTGTCTCTAAAACGTGGCTCAAATTTGCCCTAATGTCAGCCAACATCCAAACCCACTAAGCTCCTTGCAATCCTAAACATCCCAAAAAAAAATTCCTTTCATCTTTTTTGTAAGTTTGTAATTATTAATAGTTCCTATATGAACACAACCCTACAATTGTCTTACCTCTTGGTTTTCAGCCCGACAATGACCTGTCCATTTCTCAATAGAACAAGTCCATAATTCTCACTTAAACTTGTCAAGCTCTAAGCTTAACTACAAAACGTCTTTAAAGTCTTTTGAACTCACTGGTTACATGGCAACCTTTGTGCATGGAACAAATTCTTATACGAGGTAAAAACAACATCATGCCTTCTTCCATTTAGTTGCTTAGTAATAGCTGTTGAAATACATTGTACTTTGAACGACCTAACATAGAGATCTTGCTGTCTAATCAGGGAGTTGAGATTTAGGGGCAAAGCGCCCAAGTTTGAAAGCTTGGAGACATAACTTAACCTCTAAGACCTAAATTATATACATACTATATTGTAAGTTTTTGTTTTGGACTTTGTTTTTAGACTTGCTCTATTTAGGACTTTTAGTATTCTGCTGCATCCTTTTTACCTAACACTTAATTGTGAAATGCTTTAAGAATGAACTTCTTTTAAGAAGGAAGGCTCTCACATGATCAATGTGAGTGTTTTGTCCTCACTCGCCTACTTTCTTAGGAAAATTGATCCGAGATGACCAACTTAAATTTGTTCTAAATTAAGCACATTCAATTTTGGAGTTTCTATGATTGTGCCAACGAAACGAAAGGTGCATTTTATAAGTAGTAACTGTCTGTCAATTTTTAATCGCAATTCTCATATGTTAATCATCTGTCTCATTCAAATGTGGTCACGGTTCATTCATGAATTTTTTCTAACCTCGGGTAAAACACTTTATATCTTAGTTTCACTCTCTTCTAGAAGTACCAAAGCATTCAGAGCTGTGATAAACTGTGTGTATATATATAAAGTTCAATTGCAGGTGCTTGAAGCTTTGGGGAAAAGAAATTAACAATGGTTTCCAAGGAAGAGATTGCAAAGGGCGAGAGTAGTGAGCTGGTTAAGGACTATGTAGATCCGCCACCAGCTCCATTGATGGAAGTCTCCGAGCTGAAGCAATGGTCGTTTTACAGAGCTGTAATTGCAGAGTTCATGGCAAGTCTCCTTTTTCTGTACATCACCATCGCCACTGTCATTGGAAACAATGCACAAACAGGACCTTGTTCTGGCGTTGGCCTCCTCGGCATAGCATGGGCCTTTGGCGCCATGATCTTCGTCCTTGTTTACTGAACTGCTGGTATTTCAGGTACCATCCTAATCCTACTTTAATTGCCTTTTCTTTTAATAAATCTAGTTTGAGTTGCTAAGCTTATGTGCGTAATTAAGTGTGTGTTAAGTCACAAATTCGAAACTCCAACTTTTTTTTATTATTTATTTTTTAACCTAAGCTAATGGCTGGTTTGAATTTTTTACTCTCAAAATATGGCTGGTTTTATTTAACTAAAACGCCACTGACATTTTTTTTTAGTTCGCTTGACCACTTCCCATTTTGGTTCAATTAAAAAAAAACTGTAGTTTAATGTTTTTATCCTCAATTTGACGAAGTACCCTGATTTGGGACATTATTTAATTATGCTACCAAAACTTCAAAAAAATATATTTTTATCCTAACAAACATTTTTCCAATTAAATTTATTTTATTTTTTAGAAAAGTTTATTATTAAAGTAAGGGGCGAGAATTGATAACCATATAAAGATTAGGATCTTGATAACCATGTATAAGATTAGGATCTTGGTTACCTTTTATTTCATATTAAAAGGATTGCATTAACCCAATCGTATTTTACCATCATTTATATAAATTTACTTAAATAATGTTATGTCTGCTTTCAAATTTGTATGCATCAGTCTAGTATAAAAATGAGCAAGCATAATCGAAACATACCTCAAAGTTAATATTCTATGGTTTTTGTCCTGAGGAATGGCGCAATGGTTCATTCAACGTCTCAGATTTTAGTATTGTGGTTACCTTGTTTCAAAAAAAAAAAAAAAAAAAAAAAAAAAATATATATATATCACTTTTACAAATAGTTTTTTTATGCATTTAACATAATTTCGAACCAATCCTCCCTCCCAAATTTGCACCGGAAAAAAAAAACATAGAATATATATATTTGTAAAAGTTTACCAAGTGTTTATCCTATATTTAATAATTTGAAAACATGTGGCTTGAAAATGCACAATACTCAACAAGTAACTCCTTGCATGGTTCGAAGCTAAATACATGACCGTTAAATAAGTATGCAAATTCAACTTTTTAATTCATATCTTATGGAGCATGTAAATATTGGGCATTGATTTTCAGGTGGACATATCAATCCTGCCGTCACGTTCGGGCTGCTGTTGGCCAGAAAGGTGTCGCTGTTCCGCGCGGTGGCTTACATGGCGGCACAGTGTCTGGGAGCCATTGCCGGCGTTGCATTGGTTAAATCTTTCACGAGGCACGCTTACAATAGCAGTAGCGGTGGAGCAAACCTCGTCGGTGACGGCATAAGCAAAGGCACCGCTCTCGGCGCAGAAATCATCGGCACTTTTCTGCTGGTGTACACTGTGTTCTCAGCCACTGACCCGAAGAGAAACGCTCGTGACTCTCATGTTCCTGTACCTAATTTCTTCTCACTTTTTTAAGTCACAAAATTAGAAAAGCATGATTTTTTTTTTTTTTAAATAATAATTATCTGTTTTTTGAAACTTATGAGATTCCATTCATATTTTTTTATAGTTTATAAATTTGAAAGGTTGCTTGATAATGTTTTTATCAAAAAATGAGATGATTTTTTCTTTTTTTATATATGTTTAAGTTTTAGGGTCAGACCTTGTAAAATATCAGCTCTTATATGCGATTTTGACGCCATCACCTTTACCTTTTTTCACCATTCTATTACGAGATTAATGATTTACTTATCCAGTTGAGTTAGTATTTTTTTAGTTCAAAGGAGTTTTTAAACTTTTTAATGCCTACGAACTAAGAAGTCTTCCTCCCATCTATTGTATAATTTTTTATTTTTTTTTTAAATCTCTAAGACATTCTTTGTTTAAGTTAATTGATAATTATGATATGTTCCGACTCCTAAATAAAATAGGATAATGAATGAATTGATGACAGGTTTTGGCTCCATTGCCCATCGGTTTAGCCGTGTTTGTTGTGCATCCGGCCACAATTCCAATTACGGGCACTGGCACGGAGCTTAGGCGCCGCAGTCGTCTTCAACAACTCAAGAGTCTGGAGGCACCATGTAAGCGAATTTCATGCCCTCATCAAATATGGGGTTTTTTAACACAGCTTATGAGATTAATTGTATGGAATTGTGGCAGTGGATATTTTGGGTGGGGCCATTTGTAGGGGCAATGGCAGCGGCTGTGTACCATCAACACGTTCTCAGAGCGGCGGCCGTGAAGGCACTTGGATCTTTCCGCTCCAACCTCCGCTCACCCACGTCAGCATGACCCCACACAACCTTCACTGGTTCTGTCTTTGTTTTGTTTTGTTTTGTTTAGGGTTTCATGAGTTTTGTGTTTTTTCTCTGTGAACAATTTTCCTATGTTCTTGTCGTTTAGTTTTCATTACAAATTGTGCAACCCCCAAGTACTAAGCAACCTTTTCATCTTTCCTTACACTTTTGGCCATTCCTCACTAGAAACTAACCAAATTAAGGTTTTAAGGCTTGATGGTAGCAATTCAATATTCAGAAGAATAATAGGTGATCGGATTTAAAATCAAAAGTTTTAATTATAACAAACCATGATGAAATTCCTTGAATTATGTTATCCCATTATTTGTGTTATATATTTTTTGTATTGAATTTTATGTGATTTTGGATACATATTGTGTACTAGAATTATGAGGTATATCATATAAATTCTTTATTTAAATTTATATGTTTTACACAATTTTAAAAAAATAATCATTCTCCCTTCAATATGTGAACATGGCAACACAATACTAGACTACATAAATTTCCCTCGCATTTTTCGTTATACAACATTAGATTCAGTTTTTAAAAAAACAAGATTAAAATGTGTTCTCAAAAGGCTTTCATAATCCTCGTTATTCTTCGTAATTTTAACCAAATCATCAGTGAAATTATTTCTTATCTAAGGAAAAAAAAAAGAATACAAGTAAATAAAACAATCGGTATTTCTCTATCTGGTACATTCATTGCTTGATAAAAAGAAAGCTATATCATACCTTGATGAGATTGAATTGCGAGCTGCTGCTGCTGCTGGGCTGGGCCACCTTTGGAAGCAAGGCCCAACTCAAAACTGTTCATCCACATACCATCTTTGTCCAAAAAGGGTTAGAAAAAATGGAAACAGAAAATCATTACTAAACATTGTTTAGAATTGGGGTAGGGTAATAATTCGTACTTGTTGAAACAAGTTATGCACAGTGAAACAATCTCAACAATCAGTGAGATGCTATTATCAAATATATTGCTGTATGGTTACATATCTAAGAGATGAGACCTTTAATCGATGATATTAAAGCCATACAATACTCAACAATGGAAAATTCTACTGCTTTCCATAGAAACATTTTACACAACTTGTTGAAAGTAAGGAGTATCAATCAAACACACTCAACCACTAGGATTCCAAATCCAAGTTCTCCCAAAATCCTACAGAAAAAAAATAAACGAAAAAACAAAATGAAACACAATCAACTGAAGAACCCATGGTTAAAAAGAAATATGTAATTTCAGCAAAGAAAATATCATAGAAAGACACATTTTGTCATCCTAAACCTTTTTATTCTCACAAGCATGTCTTCTTTAACAGTGTGAAAAACTATAAAAGAGGAAAACATTCATCAAGCATTGGGAAATAGTAGATGACTTAACTTATGAACCAGAGTCTAATCTATAAACAAATACCTTAATCAGGTAATGCAGTTCCTCGCTCAAGATTGTTTTTAATCTCCAGAGTGTATCTGCCAAAGGCCCGTTCAATCTTTTTGTTGAAATGCTCATTGCGATCATTGATGGAATCAATATCCTTGTCTTCGTGGAACTTCCTCCTACGGCTAAACGACTTGCGCTTCTCGTCCCGGTCATTGAGTTCTTTCACCATATTGTCAATCTTATCCTCTGAAATCTTAGGTGCCTGCAGAATAGTGACCCAGGATATATATCCTCCGAAATCATACAATTATAGATATGGTTAAAACTATAGAGTGGGAACTAACAGTACCTTTCCATATTGAAGACTTGAAGCCTCACGGTAGAACTCGGGATCAGATGCTTTCATTTTATTATATTCCTCAAGGTCAACATTTACATTCTTCGTCCGTTTTTTGTATGCATCGTATAATGTTTTCTGGTTAAATACTGTTGAAACCAATGCGTTTTAACCTTTTAAGATAAACATTAACATATTGACAACAAATAGATATAATACAGCCACTTAAGTCAATTTCATACGCAAAGGAAAAGCGATTCATTGGAGTATAACACGATTCATAATTTACCAAACAATTTAAATGGCTTTATACAGAAAGAGACATAGGAGACTACAGCTATAAAATAACACAGCAGGAAGAAGAATGAAGAATATCAGCAATGACCACTACTTTAACTAAAATAGTTCTATCAATGTAATATACATTCAGTATAGTATTGTAATGATAGAGTTCAAACCAATTAGGGCAGAAGCATGCAACTACATCCTTGTCAACTCAACACACAAATATCTATATCCTTGTATCAAATCATGTTTTTTTCATCAACCAGCATCTTAAGAATCTTGTCAAGTTATTAAAAAAAGCAAATCCCATTGTCCACAAAAAAGCAGCTAAGATCAGCATAGTGTAATTTTGTAGAATAGATGGAGACTCACCATCCCATCCATGGGGAGCTGGTTTCTTCTCCCATTTCTTATATTTGGACTCTGCTGCCTCTTGTGTATCTAACATATATGCTTTTGTCATATCCAAGCCATTTGCATCCAAAAGCTTCCCAATTTTCTTCTTTCGATCCTCAAGCCACTTTTGTTTAGAAACGCCTCTTGATTCTGATTGAGGTTCCATTTTCTTTTTCTCAGCAGCTATTGCTGTCTGATTAGCTTTCCGTGCCTCATTCTGCATTCATTCATCATCCACATGCCATTATTTACTATTTGATAGTAATTGAAAGCAACTTCCTAAACATGTATAAAATTACCATCTTAAGCCTAAGTTCAAACAACTTCTTTTTCCTCCCCGTGAGTTGGGTGAAGTCTCCTTCCACATTCTCCCCACCACTAAATTTGTCAGTATCACCGTCACTATGTCCCTCTTTATCAAGCCTCTCATCTTGAAAATCTTCATACTCATCAGGAGGCACAAAATTCGAAGAACCACTACCTCGACCAGCTCGAACAACTTCTGATGAAATGGGAACTGTATTTACCATTCACAAGAAAAAAAAATATATGTGAGATAAGAGAAAAAGAAAGCAAATGCATCATCTGAATATGAAAGAAGGATGAGGGAATCGAAGATGATTGCCAATTTTAAGCAATGTTGAAGAAGTAAGTAATTCTAAGAGAACATTAACAAGTTAGACAAAAGCTAAATAGATACGAGGAATAAGATTGCCAGCTACAGTTAGAGAAGGTAATTGCAAAGAAATTGAAACATGTCAAAAAAAAAACCTGGCTCGTTTTGCTGATTCCGGGCCTTAGCTTCAGCTATAACTTTAAAGCAGAACTCGCTACATTCATGGTAAGGATTAGAAGCATTTCTACAATCAGGGTGTACTCTTCCTTCATCAGACATCTCTGCAATAGCTTCTCGGACTTCAGTAACACACTGCACACAAAGTACCAAGTTATACCGAGCTTTAAAATCTAGAAAGAAAGAAGAAAAAAAATCTGAATTCTGAAACCCATAAAAGAAAATTTAAGCCATCATCAAATATTCAAAGAGTTAGATAAGTAACTAAGAGGCGATAGGTATGTCCCGTAAAAATAGTCGAGATAACCATAAGTTGTCACGGAGACTCACGGATATCAAAAAAGAAAATCAATGAAGCAAGTAAATATATTCAAACTTCCAACTAAAACTTGTTAAATTAATCGAATTTATCAAACCTAACCAACACCTACAACTATCCTCAAGTTCTCTGAACATACGATGCGCTCAAAATGCATCCAACAGTGTCTTCGTTTTTCGGTAGAGGTATTCGAAAGAGCACATTCAATTCCAGAGCGAACTACAACAATTCAACTTCTGAGGAAAGGAATCCACGGACAGCAACATAACACATAATCAAGCTCACTATAACATACAAAAATACACCAAAAACGGGGAGAAACAACAATCTTTTCGCTGCTTAAATTCTCAGAAACCAAGCGGCAAAACAACAAGAAACAGCAGCTGATTCGGATCGAAACAAAACCGAAATTGATGCGACATCAAGAACGCGAAGCAATGAGAAAAAAGTAGAAGGATCAGATTTAGTGGCGCTAAAAGATCGATGTAGAACTGTACCTGAAAACTAGGGTTTTCCGACAGGGAAGAACTCGACGATGAAAGGGGAAGAGGTTCCCTTCGCGATTTGGGGAACAACGATGGAGAAATCTCAGATTTCTCCCAAAATAATTCTAAGGGAAAGTTGCAAAATCACCTTCCATTATTCTTATGGATATTTGCTTTTTTCTTTTTTCTTTTTTCTTTTTTCTTTTATATAACCAAATAATATAACTATTTTTTTCGTTTTTTTTAATAAAATTTAAGCCTAATCCTCGATATTAAAGCAGCTCGTTAGTAATCACGAAATTTGTGGTTCAAAATTTCACAATTTTTATAACTAAAAAAATACATGTGAAATCTAATTAAACTAAATTTAATAATAAAGATTGTAATATTTAACCTAACTTAAATTGAGTTATTGCAACCCTTAACAAAGTTGAGAGACTAATCATTAAATTAAATTAATAGTTGAAGACAAACTCCTCAATTTAGAACTGGTTAGTGTAATTATTCAATCTTTTAGAAAATTAAGATCAATATTCTATATTCTTTCATCACATTATTTATTTTTTAAAAAATAGTTTACTTTAAACTTGAGGCATCAATTTCCACCACAAATATTATAGTTGGATTCTACCCATGCAATGTTTGAACAAAAAAAAAATTAAATCATATATCAGAATAATGGGAATCAAATTAGGGACCTTTATTCTATTTACTTTTTGAAATTGTTTAGAATTGAACTAGAAACCCTATTATGCTGTTTTCTTATCGTTTTTTTTTTTAATTTCTTATTGCTTATTAGGAATAAGAATAGGAATCATATATTTATCTAAAATAATAAAATAAAAAGAATCGTCTATTAGTATACTATTTTCATATTTATAGTTTTTTTTTGTAAAATATAATTTTGGGCGTGAACTATCATTTAAATTCCGTTTTGGTCATTGAACTTTAAAAAGTCTAATTTTAGTCCATAAACTATCATTTTTGTTATGTTTTGGTCCCTCGATTTTCAAAAGTCAAATTTTGATCTTCAACTTTCTATAAAATTTTATAAGTAATCCTTGGGTTGGAAAAACAACTTAACCCTAGTTAAAATGGATGAGGTAACAAAATAATAATAATAAAATAAATTTATTATCATCTTCTTCGCTCTTCTCTCTCACCTCTCTCTTAACATCCGTGCATTTCAATTTATTTTTTAAAGAAAACAGAGTATA
Source organism: Sicyos edulis (assembly GCA_036507275.1). Taxonomy (NCBI): domain Eukaryota; kingdom Viridiplantae; phylum Streptophyta; class Magnoliopsida; order Cucurbitales; family Cucurbitaceae; genus Sicyos; species Sicyos edulis. The sequence continues at coordinate 43,729,457 of CM071850.1, forward strand.
ATCCTTTAAATTTGAATACCCATTTTTGTGGAGAGATGTTTGAAAACTTTTAATGGAAAGGTTTATTAAAGAAATGATGAGGAGAAACGAGATGCCTACATTTTTTGAAATCTTCAATAGAGAGCTTTTTGGATTTCTCTTTGATTTCAGGTATGTTTGATGTTTCTAAATAATGAAAATTACACACGATTTTCTTCCCATTTTTGTGATTTGTGGCAGTAAGCTATAGAATTAGGTTTTTTTCTTTTATAATTTATTTTATGGGCGATTGATTTTTATGTTGCCTTTTGTAAAAATGGAATTGCTACACCATTTTAATATTAGTCCACCATTTTTTCTAATGCTTTTTTTAAAAAATAAGTTTTAAATATAATTTTATTCTTTTTTATTGGAGATTAATTTGTTAGGGAATGGATTGAGTTGAGAGGTAATCAAAATGTAAGGTTTGTGTATTTTTTTTAATTGAAATGCACAAGTTTTGAGAGAAAGGGGAAGAGTAAAAGTTGAAGAATATGATAATAAATTTATTTATTATTATTATTTTGTCATCTTATCCATTTTAACTAGGGTTAAGTTGTTTTTCTAATTCAAGGACTACTTTTAAATTTTTTAGAAAGTTGAAAGACCAAAATTGGACATTTGAAAGTTGAGAGACCAAAACGGAACAAAAATGATAGTTTACGAACTAAAATTGGACATTTCAAAATTTAGGGATCGAAACGGAATTTACATGATAATTCAGGGACCAAAATAATATTTTACCTTTTTTTTAAAGTATATTTATAGTTAATTTGAAATATTCTAATTAAATAATATGTCCATATAATTTAGAAAAATCTTGTACAAATTATCCTTAAACTATGAGAATTGTTAAAGCCCCACCCTAAATTTCTTATTTGCGTCACAATTAAAATTGTAACATAAACTATATATATATATATATATATATATATATATTCCTCTTTTTTATAAAAAAAAAAAAAAAACACAGAGGTGAAATTTCTTCGGACGATGTTTGCCTGCACTAAAAAAATCTCTTATGAATCGACAATGAGAAAAATGGTTGATGAAAATTTGCTATAATCGGTGATTACAATGATCTAAATTGAAGTCAAAATGGAAGTAATGGTCTTCACTTCCATTTTTCAATTAAAAAAAAAATCCGGAAACAGAGTTTTTAATTTGCAATAATCTATCGTCATGAAAAAATTCACGAGGTACGTTCTCGAAATTATAAACATTACTTCCATCCTATGATATTTTTTATTTTCAAAATACAAGTAAAGTTATACTTATTTTTGTGAGAATTTGGCTAACTAATGTTTTTTTTTTCCAGAAATTTGAAAGTGAATGACGCAATAAAATTTTCAAAGTTTTACCTAATGTATTTGATAAATTATCGATTAAGTTTCTTCCCTAATGTTAAAAGTTTTCAATAAAATTTTGACAAGTCATTAGATCATTTGTTTTACCAACATTATTGTAGTTAAGTTATTTATTTTGTTTAGTGCATTTTGCTAAGCAAATGAGTCTGGGTGGTGTAGATGGTTATCACGCTAGTCTCACACACTAGAGGTCTCCGGTTTGAACCCAAGCTCAGACATAAAAAAAGTTGGAAACGATTTGGTCAGTTGAAACTCTTTTTTATAGATCAATGACATGATTGAAATTTTTTAATGCACAGAAGTAAAAGCTGACAATTTCTTGTTACAAAAAATAATAATAATACATTAAAATTAAAAAAACCTACAATTTAAAAATATGAACCAAATTTAAAAAATTATATTTAAAAAAGTTGGAAACGATTTGGTAAACATATTATAGTTGGAACTTGACACTCTCGATTTTCAGAATGTAGTAGGATATATGAAAGCAAAGCTCAAATTAGCTAACAAGCTCATATTTCAACTCCTATCTTAGGCTATATACTGGCTTTTATTAAATACATACTGATTAAAATTGTGAATCAAAATTACTCATGAAAATTTGTGCTAACAATAAATAAATATTGGCTTACATGGAAAAGTGAAATGAAGTGGGCAAATCTATTGTTTATATATATGCATCAACTTTAATGATACTCTTGGCAATGAAGTCCCAAGTTCTTTTTATTCATTACATCAACTTCTTTCTGTATGACAGTATTTCTTTCTTTTAGATTTCCTAACATAGAGTCTCTAATCTCTAAATGACTTGCAAATCATACTTCATAACCTGAAAACTTATAAAAGTTCATCAATCAAGACATTGCATTTTAAATTACTAACCTTTAACTGCAGAGATGAAATCTCCTCATTCAGCTGAAAATACTTGAACTCAAGTGAGCTCAAGCGAGCTTTGGTATCGTCAACTTTTGCCTTCGCATCGGTCATTTCCTTCTCCTTCAGTTTCAAATGCTCCATTCGGGACTCGAGTTCTTTCTTGGTAAGCTCCAACTCGTGGTCGCAATTTCCCTTGGCTACCTCCAGAGTCCATTGTTGGCCATATGACTCGACAGCATCCGCAACATCGTTGAGTATACTATGCAGCCAACCAACATTCATTTCTGAAGATTCTACATCCTTGAGGATGGCTAAGAGTTCTTTAACTTTGGCCTTAGGCATCTTGTGAGAGAATTTTGTATGCTGCAACTCTTGAATGATATAGCACACGCATTCTAGATAATAAGAGCGAATCGAAATTGATTCCAATTTACATGAAGCTGCTATGTCTCCATGCTTTTTGAAGATCGATTGCAGAATGGGAGCTAAACTTTCTTTAACGAAGTACTTCCCGACGGGTACGGATGGCTCAGATGATGCGGATTTAACCTCATCCTCATCACTTTCTTCATGACTATGAGCAAGACCAGGGAAAGGAAAGCTAGTGCTATTGTATGAGACAGTTTTACTTTTATGATCATCTTCTTCCTCATCAGAAACTGAAGGATCTTGTACTATTTCAGAAATTTCATCAGGCATTATATTAATGTCTTCTTTTGATTTCGTAGAAGTAATTGCGGGAGCATCGATTATGCGGTGTCGTTGGAAATACTCGGCCTGCAATGAGAGATGCAGGAGACAAGGAAAATGAGAATTAAATCAGTTTAGAAAAAGATTAACAAACAAGTGATTTTCTGCTTGAGAGTGAGAGAGACCTTCAGGGCATTTGGAGATACTAGAATCAACTGAGAGAATTTATTTATCTCGCTATCCGTCAAAGAGTCTTCAACGACAAAAGTTTCTTCAGCGTATGGCTTGACATCGACACCATTCCTCGAATCAATTTTTTCCTCTGGAGAAACACGTGGTTTGGTTACTTGAGGCTTAGAAGAAACAGCACTTGCTAAAGGTACATTGAGTTCTCGTGGTTTCGGCCGGGAATCTTTCTTTGCTCCTTCTGAACCTGCAGCCGAAAAAGACATCAGCATTCAGATAAATTAACAGACGGTCATTCTTGAAAGGTCTTCTCAAACTGCTACTCGATGTCATCATCCTAGGTTACTTATGATACCAGTTACTTGCTTATCAAATGACAAATCTGCATAACTTCCCTCAAACTGTTTGCAGCAATCATGATTCATTTTTAAGGTAAAAAAGCCAAAGTACCTGAATTACTTTCTGCCTTTGGCCTGCCAGATTGAGGGGTTCTGTTGAAGCAAAATTCATCACAGTCATGGTAAGGATTAGATCCACTGGGGCAACCAGAGCGAACCGTCTTTTTGCGTTCGCCGCTATACCTCAGACCACCATCACCTTCACAAAGAGGGTGGAAGGATACAATGAAATATTTGTTTCATCAGTCATACTTGATGAAAATCGATTTACACAACGCATAAAAATGAAGCTTTCAAGATATTTCATGATTAGGTCATTTTTCTAAGTACAACATAGGTTCAAAATTGAGGGACTTTCCCAAACCAAACATCTCAAGAAAATAAGTAACATTGTCGTCACTTGATGTTAAGGATTGCCATTTAAAAGAGATGGATAGATAAAATCATTTGTGAGATGGATATATGAAATCATGTGTCGATGATGTTGACTTATTATTTAAACTATATGAGATTCAGAAACCTAAGTTTGTATAATCTATATTCAAACCGAACAAAAAGTGAATTATAGAAGTTTGGTTTACACTTATCATTTATAAAAGTTACATGTTAGATAAAAAGAAGGATCAAGAAGTTATGAAACTCCAGGGTCCCTTGTTGTCATGGTATAATTCCTTCTTGTTTCCCAGGTCCACGCCTTGGGACGGACTCGGGTGGCCCAAATATATAGTAGAGTGAAACTCCGATTCTCGATTATAATCACAGGCTAATGAAACACATAGTTAAATGTTACAGCTTTAGTAACAAAGCCAAATGGGCTAATGATAACATAACTCAACAAAAATGTAAGAGGTTCAAATTCTCTACCCTATGTCATTAAAACTTGAAGTCACAAAAAGTAAAGAAACAAAGGCAGATAGTTTTGAAGTCATATGTTACGATTAGTGTGAATGAATGAAGAGTTAAGTTAAAGAACCTGAATCTTTTCTAACTGTCTGCCACTTGCTGTCACCCTTCTTTTCAGGGCAGTGTTCAGAGCAAATATGGTAGGGATTGGAAGCATGAATACAATCTAAACGCCGATTTCCTTTTCCAGCCATTGAAATCCTGTACGAGCTGAAAATTGATCAATTAAAAACCATCAAGTTTTTAATCTTCAATCAGATAAATGATCGTAGAGCAAAATAGCCCTGTTTTCATTTTTTCCAACTCTGAATCAAGATACCATGTCTAGATCATAACTTTTAACTTGAATAACATCAAGACCTCAAAAACGTAAGAAATTAAAACCTTCCCAAAAAATTATAACCAAATAAATCAGCAACTATCCACCACTCACAACATTCAAACCCCTAAAACTAGTGATGTGCATGATCCGGGTTTGGTTGCGTTAGGAGAATTTTTTGGACCAGTCCATATTTACAGGTTGGTCAACTCACAAACTCGCCTAACCCTTTAAATTAGAGCAACTCAGCTCACATATTTTTTAGTTGTGTTTGTCTCGTTTTTCCTCTTCAAAACCCCACCCATAATCCATAAATCTAAATAAAAATCAAGAAAATTGCACGTTATTAAACTCAAACTCAAGATGTCTATCTCATTATCGACAACTCTACTAATACACTAATTACTTATCTTGGATTGAGTTGGACGAGTAAGCCCAGTAACCGAACCAACCTAAAGAAAATTATAAAATTATTACCCGACTCAATCCTTATGATTTAGGTTGGGTAGTCTCGGGCTGTAAGCCAATGAAACAGTAAGAAACACAGAACATCAACCAAAAATCAAGGGTTAAGAAACAGCGAAAAACCTGTTGAATCAAATATATATCCAAATAGCGGTGGCTTCCCTGTTCCCCTGGTAGATTTTCCGAGCAAATAATTCGAAAATGCAACAATACAACGGAGTTGAATAACGCAAACTGCTTGTTCTTCAGACCTAAACACCTACCAACAGCGATACGTTCATAGCACGTTGAAAATGTAACCCTAATACAGAAATCAATGAAGAAAAACGAAAAGGAACTCGAGACTCTACTTATGCAGAGTTGGTCGCAATTAATGGATGAAATGTTGAAACGCCATTAAATTGAGATCTGGAAACTTACCTTGGCTCTGGCTTGGTTGTTGGTACAGTATGACAATGGAAGTGGATTCGGCGCAATTGTTTGACTTCGCCATTTGAGATTTGGCCTGTTCTTCAAAATTCCTTTCTACGAATTTGGTGAACTTGTTTGAAACCAAAGATTGAATGAAGACTGGTTTCGTTGAATTCTGGTTTTGGAATTTTTAATTTCGGTTTAAATATTATGTTATATAGAGCAATTTTCAAGAATTTGTATCAGTCAACCTTTTTTTTTTTTTGACGAACGAACAAACAGGCAAAACAAAACAATATGTTTTTCATTTTCTAATTGAGAAAATATTTAGAAAGTTTCAATTCTGTTGTTATTTTTAAAGGTGGTCAACTTGAGAAGAGTTCGGTATTTAAATCATGCTCAAAATTAATGTCATGGGAATACTTGCATATATAACATTAATTTTACCGTAAGAAATTAATTTATAAGTAGGTGGTCATCATAAATTAAATTTATTATATTTTAACTCTACCACAACTATATATGCTTTAAAGCATAAAATATAAAGAAAAATACATTTTTAATCTGTTGGATTTTGGTATAGTTTTAGTTTCAATTTGGTCCAAATATTTTAAAATTAAACATTTTTATTGTGACATTTCAATAATGCTCATTATTAGTTCATGAGATAATACAATCATTAGTTACATAAAGTAATCGATTAAAATGTTGATTAGGCTAATTCTAAATTCGAATATATTGTAGTTTTATCGTAAATGTGTTGATATAAAAAAATATATAAAAGTAAACTAAAAAAACACATCAAGATTAAAAGTTACATTAATTTATGAGAATTTGCGATGTATAGCAACTTTTTTACCACAGTTTACAATTATGACACATTTTTAAAAATAATTCTTTTATAGCAACTTCTGCCATTTTTTTAAAAAAAATTATTTACTTTTTTTATAGAAGACTTTGATAGAATCTATCATTCTCTAGTGATGGAAGTCTATCAATTTTATCAATGATTGATTCTATCAGTTCTTATTGATAGACTCTTGATAGAATCTGATGGAAGTCTATCAATTTACTTTATTATTAGTAATTGATTCTATCACCCTTTATCGATAGAATCTATCAATATGAAGTCTATCAATTTACAATTTTTGCTATATGTACAAATATTTTCATTATTGTACTATTCATGTAATATTTTATCCATTTTGTAATATACATGCAAAAACCCCTTAATTTATTATATATAACTGTCAATTCAATTTTTATGTGAATTTGAATGGTTATATTTATAAATATATATATATATATAACTTATATCATTTATTGGTTATTAAGTTATATGTCATGTTGATCCTACATTAATATACAAATTTCTATCGTACCTAAGAGAATTTATTCTTTTATTATAATAATAATATTTGAGATTGAGTTATTCAAAGTTTATGATTGACTTCTTAATAATACATTTAAAAGTTAAAAGAAAAATACTTTTTAATTCTAAGTAAATAGTTAATGAAAATGTATACATGTTAATTAAGAATATAATATTTTAATCAGTTAAAATAGTTTTTTTTTTTTTTTTGAAAAGACAGTTAAAATAGTATTTAAGTTGATACTTATTGAAACTTTCATAGTTAAATTAATACTTTTTTATCATATATAAAAGTTAGAAAACTGAAACTTTCAACCGAGAAAGATAATACGTTTAATATACTAAACTATACTTATTTTAGAGAGCAACAACTTAATTTTTCTATCTAATTATATTAATGATTAAAATGACGAAAAAATATGAGCAACCACCAACTGAGTTTTCCGTTGACTAATTTTTACATAAAATTCTTGTGGACTTCCTCTTTGTCTGCACAAAAACAAAACACAAACAAACAAAGTAAAGCCTGCCATTTCAACTTTCAAACACCTTTTATGCAAATATGGAAAGGAAAATATATTTTCATTTAAACATGGTTAATGAGAATTTGAGTCTATAAAGAAAAAAAAAACGTGTCAACTAACACTAAATAAGAAATCAAAAGATTAACGAGGCAGTGAATTCATGTTTGGTGATAATTTAGTTTAAAACATAGTCACTATTTGTATTTTGAAAATCCATATTTAACTATTATTTATTTAATAATAATATTTTTTTAAATAGAATTTATACTATAGAAAAACTAAATTCCAATTGGATAGTTCCTCCTAAAAAATGTGGAAGTTGAATGTTGATACTTCTTTTAGTCCTAATTCTTGCAAGGGAGGTATAGGTTGGGTGGTTCGTGATTGGAATGGGCAACCCAAATTGGTGGGGTGGAGAACAAATATGTTGAGTCAGTCCGTGAAGGTGCTTGAAGGTGTAGCTTTGAAGGAGGGGCTTAAACAGTTGAAAGGAGTACAAAACTCCTTTTTACCTCCAATTATTGTGGAGTCGGATGCTCTGAATGTTATCAAAGAAGTTGAAGACGGTTCCTCTGACATTTCTGAATTCAACAACATTATTATTGATATTAAGCCGTTGATTGCTTCGTTTGACATTGCAAAAGTAGTGCATTATAATAGGCTTCGTAATATGGTGGATGATTTGTTAGCTAAAAAGAACACTTATATTTTTTTTGTTGGAAGACTCCTAGTCTCTCGGTGGAGAATGAGTCTTATTTTTTTAAGGGAAATCTCCCTCCTGACATTGGCTCCACTTTGGAGGATGATTGTATTGGTGTTGTTCAGCTTTGAATGAAGTTAAAAAAAAAAAAACTAAATAATACTTTGTTTTTATTTAATTAATCTATTAGTATAATGTAGTATAAAGAGTATAAATGAACTAAACTTGGTTCTTCCATTATTTAGGTCACGTCTCGTAACATTTAATTTTTGAAATTTAAATTTATAATAACTATTTTACCATATATTTTTTCTTATTTGATATGTATATCTCACATATATTTGTAGAAAACAAATCAAAATTTAAAAACAAAAAAAGTAGGTACTAAAAGCATGATTTTGTTTTTAAATGGATACATTATAAAAAAAAGATGGATAAATTTTAAAAGCAAAAAACAAAAATACAAAATGGTTATGAATGAGAAATTTAATTTTTGTGATTCAAGGTAACCTGGATCATGATTTTTATTCATTACATAACACTGACCTTTTAGTCTTTTATGAAAGATCATATCACCTCGCTTATATTGGTTGGCTTTTACATTTTCACCGTAATTTTTTAATTGTCCACAAATTCACCCTTTTTTTTTCTCAACCACCAATAATTTATTTAACTCATTTTAAAAATCGATATTTTTTTTTTTAGAATAAAAATCGATACATTTAATCCTATATTTCAATTTAATTTACTATTTCTTTATCATTTATTACTAATATTATTAAAATCCAAAACAGAAAAATATATAAATAATAAAATTTAAAACAATATAATAAATAAATAAAGAAACAATCTCTACTACATATATTCGAAACCTATTGACTAACGCCAATAAAAGTAATAACTCATTTGACATAATAAATACTTGTTCGTGACAAATTAAAAATTTTCACCTTCAATTTTGCTAACTAAAAAAAGAAAAGAAAAACAAAAGCTACTTAACACAAGTGTTGGGATATTGGTAATCAGTAATCATACTACCTTAAAGTGTGGCTTGAGGGGAAAATACCGATTTTCGAGCTAGATTAACACCAGACAAGATAACCAATTGCGCCACGGACCCTCGATAAAACAAAGCGATAAAGGATTATGTTGAACACAACTCTTACGTGGGAAACACCGACACTTTTTATTATGACCACTTTAGAAGAGAATACAAGATAAGTGTTTAGGACACACACTAGAACTCTTACAAGACACTTTGTAGGACACTACAACACTTGTTCTTTCTTGAATACAAAATATAGTGGGATGGAAAAGTATTTATAGTGTGGGCTAGACAATGTGGACCACACATTTATCTAGAGTGTTCCTAAGAATATCTAGACATTTCCCTTCCACATTTCTCTAGAGAGTTCCAAAAAATATCTAGATAATTACCACTTTCTAGAACATTCTTTCAATGTCCACAACACTCTAAAGTTATAAATATTTCTACACTTTACTAAGAAGCTTCTAGATTATAGACTTATACTCTAAGTGGGCTAATTAATATTTTTGATAATTTGGGCTCTCATAATTATTAGGTTAAACTCCATTAAGTTAGTGATGAAAAATATCACAATAATTTCTCAACTCATTCATCGTATTTCGTCAATATAATGTATATTTTGAAATTTGAGCACAATTTTCACACCAACCAAATCGATCGGAATATTATTTTATTTTCATTTAATGACTGTCCCAAAGTCAAGAAAAATTATTTATGATCATTATGTATTCGGTAAATAAAGTTTTCACCTTTTTTAAAAAAAAATCAAAGCAGGTGAGCTTTCACCCTTAATGCATACAAATAATGCAATATTTTTTTAATACCGCTATCAGTGTTTATAAATTTAATTAATTAAAAAAATTATATTTTAATTCTCATAATTTGATAAATCTGCATAAATAATCGTTCACGAATTAATTATATTACCGTCTATATCAGAAAAAGAAAATTATATTACCGTTTAGCAACAATGTATTAACTAAATACCTTTGATGTGGGTTATGTAATAATATTAGATAGAAAATGGATTAAAATTTACCAATTTGTGCAATTTTTATTTCAATCAATTATTTAACGTCGATAAAGTTTATATACTTCAAATAAATTTTAAAGCTGGGTTTTATGTATAGACGAATTTCAAAGTAATACATGTAATTTGTTATTGCAGTGTTCGTAGCGTGGAACCTTAATAAATAATTTTGGGTGATATAATTTTATGGGTTAGGCTGATTTTTTTTGTTATATTGTCAAACCGACAAAAAAAACGGTGTCATTATTTTGCAATTATTTTTAATAATGCGAATCAACTACGTCAACTCTATCCAGAGAAATGGATTGATGAGGATCCTTATTATCTTCCCCAATAATCATTTCATTACAAAATTATGCAAGTGACAGAATAATTTACATGCAAGTTGAAGTCTTTTTTTTTTCCTTTCTTTTAGATTCATAAAATTATAGAACATTATTAGTAGTTCTGTGAGATTTATATTAACGTCTCAAATCAAAAGAATTGACAATTTCTTATTCATCATCTATGAACCTCTAGTTCTCACTCGTATTTATTAAACTCTACAATACCAATTGATTTCCATTTCTATAATAATTCAACTAAACAATATGATTTTTTCTATACTCCACAGACATAGTCCATTCCCAGAGAAACAGCTAAATACAATTGTCATGTATGGAATTGATAAAACAAATAGGTTTATTTTAAGAGCATTTTGATGTCACATAGAATCTCAAAAAGTACGTATTGGAGAGGAAGAACAACAAACTCTATCTTCAGAATATCACTTCTCTCAAATAAATGAAATTTAAATATCGATTATAAAAATCAAATATGTAATCATAGTTTTAAACTAATTTACAAATAAATAATGAAATTATTAGGCTACTGACCCATTTGGTCATCACATATTATTGTTGGTGGTTTAAAAAAAATCACTAACAATTGGAGTTAGGGAGGAAACTTTGCTCTGATGGCCTCTCACACAAACGATTGCTGTTAAAATAAATAATAATGATAATAGTGGGTATAAGTAATGGGTATAGTTGACTTTTAGAATTTGTTTAAAAAAAGGAAATTTTTTTTTTTTAGAATAATGGGTATAAGTATCTAAATCTACATAATTAATTATTTAATTTTTATGAAGAAATTATTTTTATCCACCAACTTCAAGTCTAAAATTTGTTGAGACATTTCCCAAATTATCTTTCATAAATTTAGTCATTTTCCAAAATAAATTAAGCATTAGAATCGAACGACCGAATGGATCAATGGCTTAATGTTTTTATTGTTTGGTTGTATACCAGTTCAACACCAGCGTCACAGGTTCGAGCTCGGGAATCGGTATTTGTCCCCCTCTCCCAATATGTACTAAAAAAAAAAAAAAAAAATCGGATCGAACCAAATGGGCTTTCGGCCCATTAGCTGCGCCTTGTCAAATACGACGAACGGCCCACAAAACCAGATTCTGTTCACTTTTTTTACAACCTCAAAACGCTGTCGTATTTCACAGTAAACGTCTCCCTCGAAAATAAAATCCTAACAAAAAGGACGGGTGTTTCAAAAAAAAAACAAAAAGAACGGGATTAAAAAACCCAACGCCCAGAATCTTCGAAACCCTAGCCTCCACCCTCCACCGCCAAGCTCCGACGCGCCGCCGCCTATTCACCAATGGCATTCTTCACCGGCGGCGGAAGATTCCGCGAGCTTCTCAGGAAGTACGGCAAGGTCGCGATCGGAGTTCATATCTCCGTATCGGCAGCTTCGATCACTGGCCTCTACGTCGCCATCAAGAACAATCTCGATGTTGAGGCGCTACTCGAGAAACTACACATGGATCGGCTCTCTTCCAAAGATCAAACGCAGGTAAGCCCCTCCGAAATCGCATCGTCCGTGGATGATGCATTCACGACGATGAAAGATCTAGGACAGGAATTGAATCGACGGCGGCGCGGGAGCAGGGAACGAGGAATCGTACGGCGGAGCTCGCAGCGTCGACTGGCGGCGCGTTGGCTCTGGCCGTGCTTTGCAACAAGGCGTTGTTTCCGATTCGGAATCCGATCACGATTGCGCTCACGCCGCCGATTGCGAGGATGCTGGCGAGGCGAGGGATTATGAAAAGTGGTTGAGGAGCTGAATTCATCGGGTTTCTTCTTCATCTTTTTTTGTATGTTGAATTAGCGAGTACGGTGATCCATTTTCAACTTTCTTTCATGATTTTTTTTTATCTTTTCACGAAAGATTTGTTGCATTGATGCTGAGATATATTCAGAGAAGATATTTCTGAATCTTTGTCAAAATAGAAAATAAATTAATCTCACTCTTAGTTCTTCCATTTCGTTATCATTTAAGATTTCACTATGAAAAATTTCAATCGTTTGTTTTTTTCGACTCTGAATTCTATGAATCTTATGAGTGGAGATTCCGTTTAGAAATTATATTATAAATTTAAATATTATTTCCGTCTAGATAAGAGACACAAATAGTATCTACAAATTTTTTAAAAATATTATTTTAATTTTTTTAAAGTTAAATTTAAAACAAATTAAAAAAATTAGACAGATTCCATTTGAATCCAAAATATTATTTCTAGGATGCAGCAGACTTTGGTGGGTAATTCTAGATTTACGCCTTATCAACAAAATTGGAGGTATTATACCTTGAAGATTTAATTCTTTGAATATAGATCTACGGGTGTTAGATGACAAATTGGGCATTATATTTATTAAAGAATTTGAATTCTTACCACTAATCTATTAAAATATTAATGATGAAATTATAGAAAACTCCGTTGGAAGGGTGAAAATGAAAGTAGAGTTTTAAAGCACAACTTCAATTATGTAAAAATAGTAATATGAAAAATGCCATTATGAAAAAAATAAATAATGATTACAAAAAAAAAGTATAGTGATCATAAAGAAACTATTTTAAATGCAATCATAAATTTAGAATCCGAAGCAAATGTGCTTTCAAGTTTTCAAGAACGGTGAAAAACATAAAATGTAAAAAAAAAAAAAAAAAAAAAAAAAAAATTAACAACCATCGAGGTCAAGAGACTTGAATACATGAATTATTAAATGATGTTCTATTTTTATTAAATTATTATAATCAAACACACGAGAGTACAAAGACATTTAACGGTCTATTGAAATAAAATTGAGTAGAAATATATTTAGTATTATTTTTCAATAGTTTATTTTTTTTTTTTATTCCAACCATTGTAAACAAAAATATCGAACCATCGACCTTACGAATGAAAATAAATGCTTCATTGATCCACTAACTATGCTCAAACCGACATGCTTCATAGTTTCTTTGGAGTGATTCATTTTGAAAGTGCACTTCTTTGAAGTGTGAAGATGGTTAGACTTTGTGATCAAAAGAGTGTTTAGAAATCTAAAAGATTATACGTTCAATTTATAATGATCAAACTTTCTTTTAACATCTCAATATTGTGGAGTCATGTAGTATCACACTCCTCAACTCTTCTTGAGCAATATTTAAACCGCAGTAAAAAAAAAACTAAAAATCCATTATAGGAACAAACCCTCCAATACAGAACAAGATCAATTAGTTCCTAACTTAAAATGCAATCTACCTTTCTTTTTAAGGAAAAGAATGGAGAACAGAGACCAAAAAGTAGTCCCAAAAACCCAGCTCCTAGAATTCTATGAAGCTTACCAAGGCATGAGGCCCCAGTTCAAAACTTATAAACAAGGTGCAACATTGATCATAATGGGTAAAGACAAGAAGGCTTTAACATGAATGGAATGAATAAAAAGAAAAGAAAAGAAAAGAAAAATACCTTGTCAGCTGTGTAAATGATGACAACTTGTCATTTGGAGTTTTTTATGCTACAACTGTTGAAAATGCTTAAAATTGTGACAATCAGCTCCGACTTCGTTCAACGACGAGAAGAGCTTCGGAACAATCTTCGCAAGCATAAGCTTGAATCCGACTGATGTGGAGTTGGGATCGCTTTCTTCTCTAATTGAGGCATCTTCTGTGAGAGAGCCAATTAAGTGGCCTTTCATGTATGCATCACCGGCCTTCAGGATGTAATATCCACGTCTCCTAAAATGTTCTTTAATAAGTTCTTCAAAGTCCTATTCATGAACAAACTTCATTATATCAATATATTACTAGCAGTAATCACAACATGAACTTTCAAAAAAACCCCGTAAGAAATTAATTTCTAGATAGGCAATTGTGGCCCTATAGTGAATTCCAAAATACCCAAGTGGTCATAATCCAGTCAAACAGCCAAAAAATATGGTCAAAAGAAAATATTATCGAGCATATATATTAGAACACATAAATAAACAATTGGACACAGAACCTACCCTTTATATAGGAGGAGTACGAGAACAAAATAATTCAAGATACAAGATATGGTTGTTTGAAGATTCTTCTAGAAGGTTCTAGAAGGTAAATCTCAACCTTCCCAATCCCAATATAATCTATATTATCTCTTCACAACCCATGATGGCTTTCCATTCTTTTTGTAGTTTCCACTTCCCAATTAAAGAAGAAATGTATTTTAGTCCTTTTAACGTATGACTATTCGAGATTGTATGGTCGAGAAAAAGTTCACAACAAAGACAAATAAAATGAAAATGAATATTAATAATAAAAATAGAAAGATTACACACCTTGGGAGGCTTCCTCATAAGGTACATTATTGTCTTGCAGTTTAACAAGAAAGTGTTTTCATTGTATGACAAGGAATTTTTCTCTCCTTCTGCTGTCCCAATTTGCTTGTCATATCCAGCTTCATTAAAATAAGGTTTAGAATTCAACACTAATCCCTGAAGTGAGACCAATACTTGAAGGATGCTAGAGGACTTTGGATCCCATACTTCATTTCCTCTGCCAGTCCAAGTATTTAAAAGACTAAGACAGACTTTGCCTTCCTCATAAAGATTAGGGTTGATCCGCCACCCACCTGAATGATAATATGCTGACTGCATCATAACAAACTCCGTCAGTAGTAATATACATATATAAGATAACCGAGAAAGTAGAAGTGGCGTGGAATGATTAAAAGGCAAGTATTACTAACTGGTGGAACGTCAGGATACTCCGGTGGGAGATGAAAATCGAAAAAGAAAAGACCATCTTGGTAAGGGGTTCCATAGGCCCCAACAATGACAGCTCTTAAAAGGTCCATTCGATCCTCATAGACTCGTACGTATATCCCATCTGTTACAAGAATTCATTCATGGCTCAGGTATACATGGAATTTAATTGCAAGAGACTGTGACATAATGAAGCAAAGGTAGGCATTGCTTACCTGGCAGATTATTCTGGAGGATACTCCAATCTTGATGGATTTTCTTCAGCCATTTTCTTCCATTATTAGTCTGCAAGCAACAAAATTCAATCAGTTAAAGTTGAGCAAGAATCGTTCGAGCAAGAATCGTTCGAGCAAGAACGTGTAAACCAGTCTGGAGAACCCGAAACTCAAAGAATTGATGAACATGAAAAAGGCCACCCTAAAACAAAAACCCCGCAGAAAATGAATAATTCTTGGATCCTAAAAATGGGGGGCATCGAAGCTTCACAAATGTATCAAGGCTTGGAGAATTTTATAAATTACTCACTTGTTCATTTGTACCAAAAAAGTAATGGTCCAAAGGATCTTTAGCTATATCAAAGCCTTTGAAGCTAAAAGTGCCATCCTCATGGCATACTGACCCATCTGATTCTGCAGTCATCAGGTTGGTTGAAGCTTCTGCTGATTCTAACACTTTTGAAGGCTCTGAAGCACCACCGTCCTCTCCTTTTCCGAAATCCGAGTTCAGATCAGAAGCGTCAAAAGAATTGGATTTCAGAGAGCTAGACTGAAGCTCTGAATCTTTTTTCTCTGATGCTTGAATTTCCAAAGATTGAGTCTCACTTTCACTTAGGGAATCCAAATCCATTGAATCTGGATTGCTTGGTCCTCGTGAGAATATGCCAGCAGCCAATCTAGTAACAAATCGAAGTGCAGCAAGTGGGACAGAAAGAGCTAGATTTCTTCCTGAATTATTCTGTTCGCTCTCTTCCGAATTCACACCAGTGTCATGCAGCTCAAAATCCTAGAGACATTCACGTGGGTCATTACTTTACATAGAGAGAAATGCCTTAATACATATTAAGTATAATTATTCTAACAACTGTAGATAACAACGTTACAAAAAAAAGCAAACAAACGAACATTTGAGCACACTAAGCATCAGATTTCAAGTTAGAACTGCCAAACTTTCAAAATCAGCACAACATAACATATGGAGGGACATCGGACATTAATGAAAAATTACAGGAAGTTTTTTTGCCAAAAGTTTAGACATGGAAACTGAAAGGAAATGATATTATCGAGGGTGAGTGAAGGAATGAGAGATGTAATATACATATTGAATCTCATTATTAAAAGAAGATTGCAATTGAAGAGAAGAGACGCAAGAATTCTGACAGACTATGAACTTTTGCAACTATTTGCATAAATAAAACAAAAATCAATAGCAGCCCACATAATTGCATGTTACTTGCTTATTCTTCAGTTTCTCTGACGGAAAATTTAGAGATTATACTATTAGAACCATTCAAAACTAAGTTAATACTTAATACGACTTACGAGATCTGCTAGATTTAGTGTATCAAAGGATTACTACCTCAGCATTCTCAATGGCATCCATTTCATCATCATCACCAACCGTTTCCCAACTTGCAGCACCAGTACTTACTTCGCTTCCAGCAGCAATTGATTCGTTGTCATCATCTCGATCAACAACATAAATTGCTTGCGGGCCAACCTTAGCAAAATAACACACTTCGGCATTTAAGTTTTAAACTTGGGGGTGAGAAAAGTGAAAACCATTAAAAACTAAATCAGTTACCATATAAGTGTTTCATAACAAGTTTGTTTAATTTCAATTATGAGGCAATGAGGCATTATTCCTTTAGAAGATCAGAAACCACTTGATCTTTTTGTCTACGTTCTAGACTGAGTATCATTTAAATAAAAGAAATGAAAATTACCGTTGAAACCATGCCATCAGCCCAAGTAACATCTATATCACCATTCTTGAGACCAGTTATGTTTCCAACCCACGAGAGATCTGAGAAGTTGATGTAACCATCACTATTGTTTTCAGAAGACATTGCTTCAGTAAAATCAGAAACAGGTGACAATCGAACAACAACATCACCATAACAGTATTCATAATCTGGATGGCCCTCTAGCTCATACACACTAACAATTTCTTCTATGTCAAATTCTCGAGGATCCTCCGCCCTGGAAACTGGTTTTAACCACCTTACACATGCTGTTCGCTCCTTTGCATGAACACTTCTCACAACTCCAACTCTCCTGCTTTCAGTTACATCATCGTCATTATCAGAGGCCTTCTCAACCACATACTGTTCAGGAACAAATTCATGATCACCTGGATTATCAATTGGAATCAAGCTTGTTGAATCCAGAGCAAGTTCTGTCCGACCATCCTGCCATGCAACATCAACTTTTGTCTTAGTATTGATAAGCAAAAGGGCTCTCTCAAAGTTTTCCTCTTTCTTTCTAGCCTTCTTATCTCTCCTGACGACAATTTTACGAATTTTTTTGCGATGTAGAGGCCAAGTCTCATGGGTATTCTCCTTTGGAGCTTTAGAACTACTAGATTCGGGTAAAATATTACTTTCTAGATTCCTATAATTTCCATCACATGCAATACTGAAATCAAGATCAGTGGATTCAGTTGTCCCACTTAATTCATCTAGGAGAGTATCCTCGGAATCAAGTACACCCACCGTTTGTGCAGAATCTGATGTATTGGTCACTGAATCAGGAAGTTCCATTTGTGATGAGTCCTTTGTCGAGCTAGAGGAGAATGATGAGGGAAGAAGACACCAGTCACCCAATTCCCAATTCGCATGTAAGAAACAAGTTAATAGTCTCAAGTTCTTAGGAGTCTGTTCTTCAGCTGGGGTTGTGGAAGAATCTGGTCCATATCCTGCAGATGCTATCCAATAAATGAACACTGATCCAACTGTAACTTTAGTGACAATACCTTCCAAGCGATTAGGTTTCCATAAACCAGAAAGCCATTTAGAATTCTTAAAAACTGATGAAGAGCTCGCCCTCACACGCTGGCCAGGATAGTAAGGAAAGTTTGCATCTTCAAGAATATTCTTAGAAACTGGTTGGAGCCGCAATGGCTCTGCCTCTGTGACTTTACATTTAGAGCCATCATCAAACATCACAGTCACATTATCCAAGACACCTTCAATTCTACCCAACCATGGACCAAGGACCACATAATCTCCCACCATCAAATCTCTCACACGTTTCAAGTCTTTAGTTGATATATCTTTCATAATTGATCCATCAGGACCCAACAAATCAACCAAGATATTTACATCTACCACAACACCTGCTTGCCCAGTAGGATCGAAAACAGAAGCAACAAAATCACCATGTACAAATCCCCTATCTATAACTGTTAAATCATTAACATTGTGAGTTGTCTCACTCCCATCCATCCAGAGGACTCGAACTTCACCAGCAGAAAGGGGTTGGCTCTTATAATTATCTATGTTGGAATTTTTAGCATTACTGTCATCACCGTAATTTTCCTTGTTTTGACCTTCCTCCCCGTCACCACCATAATCATCACAGCCATCGCCATCAACGCTATCCTCGTTGTCGCCATCATCATCTTCATCATCAGTAATGTCACTATCTGAATCAGTACCACCAGCAACTTCAGTCACAATCCCTACCATACCACTCTCTTTGCTTTTTACAATATCTTGTCTATATATGTGTGGAATACTAGGCCTGTCACTTGTATTCTCATTTGTTCTTCCAGCTTCATCATCATTTATAGTTTGCATGTGGATATTTCCACTTGAAGAAACAACATCCCCATTCATATAACTACTGGAAGTACTAATAAGAGACTCCTTGTCCACAGAATCCTGTTGCTCCATCTGAAAAGAAAGAAGGAAGAATGATGAGTAGAGCTATCACTTACATATGTAACTCAAGTACATGGAGATAACTTTCATTTCAATCCTGTAAAATATATTTGTCGAAGTTCAAACATAAGAAGCACAGAAACGTAAATGGGATACATGAATGAAGCAATGTGAAACGATGACATCTCAGTTTTTAAGACAATGACGCAACAAACATGGTTGGGGCACATTTAATAGGAATATTTTATATACTTTTGTGCGTTTCAAAGAATTGAAGGTACAAACTTCTATTCTCTTCTCATTTATTCAATTTTAAACAAATTTAAATGTTCTGAAGTCAAATATATTTAACCAGCCGAACAGTCAAGACTCAGAGCCTTGGGAAACAAATAGATTATGAGTTCAATCCAAGGCAATCACCTACCTAAAAAGTAATTTCATATGGGTTTCCTTAAGAACCAAATGTTGTAGAGTCAGGTCGTTTGTCCTGTGAGAATAATCGAGGTGCACGTAATCTGAACGGGATACTCACGGATATAAAAATAATAATCGTTCATAAACCTACCTCCATATGTAATAAGAGCACTCATGCTTCCTAGGTGCCATTCTTGGCAGCCAAGAAAGAGAACAAACAAAATCCATGGACCCATAGTCTGTAAGTAGGCACAAAGATATGCACAAACCAGACATCTGTAATTTTATTCGAAGCAAGAATCAAGTCAAATAAGCTCACTGCTTTTTCGTTTTCCTTCATTTTTTTCATCAAATAGGAAAAAGTTACATGATGAACAAAGCATCATAAAGTGAACAAGCATACTTCCTGAATAAAGAATCAGGAGGTTGAGATATTTTGCAAGTAGCCTTTTGTTGCTACTTAGAGCAGTGACCAAATGCACTTCCCTTAGTATATCTCAATCATCTCCACGTTAGATTTTCAGTTCAAAAATTAAAAAAACAAAAAACCCAAAAAAGAAGAGCACTAGAAATTAACAAAAGACAAATGACCAAAGCAAACAGAAAAAAAAAATTGTGGGTTCATTTGCTAAAATGGTTAGAAAGACAGAACCAAAAAAAAACAAACAAACACATACTCATACATTGATTTTATGAAGCCAACATTAAACAGCAATCATCAGACTACACATAAGAAGAAGTAACAATGGCTAAAACCATTTACACCGCTCCCATTCTCGCATTCAAATGTCCAAAGCAGGCAATAATCAGCAGCAAAACCATTCATCGGAATCAAAAACAAACAAATAAACTAAAGAAGCTGAAACCAAAGATTCAAAAACTTCTCATATCAATCCCTCGAGCAAAATTCAAACACCGAACCAGTTTTTCAAACAATAACGAACAAGCATTCCATCCAAAACCTCAATCCAATACAGAAATCAAAAGAAGCGAGCTAATTAATCGAGCACCTGAGCTTCTGAAGAAGACGATAATGAACTAAACAAAATCTGAGAATCGTCGAGGCGATGAAACAAATGAGGTTTTTGATTTTGAACGGAAAATAAACTAAAGAAGCTGAAACCAAAGATTCAAAAACTTCTCATATCAATCCCTCGAGCAAAATTCAAACACCGAACCAGTTTTTCAAACAATAACGAACAAGCATTCCATCCAAAACCTCAATCCAATACAGAAATCAAAAGAAGCGAGCTAATTAATCGAGCACCTGAGCTTCTGAAGAAGACGATAATGAACTAAACAAAATCTGAGAATCGTCGAGGCGATGAAACAAATGAGGTTTTTGATTTTGAACGGAAAATAAACTAAAGAAGCTGAAACCAAAGATTCAAAAACTTCTCATATCAATCCCTCGAGCAAAATTCAAACACCGAACCAGTTTTTCAAACAATAACGAACAAGCATTCCATCCAAAACCTCAATCCAATACAGAAATCAAAAGAAGCGAGCTAATTAATCGAGCACCTGAGCTTCTGAAGAAGACGATAATGAACTAAACAAAATCTGAGAATCGTCGAGGCGATGAAACAAATGAGGTTTTTGATTTTGAACGGAGGGTTCCGTTGAACAACACCGCCTTCGAAGCAGAGAATGATATATGGGCACACAACCAAGCTACAAAGAGACCACTGTGGGGGTAGGTTTGTAAATGCTTGAAGTTTTGGGGGGATTATGTAAATAAATAAAACATTCGGGACCTTGTTGTTATATAAAAACCATTTAAATATAAAATAAACCAAATTCAAGTTTTTTTGGAATATAAATATTTAGGCGGTCACACTGCCGCACGTGCCGATGATATGGAAAAGGAAAAAAAAAGTGGCCCATGCAGGTTTCGAACCTGCGACCTTCGCGTTATTAGCACGACGCTCTAACCAGCTGAGCTAATAGGCCGGTTGATTTTTAAGTTTTGAGTGATAGTATTTGTACTATGATTAAATTATTTGAGAATTAGAATTGTAAAATCTAAATTCAGTCGTACAATATATGAAAAGGAAAGTTCAATCACACAGAATACAAATAAAATTTGGGATGGATTTTAATTTTGCATATATATTTTTCATGTTCAGATGATAGTTGGAAATTAATCAATAGGAAAATCGAAAAAGCATATACCATTGATATAATTGAAGTTACAACTTATTAAATACAGTCAGTAGTTTAGATAAAGTAGGTTTTAAATTTTCCTATTTTAGGTTATTAGTTGGGTTTTTAGATTTATTTTATTTTATATAAATTCATTTTACTAAAGAAATAGTAATGGTGTCAATTATTTAATGATATCTCAATCTAATGTCGTGTAAAAACCTTAGCCTTTTCTACCACGTTTTCTAGGGGTACCATAACACCATTTTTCCTAGGGCGTTATGTGAGATTGATTTTGTGATTGATGTTTGTTATATAAAGTTCCTTTTTTTATTTAAATTGTGGAGGTGGGTTACAACATTTCTGTTTAATTTTTTAAAACAACATTTCTCAAAGTTTATGTCATTTCGATAATAACTTTGACCTTTGTATTTTTTTTAATTAAAAAAACACTCCAAAAAAATGTTTCTTATTCTTCTTGTACAAAATTTTATAAGAGAAATGATTGAGAATGTATAAATTATTAACATTCGAGCCAGTTGCAAAGTCGCAGTTGCTGAGCTCTACGAATGAAGCTTCAATGGCCAAAATTGAAGGCTCAACATTATAGGCCCAATTAAAAGCCCATCAAGAGGAAATTGGGCTAAAATTCAAGTAGAGAGAGATTTGGGCTTATATTAATGGGCTCCATAAATAATCTGTTATTTTGATCAGTTCAATAATAAGTCACAGTTCTTCCACTTTTAAATTTGTGTATTTTGTCATCAACCTTCTTTTTCCTTTCCTTTTCTGTCATCTAGCTTCATTTAAGTATTTAATATGTTTCTTATATTCCCTTTTGATAAGTATTTGGATTTCAATTTTTTATTTTAAATTAAATTTATTTTCTACCAAAAACAAAAACACCCTAATTAGTAGGATTTGAACCCACAAGAAGATATTAATGATAGGGGTGAAAGTGGATTGAGTTGGGTTGGGTTGAAAAATCATTTTTCAATTCATAAATTTCTGAATTGTCACTTTTCCAACTCAATTAAAAACATAACTCATCCCTTATATTTAAGGTTGAGTTGGGTTAAGCCATCAAATTTATCAATACATTAGAATATAAATATTTTTTATCAAATTAATCATACACTATATTTATATTAATATATATAAGTATATAAACAAATACAATCTTCAATCATTATCATTAATGAAATAAATATAAATATTAAATATACAAAATATTCAATAAAACATCACTCACTATTAGTCCTACCACCTAGGGGTGTACAAAAAAACCGGTAACCCGAGCTACCCAGACTACCCAACCCAAACCGTAAGGGTTGGGTTGGGTTATGTTTTTAAAAATTTGGATTGGGTTAGATTTTTAGTAAACTCGGATTTTTGGGTCGGTTCGCGGGTTCACCGATTTTGGGTTGGGTTCAACCCGGAACCCGAATATAAATATATATTTCTTAATATATCTTTGTACTATAAAGTCGTTCATAGTCTAGTAGTTGTACATCTTTTCTTATTTTATGTTTTCTTTTTCTTTTTTTGCTTTTTTTTCCTTCTATGAGCAAGTAAACTTCAATCTTTTTCAAACATTTTTCCCTGAAGAATTTATCCAATTTTTTTTTTATCTCTTATTAGGTTAAATACAATATTTTTTAAATTTTAAAATTAATTCTTATCTTTTTAAAAAAATCTCATACTCTTTACAAAATTAGTTTTATATTTAGTCAAATTTTATACCGCTATTTGACTTCCAAATATTGAAATAATTAGTGTTTTTATCGAATTTGTAATCTTGCCTTCCAACTTTTAATCCTTTTAAACCGATGAACTCAACTCAACTCAACCCGAAAATATAGGGTTGGGTTGGGTTAAAAAGTTGATCGACCCAAATTTTTGGGTTGGTCCAAAAATTATCCTTAACCCTACCCAACCCAACCCATGTACACCCCTACTACCACCCCATTCTTCATATAAAATATAGGGTTTTTTTCATAAATAGACCCTATTTGAAAAGTATTTGCAAATATATATATCTACAAAAATATTAGTAAAAGTAGATTTTGTTTTAATACATTATAAAATCCGAAAATAATGAATTACAATCATACCCTCATATTGATTGTTTTTTAATTTTGGAAGAAAAATTTCAAAAAATGAAAACTATTTCACATTCCAAAACCACAAATCGCAAATTTATGGGCATTAATTGTAGAAAAATATATCATTCGAAATCACATTTATTAGAGACGTTTCATCTTCCTTTTTTCATACCTTATAAATTTAAAAAATAACGATCAAATTATTGATTTTTCATTTGGGGAGTAAAATTTTAAAAAAGGAAATTCGTCTCACATTCCAAACCAGAAATCGCCAATTTATGATGCATTAATTGTAGGACGAGAGTGGCGACAATACATTGTTAGATGTATTGTGTTGTGATTTACATACAGTATAGTTCGTAATGTACATGTTATTTGATTCTAGTAAGTTTATTTATAAATAAACCGTATGAGCGGCTGAACGTTCAATTTCGTTGATTGAAACTAGAACACGTTTGATAACCACACAGTATTGAAACAACTTAGTATATACGGTACAACCATAATATATCATGTATCATACCGTATTTTTAAAACTTTGTGTGTATTTTTAAAGTGTTTAATTTGCTGATATGGATACTTGTAGTGTGATTTAATATGTTTGCGACAGCGAACAAGTAATTTTGAATGTACAATATCGTATAGTAAAACATTGAGAAATAACATATGTAATATTTGTGAATTGATAGAGATTCGTACTGTTGGAACAACTTCACACAAAATTACTATTCAAAGTGAGATCAATAGTAAATAAAAAAGGTCTCATGGGTTACAAAATTGAAATTGAAAGAATTAGACATAAAAAAAGACTCTAATGTAAAATCATCATTGAGTGAATGTGTTCCTCAATATTTATGCGACGCTCTTCAGCTACTTCATGATTATGGTACATCTCATTTTCATCCTACTGACCATTATGTGCAATACAGATTGAAATGCTTGTTGAACCTATAAGGAAAAGTTGTATAGTATTACAAAAATGTCCAAATAATATTGCTCTATATTATAAGTCGATAATATACATGTATAAACAATACCGTATTATTGCGAATGAAAATTTAATGAATAGTAATATGAGTACGAAAAATGTATTATACATGAATCAAAAAGAATAATAAACCATAAATGTATTGTGTAACTTATACAATATGTATAATGAAATAATGAAACATATAGAGTTTTGTATAGTTTATACAGTAATATAACGTACGGTACATGGAAAACTACAGTAGATAATACTCAAGTATACATGACTTGAACATTTTAGTATGCAGATAATACTGTTCTACATATGATTTAAATACATTTCTAAACAGAAATATTGACATTGTAAATAACACTATGTGCAATTTCAAATGGAATGATTAATGGACAAATAAGGAAAAGATGTACAATATAACTAACCTAAAAATATAGTATGAACATACGGTATATAGTCAATTATACAATTTCTTTAACTATATAGAAATCGAGGACGTGTGAATATACGGTATAGACTCAAGTATACAGTTTTGTAGATGTATATACAGTCAATTATACCACAATATGAATTGGAAAGTACGAAGATACTACTGTTCTACATATGATTTTACTACATTTTCTAAACATGATTTTTGACATTCTAAAGATTGGAATATAAATGAATTAAATGTACAAAATTGACATAAATAGAAATAAAACATATCATACTAAACAATCTGAGACATATCGAATCACGACTATACTGAGAATGAACAGTAACATGCTAATGGTGATGGATAAGTAACAAAAACATGATACAAATCTCGTGTGAAAACGGAGATTATTGAGAGAAGATGACTTAACTCGTATGATTATACCATCCGATCGGAGCTTTGTGGTCGAAGAAAATTTACATTTTACATGGTGGGCGGAATGTGAAAAGAGAGAATGAATAGAGCTGAAGAAACGAAAATGGAGGAATGGAGAATGGAGGAAGAAGAGTGAAACAGAAAAGGAAAAGGGAGAAAGATGGAAGATAAATGAGAAAATGAATTAAAATCTTTTGCATTAAAAGAGTTGACAATTAAATATGATATGTTTTAAAAGAATGGAAAATATATTTAAATGGGTGTTTTAATTCAAAAATTTAGTATTAAATGTGATAAAGGGCAAAATGGTATTAATGAAAAATTAATAATTACGAATTTTAATAAAAAAATTAACTTTGCAAAAAAAAAACTTGGGCGCCTATATTTGCAAATACTTTTCGGATGTGGTCTAGTTACTATAATTTTCCTAAAATATATCAACTATATAACATAAAATAAATAGATAATAAAACAACAAAAATAGATAACATAATTCGACTGTCACCAAACAAATAAATAATTAAAACCAACAAAAATACATGACAAAATTTTTCTATATATTTTTACCACAATAGATTATAAAGAGTTAAAAAAATGTTTAGAAAATATTAGAAAATAACAAGTCTAACCATAATAATTAAATAAAATAAATATACATATACATATAATCTAAATGATTAAATAAAAAATAAGAATAAATACAGATTGGTTTTGATTAATTTTAGGTTAACTTTTGACCCAACTTAACCTAATCCATAAAAATTTCATGATATTGAACTCAACTCAATTTATCCATGTGTTTAACCCAACTCAATCCATTAAATTAGATTGAATTAGTTCCAGTAATTTGGTTTGTCGAGTTATTTAAACACTTTTGATTAATGATATGTTCGACATAATTATTTTAAAGTTGATGACATCATAATAAATTTTCGGACTAAAAATGAAAACCATAACAAAATTTATAAAAGTCTTCCATTATCTCTCTCTTGTAAGAAATATTATTGGTTAGTTCTTTAATTGAAGTGGACATTTTTTTTTTAAATCTAATTGAAGTGGACATAAAAGAATAACTATACCTCTGATCCAACCAAAAGAGAGCTATAATTATAATTGAAGTGGACATAAAAGAATAACTATAGCTCTATTTATTTATGGAGAAGCAAAATTTATTAACATTTGGTTGGATCAATTATTTTTTCCCAAAAATTGTTTCAATGCCTATCTCATGTTTTTAGAATATGATTTATTTATTTTTTTATTATTATTTTTTTTTTCATCAAGGACTTTGAGATTTGATATTTTTAGTTTATTTATTTAAACATTTTTTTTAGTTTATTATTGCATGCATTATGTACATAAATGGACCATTATCAATGTCCATTTGTTAAATACTGTCCATAAAAAAGTCTATGATTTGTTGCATCAATACAATTTCTATAAATACATTAAATGTCATAAAATTATTGTAAATGTCATTTTTATTATTAGCTCAACCAAAGCCACGACAAACAATATAAATACTAATTTTAAATTCACATTCCAGCTTTGTTTTTTCCCCCTAATAATTTTGATGCTACTGTCTTTTTCATTGCTCTTTCAATATTATTATGACTGTTATCATTATTTTACTTTGGCCTTTACAGATCAGGAAGTATATCAATAATAATATTTAATAATGTTGGTCGTAATGATTCAAATTTTATTTTCTTAAAAATGTTAGTTAAAAGACAATGAATAAAAGTATAAAATTGATTAATGTATTAATCTCAAGTTGTTTTTTTAGTAGGATGATTTCTGTTAATTAGTATATAATGTATTTTTTTACGGTATCAGTATATAATTTATAATACTAATAAAAAAAAACGTATTGATAATGCTTTTTTTTAGAACAAAGTATTAATAATGCTTAAATTTAATTGCGCACGCATTTTTTTTTCAGAGTACAAAATAGTTTTTGAAAACAATGAACAAATCTCTTTCAATTTAATTTTCTCTTAGAAAATACTTTGCATTTTTTATTTCACATGCAAAATCCATTTTTTAGAAACATTTATCGAACCCAACCAAAATTAATGCAATGTGCATTTTTTGTTGTTGTTTTCCCTATTTTTAGGGGATTCTTTTGAATTTTGAATGGGAAAAGAACCTATGCCTAGAATTTTCTTTCTTTTTTTTAGTACAAAGCGGAGAAGGGGAACAACAAAACCCTACATAGAGTGCATGGCTGCTCTCAAATGACCGTGAAATTGAAATGGATTAACATAAATAAGATAACCAACTGCGCCACTAACCTTCGGTGTCTAGAATTTTCTTTCAACAACTACCAAATCATAATAAATTGAATAATAATTTAATGGAAAATCGAGGAAGCAAAGTAAACCATTGTCAATTCCGTGCCTTATTGCACATTTCCACAACTTCCACGTTGTAAGAATTCAATCTATAATCCATGTTTTACTTGGAATGACGTGACATAGTGAGTATATTTAATTAACTTCGTTAGACTAAAGTGTGTAGTTAGATTATAATATATTCCTTTCATTTATATTATATTATTATAAAAGTGGCAAGAATTATTAATAAATTTAACTTGTTAACGAATAATATTTATAGAACTTCTGAATCTGCACAACAGACTTGGGAAAAGCTTAAATTAGATGTTTGACAAACGAAATTCTGTTTAGTTCACGACCCTACAATTTTGCAGTTTGTTATATATAGAGAGAACAAAATTTTAGGTTTTTTTTGTAATACACAAAATTAGTAGGTTTCAATTAATAATGTTCGATTAAGTAAAATTGATAGATTTAAATGAGTAAAATTGATAGATTTAAATGAAGTGAAATTGATAGATTTAAAGGATGAAATGGAACATCAAGTTAAATATTTCATATTTTAATTATAATCATTTTTTATGTTAGAATTTAGTATATCAAAGAATCTGGGGTTTCATCTTAAAATCAATGGAAGAGTAAGTTATATCCCTATAAAATGTGTTAAAGATTCCCACATTTTCGATGTGGGATAATTGCATCACACAGTGAGTATCTCTAACATGGCCTCTCAAAATGGCAGCCATATGGGGAAATGTCATCTTGAATTGGATCCAAATTTGTTGATCGAAATACCTGCTTTAGCTTATTTTTGCTAGCGGTGGATCCAAATTTTTGGGATCAAATACACGCTAAGCTTATGCCTGTTTGGGTGAGGTTCACGCTTACTTTAGAATTCAAAGCATTTTAAGTTAAATAGAAAATATGAAGTTTCACCTAAAAATTAATTGACTTACTTTTTGCGAGGGTCAGATCCATCAAATATATACATACATATTAAAAAAAATAATGAGTACAATATTTATTTAAAAGAAATAAAATGTTAGGTAGATTTGTACTATTTGACTTTTAAAACTTGCTGTCCAAGTAAAACTAAATAACATAATGATCATTCTTGGACATAAGTTTGAATTTTTATTTCAATTATTATTGGATTAAAAAAAAAATTTATAAAAATAAATAATAGAATTTAAAAATATAATATAACTATAATAAACTAGTACGTTTTAAACTTTGGCCCTTTGATAAAAATAAAAATTATGAAGCAAATTCTAACTTCCTTAAATAAGTCTAATGTTATGGAGTAATTACGGAATGAAAATAGAATTAGAAGCAAATGAAGAACAACTCCTATTTAAGTATTTACCGCTGGTATAAATAGCACATAAGTGAAAGAGATTATAAGGTGAGTGACTCACTAAATAGGTGGATGGATACCTTTTGTCGAACATGAATATCTATTTAAAACTGTCTACTTTTATTGCAAGTTATTTTTAGTACATATTTAGGGAGCCACTAAACTTTGTATAGAAGACATTACTGCTCTCAAATAATATAAGAATTAAATATTGATTTTCGGGTTCAACCTTGTGACCGTAAAGTTAAAATGGATTAACACCAAATAAGATTATCAACTGTGCCCCATTCAATTTTCTTGCTAAGTAAATTAGTATACAATTAAATTACTATTTAGGTTTATTTGAAATGATTGGGTATCCTACATTAAAAATTTTAAAAAATTTAAAAATTTTAAAAAAACTTTTAATATTATAAGATAAATATGATATTTATTCCATTGTCAATTAATTTTAAGATCTATCATCATATTATTTTATAAAAACACAATCAAATCTTCAAGACACTATTTGATAGCTTTTTTTTTAGTACATATTGGAGGAGGGGGACAAATACCGATTTTCAGACTCGAACCTACGATGTTGGTGTTGAACTGATTTACAATCAAACAATAAAACCGTTGCATCACTAACCCATTCGATATTAAATGAGACCTAAAGTTGTCAAATCGGGCATTAATGTATGAGCTAAATGTAACTTCAATTTGAATCCTTCAGTCCATCAACAACATAGTTGAATTGTTATTATCTTATGGATTGGCCAATAAAGAACACAATTATTTAAAACAATTCTCACCGAAAGAAAAGAAAAAAAAGAGAGATATATATCAATTGAGTTTTTTTTTTTTTTTTGAAAGCATATATCAATTGAGTTTATCTCAAAATTTATATATATATATATAAAGTTTTTGAAGAGTTTAATGGCCCATCTAATTAATGAAACGCTACCCCACGATGTAATTCACAACGCCGAGTTTCTCAATATTCACCAAAAAATAATAATAGAAGAACAATCTTGTTAAAAATTCCATACCCCACCATTTTTATTCTATATCTCAAATCAATAGAGATGATTTTTAATACTTTTATAATTTTCCTTTTATCTAAACAATATGTAACAAAGCTAAAAAAGCAGAGTTCCCAATAATATTTTGTATGACTTAAAAATTATAAATTATGAATTTAATTTTCCACTAAACGATGTATAATAATTTTGTTTGTATTTCAACATCCTCTACGTGTACGGAACTTCACACATAGGTCGATCAATACTCTTCGACCGATTCTAGTCCAACTCAACCATTTAGTCAAATATCAAATCTTTGGGTGTGATACTAAGTCTACTTATGAAAAGCTCTATTTATGAGTATTGGTCCACTTTGGATATTCACTTCCAATGCCAATTTTATGGGTAAAAGTCTAATCAAAGTTAGTATTAATATGTAGTACGTTTCACATTTTCTAAAGAAATAACGACCTATTCTTTCTTGTTTAAAAAAAGAAATGACCTATTTTTTCTAAACATAAATATCACAATTCCCTCATTGGAAGTAGGATTAGGAGGAACCAATTCAGAAATTTAATTAATTTAAAGGATAAAATTTAAATTATTTTAAGAAGTTCGCTTATATTAAAAAAAATTACAAATTTTAAGATTTTGAAAAGTCAACACATAAGTATCATTTACTTTTATATGTAAAAAAAAAAGTTTCAAATTTTAAGGAGCTCACCATCATATTTACATAATAAATAATATTCAAAATTATGAGTATTTTTCTTTAACTTTGGTTGCATTCATAACTCATGCATCACTTCCAACTTTAATATATGAATTGTGTTATGATTAAATTTATAACTTTTTAATCGAATGATATATAATGGTTACGGTTTTATTCATCCTACTTTAGCATAAGGAGAGCAGGCTTTTAAAGTCTTTTCACTAGACTAGAGTGTGTATAGAAGAGAAGAAATGTGAAATGGAAATGGAAGAAAAGGGTGTGATGTCTTTATCTTATTGAGATGGCAATGTAGAAAGGGACAATAATGAAGGAGGGCAAAGAAAGAAAATGGTATGTATTGTAAAGCCATTGCCCCACCACTTCTCTCATCTTCACTCACTTTCAACTTGCAAAAAAAAAAAAAAAAAAAAAAAAAAATCTTAAATTCCAACCATTAATGCAAAATATTATGTGTGTGTGAAATGAGATGAAAGATTGGACTCTTTCTCTATCTCTCTAAATTTATATATCTTCCTTTTTTATGTTAGGTGAAGGGAACATATCTTCCCCTTGAGGATCCACTCTTTTCCCAATATCTCTCTCTTTCTATCTATGTTCTTATTAGTCATCACCACACAAAATACTATCAAATTTAAGTATATAATAAAGTTCATGGCCATTGTGTTTTACATGATTATGTTTTCTTTAATGTTTTACTAAATTTATTGTTTATATATATAATCATGTTAATGACTTTAAATGTGTCTGATTTTGAATTCATTTAGAGAAATAAAGAAGTACATAGTAAGAGAAGACATGTTCTAACAACTCCAACATAACTCATTAGTAAAGTCGATAAGACCATAGCTCCAATGGTATGATTTATAACCATAATTAAGACTATGAATTAGAATCCCCACTATCAAATATTGTTAACCTTTTTAAGTAAAAAATAGTTAATAAAGGTATTAATAACCATCTTACACCTTTATACTAATTTATCTTCATAAAATTTTCTTTTCTTTTTTTTTGCTTTTAATTCTTTTTTAAGGAAACTATTTGGTTAATTTTCCTTATATAACAAAAAAGACTGATATTTAATACCCAGTATATTATGAGTAGTTTTAAAATTGAGAAACTATATATCGAGGGTTAGTGACACAGTTGGTTATCTTGTCTGGTGTGTTGGTCTCCCTTCCCCACTTTGCACTAAAAAAAATTGAGAAACTATATTTAATGGTGCAGTTGGTTATCTTGTCTAGTACCGACTACCTTTGCTAATTTTTTATATTTGTTAATTGAAGTTTAAAGTATTAAAGATCAAAATCAAACAAATATAAATTCAAATTTTAAAATCAAATTACACTAGAAAAGGCCTAAACTATTAGCTTCATATTTGATTAATAAATGGTAGGAATAGCGTTATTTAATGCTAAATGTAGGTGTGCTCATTTAAATAGTTGGTGTGAAAAGAAAACAAGTGCACGTGCAACATCGATGAGACTCAAATAAACTAGTGTGCAATGCATTATTTCCTTTTTTTTTTCTTTCTTTATTTCCTGATTTTAAATTTTTTCTCAAAAATAATTCTGATTTTAAATAATATAACATCATTGTTGGTAAATCAAATCATGCTAATTACTTGATGAATTAACTTATAACATTTCTCCCTTCTTCCTATGCTTGCTCCAGATGTACCGCACTCAAAATAACATTTTATTATGTTTTATAATATAATAAATTAAACAAAATCTTTTTTTTTAAGAAAAATGTTTTCATAAAAAATGGTCGTGCTATGTTTATATATATATATATATATATATATATATATATATATATATTACGTTTGATGTGAATCTATTATTAGTTTAAGTTTGATGTGAATTTGTTATTTGTTATTTTTTTTTTTTTTTTTTTGAGAAAAATGAATTTGTTATTAGTTTAAGAAAAGGAAGTAGCTTTTAAAATATTTTAAATAATAAGATATTGAAATAATTATTGGACAAATGGTTTATTTTTAATTAAAAAGTGAATTGCATTAAAACGGTTTATTAAAATATTTTTAAAAGATGTTTCAAAAAAAAATTAAAAGTTACTATTGAACTTTAAAAAAAATATTTAGTGGACAAATGGTTTGTCCCATAAACACAATAAAAAACAATAATATTTTTCTTTTATAAAATAATGATTTCATTTAATTATGTGTTTGGGTAACATTTAATTATTTTTACAATAAATAAGCGATTTTTTTTTAACGTACCATTTTTTCTACATGCCCCATATATATTAAGTCATAGAAATATTAGCTAAAGAAATATGAAAGAAAAAAAGAATATATAATGCAAATATATACCGGGGTTTTTTTAGTATATATGGGTGAGGGAGGACGAATACCGATTCTCGAGCTCGAAACATGACGTTGATGTTGAACTTAGTTACAAGCAAATAATGAAACTATTGTATCGCTGACTCATTCAATAAAATATATACTTGCTTGATCTAATAGTTAAATTGATTTTAAAAATTATAAGAGGATGTATTAAATTTATTGTGTTTATGTATCTAGCAATTAATTTGGTAAGAATTTAAAACTCAAATATAGTAATCAAGGTCAGCTGTCCTGTAAAATAATATAATATGTTTTTGTTTGAAAATTGTAATTTTTTTTTTAAATACAAAATCTAATTGTTTGAAAATTGTAATCAAGTTTTACAATAGTCAATAATTTTATTGTTTTCGAAGGTTTAATTGGGAAGAGAGTCGTCAAATGTAGTAGGTATAAAATGAAAATAGAATTATTAACTTGTCAATCAAATTGAAGGGAAAAATGATAGTACAGCTTGAAATAGAAATCACATTCATATTTTCGACCCATTTTGTAATATTTTTGGTCTTAGAAAAACAATGTCAAACCATTGAAAAGTTATATATGTATTTTTTTTTTCCTCTTTAAATTTTATAATAATTTGTGGACTTTGAAAAAAATGTCAATCAGGATGTTACTTTTTGAATCAATTATGATTTACGAAAACAGCTAAGTCAAACCGGTAATTAAATTTTTTATTTTTTTTTGGAGGTGGAGACCACAAATCCTATATAGATGATACTATTATTCTCAAACAAAATAAAATTTATATATCAATATTTAAGATCGAATTCATTACCATAAAATTGAAATAGATAATCAATCAAGATAATTAACGTGTTACTAACTCATTCAAATTTTATTTTTAAAAAATACAGTTTATTATTTTTATGTATAACATTTACTAGCTTACGCAAGTGTGACTAATTGCAAGCACATATTTATTCCGATAACTTTTGGAATATTCATAGTGGATTACTTTCAGATTCAACAAAATAATGAAACCTAGTTTTTTTAGCACAACAATGAAGCTCGGTTGGTACCCTCCAATACTTAATTTTTTTTTCTTTATTTAATTCAACAATAAATAGAATGGGAGAGGGAACGAACCTCTAATATTATAGATACTATGTTGGACAAGATGCTCCTAAAACTCAACTATTTTAAAACTAAATTAAAACATATATAAATTAATATAAATGAGTGTATAAATAAAGCAAAAGCAAAAAAGATATTCGATAGCAATCCAATTTAAATAATTTTAGGTAGATATTTGATATCTTTAGTTCGGTATATGTCGTTAAGCAATTGCATAACACCGTTACTTGTATAAAAACTAAAAGGTCAAACCTTCCCAATTGAGAGAGAAAAATAACACATTTATTTATTTGAATTCTAAATAACCTATGGCTTAGTTGAAAGCCTAACATATAGGCTTCCAACATTTTAATGCCATGTCCATACATTTCTTCATCACACTTTGATTCCATGGCTACAAAGAGAGTTTAATTGTGTGGCCAAAATTGAGCCTTCTTAGAACTAAGTTTGGTATTATATTTCAAATAAGTGAAAATGAGTTTTCTTCATCATTAAAGCTTGAATTTGATATTTTAAAATAAAAAATAAAAAAAAATAAAAAATAAAAAATAAAACCTTAAATGTGATAGCTATAAGTTTCCATTAATTTTTTTTTTAGCTATTATTGAGTTTTTTTTTGTTTGGGGGTTAACTTTTCCCTAAAAATTATTCACTATTATTTTTGGAGAAACCTATAAAACTTAGTCTAATATAGTAAATAATCATAAATATGATCACTTTGAAAAAAATAGTAAACATAATCATGAATATTAATGAGTATATCACATTTTTTTTATATAGTATTGATATTAATATGTATTTATAATATAATATTACACTTTTTTTTTTATATTATTGATATTAATATGTATTTATAATTTTTTTTTTTTTTTGAGAAATTGTATAATACAATATTAAATCATACCAATGATTATAAATACAAATATTTTTAAATTTGCCAAAATTTAGAATTATTTGTGAGAAGAGTCATCAAATAGAATTATATTTTACTCTGTATATTTTTAAAATGTATTTTTTATCATGTTATCATGGTAATGTAATTATTATTACCGAGATATCAATTAAACATTTATAGAAAAAATTAGCAATAAATATTTGAATTAATGAGGATCGAAATGAAATAAAATCTAAAATATATAAACTAAAACAATATTTTAACAAATAAAAATAAACTAATTATATTGCGAAATAAAAACCTGTTATGCAAATGTTTTAGTAAAGGAAATTAAAAATTCTATACTTCAAACATAACATCTTGTTTGGGATTTGCTAACAAAACTGTGGAATGTAATTGGTGACTTTTTTTGTAGTCGGCCTCGTCTCTGTTTGAAGAGATGCATTCTTGTATTAATGTGATACATCCAATTTCATACAAACTTACTAAATTAATGGAATTCAAAAGATAATTATAAATATAGTCATTTAAAGATTTTTTTTAAACACATTTAAAGAAAAAATATAACCATAATCATAAGTAATAATAATAAACAATAATGTACTAGTGAGTATTAATGATACAATATTGAAATGTATTAATACGTGTAAATACAAATTTTTTTAAAATTTAAACACATTTGTAACTATTTTGTTAAAATTATCCATCCATTACAAATTCTGTTTTATGAATATGGTTTAATTTGAAAAATTCAAAATCAAAATATGCTCCAAGCATATCTCAGCTTGTTAAATTATAAAATCTCCTTAAAAGAGAAACATAGCAGAAAAATTGTCCTCTTTATTTGTCGAAAATTGACCAAAAAAAAAAAATAATAATATTGAGTAGTTCCCACAAATTCGTCCAATGAGCGATTACTAAAAGCTAAAAAAATATATATGATTTTTTGTATTTGTGAGAGATCATTATTTTGTATTGAAAAAACATTTCATACATTAAAAAAAAAAAAAAACGTTTTTATTCCCTTAATTTCAGAGAAAATTGTATATTCACTCTAAACTATCAAGTTTATAATAATAACATTTCAAATGATTACAAAGTGAAGCAGAGGTTGAAAGAAAACTTTAAAATGTGAAAGAGGATGAGATTAAATTATGGTGACCATTTATATTAAAATTAATAATTTGAATAAGTTACTCAAATACATAGAATTTTGACGAATTCGTCGACAAATCTTAAGGTGTATTTGGACCGTTGTTTATGTAAATGACCAAGTTGATTATAATAGTCCAACTCATGTTTACCTCACTGTTTATTATAAACCGTGGTTGCCTAAACTTGCATGTCTGTTTATCTAAACTTTTGTGTCATTTATTTAAAAATCACATATATTATTTTTTGTTACATAACCAATCTCCCAAACACAGTTTATCATAATTGCTTATTATAATTTATCCTTCAAACACTTTTTTATAATAATCTATTGTATATCATAAACAAATGGGGTGTCATAAACACACTCTCAAGTATTACTACATACAAATAAAATTAAGATAGAATAAAGTAAAAATATTTACATTCAAAGTAGCTTTAGTTAAGTAAAATAAATTAGGGTTTAGGGTAAGGTAGATAATGCCAGGGTGATAATAAAATTAAGTTTGTTTGACTCTGTTCTTCTGTGTAGCTTAGTGGCGTGGACCCCATTGATGGAGCTCTGCTTTGCTGGCTTCAAGCTTTCCATTGTTGGTCTTTTATGGGGCTTGTCTGCCTTTGCCTTTCACACACACAACACACAAAGAAAAAGAGAAACAAATCGAGGGTTTTCCCCCTTTTCGTTTCAATTCCTCATACATAATCTCATATTCCAATCCAAACCCATCTCTGTTTTCTGATTTTGTTCGATCCCCACGGATCTGATGCCTCTGGACCCACTGCGAGATCCTCTTCTTCTGCCCTAGCTCGTCCATGGCAGCAGCATCAGCTTCCATTCAAGTCTTTACTGCTGTAAGTTCCCTCTTCTCTTGTTTTTCTCATCTGGGTCTCTTTTATTTTTGGTTTTTCCATATGGGCTTGTTCGATTTGCTTGTGAGAATGTTGATTTGGTCAATTTTTTACTCCCTTGAATTCTGTGTTGTGTTTCAATGTGAAAACGTGGACTTCTCTGGATGGATTCTTGGATGACTGAGGATGTGTGATGAACTAATCGCTTTTGACCTTCCTTAATCTGTCTCTTTCTACTGTTTGCGGCTATATTCTACATGAATTTTGTGTTGAACAGGAAATAGAATCGGTTTCGGATTTGCCCAATTGAAATTGACTGTATGCTCTGCCTTTTTTCCCATGTTTGTCACGTTTTGATTGATGGAATTGATTTTTAATATGTTTATGTTTTTGTTGTTCTTAATCTTGTTTGTTGTTTTTGTAATATATATGAGTTTGTGATTTAATCATCAGCACATAAGAAGGAATTGGAATTTGTGAGTCTGAATTGCTTTTGTTCCTTGTGTTCAGATGTGTAGATTTTGGAGGGTTGTTTGGGTGAGATGAAGGATGTTCTCAGAGTTAATGAACATTTTGAGAGCTTGTTTTCGACCGAGGTCGGGTCGACATGTGTCCAAAGGTTCAAGTTCTGGTGGTCGACAGGATGGTCTTTTGTGGTACAAGGATAGCGGGCAGCATGCCAATGGTGAGTTTTCAATGGCTGTAGTTCAGGCTAACAATTTACTTGAAGATCAAAGCCAGATGGAGTCCGGCAATTTAAGTTTGCAAGAGTCTGGGCCGTATGGAACCTTTGTTGGAGTGTATGATGGGCACGGAGGGCCCGAGACATCGCGATATGTTAATGATCACCTTTTCCAGCATCTTAAAAGTAAGGCAATGAAACTTATTTGATCTTACCTATCTTTTATGTTCAATAATGTATTTCCCACATGCTTGATTTCTCAACAAGTTGATGAGAGTTGGTTTGCAAGTGGATTGTGCATCTAGAAGGGGAATAGTTCATGTTCAATACAGTCCCCATAGTGCTTTCACTTGTTTATAGTTTGCCAAAAAGAAGATTCCCATCGCCCTCAAAGGGTGGCGCAGTGGATGAAGACTTGGACTTTTAAGGTATGCTCCCTTCAAGGTTCCATGTTCGAAACTCACTTGTGACATTACTCTCCAGTGCGTGGCCTTCGGACGGGCATAGTTACCCTTGTTTTAAAAAAAAACTTGAAAATTAAGATATGTTCCAGAGTCTTGATGGTTTATTGCCCAATTTTTAGGGTTTACTTCAGAGCAACAAGCCATGTCAGTGGATGTCATACGAAAGGCCTTTCAAGCTACCGAAGAGGGGATCATTGCTCTAGTTTCGAAACAATGGTCGATGAGGCCACAAATTGCATCTGTTGGATCTTGCTGCCTTGTTGGTGTAATTTGTGGTGGAACCCTTTACATTGCGAACGCTGGTGACTCGCGAGCCGTTTTAGGGAGAGTTGTAAAGGCGACAGGACAAGTTTTGTCTGTCCAGTTGTCGGCTGAGCATAATGCATCTATAGAATCTGTAAGGCAGGAGCTTCGTGCGTTGCATCCTGATGACCCACAAATTGTAGTTTTGAAACATAATGTATGGCGTGTGAAGGGCATTATTCAGGTAAGTTATTTGATGCATCATTATTGATTATGCTTGTAGTTTTTCCTTTCAAAAGGCTGCATTATATTTTTAACCATGCAACACAACTTTTCTTTCTTAGGTTTCTCGATCAATCGGAGATGTCTATTTGAAGAGAGCTGAATTCAACCGAGAGCCTCTTTATGCTAAGTTCCGCCTTCGCGATCCTATCAAAAAACCCATTTTGAGCGCTGAACCAACTACTTCAGTGCTCCAATTACAGCCACAAGATCAGTTTATTATATTTGCTTCAGATGGGCTCTGGGAACACCTTAGCAATCAAGAAGCTGTTGATATTGTCCAAAACCATCCACGTAGTGTAAGATTTCTCTCACCTAAAATCAGAGAAGAAGATTCTTTCTCTTTCTTGAATGATCCACTGATTTTTTATTTTGAAATAAAGTGTACAAATGAAAAATGTTCATCTGATATGTTCTAGTTTTACACTCTACATTGTGCATGCTCATGTTTTAGGTTACTAGTAGTTTCTCTTCCACATGGGGAAAAAATGGTTTGGACTTTCTATGATCGCAAATGGGCAAGTTTTACGTATGCATCGTATGAACAACCTTAGCTTAGGTCCACAACCTTAAATTTGTTCTTATTATCATCTCTTGCAGTTTGAAAAATGTAGCTTAGATCAGGTTCAAAACTCACAAGTGAGTTTAATTGTAAAATTCCTTATTGTCTTCCAAGTCCGAGCCTTGAAACAGGCACAGGTCCCCCAGGTATGTAGGGACGTGAAGCTCCGATTCCCGGTTATATAAAAGAATGTAGCTTAGATCGAGTCTTCTCACAAGCCATATTTTATTGCATCCTGTTGTTCTGGTTGATTTAAAAATAGGTTCAGTTTTCTTGTAGATTAAGGGCAAACTCAAGTAGCTACAATAATTCTGGATTTCTTTGTGGTTGCACTTTGGCGTTTGCTTATTTGGTGCTTCTATTTTATTTTTAAAAGTTTTACAATCAATATCTTCTAAAGAAATAAGTTGTCAAAAGCCATACATAAAAGCAGACCGAGTGTTGGAAAGAGTTGCCAAAAGGGAAGATGTAAAAGGAACTCAGCTTTCATTTGAACGATCTCATTGCAGGGGAGTGCAAGGAGGCTGGTGAAAGAAGCACTACAAGAAGCAGCAAAGAAGAGAGAAATGAGGTACTCCGATTTGAAGAAGATTGACCGTGGCATACGGCGACATTTCCACGATGACATCACAGTGATTGTTGTGTTTCTCGACTCAAATCTTGTGAGCCGGGCTAGCTCTACAAAATGTGCAAGCCTATCCATGCGAGGGGGCGGAGTTAACTTGCGTCCAAACTCATTGGCCCCTTGCACCACACCATCAGACACGGGCATGGCCTTATTATAGACTATATCAACTCATGTTTGTCTGTTGTATTGTTCTCATATGTGAATACCAGGTTAGCTTTCAGCAAAGATAAAGTGGAGCCAAGCATATCCTTTTTCATTATATTGTAACAATTAACTCAAAAAGAAAAAGAAAATAAAACTTCAGCTTTCTGTCCAAAATCAAAGCAACTGAAGTAGATAGCTTCAAGTTGCCTGTAATTGTAGCTAATTCCTTGGCATATTTCTTATCAGTCCCATGATTTATTTTTCCCTTTCTACCCATTTTG
This sequence comes from Sicyos edulis, assembly GCA_036507275.1. Taxonomy (NCBI): domain Eukaryota; kingdom Viridiplantae; phylum Streptophyta; class Magnoliopsida; order Cucurbitales; family Cucurbitaceae; genus Sicyos; species Sicyos edulis. The sequence continues at coordinate 43,770,251 of CM071850.1, forward strand.
CTCACTACTTAGCTCTTGTAAATTGTATGTATGATGATGACTATGGAAATTCAGTTTTGCTTGTTTTGATCTGTGTCAACTCATGCTGAACTGCCTAATCAGCCATTACATCTGCAATTAAGAAAATCCAATTGAATGTTTGATTGTCATTTCCCTCAACTTTCATGTAGATTCTGTAAATCTTCTAGAACACTTGTTTGAAGAAGATCGACGTCGTTCGCTAGTATGTCAATATGACTCTCGAATCCGTCTTTTGAAGATACATTGCCACTTTTTCTACTATTATCTTTGCAGATTGAGAATTGATGCTGCTGTTTACTTGAGTCCAACCAGAAAAAGGAGAAGGGAACTCAGATTAGGCTTAGAAATGGATAGGAAAGTCAAACCAGAGTTCATGAAAGAATCCATCTGGTAAAGGAATTGTTCTTTGTGGTGGGAATATATGGGAAGGATGGGAGTGAAGAGTGGGAGAAAAGGAGATTTGGAATATAGTATTATTTAAAGAGAGAAAGGTAGCTTTAAACTGAGTATGTCAGAGTGTCAGTGAGGGCATAAGCATAATAATCTAGCAGAAAAATTGAAGGTCCCTATGTAAGAAAACAGTGTATCCTTGTCTTGTTTCATTGCATTTCCATTTCCATCCACCCTCCCCAGTAAATGACTCAGCTTTCACTGCCCCTTGCTCCAATCCCACACACAAATGGGTTAAATAATTTGTGATATTTATAGATGGTTCCAGGAAAAAATAAAAAACAACAAATTTGAGCACCATAACGAGGGGTTGCCTCCTCATAAATAAGGAAAAAATATTTTTTTTAAGAGAATCATTATCTATTTTTTTTATGTATTTAGCAACTATATTCATTAATATTAATGGTAATGTCACATATTTGTCTACAATATTATATTAATTAGTATTAATAATATGTTGAGATATGCCTTGAATGTACCAATACCCTAAACTCTAGTCGTATTATGACATTCATTCCGTAAATTCGCCTCTTTTTAATAAAATTGTTTTTCCTCTATGTCTGTGACTAGCTAATACTAGGTTAGTGAACCACGTAATCTATGTGTGTTGTTTGTTCTTCTTCCTTCACGTTTATCGTTATTCGTTTCTTTTACATCTTCGTATCGATTGTTGATTATCGTTTTCATAACATAATATAATATTAAAATTTATCAATTACTATGGATTCAAACATTTTAAAATTTGTGTGTATTTAAAATTATTTTGTGAGAATACCATCTAGTATAATTTCCCTAGAAATGATGGAAATTAATTTCGAGGAGAACAAGATGATGAGTGGAATGAATGTTACCTATAAGAAAAGAGAAAATATTGATTATAAGAGTAATAATATGAGTGGTTCTTTCTCAGTCACTTTTATTCTCCTCTTTCCAAACTCTCTCTAGTTGTTCATTTTGGATTGGATGGTGGAATCAACTTTTATGTCAAATTTTTTTTAGTTAGGTTAAAAGAAAGTGGTTTAAGAAAAAAAAAAGGTTTTTGATCTTATACTTCTTTATTTTGATTTTAATTATTAAAAATATACATTTTTAAATTGCTGTTTGTTAATTCAACTAATATGCGGCACAAATTTGAACCTTCTCTATGAAAGGAAATAGTACTTTAAATTTAGACTACGCTTGGGTTATAAAAAACAAATTCTGATTGAGAAAATAAAAAAGCCATGGTGTAAATAAAGTGATATAAGCTTAGGGGTTAAGTAAATAAACCTAACTTTAGGGAACAAATAATTAAAAGTTTAAGTCCTATCTAGTCTTATGTTTAATTTTATCAATTAATAGTGAGCGTATGTAAATACAACGGGAATGAAACTTATATATTTATTCCCAAAATTTTGATGACGGTATATATTTATTAAACCGTAGATGATTTTCAATTATATCCTTCTTTTTTTTTGAGAAAATTTTAATTATTTCTTTTAATTCTCAATTTTGATTTTAAAGTATTAATGTAATTAGCACCATTACTTAAAAAAAAGTATGTCAAGTTAATTGATTAATGAGCACTAATTTGATATTCTATGAGACAAAAAGACAGTCCAACAAGATAGAATTACAAGGCCATGTGTAGGAAAATTTCTATGCTTACATAGTAACACTTCGTTTCATTTATTGGTCTTTTTTTTCTTTTGAATTTAAATTGGAAAAGAGGATCACAAATCTTACATTTACTATTTTCAAATAAGATAAAGATCAAATACTGCTATATATAATAAGTTTATGCCAGTCAAAATTATTATTTAATAATTAGAAAAAGAAAATCAACGGTCATAGACTAGTTTGGTGGTCAAAAGAGTTTCGAGAGTTAGAGAAGTAATGAATTCAATCTATGATAATTATTTACCTAAGAATTAATTTGCTACATGCTTCCTTAATGCTTAAATATTATGTGGTCAAGTGGTATGTTCCGTGACATTAATCTTAGTGTATAAATTGGACCAGACATTAATAGATATCGAATTAAAATATCAATATAGAATTTCAAGAATTTAAAATAGGGGATTTTGCATGTATATCAAAAAATGGCAAAATATTTCCATCTATAGCACAAAATCCAAAATAATTTCATTTGTAACAGAAAATTCAAATTGACTTCTATCACTTGCCGAGTTCTATTAGTGATAGAATTCAATCAATGATAGACTCATTCTATCACTAATTAAGTTTTCTATCAGTGATAGAAATCTAAATTGAATTCTATCACTATGTGAGTGATAGACTATCACTAGGTGAGTGATAGAAATAAATATGTTATAGATGAATTATTTTAAAAATTATGTTGCAAATATAATACAAGAGGTAGAATATGCTGCTGATAGTAAATTCTCTTTAAAATATAGTAATGAGTTAAAAGGAAAAAAAAAATCTTAGATCATTCATCCAACATTTAAACCTAAAGAAAAAAAGGTAGAGAAATATGTGTAAGTAGACAAGAGTTGTGTCTAAAGCTACAAAGACAGTGACAGTTATGACTTTTGTGGATTCTTCAAACCAAAGGCCCAATGTAGTGTTTGAGATGCAAAAAAGAACACCATTATACCATTATGTTATTTATTTCAACATTCTAAACAACATCACCACCACACACAAACACAACACAGCAAAATTTCTCTCTCTCTTATTTCACTTTTTTTTACCAAGTTTGACTCATCTTTTTAGAACCAAACAGTTTCAAACCCATTACTCAATGCTCATGCAGTGGACAATATAAAAGGTAATGATCAATCAAAACAGTTTGACTCACCTGATTATAAATTATGATTTTCATGATTTCCATCCACAGTAGTATTGATAAATGAAAAGATTATGTTTTTCTCTAATAATCATCTATTTAGTAATTGATATTAAAAAAGTATTGAGAATTATATATTACAAGATGAAAGAGTTTACTATGTAAGAATAATTACATATAAACGAATGAAAATACTGATGGATATTAAAAAAATAATAATAATAAATTTAAAAATATTGATTTATAAAATCTTAGTTAAAGGATGTTTGGAGTTAAAAAGAGAGAATGATTATTAATAAAATGAATAGTAAGTATAAGAAAAGTAAACAATAGTTACGAAAATCATAAAAATGATTATGAAAAATTAAAAAGTAATTCTGAGGATGAATAAAAAATAATTATAAATAAAATTATAAGAGAATAATTTATAAAAATAATTCTTTTGTCCTCAGCCAAATAGCCGCTTAAGAGTGTGTTTGGGTCCCCGTTTATGTAAACAGTCGGGTTGGTTATAATAACTCAACCAATGTTTATCCCACAGTTTATTATAAATGGTGGTTGTTTAAATCTACGTGCCCGTTCATTTAAATCTTACTTATATTACTTTTTGTTACATAATCATAAACAGCCCCTCAAAAATCGTTTATCATAATTCATGTTATAATAACTTGTTCCTCAAACACCATTTATAATAACTCATCATTTATCATAACTTTCCGTCTCTCGTAACCAAACTGGTCAAACACACCCTAAAAAGTTTGTGAATTGTTTCTTATTTGAAACCGTTTTAACATTAACAGAGCCAGCAAATGGAGTACAAAATTTGACACAACAGTGTTTCCTCTCTCTTTCTCGAGCCCCTACCTTTTTTCTTGCCTATGTTTTTTTTTTCCTTAGCCCCAAAAGAAAAGGATTGCTTTGCAAATCTTTCTTCACTCTAAAAACTGCTAAAGCATAGATTTTTTTTAGAGGAAACAGAGGTTTAGTGGCTGTAGAGGATATTACTTCCATCAAGAACTCTTTTTTTTAAAGCCTTTTATTTATTTATTTATTTATTATTGTGAAGCAATCCCACCATTTTACTTGCAGAAAGATGAAATGGGTCGGTCGAATTTTCCTCAAAAGATTGCATTTTTACACTTTATTTTTCTAAACCCAAGTGAAAACAAACAGAAATCTTCCTCTTTTATCAGCAAAATCCCAGCTTTTTAGAGAACAGCACTAAGAGGAAAGGGGAAAAAAAAAGCCATCCTTTTCAATTTCAGGCATTTGATTCTCTCTTGGTTTGGCCAAGTAAGAATGGGTTGTGTTGCTTCAAAGTTGGTGGAAAAAGAAGAAGTGGTTTCAATATGTAAAGAAAGAAAACAGCACTTAAAGTTAGCTGTTGAGAAAAGATATGCCTTAGCAGAGGCACATTGTAAATATTTTCAAGCTTTGTTTGGTGTTTCAGCAGCCATTAAGCTCTTTGTGGCTCGCCATTCTTCTCCTTCCCCTTTCCTCATCACATTCCCTTCACCTGCAGAAAAAGTCATTTCAAATCCAATGTTTCTTCAGCAAAAACCTTATGATTCCACTCATGAACACTTGGATGCCTGCCCTTCTTGTGATTCCTTTTCTTCAACTGAATCATCCATGGAAGAAATAGAAGAAAATGAACAACAACAACAACAAGTAGAGGAAGAGAGGATTGAACAAATGCCTGCATATTTCTATATGCAAATGCCACCACCAATGCCATCTCCCCATAGGGAGTTTGGATGGGATTTTTTCAATCCATTTGATAGTATGAGAGCCGATGTCGTTGCTGCCGATTATCGACGGTGTTCGGAGGACTATTTCGGGATGGTGAGGGAGGAAGAGGGCATTCCAGAGCTGGAAGAAGTAGAGGAAATGAGGGAAGAGGAAAAATTTGATGAGGGAAATGTTAAAGAGGAGAGGAATGAAGTTGAAATGGTTAAAGTTGGAGAGGGGGAAGAGGAGGTTGAGTTGAAGCAAAAAGGGCTAACACCAGTTGAAGGAAGGGAGCTTTTGGAAGCATTGCAGGACATTGAGGATTATTTCATTAGGGCTTATGATTCTGGAATTGATGTTTCTAGGATGTTAGAGGCCAACAAAATTCAGCTTCAGTCTGGTTTAGAAGAAATAAAAGGTGGGTCATTCATATATCTTCATTTGCTTCACTATTTAAGCTCTAAAGTTGGTTCCCTAGTGAAGGCCAAGCATGCTTGGTTTTTTTTTTTTTTTTTTTTCTACTGAAAAGCTTGAATGCTTCTGTAGGCTTTGTTTCTTGTAGACTACAATGTTTTTTTTTTGCATCTAATGATGTGAATTTGAATGTCTATAACATGTTAAGCTATGTGATATTTGGTTTCAAGCATTGGAAATGAGGATTTTGCTCTTTAACAAAGTGTTCTTATTCTTGCATTTGCAGTTCTATATCTAAGACCTTCATGACTTAAAAGCTGATGATATCAATTTCTTGTTATTGAAGGATAATCTAAACTGGCTATTTACTGCAGAGAACTCGACAAAACTCATCCAAGCGATATCTTGGCACCGGTCTTCTTCGAGCAAGCCTTCATCGTGTAAGAGTCTAGTTACGTCCAGTTCAAAAAGCTCTTCATCATGGACAGAGTTTAAGAATGAGCTTTTCGATGATTATGGTGTAATGGACTCAGGAAGCCATTCATCGACTCTCGAACGATTATATGCTTGGGAGAAGAAACTCTATGAAGAGGTTAAGGTGAAGTACGATACTCGAATTGTTTCTCTTTAGAAAGGATCATTATAGTACAGGACAAAATTTCTGGTTTTATAAGGCTAGATTATCAAACATGTTCTAGTAAGATGGAAAATTAAGCATACTATTGTCCACATCTTATGAGATTATCTTCAGACAAGCTAAATTTGAAGATCATTTAGATTGTCTCATGGCATCTACACATTGTTGTTCTTTAAAATGGTATAATTGCAACTTAATGTTTAAGGAACTTAGGACAATAGAAAATGAACCATAGATGGGCTGTTAGCTTGCAATGACAATTTCTTTTGGCATTCTTTTAACTGTTTTATGATTTTAGCTTTCTATATCATAAACCTTATTAGCTGTGCAGAAGAAAAATAGTGTCCTAAGAATAAATACTCAGCTGAATATTGTAAGTGGCAAGTGGTCTTGTTGTCACAATCGATTGAAGTTCAGCCATTTGTTGCTAAGATGCGATTTTAAATTTTAATAATGGCATCGTAGGTATAAGATATTTATAACATCTCAAAATCTTATACCGCATTAGTTACTCGAGAAGTGATAACGATTAACAGGCCTGATTAGTTCTCCTGTTGGTTGCTGAACCTCATTACATTTTTTAGCACAGAAACCACTCTTGTGATTTTTAGAAAGGTCACACCTTACTTGCCCAGAAAATACATTGTTTTGCACTTATGGTTTACTTTCACTTAGTATCTGTGAATTGTTAGCTTTCTGTTTCTGTCTAATGTTTTTTTTCTAATGCCCAGGCTGGGGATATCATGCGCAAACTGTACGAGAGAAGATGTTCACGATTAAGAAGCCATGACATTAAAGGGGTCAATGGAGTCACGACCGATAAAACTCGAGTTGCAATAAAAGATTTATATGCCAGGATCTTGGTCGCCATTCGAAGTGCTGAGTCAATCTCAACCAGAATTGAGAAACTGAGAGATGACGAGCTACAACCACAAATCGTTGAGCTATTAAAAGGGTAAAAATTGGAACTTACCTGCATTTCTGAGGTAAATAATGTAGGTAATGTTGTCAGTTTTGAAACTAGTTTTTCTTGCCAAATGGTTTTGCAGCTTAACAAGAACATGGAAAATGATGTTGGAACTTCATGAAACCCAGAAAAAAATTATTCTTGAAGTGAAGACTTATTCCTGCCATTCCTATCTCAAGTTCTGTAATGATTCACATCGCCTTGCAACACTTCAGCTCGGGGCAGAGCTTCAAAACTGGTGCTCGTGTTTTACAAAATATGTTGAAGCACAAAATTCTTACGTTGAGGCCCTCCATGGATGGCTGACCAAGTTCGTAATGCCTGAGGTCGAGTTCTATTCTCGAGGTCGGGCTTCGGCTGTTCCTTATGGACTGCGTGGACCTCCATTGCTTTTAATCTGCCATGATTGGCTATCTTCCATGGAAAAGTTGCCAGACAAAACAGTAGCCTTTTCATTGAAAAGCTGTGCGAAGGATATGAGGGCTCTATCAGATAAACAAATGGAGGAGCAGCAGCAAAAGAGAAGAGTCGAAAGTTTAGCAAAAGAACTCGATCGAAGAACTCTGTCGTTCCAGAAAACAGAGAACAAGTTCTTTGAGTTTAACTTTACGGAGACGAAATCAGAGTTGGAGGCGGAAAACCAGAACGAATACTTAACAGAAAAGAAAGAACAGCTGGACATGGTCAGGAAGAAGCTGGATGTGGAGAAGTTAAAACACCATAACTGCATTCAAGAAGCACAGAGGATCACATTAAACGGAATCCAAACAGGGTTTTCTGCAGTTTTCGAATCCTTATCAGAGTTCTCCAAGGCTTCCCAGAAAATGTACGACGATCTCGTGACTCGTAGTGAGAATGGCAATACATCTGAAAATATAAACTATATTGAGGGCTCACAAGTTGAAGAAAATGTTAGCAGATAATGAAAAAAGGGGCATTTTTCTCAAAGTTCTGTAAATCATATCTCGTTGAAGCAACTCGCTGAGACGTTGGTTTATATTTCATTTTATCATCCCATCCTAGAAATTTTTGTAGTTTTTTTACAGGCATTACATGCCCACAAATTTGTTGTAGACAAAGGCAGTTTATTGCCTTCCTACATTATTGGCAAAAAACCCAAGAAATGTAGATCTGGGGGTTTTAAGTGGGCAATTATTGTAAGTAGCTTCAAATGTACCTGAAAAACAAAGAAGCTTGGGACCTTAATTGAATGGTCGACATCTCCCATTTTAACTTTTTTTTTAGCTTTCCAGAAATCAATTGATCTCTTCTCTGAGGAAATGAGCACATTCACAGCAGTGTGTTGTCTTTTGATCTGGTGATGTTTTCTTGCAGTTCTAAACTCGAGGCACCATTCAACAGCAGTTGCAAAGCTTTGTCTTCATGCATATGTGTTTTGATTCCATTATTGTGGTGGGTCACACGTGAAAACAGTCTGAAACTAGCAAAAAACAAATGTTCACGTGGTCTCAAAGCTTAAATTTTTCCTTCTTTTGTAGTCTACTTTCTAGACGCCTTTCATAATTATCCTCCCTCTGTCATGCCCTGCAAGCTGAGAGTGCCGAAGTATCTCGAGAAGCTATTGCTCTGTCATGCCCTGTAAGCTGAGAGAGCCGAAGTATCTCGAGAAGCAATCGTCATGTAGCTGCCACCTGCACGACGCATTCAACAAAGGACTACAGGAGGGTAGTTAGGGTGGAGGTGGGGGCCATTCTCGCCCTCATAGCTCAATTGAAAATGCAACGAGATAATATTGGCTCTTAAACAGTTAACATATATCCCAAGTTATTACAATGGAAATAAATTGAAGAGGAACCTGGAAGAACAGTTGAGGATAGCATGAACGAATTTCATGATTTCCTGCCATAATTCATGTTTGCGTTTCTGTTCTAAATCATGGAACCCCATACCGGACCAATAAAGCTGGATTATCATGGGTTTATTATAGTAATGGCATGTCAAGCTTATAAAATCTAAAAGTTGTGAATGTAGCAGATGAAAATATGCAAAGAAATTGTGACAAATGAACATGGAGTGGGTAATAGCATTTTGAACACTCACATTCAATATGGAGAGCATATGATGATTATTGTGTTTTTCAATATAAACACAAGTGATTCCCAACAATCTATTGAGCTTTTGTGAATCCAATAGCACATAACCTTAGAGAACTAACATGCGATAGAGCAGATGCATAATTACAACTTTTACAATGAAGGGGCAAATACAAGATTCTATTAGCTCTACCTAAGGTATAAAGAAACCAAGAATTGGGAGAAAATTATGAATTCGCTTACTACAGTGGCAGGGGAGTGTATACCAAGGAAAGGAACAATGTCAACTTGCAACCAACTCTCAACTGCAGACCCAACTACTGCACCAGCTACAAGACCACTCAGTGTTATCACCGTCGCCTTTCCTGCAATGAAAGGGAAAAAATCAACATCAGATATATTCTAGGAATAAGAGCTTAATCAACTTGTTGGGCTCTAATTAATAAAAAAAGCTCTGACTTATAAAACTGAGCATGATTGTTCCATAAAAATCTTGAGAAATGCTTTCGTTGTTCTTGAAATTTATTATTACAGATGTTTTAGAAGTATATTATACAACTAATAATGTAATCATTATTGGATGAACCCTAGCTATTTAACATTCACAACCAAAAAGGCTAGTTTGCTTGATTGTTCTGAAAGTCTACACTGCCAAAAGAGCACATTTTCGTAAACTAATAAACCAATCAATAGAAACACGGTAACTCAACTCTTGAAAGATGAATAAATCTAATAGATCTTACCATATTTAAAACTATACTTAAGGTTAATCAAATGTCATCTTTTATACATGGTTTTTGACGGCAATATGTAACTTCATAGCTAAATAATATGGTTCTTCAGCATTTATGTAGGAGAATTTGAACCTATAACCTCTTGTTTGTAAACTCATATTTTATGCCCATTGAGTGATGCACTTGTTGGCGGATTTATCTAGAATATTAAACCTGATGAGTTGCTATGAAGAACTTTCTTGTTTCTGAGAATTAAACTCTTTCTACACTTGTAAACAATATATTTGTAAACCTTCCCTGTCAAACTCCATACCTAGTTTTACGTTCTTTTTGGTCATGAAGTACAGGGAAGCTCCAAAGCTGCCAGCCAAGATCAGTCCCGGAACCTCAGCCCCTGCATAAGGCAGTGAAGAAGATGAAGAAGCTCCATTTACATATGTCAAGACTGCTAAGGCCCCATATACACCAGCTTGTATGCCCAATTCACCAGTAGATGGTGTTTCGACAGAAACAGGCATATTCCGCATCCACTGAGATGTTGAACCCGCACCAGGAGAATTTATTGGTTTAACATCAGCATATCGGATGCGACTGTTCTCAACTTTCCCAGCTCGACGTCGAGTTAGGCTCTGCATAAGCAGCGTGTCATATGCAGCTTCAACCTGCAACACATTTGGCATAGAGCAACAGGAAAATGCTTATGGTTTTCCTCCCTTGTAGGCTATAGTAACAGGATAAATGCAATGATTTATGGATGGAATCAATGAATAGCCCTTGGTGCTTCACTTAGAAAACTTTCCCAATCAAATATGAAACAGAACATGATAAGACCGTTCTAATATGAAATTTATACAAACTAAATACATATTACAATAGAAAAGCAATAAAATACAAAACAGAACATGATAAGAACCGTTCAAACCAAACTTGTCACCATTCAAGGACGCATACACAGAAAAATATGAAACGTTCACCCAGGGAACATGAAAGCTTGTAACAATCTAACAATTTCCCCTAGTCAACATGAAAAGAGTAGGATATCCAATACCTTGCTTTTAGCATCTAGGAAGTGGATTTTCTCCAAAAAAAAAATAATAAATAACCCTTCTTTTTTTTGACAGAAAAAAACAGCCCATCTTAATAATAGATCATTAACAAAATAGCTGAATGAAACAAACAAGTGGCCAAATATGACATAGAATTGATAAATGAAAAACATGATAGAACGATGAGAAACCAAAAATACTCGTACTTTAACTTTAGAAAGAAGGTTATAGCAAGGACAAAAAGGCTATACAAGTAGCAAACAATAGAATGAGTTTCAAATTTAAGAAACCGTTGCAATATGCAGAAAAATGGATATGCTGAACAATTGGCAGTGGGTGTGGCAGGTGTAAATATTACCTCTCTTTTACATGTCAGAATATGTAAAATGAAGAAATAGTTGGAAAATAGGTATATCATGCAAAGAATGTTCAACGAGTCTATGGACATTTTATAACCCCACCGAGCCAAAATAATTTTTTAACGGCTGAGTAATTACCATCACAAACCAAAACCATGCTCGTAACAATTATGAATATAGTAACTAAAAAAAAAAAAAAAAAAAAATTTAAGCCAACTACTGTCTAAGCTCAACCGGCATGATGTATGTGCTTGTGACCTACCGTCCAAGTTCGAATCCCCAATTCCCAAATGTTGTTGAACTAAAAGAACTAAAATAAAGGTATATAATAGCATTATCCAAAACGTTACATAATACGTTGTGAAAAGTGTCATCTTTTATTAATTACTGACAGAACGAAAGCATAAAATTTCTGGCTCCAAAAATTGGTACAATATCAATATGTACGGCATGAAAAGGAGGATTTTCCTTCCTCATTTTCTTTTGTGGGGAAAACGTAGAAATTGTTTCTATATTTGCAGGGCGTTTATTAGGGATAAACATAGACTTAGGTTAAATTAAGTCAAACTCTAAGATAATTCTACAAGCAACATACTGATGCTATCCTACTATGTTCCAATCATCGAAGTAAGATACAACACAGAATTGATCAAAATTGAGCTAAAAAACGACCAAATTAGCATCAAACGCACAACAACAGATACTGAAATTTCTACTGAAACTACGATCAATAAACCACCTGAGCAATCGCCTTGTCGTCACTGCAAGTAGCGAGAATGGAATTCTTAGCGCGGAGTATTTCATCGAAGGAGGCTCCTTCGGAGACTCCGAGAAGCTTGAGCGCGTTCTCGAGAGACATCTCAGACGGCGCCGAGTCGTCGGCGCGCGAGCTCGCCTGGACCGGCAGCAGCAGCGTCCTGGCAAATGCGCGGCGGGGAGGAGGGACGCCGCCGGTCCAGTAAGAGGCTCTACCAGGAAATGTTGAGCCGGATCGTCGGAGTTTCGGCCGGGAGAAGGTTGAACCGGCGGCGGGGCGGTTGGGCCGGACGGAGAGGGTGGCTGCCATTGTTGAATTGATTTTGTGCCGAAGCGTGAGGCTGGGCTTCGTTGATATAATTGTAGCGTGCTTGCGAATTTAACCGCTGAAAAAAATAAAAAGGAATGTTTATTAATTGAGGAAATATTATGGTATGTCGTTCTTAGAGTAAGATTCAGGTCGCCCTTTTTGGTCGTCGTGATGTACGGTCCGGATCCCCTATCTCTTTCTTAAGCGTAAAGACTTCATTTTTGTTTGACGGGGCTTATTGGGATGGGACAATTAGTGAATGAGATGTTAAAATTGACACTTGTTTGTTAAGTAAGAAATTAGAATTAGGATTTGTACATGACGACAAGTATAGATAAGGTCTAATTGACTGCTATTTTTAATGTTAGGGCCGTTTTTGCCTTAAAAAAAAATGCTAGGACGTTTCAGCATCCAACATCGAAGGAAGAACTAGATACCTACATAGAATGAGGCTTGGCTTCTCCTGTTCCCGTCATTTAATTTAATCTAGCTCCATAATTTTTTTTTTTTTTTTTGGATCGGGGCATGTGTGGAGATTTTTTCATATTTTTTATATATTTTTTTGGATAATACTTTTAAATAAATAGTTTTTTTTAGAAAATATTTATAAATTTCAACTATAATATTAATTATTAAATAAAAATACTCATATATATAAATAAAATATATATAAGGGATCGGGGAATCGAGGATGAGGAATACATTCTTCGGCCCTGATTAGCTCACGAAAAAATTTTCTCGTCTTTGGCCCAATTAGAGGTAGATCCCAATAAAAAAAATGGACATTATAGGGAGAAGATAATTGATAATATATTTTTAATTGGAAACGATTCTACAAAAATGATCAAATCTATTGCCAGATATTTCACATGAGTCATAAGTATATTGCAAAAAAATCTCAAAATTTATCGAAGATCGTTGATATCATATAATCACTTTGGATATTATTGTTATGGGGCTTTATTGAATGTAATCTGTTATTTGCATCTCAAATACATATAATGATTACTCTTTATAATTGCACTTTAAATACAATGATGTTTACCTACTTGCAGTCCAAGGGCATAGTAATTATTCTTCAACAATCATTGCCCCCAACACAACCATTATCATCTCCTTAGATTAATCTTTTTTTTAGTGGGCTGTATTAGGGTTATATAGATTGTTTTGCACGTTATTTTGTTAGCACAAGTTTGTTACACACATTCGAAAATAAGACCTAAGATTAAAGATAAACTTAGGAGAGGCGAGAGTCCAAACCATTTTTAAATGGTTGTGGTGACTCAAACTTTAGCACCTCCATTGAGGGGATGTTACCCTGACTAAAAGACTCCAAATTTTCATACATACTGGACCTCCAAACATATTTTAGTTCTTAAATGTAGTATTTATTGGGCCTTCCTGAGTTTTTTGGGAGTTGGGCATGTGGATTTGCACCGAATTGGCCCACAACAAAGTCGATGTTTTTTTTTTTTTAGTTTAAATGGATGGAGGAAGACCACAAACTCTATACATAGAAGTATTATTACTCGATTTTCAAGATGGTAGCATCTAGCATGTATGTGAATGACTAAATAATTTTGACCTTCATAATTTTATTTTTCAATTGTCTATTCACTTGCAACATTAATTTTTATGTTGATATTTGTGAATGTCTGATCACCTTAATTCTTAGTCTCTTTTTTTTTAAAAATAATAATAATTAATCACAACAAGTTAATATAGATTTATCTTGTATTCGACTTTTTTTTTTCAATAAATACTTTTCAATACTGAAATTCAAAAATAAAATTGAAATATTTTCAAGTAGCTTAAAGAACAAAATTGATTTCTATTAAAATAATAGTAATGACAAAATTGATTACAATAGCATGTAAATGTCTTTTTATATGTCTTTTTATTGGAATTCTTGCATTGATTACATATTTTTCATCCTATTGGGATGCCTTATCTTTGAGTTTAGGTGGTTTGATTTTTGTAAGGGTGATGGATTAAATTTAGCCTTGGTGTTGTTCAAGTTTTAAAAAAGAAAAAAATATATAAGTACACAATATGATAGGCACCAACCAGAAATCTTACAAGATCTATCCTATAAAAGGGAACCAAGACCACCACTCTAATTTTGAGCTACATTTTCAATCGACACCAAACAAAACCAAAAACCTACCCATCAAATAGATCCTCCAAAAAAAAACATATTTTTATCTTCAATATCGAATCTAGAAGCAAGCCACTCCAAAATCTTTTTATCAAAAGAAACTTTTGACCATCAATATCACCTATAGAATTAATCGTTCAACCATCGTTGGTATGTCTCCAAGACACGAAATCAAGATACATTAGAGAAATAAGAATATAGAAACTGACAACAAACTAATGTCGCAGGTTAATTTTGAACACACATTTCAAATTCGTGACTTCAACTACCAAGCCACTCTTTGAAGAACACAGACAAGGAAGTTCGTTATCACAACTACAATTAAACATTACTTAACTACCTCAACTACTATGAGTACTTCCACTCTAGGGGTGTTTGTTTAACGCAATTAAAGAATTATTACACATAAAATTTTACAACTCCTCTTAAAGTAATCACATCACAAACGAGTTATTATAATCATTTAAAATAATCATTAATTTTTAATCAATTCATTAATAACTCATCAAAATAATCTCTAATTTCTAATTACATCAAACTAATTATTGTCTCCAATTTATTTACAAAAACTATCACACAAAAGAGTTATTAACTACAACTAAATAATCACTAGTTATTATTAAAACTCAAATTAGTACGGAAAGGCTTACCCGTCGGTGGCGCGTTCTTAATGGCTACCAATTTACAGATGAGAATTGTTTCCGTCCGTTGGATGCCGTAGCCACCATAGAGTCGTCTTGTTCTTCGTTGCTCACTGGAGCCGCAATGACGATCTCAGTACACTCTGGTTTGCATCTTTCTGATTCTAGGGCTTACGAGTAATCGCTTCACTTCTTTGATTATCTGCATCTTTATCACTCCACTCTGCATCTTTTTCGTGCCGAAATTTTCGCTAATTTAGACCTACATTACTCGAGTAATAGCAATTACTAATCGCCTGTTCTCTAATCTCTACTTCTGGGAAGCTTCTTTGCTGCTACAATCTAGATATAGATGTAATCTAGATTCTTATACATTTCTATGGTTTTGAGTTAGAGGAAGGCGATTGGGGCTTGAAGTTTAATGGAATGTACGTTGGAAGATTGTGGAGGAAGGGATTTGGGAATTATGCTCTAAATCTGAGGAAAGAGCGATTCAGATTCAGATTAGGGAAACTATGGTTATGAACTGAGAAATTTTAGTTCCATTTTTCAAAATTTTGAAGTTGGATGGGAAATTTTTGTTTTCTTCTATACGCAACTTATACGTATAGCTCTGCTCGTACTTTTGTATCCTTTTTGGAGGTGTTCTTATGGATTTCCATGTCCCAGTATGTAGTAATGTACGTGTGTGATGTGTTATCAATCATTTTGATTCCTTTTCAGTACTGGTAACTCTTAATTTTAATTTTTTTTAATAGCGTGAGTGCACAAGCTAGTTTACGGGCATATTGACTATCCCCGCGCTACATTCCTGCCTAACATTACAATATTTGAATGTAAAAGAAACTCATGCTAAATTATTTTCTAAGTGGCCAATATAATTGATTCGGTAATTACTTATGAGACTCTTAACTATTAGACCCCTCCACGATGGTTAATTCTGGAAATATATTTGTACCCTTTTTTTTATTTGCTAAACCATGACTAAATAGAATCAAGTTCTGCTGCTTTTGGTTGCTGTTGAAAACTTTTGATGTTGTGCTCTGCTCTCTAACACTGCTTTTGTCGTTTTGTGTATATTTCTGCTGACTTGTTTTCACGGATAAAACAAACAGGCTCTGGAAAAGCAAAGAAATTGAGATACTTCTCATTAATCAACATCAGTACGTTGTAGAATCTGCTTGTTTTGAAGCCAGATATTGCAAGGTTGATATGATTAAAGTACTTCCTTTGAATCTCAGAAAGTTGTTCTGCTAAAGATTTTGGTGCTTATGAGATTTTCCCCCCCTTTAGTTCAAAGCTGACCACCATGATTTGTGTTAAAACACCATCCCCATGTGGGCCTAATTGATTTAGTTATGAAATGGCTCCACATAAATTGTGTTCTTAGCTTTCCTTTTCCCTTCATTTTTCTTTGTCATCATTATCATCTGCTTAAGTTTTTTATGTTCTTCTATAGCTATTGCAAATTAAACAGTCATATGGGATACTGCATTAGTAGTCTGCAGGTAACTTGTACAATTTTTCAAATTATCCCATTTTTTTTAATCTATAGACCGGTAAAAAAACTTTGTTGGTTTCTTTTACGGCGTGTTAAAATAGAATCATTTGAAAGTAAACCAATTCTAAAAAACTCTTAAAATAGAATATCCTTCGAAATATCTTGGTGCCACAATCTAAGGATATATTAGTAGTATCTTGGATATAGGGTAGCGAAGTCCAGCTTTGATTTTCGAGCTTTGAAAAAAAAAGTAAACCAATTGAACAAAAGACATCACATCACCACATCACCTATTACAACTCAATAAAGTGTGTTTATCTACAAAGAAAAAAAAGGCAAGAGAGAGGATAGAAATCTGCAGGTAATTACACTTTGAAGCCCAGAGCTCTGAAAGCAGCAGCCACCCTCTCTCTTTAACATTTAACCGTACACCAATTGAAAGGGGAAAAAAAGGTACAGATTTTTACAGTCTCCTATTCCTACATCACATCAAATAAATTACTGCCTTATGTTTACTGTTTCTCTCCTTACAGGAATGGTAAATAAAGCATTTCCAAGCTGCAGGTCACTTCCAGCTAACAGTCATTATGCAACTCTCCTCAACCTTCTACAGCTTCAATGGCAGCTTTTACAAAGAGAGGAAAGAAAAAAAAGAAGTTGAGGGTCTGGTTTGGCAGTCCCACACCTATTTGTCTAAGACAAAATGTGCAACTGCCACCCTCTGTGGATGCTTGGTTGTTGCTCGCTAAGCCACCGAAAGAAGGGCGAATCAATGTAGATTTTGTTGTACGGACAACCATAGTCTAGAGGTGAGTATTTATTTATACAAAGTCTTTTATCTCTTTCTTTTTCTTGCTTTCACTGACTGCTTAATTCAGAACCTAACCCATTCTTAGAGGAGCCAGTTTTGGGTGCAGCCTAGGCTGCACTGCACCCAAATACATTAACTGCTTCAGAAAAAGGAAAAAAAAAATCTCTTATAAACAAAAGATGCAACCTAAGCTATATCTAAATCTTTCTCTTCTTAGAGGAACTTGTCTTGAGACTTATTTTCCCTTATTGCTAATTTAAGTAGGGCAGAACTTGCCATCGTACTAAAGATTGTACATATTTTCTATCGACGTAATAATGTGACACATCTAGAATTTGTCATTTTTGTCTCATTAATCAAATCATTATTAGTTTATATATATTTAAAAAAAACATTTTTATTTATATAATTACATTTAACATAATTGGTAAATTTGTGTATGAGTGATTTTGTAACAAGTTTAGGGGAAAATATTGTACTTAATGTAGCTTATTTAGGGGTGTTTAGAGAAATGAGGATGTGAATGGTTAATGGCGGAATGATTATCTTACCATGTTTGGACTAAGAATCACTCTCTCTGAAGCTCATTTTTCCATATTACTTATTATTTTTTTTATGCTCATTGTTTTATTTTATCTGTAATTATTTTTTTCACAATAAATATAAATAATGGTTCTATCTATAATCATTTTTCCCCCTTAAAGTCAGTTTAACTAAAAGAACATAGATTGACATGATGTATGATTTATAATTAAGAGATATGGATTTGATTGTATCTATCCAAATATGGTTAAATTAAAAAAAAATCAATATATTAATAATCTATTACCTTTGTTTAAAGGTTAATATTTTTTCAAACAAATAAAAAATTGGAATTTCATTTAATAGGGCTGTGAATAATGCCCGTTGGAGAAAATTACCACGAAAACTATCTACAATCGACAACACACGGATATGACTGCAATCACATGATAGTAGACAATAAAATCAAGGACATCAATTTTTCCTATAAAAAAAATAACAAACAATCATAATTTTAAAATTTTAAAAAAGAAATGTTGTATCAACTACATTGTTTCCTTGGTTTTTTTAGTTCGTGCTGTTTGAATTATATGGTCTATGGAAGTAGGAATCTAGGCCATTGAACAATCTTTCAGTTCCTATATATAGAGAGAATTTGCATTGTATAGCAATTTTTTAAAAATAATTTGTTTATAACAAATTCTATCTATTTTTAAAAAAAATCTCTATTTACTCTTTTTTATCGAAAACTTTGATAGAATCTATAATTCTCTAGAGATAAAAGTGTATCAATGTTATCACTAATTGATTCTATCGGTTCTTATTGATAGAATCTAGTGAAAGCCTATCAATTTACGTTATTTATTAGTAATTGATTTTATCGGCCTCTATTGATAGAATCTATCAATATGGAAGTCAACCAATTTACATTTTTTGCTATTTGTGCAAATATTTTCATTATTGTGCTATTCATGAAATATTTTAATATTTTTGTAATATACATGCAAAAGTCTTATTTATATATATATATATATATCTCATAATTTGGGGGTCGTTAGTATGCATCTCAATGGAGGAACCATTTGATTTCTTTCCTTCATTGTTCTATAAGTTGAGTTTGATAGGATGAGTTAGATATCATCCTAATATATGAGTAAGGTCTAGAAAGAAGGTGCGCTTTTTTTTCAACAGCAATCGAGAGTGAAAAATTCGAAGACCTTTTAATCATGTACATATATTGTTATCAGTTGAGCTATGTGCATATATTGTTACCGGTTGAGCTATGTTATTGTCAGCAAACAAATGTGCTCCTTATTTACTTCAACATTCAATAAGGTCTTGTTGATCCAAACATTGACTGTCCACTTTGATCATAATATTACACGAAATGAATAGAAGGATAAGTTTAAGAAATTTTGAAGAAGGTGGGTTGAGAGGAGAGGGGAAATACTTTCTTAATGAAATTATTTAAGAACATTGAGAGAGAAAAAAAAGTGTTCGAAGGATGGAAGATGCAAGTAATTCTTGAGAGAATCATCACGAATTCATCGGTAAATAATGTCGACTTAAATGGTGACTTTGACTTGGCCTTTCAAGTAAGTTAAAAATATTTCCTAAAAAAAAGTAAGTTTAAAATAGTACATAATTTAATTATCTGTCTTGAACGATCCAACAAATTAATTTTGACTTGTGGCACTACAATCCTATTGTGAGTATATACGACAAATATAGTTTTTTTTTTTTGTTATTCCTACCGTTAAAATCTGTTTGTGTATACTTCGACTAATATCACGTCATATATATATATATTTATATATATATTTAATACCTCAATATTTTATCAACTCATTTGGAAATTGTTCTTGATCAACTACTTTCGCAAATGTATAAAGCATTCATAGCCTAATTAATACGCTTTAATAATGTATTGTTGTTCATTGATACGATATTATAATAAAGTATTTGATGATACTTATTTATATCAATGACTATATTGGCTAATTTTTCAAGTGATCACATGTGTAATTATTTTAATATTTGACTAATTTTTTTAGTTTATTTTGCTACTCCAAAACTATATAATTCGTAATATACTATTGACCACTTGTATCTATTGTATGAGTTTTAAGTTTTTTGCTGTTGTTATTTTTTCCCTTCAAATATAATACAATCAGATTATATAAATCAAGATTTCTTTGCCAAAAAACGAGCATAGGTCAACCGATACTGTATACTAGATGTGCACACGAGCAGAGTTTGGTTAATGAGTTTTTTTTTTACTTACCCAAAATTTTGAATTGATACATTTATTAATTACTAGAATTTTAGCACGACGTTGCTCGTGATAATTTCTTAAATAATAAATTATATATATAATTATAATTATAAATTGTTTCTTATATTTTTAGGCTAAGTTTAAATTATCAAATAATAATTTCAATATAATATTGAATTTATAACCATTTTTTCACGTTAGTTAAATTTATTAAAATTCACATTTATGTTAAAAAGCAGTTAATTATTTATTTTGAGCTTAAAAATGAATAGGTGTTATTATTTAAAAAAAAATTAATAAAATTTATTGAATTAAAATTAAATTTTTTAAAAAATCGATGTTATTTAAATTTTTTTTCTCAATTTATCTATTAATAGACCAATTACTTTTGAATCATAAAATTTATAAGAGTAATATCATTATTATAATTATAAATATAAATAAGCTAAATATATTTATTAGTATACAAGTATGAACTTTCCTTTAACTTCAAATGATAATTTTATCGTTCTTCAAAAAAAAATTCTCACATCTCCAAGTCAACAATTAAGCAACAAAATATCCCTATAAAAATTATTGCAACAAAATAAAAGTTAGATGAAAGTTAAGGTAAATAATCCAATAAAAATAAGATAACTGAATTTTTTATTAAAAAAAACCAAGAAAGTAATTCCAAGCAAAAAGAAAGTTTCAAATGTGTTTATAAACAAAATATTTAGATAACTATATATATATTAGTAGGAAATCATTGTTACCAAACTTTTAAAATTGAGGAATTCGTGCACTAACCTCATATATAATCTTATAATTCTTCAAAATTTTTTTTTTTCCAGATCTCCAAGTTTTTTTTTGAAAGGCAACAATTATGCAAAAAAAATTCCTACAAAAATTATTCCACAAAATAAAAATTAGATGAAAGTTAAGGTAAATAATCCAACATAACTTATTATAAAACAAAAAACAAAACAAAAAAACATAAAGAAAAATAAATTCAAACAAACAAAAAGTATTCTTGTAAACAAAATGTAGACACCTATTTATATAGGATTGGAAAATTCAATTTATTATTTTAATTAGAATATAAAATATCAAATAAAATCTATGAAATTTGGTAAAAATATCTTATTTTCTACATGAAAATTTAAATGATATTGTAAATATCTCAATTTGATTGTCGAAATCTCTTATCTTCTAATTTAGTAATAAAATCTATGAGATTTGATAAAAATATCTTATCTTCTACGGATGATAATCTAAATAATATTGTAAATATCTTCTTTGTCATTTGAATTTTGTGGAAAATTCAATTTATTATTCTAATTAAAATATAAAATGTCAAATAAAATCTATAAGATTTTGAATTTTTTTTATATTCCAATAAATGACATTTTTCTAATTTATTATATGACTTAAAGGGTAAAATCGTCTAAAAATGATTTACCCCTCAAGACACATTTTAAGGTAGTACCATATGATATGATATGATATTTCAACCTTATATATTTGAGCAACTCACCCCAATTCTATATTTTCTGGTTGAGTTCGAGGTTGGACTTTTTATTTCTAATTTGAATATATACTTATTATCTATTTTCAAACTCCATAGAAATTAACTCATAGTAACTTCAATCAACCATCAACTCCAATTTATACCATTATACATACATTATAGACTTCAAAAGTATTTGAAAACAAAAAATCATCAATATACACTTAATGATTTAGAAGTCTTAGGTTCAGTCTTTCCCACCATCAACTATTATAATCTAAAAAACATAAAAAATAATTTTACTTGAATCCAACTTAATCTAAATAAATTGATGATCCAATTTAACCATTCAAATTGGATTGCGTTGATTTAATTTATTAGAATCGTCAGATTATTTGAATATGGAAGGATGTTTGATTCCCCCACCCAAATTATTAGATTTGTTTTTCTTAAAGATTTATTCATAATCCTTTAAGGAAAAGAAAAAAAAAACCAAAGAACACAATAAAAGCTGTATTGGTGTTAAAGTTCGTCGGCTCCAATCATTTTGAGGACAGAGGCAGTGAGTGCTGTATTCGTAACCCGACCCACCGCCCTATATAAATTCCATCATCTTTCTTCCCCAAATAATTCCCTTTTTTGAGTTCTTCATTTTTCAATCCCAACCCCTTTAAACCCTTTTTCCAATTCTTTTCATTCGTTTCCCCAATCGATTCTTATGGCGGCGGCGACTGCATCTTGGCAGCCCCAGGAAAATGGCTTCAACGAGATCTGCGGCCTGCTCGAGCAGCAGATTTCCCCTTCCTCTAATGCCGATAAGTCCCAGATTTGGCACCAACTTCAGCAGTACTCCCAGTTCCCCGACTTCAATAATTACCTCGCCTTTATCCTTGCACGCGCTGAGGTTCTTCACCCTTTTCTCTTCTTTTTCGATTTTGGTTTTGTGTTTCTTGCAATTCGCTGATTGGTTGTTCGTGGGTGTTGATTTGGTTGGGCCGTTGGGTTCTCGAGGATTCTGGGTTTTGATTTGGGATTGTTGGGTAGGGATTGGAATTGGCTGATTAGTTTCTGGGTACTCTAATTTATGCGTCTGGAATGCTTGATCTCTTTCCCAATGGATAATGGTAAAATTTGTTGGGTGGAAGTTTGATTCGTGAGGATGGATGGGGTTCTTTTTTTTTTTTGGTGGGTTATTGCTTAATTTGTTGTTCATTGCTAGTAGAGCTTTAACTAGTTTTCTTTCTGCCCTTTGCTACACATGGAACCACGCTCACTATAAAATTGAAAGAAGTTGATGCTTTGTGTTGGGTTTTTATGTATGTTTGATTACAGACTTTCTGTATCATGGTTGCTTTTAGATCTTGTCTAGCCTGTCATTCGTTTGTGGAGTTCTTGTTTTGGAATTCAGAAATTGAGTGGAGCTTTGTGCAGGGTAAATCAGTTGAGGTTCGACAAGCGGCAGGCTTGTTTCTGAAAAACAACCTTAGAAATGCATACAAGTCGATGTCTCCTGATTTTCAGCAGTATATTAAATCTGAATTGTTGCTGTGTATGGGAGCTGCTGACAGACATATCAGGTCTACAGTCGGGACCATTATCAGTGTTGTTGTTCAACTAGGAGGAATTTTGGGGTGGCCTGAGTTGTTGCAAGCACTTGTTAGGTGTTTAGACAGCAAAGACCAGAATCACATGGAAGGTGCTATGGATGCTTTGTCTAAGGTCTAATTCTCTATCCTAAAATTTTACACAGTCTAGTTTCAAGAGGTATAGATGCAAGGATTACAATTTTGGCAACTTGATTGTCCATTCTTTATTCTATATGGGTATGGTGAAGTTCAATGTTTAGATAAGACTGTCCCTTGAGGAAGGTTGGTTTTGTCAGTAAATTGAATAATTTGGATTAGCCTTAGGAAAAGTATAAAATTTATAGATTACAAATTGGTCTTTTGGTTCACACTAAAATTAGATTTACTAGGACAGCTTAATAAGTTCACTTGGCCTTTTAACTTTTTAATCTTTTATTAAACCTCTCTTAATAAAGACCAGGAACGTAGCTTTATATCGACTTTATGTTGCAGCAATTTGACATGATGCCGATTGTTAACAAGCTTTGACATTTAATTTACATATATTTTTCTTAATAATTTCTGGTTTAGATTTGTGAAGATATACCTCAAGTGCTTGATTCGGATGTACCTGGATTGCCTGAACGCCCAATCAGCATATTTCTTCCTAGATTATTTCAGGTACGGTCATCTTGTACTCTTATGTGAATATATTTTTCTTTCTTCTATACATAGTTACCTTTCCTTCGACTCAATTGCATTGGAGCATTGTCTATTCAGAGCTGTAAAGTTCTTTTTTTAGTTTATTTTTCCTCTTTTTACCAGTTAAAACTTTGTTTCCTGATTCTTGTGCTTGGATATTCATTGAACAGTTCTTTCAGTCACCACATGCTACATTGAGGAAACTTTCTTTGAGTTCTGTGAATCAATACATTATGTTGATGCCCGCGGTAAGTAACAAGTATGTTATATATTTTACTTATTTTAAATCTCATTCTGAACTTTGTGTTGACAATGGTTGTTATAATATATATGATCCCAGGCTCTATATATGTCCATGGACCAGTATCTTCAAGGTTTATTTGTTCTTGCTAATGACCCTACACCAGAAGTGCGAAAGCTGGTTAGTTTTTTATCCCAAGTTTGTCTACTGTTTGTGGATAAGAAACAATTTTATTGATGTATGAAATTACAAAAGAAAGGGGATAAACCATGGGGGAGAACCTTCAATGCATAGCCGTGTCTAGAGTATGTTTTATTATATTTTTTTTCTTCCTGCTTAATCATGGGGCTTTTATTATAATTCTAATAGCCTTTTCAAGTTTGACTAGCGATGTCTTTTGTAACCTCCTCTTGCTGGGATAGTCACCTTTTCCAGTGGCCCTAAGGTTGTTTTTCTTTTCATGTTTCTCTGTTTATTCTGCATCACGTGTAAGTGTTCTGAAATAGTTAATATTTATTTTTGATTGTTAGATTGCCCATTCTTGGTGCTAAATCTCCAAAAGAATCTTGGTGCTGAATCGCCAAAAGAATCTTGGTGTTCTTTTTATGTTCCTGACAGGCTTGTAGTTATAATTAGGATTTATTCTATTTTCCTTCTCTCTAAAGGAGGAAAAGTTTACTGTTTTGCATCATGCTATCAACCTGTTTTAACAAAATTATGGCATTTTTGAGGATAGACTTGATTGGTGTAGCCGTGTAGGATGGAATAAAAGCACCAACTTCTTTTGAATAGCTAGTTTGAAGATTTTATATCCTGAGTATTTTATATTTTGGGTTGAGTATGGAATGTTTTATCATTGAACTTGGTTTATTTCTCACCATATTCCCCCATAATTCTCTATTCTATTTAGTTTAGTCACTGACTCACTGTCACTGAGTATCTTATCTTCAAAATTAGATACTTTTCCATGTGCATAAGTTTTATCATTTATGGACAAATAAATCCTTTGGTTTCTCATGGAAGAAAGAAAGAAAATTCAGTCATAGGACATTGCATTAAATGATCTGTTTGGCATTCATTATTATGTGATTTTAGAGCAGTTTTCAGATTATGAAGAATGTTAGTTGTACTGTTGTAGTAATATTGTTTTTTAATCTTCGTAGTAATATTGTTACCTCAACATCTGCTTGCTTTCTGTGTCTATGTTGAGCAGGTTTGTCAAGCATTTGTGCAGCTAATTGAAGTACGCCCAACTTTCTTGGAGGTTGGTTTCCTATTTGTTCCTTGTTTGAATTATATGACATATTTCAATCATTTGTGCCTCAAACAGAAATTATGTGTGGATTCACTAATTCCTCATTTTCTTAGACAACTATTTTTTTTCTTCTTTAAACTACAATATATTTTTCTACTGCATTTTTTTTTATAAAAGAACTGTTTATCTTCTTATTTTGCAGCCACACCTACGGAATGTAATTGAATACATGTTGCAAGTCAATAAGGATGCAGATGACGAAGTTTCGCTCGAAGCCTGTGAATTTTGGTAATTGTCTCATTGTAAAGTATACACCTCTGTGTCTGTCTCTACTGGTATAGCTTAGTACTTATTCGCACAACTTTAATTTTGTAGATGAGATTGTTTGTTCTTTTTTAATTGTTTGCTTATTCTGCATAAATTTCTGGAAGGGAAAATGTATGGAGTGTGATAATTTGACTCTTGAATGTAATTTTATGTTGTTTTGGTAAGAAACAAATTTCATCAATGAATTGGGGGCATACCTTCTAAAACATCAGGAATCACAAAAAAGGTTTTGGGGTTAGCCTTTATCACAGAAATTGAATAATTACAAAAATATTTTGAAAGATAACCCAAGATGGTGCTACAAATAAGGCAAGTTCTGAAACTTCCACCATTGAAGTCTCAATCCTTGTATTTCTCATTCCTTCGAACCACACTTCCCGGAAGATGCCCACAATACTGTTAATCTACTAACTGCCATTATCTTTATTTCTTTAATATAATTGTATACTTTTTCTTTCACTCTTGATTACGTTCTGTGTTTTATTCTATTGGTCGTTTGCTTTAAGTTCAATTTCATAAATCATACGTTCTTGGAAGGCTTCTAAACTTTTGAGTCTTGAGAAAGCTCATTTCTTAATGATTTGAAAATCTATGTTGTTTTGTTGTGTGCTCATACATGCACCTTTCTTCTTCTACTTCACTTCATTCCTCTCTCTCTCTCTCTCTCTCTATAGATAATTTTTTATTTTGATCATGTTTGTTTGTAGTCTTGTGTTATTGTCCCTGAATAACATACCTTTCTCGGTCTTTTGGTTAAGATCAAATGTATTTTTTGTTCTTATCAATTTAATATCCCTGATTAATGAGAAATTTTTGGCTTAGAGTTCATATGAAATTGGTTTTCAAATTTCAAGCTACTTTGTTCATTTTCTTTACTATCAATTCGGCTCTTCAAGATATTAAGATGCTCAACAAGCATTCGTACCCATGGTATGTCTGGATGTAATTAATTTTGAGCGTTTGAAAGTCCATAATTAAGATGTGGGAAGAGTTGGATTCTCTTGAGACTGCTGTTGGATGATGACTCCTCTTCACAGTTGTGTTGGTTATTTTCTTTGTTAGATCAGTTTCATTTTAAGCTATGCTTGGCAGGTCTGCATATTGTGATGCTCAATTACCTCCTGAGAACTTAAGAGAGTTCTTGCCACGTTTAATTCCAGTATGGCACATGCTCAGACAAATATTTTTTTTCCTTTTGATACATTGTTGTTAGATGTTTGTAATGTTTTATATGTGCACGTTTCAACTTCTGTAGGCATTATTGTCAAATATGGTTTATGCTGATGATGACGAATCAGTTCTTGAGGCTGAGGTTAACTGTCATACTTAAAATTTGTTTATTTGTGCAAGTATGGTTGCCAATTATTATAGTTTATGATGTGTCTTCTATTTACTTACTTTTGTAGGAAGACGGTTCTCTTCCAGACCGGGAGCAGGTATGGTTTCTTCCTTCATTGTTGATTTTAGAGATCTTAGCTGGAAAATACCAGTGTTTCACTACCTTGATGTCCTTCTTGATGAGTTGCGTGCTATCTACAAATATTGTCGTCATTTTCATTATTATTTTGGTTGAATTTCTGTGCTTCAGGATCTAAAACCCCGGTTCCATTCATCAAGATTACATGGATCAGATAATGCAGAAGATGATGTAAGTTGTGTTAGAATTTTATTTTGGCTCATGGGTCCATTCAACAGATGAAGTCTTCTTGTATGTTTTATTTTCCTCCAATGGATAGGAAGTTAGATTTCTCCCACTAATATCAACTTCTTTGTGCAAGTCAGGATGATGACATTGTGAATATATGGAACTTGCGCAAATGCAGTGCTGCCGCTCTTGATTTTCTCTCAAATGTGTTTGGGGATGAAATTCTTCCTATATTAATGCCCATTGTTGAGGTAGGCAAAAGTGGCAGAACCTCTGTTGTAGAAAATTTCCTTTCATATTTCTTCCTTCTCTTCTCACCTTCACTATTTTTGTTTTTATTTTCTTTCTATTTTTCAGTCGGTCTGGACATCCACTGTGAACTTTATCTTCTATTTCCTCTTTTCCAATTATGCGCACTTTTGTTGGATAATATTTTTGTGCCCTTTTATTATTTTCCCCCTCTACGGTAGGAGAAGTATTGTTTTCTTTTGTAGTCTGCTTGTCCAAAAATACTTTTTCTTAGCAGTTTAATCACTGAAATGAGTTTTGCGGTTTTTTTTATTATTATTATTAAAAAAAATTGTTAACGGGTTTTGTTTATTTACCAAAGCAAGGATTTGATGTGTACATTCATTAAATGACATTCTCAGTAATGTTGGCCTTCTTGCTTCAATGCAACAGAAAAAATACTGCCCAAGAATTCTTTATAGATTTCCTTCTTGTTAGACATTTTATTCAGATTTATGAACTTTTCTGTGATTCATATTATTAGGCCAATTTATCCGCAAATGGCGATGAAGCCTGGAAAGAAAGGGAGGCTGCTGTACTGGTTCTTGGTGCCATAGCTGAAGGTTGCATCAATGGACTTTATCCTTATCTTCCTGAGGTGATATATTATATGGTTTCAGTCAGCCAATGTTCTAAATGATTTAAGTTTCCATAATATTCTCAGTGAAGTTTTCTTAGTGATTTTGGCTCATTGTTTTCAATGGAGTTTCATTTCCTCCTGTAATTTGCAGACTGTGATATCTGATAACTCTATGTTGCTATGCCTTTTGACCTAGAAAGTAAAATATCCAATAATAATTTATTTTTTATTGCAGATTGTTACATTTCTTATTCCTCTTTTAGATGATAAGTTTCCTTTAATAAGGAGTATATCTTGTTGGACACTTTCTCGATTCAGCAAGTTCATTGTGCAGGTACGTATTCATGGGTGTTTTGTTTTTAATTTTATTTTTCAACATTTATTTGAATTTTTTTTATATAATTACTATACTTCTTTTTCTAAATTGTGGTTTTATTAGTATTGTAGTTTGACTATCCATGCCTAAGAGGATATGAACAATTTGATAATGTCCTCAAGGGACTTTTACCAAGTATGCATTTGATTTGTATCATATTTCACTTTTTTTCCATCTTAGGGCATTGGAAATCAGAAAGGCTATGAACAATTTGATAAGGTTCTCATGGGACTTTTACGAAGATTATTGGACAATAACAAGAGGGTGCAAGAAGCGGCTTGTTCTGCTTTTGCAACACTGGAGGAGGTTCTCTTACTGGAACTTCATTTTATCTTCTAGTGGATTATTTCGTATACAGTTTATGATGAGGTTTAGTGACTTGCAGGAAGCTGCAGAGGAATTGGCGCCACATTTGGAAAAAATATTACAACACTTAATATGTGCTTTTGGAAAGTACCAGGTATCCTAACCATTTGAATGATTGAATAGAAAAAAGAGTCTTACGACGCTGAAATTTTTAATAATAATAATTATAACATATATAATTATGAAGCTCTATGGGTAGAAGAATATCTTCTTAAGCAAGCGACAATTGAAATGATTATATATACTAAACCGCTCTCTCCGGAAGCTCTCAAAATAAAAAACCGTAGTGCGTCCTAAAACACATGCGTCATAAACCTCCAGATTTGGTGTCTCTCAAGTTTCCCTATGGTTTTGAGCCACCTCATCTTTTAAAATTGGAGTGAGTCCCTTTGGTTTCACATGCCCGATCAAAAATTCCTGCATTGTTTCTCTGGATCTGGTGGGGCCACGACCACCTTCCAGCACCAATGGCACACCGACATTTTTCTTCCTCATACAAACCACCAGATCCGGTGTCTTTACCTCTGGTTTTGAGCTTCTGCTTTTACACATTTGGCATATCCTCTGATTTCACGTGAAACAATGGTGTTTTTCCAGTCTACTGGAAACATGCACCACCTACACTTGCTTGGTTGACACCAAGCTTGTGCTGAAAACTTTCGCTTTGGTTTTTTCCAAAGAACATGGCTTGTCCTAATCTGCTTATTCACAGTCGAGCGCTATGACATCTAGACCATGCCTTGGGAATTTTCTGGCAACATCTACACTTTTGCTGATTTGTTGTTGGGACATTAACTTTGTGTGGTTTCGCTCTTGATCTCTTCTTTCCAATTGTATCTTTTTCATATTATCCATGAAAAATGTTAGTTTCCTACATAAAACAAAACTTCGCTTACATGTTAGTTTCCTATATAAAAAACACTATCTTCTCTTACAGCTTGTATGTATTTGACTTAAATGTGTTATGCAGAGGCGGAATCTACGGATAGTGTATGATGCGATTGGAACCTTAGCAGATGCTGTTGGAGGGGAGCTAAATCAGGTAAGATATGCTTGCATCCTGTCATCTTCTTACAATAATTTTGTTATCTGCATGCATTACATAAATGATAAAAGAATGATTTACTTGATTTGTTGTGACTGCAGCCTTCTTATCTTGATGTACTCATGCCACCATTAATTGCCAAATGGCAGCAACTTTCAAACTCAGACAAAGATCTTTTTCCACTGTTGGAGTGCTTCACATCTATTGCGCAGGTATTGTGTTTTTGTTTATTGGCTTAATGTTTTTATGCTAGTCCAATTTATTAGCATTTTCATAGACCCTAGTTGCAGGGGGGGGGGGGGTAGAGAATTTTGAATGTCTTGAGTTAATTTTGGATTTTCTATGATATGGGAGAATTCATTGCGTGAGAAAGCTTTATTTCTTGAAATGTTTGTACTTCATGGGTTCAACCAGGAGTTGGGTTACTTATCTAGTAGTCATCATAACCATAATTTTGAAAAAGTGATTAATTTTCCCTTTTTCTAGGCTTTGGGAACTGGATTTGCCCAATTTGCTCCGCATGTGTATCAGAGATGTATAAGTATCATCCAGGCCCAACGAATGGCAAAGGTTTTTCCTGATCATTGATTTTCAATAGATACATATTTTACTCTCATCAATACATGCAGTATGCTTTAGTTTGCTCTTCATTTCTCTGTGTTTCTCTATGCTCAAATATATTGAAGGTGGTTTTATCGCATATTTGTGCTTACTTCTTAGGCCCAGTCTTTATGACCATTTTATTCTTCTCATCCCTTTAAAACAACACAAGAAGGTCCTCGGTAGTTTGGGATGTGTA
The DNA here is from genome assembly GCA_036507275.1 of Sicyos edulis. Taxonomy (NCBI): domain Eukaryota; kingdom Viridiplantae; phylum Streptophyta; class Magnoliopsida; order Cucurbitales; family Cucurbitaceae; genus Sicyos; species Sicyos edulis. The sequence continues at coordinate 43,801,107 of CM071850.1, forward strand.
GTCAGAATGTCTTAATCTAATAAATTGTTCTTGTAACTGTCATGCTGGGTTTAACATTTATTTCTTAGGGGTGTTGGGGCGAGAATGAATGAGAAAACTTATGAGAGAATGAGATCATGAGGGAGAGTGATTATCGAGGAGAACCATTACCTGTGTTTGGGGTGCAGAGACTCATTATGAGGGGAATGATTAACTCTGCTTAGAGTGCAGAGACTCATTACGAGGGGAATGATTAATTGTGCTTAGAGTGCAGAGACTCATTACGAGGGGAATGATTAGTTGTGTTTGGGGTGCAGAGACCGATTATGAGGGAATGATTAACTCTATTAGTATTAGGGTGAGAGAATGATTAGGTGAGAATAAAATAGTGAGTATGGGGGAATGGAAGGTTGTTAGGTGGAGAATAAAATGAAGTTATAAGAGGAATAAGATCATGGAGATGAATATTGATTAAGGGGTGGCGTAGTGGTTGAAGACTTGGACTTTGAGGGTTTGTTCCCCTCAAAGTCCCTAGTTCGAGTCTTCCTTTTGACAATTCTCCTTCGATGTCTCCGGTGCTTGGCCTAGGGTTGGGCGTGGTTATCCTTGTTTCAAAAAAAACAATGCTGGTTGTTGAAAGATTAACCATATTTCAGTATTTGTATGGATATTTCTGAGTAGTTTTACAAGTATCTGGTTTCGGTACCCTTACAAAAAATGTTACCCAAACTTAAGCTTGATGCATTAGATGACTAAGACAATTATGTACTAAAGTAAAATGGAAAGGGAGATGGAGGGTCAATTTGATGAATACCACTAGTAATAAAAAAAAGATAGACATTTCTGCTAAACCCCTACCAATAACTTCAGAATTGACTAGTTATTTAACGATAGTTTAGTTCCAGATATTTTCTTAGGCTTTGAATTCGTAGTCAGAATTGACAGGCTTTGAATTCGTAGTCAGAATTTTGTTTAGAAAAGGTCTTGCTTTATATCAGCTATCAGCATAGTTGTAGACTCTTTTCAATTTTGATTTGGAAATGGCTTTGAGTGTGCAATATATTGATTCCTGTGTTTGGATTTTCTGTCTTCTTAGGTTTTTCCTTCCCATCCCCACTTTTCCCATGTTTTCTTGTACTAAGTCTGTTTTCTTCTTGGTGATGTGCGATTTAGTTTGAATTATAGCATTTATCACTGCTGGTTGAAATTCTATGCTTGAATTGTTTGGTCCATTTTCCTTAGATGTTATCTTGTTTTCCTTTTGCAGGTCAATCCCACTTCTGCTGGGGTTCAATATGATAAAGAGTTTATTGTATGCTGTCTTGATCTTCTATCAGGACTTGCAGAGGGTCTTGGAAGTGGGATAGAAAGTTTGGTAATTAAATTCTAAACTAAGCATTTGCTTTTTTTGGTAATCCATCTATAAGAATTAAAAAAGGATGATGCTGTCAGATGTTGATAAATTTTGTTGTTGCTTTTAGTCTGTTTTATTACTATGCCAATATATTCTGCACTTGCTTGCTTGCATGTGACATTTCAATTTTCATCAGGTTTCTCAAAGCAATCTAAGGGACTTGCTCCTGCAATGTTGCATGGATGAAGCTTCTGATGTCCGACAGAGTGCCTTCGCATTGCTTGGGGATCTTGGAAGAGTAAGAACCTGGATCGATCTCTTGGATTCTTTTCCATCTGCTCCTCTAAGTTTAGTAGGCTATTAAAAATTTGAAGATCACATACTCCAGAGAATTATGTACATGTGTCTGTATAGTGTAAATGAGCAAGTGTATTCTCCATTGACAAAGTTGCTTCCATTATTCTTATTTGTTTTCAAATGAACCTTCTTCTGTTGTTGGAATTTCATTATTTGCTTACCCTTTGGTGGAGGTAGCACAACATTTACACACGGGTTATGTTGACTTCTAGGAAGTCTCTTGGTAACTTTTTGTTGTGTTTATGCTTTATCTATATTTTGTGGTCAGGTATGCCACATCCATTTGCAACCACGTTTGTCAGAATTTCTTACTGCTGCAGCAAAGCAACTGGTAAATAAGCTACGCCATGGTTTGAATTTATATTTTGAAGTTACTTTACTAGGCTGCTGATACATTTCCTGCACAGGACGCTCCTATGCTGAAGGAAGTTTCTGTGGCAAACAATGCCTGTTGGGCAATTGGAGAATTAGCTGTTAAGGTATGTGTAATGTAGGCTTTCATACACTTGCAGCAGACATTGCAGAGTTCCGTTTGTTGAGCTTGTATGAGTATTTGTTTTCTCACATGCTTCTTATTTTGACTATTCAATTTCATGTTTGGCTTTGAGAAAAAACATCATGTTTTAGAAAGAGTTAGGAGAGGATTTTCTTGATAAATAAATGCAAGTTACTTCAAGTATATGATATAATGCATCTGAAGGTCAACCGTCCTCATAAAGGGACAGTTATTTCAAAGCAACAGCTTGAACTTGAAGAAAAGCCAAAACTTCACCTACTCAAACAAAACAGGGTTGCACGTACCATAATCCCAAATGTTGTAAGGTCATGTAGTTCCATGAGAATAATCGTGGTGCGTGTAAGTTGGCCCGGACACTCAAAGATATGAAAAAAAAAAAACAAAAAATAAAACCCTAAGTGTGTTCTAAATTGCTGGTTGTCTGAATTATGATATCATATTATTTTATTTTTCTTTATGGTGATTAGGATTTAGAATCTGATACTGCCTTGCCCGTACCACATCAATCTTCTTGTTAAATGGAACCTGTAAGCAACGATTTTACATTAATTGGCATTGTTATTTATTTAAGGTACACCAAGAAATTTCTCCTGTCGTGATGACAGTGATTTCAAGCTTGGTCCCAATTCTTCAACATGCACAGGTGATGATCCCTTTCTTTTGCACTAACATATCTTATCATTTGTGTAATGTCACTTGATAACCTCTTGTCCAATTTGATAAAAAAAAGAGCTGAATAAAGAGTGTTCACTGCACCCATAGGAGAGGGATATTGAATGTGTGTGTGCACTGTGCACACACGTGTTTAACATGCTCATTATTATCTAATTTAATTTCTTTGTGCTTTGCAGGAGTTAAATAAATCTCTAGTTGAAAACAGTGCAATTACACTCGGAAGGATCGCATGGGCTTGTCCGCAGATGGTGTCACCACATATGGAACATTTCATGCAACCATGGTGCACTGCTTTATCCATGTAAGGTTTCCTCTACTTTTTGAATGTTATGATAAAAGCTTACAGATTCGTGTATCTATACATCAGTTGCATTTAAGATATGCACCATAACCTTGTTGCTGAAAACTTAAAATTAATTTTTTACTGGGTTGGGAGTCTGGGAATCTTTTTTTTTTTTGTACGTTTTATGTCAGAATATATATATTTCTAAAGTAGCAATGGCTTATATTATTAAGAGTTAAAACTACTGTAAACCATGGTTGTATACTTCTAGACTTGGAGTATTGGGCTATTCATCAATTGGTCGACAAAATTGTTGGCTTCCGATTGTCTTCATTTAAATTACATCTTTGTATCACTGAAAAAGTAAAGAATTTTTTTTTCAAATCCAATGATTTCTTTTTAATTGAGGTTTCTATTATACTGGCAGGATACGCGATGATGTAGAAAAGGAGGATGCTTTTCGAGGCCTTTGTGCTCTGGTAAGTCTCTTGAGTTGGAGCAAGTACTCTGTATGTTTCTGATTAATAATTATTATGTCTTTGCTACTCTCAGGCTAGATCAAATCCGTCAGGAGCAGTAAGATCACTTGCTTATATGTGCAAAGCCATTGCCAGTTGGCATGTAAGCATGGAAACTTTGTTTATCAATATGTGATATTGCTCGATCTTTTCTATGAGGGACCATGTAATCCTAACTGAGCTTCTTTCTTGCAGGAAATAAGGAGTCAAGATCTTCATAATGAAGTGTGCCAGGTTCTGCATGGTTATAAACAGGTTGGTAACTAAACAGCTTCTGACCATTCCCCGTCTCCGCCATTCTAAGGAAAATATTTTTTAAAGCATCGGTAGGCAAAGACCGAAATTGTTGTTTTTTATACTGGAGTTTCTTCGTATAATATAAAAGTTAAGATTGAGGCTGGCAAAGTGAGGTAATTTTAAGGAAAAGGAAGAGATGGATAGGAAGAGCAAATCTGGCTTTTTTTGGGGGCCGTTTGTGTTCTTTTATTTGCCTCAATAATAAGTCAAATAATTGCAAAGGGTGGGGTCATGAAAGATGGTAATAGTTGACAGGTCCTTCTGAGTCAGATATATATTGTCGCTCTTGCTTTAACTTGGGCTCATTCTATACATCCATTGAAAGATTATAGTTTTTCTACTTTACTTTCACATTGGCAAAGCTTTTTGTAATCATGCTATAAATGACCTTTTGTAATTTTCATTCATAAATGAAAGTTTCGTTTCCTATAAAAAAAAGGGGGTGCATGGGTCTTTTTAACTAGTTGATTGCCTAAGGGAAGGGCAACATCAGATACATGGTTATGGTTGGTAAGAGAATTTGAACATTACAACCTCTCTTTCCATAATTATGTTCATATTAGTCATAATAATATAATGCCCCTAGTACTCCTTTATTTTATCCATCTATGAAATTCTCTTTTAACAACCAAAAGAAAGTGGTCCTAGTGTACAATATATTAACGTTCATATGAATGTTCATTTGGCAGATGCTGAGTAACGGTGGTGAGTGGGACCAGTTAATTTCTTCTCTAGAACCTTCTGTGAGGGACAAACTATCGAAGTATCAAGTTTAGGATGGTGTTTATCAATTGACTTCAGCAACCATTCTTCTCAAATATATGCTTCGAGTTCTGTCTCGAAACCAATGGTCGTGTCGTGAGTTGTCGCTCTTTGAGCAAACATAAGGTTTTAGTTTAGTCTCAGAAAAATCAAGGTTGCAGAGCTTGTTTTTGAAGCTTGAAGATAATTGCACATCCTTATGGATTTATACAGGTTGATTTGGCAGAGACAGCACTTGAAATGAAGCAGCTGAAGTGATGTTGTACAGGGGATATGTTGAGATAGTGTGGTGCCCTTATAGTTCCCAATCCTTTCCTTTCATGTGGTCTTTTTGAGTACCCTTTCAGTCTGGATTCATTATATCGATTTTGGGGCGACGAGTTTCCTTACAGAAGTTATATGCGTAGAGTCGAGCACTTTCTTTTTCCTTTTTAATTTTATGATTTTGGTCCTATGATTTTTGCATCAATGAATAGGGCTATAGGTTCTTATGAAGGATAGAGCTGAGTTATTCTTGCTACATTTAGCAGCTGTGGTGAGTTGGGATTTTTTTTGCTTCTAAAAGCAATAAAGAATTGTCATGTACTTCAGTTTTGTTGTTTAATTAAATCATATTATGTTTGTACTTAAATTTCCTGTCATCTTTGTCCATGGGCATTATCATCACTGTCAACCTGCAAGTGCAAACAGATTATGGAGTTTTTTTAGAGAGATTCTTGATAGAGTGAATGGTAAAAATGAGTGTTTTAAGTCTGAGATAATTGATGATGATGATGTAAATCAATTGGGCTCCCAATGATGTTTATTCTTTGGTTGAATTGTTCCAATCTCATTTTGAAAGGAGTAATGCTTATTTTCTTTTTTCTTTTTTTGTTTTTTTTTCACTTTGCTACAGAATCCATATTCTGAATAAGGGATAATTACATCTGTGGATATTTTTGAAATGATCAGTGAGGTTATTCAACTTGAAATTATGTGTAGAATTGTGAAGGTTAAAAAAATTAATTTCTTATTGGAGGTTTTGAACTTCCAACTTTTAGGTTATATGTTAAAACTAAAAAAAAACGCTTAAAGATGTCACTTAATATAACTTTTTGTTTGAAACAAATGTCTTGTCAAACTTAGCATTACAATCAAAGATGATGAAATTGCTTTTTGTCTATGACTGTTAAGCTAAAATTCAATTTTGAACTTGTTCAATTATAGTCTCTATATTAAAAAAAATAAAAACCTATGAAAAACTTAAATCTTATCTCATTCAGTTTGAAAATGAGTTACGCTTTTACCAATTTTAAGTTTTGTTGAATAAAATTAAAATTGTAACCTAGAATTGGCAAACATAAAAATGGGTGCTTTAGTCTTTTTTGGCGGCTACAGCCAATTACAATCTTGGGTTGCTTGTGTTTCTTGAAACCCATATTTGGTGTAGGATTTTATGGTAAAGTACTGGATTCATTTCTTCAAGTATATCCTTCACATTTTCTGCCAATTCCTTCACATTATCGTCCCAGTGACTCTTAACATTCTTTTCCATTCCTCCTATAATTACTGGAAACACTTCTTCCATGGCTCTCGATACCATTGTCACAAATGCTTCGCTATTCCAAATGTATAGCGCTCGTTCGGCCACCTGAATGCAAAAGAAGCCATTGCTTGTGCATCAGCAACAAAAAATGAAACAAAAGAATAAACCCATCTTCTTGGTTCTTATTAACTTCTTCAGCCTTAATATTTTAGTGTTGTTTGTCAAATTCAAGGAGAATTTAGATTGAGCATTTACTAATTATTCTTAAAAAAACTACATCCAAAACAGTTTTGGTGACTATTTATTAACTCTTCATTTCTAACTACTCAAAATAATCACTCATTTCTAATCATTTTTAACTATTCAAAATAACTTCTAATTTTTAACCACTCATTTCTAATTATTCATTTATAACTACTCAAAATAATTCTTCATTTCAAATTCACATCCAAGCAAGCTATCACAAAAAACGAGCTATTACAAAAATCTCGACTTTCTACAAAAAAAAAAAACTACATCCAAACAAGTTTTTTTTACTATAACTCCTCCATAAAAGTCTATATCCAAATGAATTATTACAAAAATCTCGATTTTCTAATTATTCAAAATAACTCCTCATCCAAACATCTGAAGTTCCAAAGGAAATAGTTTTCCTTATTCTTCTCTGGCTCAGTTTGTCCTCTTTTCTGTGTTCTTTCTTTCGGTTGTTCATACTCTATTGAAGTGTTGACACCCACTACTAGCAATATTTAATATTAGGTTGGTTTTTCCATGGCTTCTAAATGGGTCAAAGGATTTTAAAAAGCATTGAGTCTAAGCTACAAGTCTTTTGCAGATTTTTTTTTTACAAGATACAGTTCATGTCTGTTAAGCAGTTCTTGTTCAAAAAGAAATTGTCACATCAATTTCAAGGGCAATTGTTTTAAAAACAATGTACAAACCCATAGGGGCTGTTTGTTTGACATATTTAGATAGTTTTTAAGTTGAGGAGTTATATTGAGAAGTTATGTTGAGAAGTTAAAAATTGAGAATTGTGTCAAAAACTCGTTTGGATGTAGTTTTTGTATAGAGGAGTTAAAAGTCAAAATCTTGTTTGGATGAAAATTTGAAAATGAGTAGTTATTTTTAGTAGTTAAAAAAGAAATTATTAAAAATGAATGGTTAAAAATGAGTTATTTTGATTGATTTGAAAGAAATGATTAAAAGTAAGTGGTTAGAAATAATTGAGTAGTTATAAATGAATGATTAAAAATGAATGGTTAGAAATGAGAGTTATTTTTAAAAGTAAAAATGATGAGGAATTAACAAAAACTCGTTTGGATGTAGGTTTTTTAGGAACTCCTCCTACTAACTCCTACTTAAATATGTCAAACAAACAGCCCTAATGAGTAGCTGAGGGTTTCAGCTTTACCTGGAAGTTCAAGCTGTTGAAACATTTTGTCATATGGGAACAAAAGGGCAGAGCTAAATCTCTATATAGTTTGGGGTCCAATTTCTCCACCAAATCCTCCAATTCCTCAATGAGCTTTAGCTCCTTCTGACTATTAGCCAAAGGCCAGTATTTTATAATCCTTCTCACTACAAACCCACCAAGCTCAGGCTCCTTCTGCACAAATTGAGACACACAATAAGCCAGCTGCTTGTTGAAACCTTGCATTCCTTTAGCCTTGTGCAGAGGAATAAGTATCCTTTTAAAAAAAGTTCTGTGTTCTTCCTTCAGAGGAACTGCAAAGCCATTAATTATGCTCCCCCATAACTCGAGCATCTCTGCAATGCCGTTGTGCCGCTCCGTTTCGAAAATATAGTCTAACAACACGGTGCTCATTGCTTTGCGCATGAACAATCTGTACTTGGCGAATCGGGAATATATTTGATGGTATATCTTCTTCAAACTTTCTCGTTCCCTCGATTCCTCTGAATCAAAAAGTGAGAGAAGGCCGAGAAGAAAGGCGTTACCTATATGTTTTTCAAGCATCAGGGGATCAACGTTGATAAGCAGCCACAGGAGGATATCGTAAACAATTTCAAGTTGCGGCCACCTCGGCGAAGAAACCGCAACGACGACTTCATCATCAGCAAGGTTTGAGCTGATTGCAGAAGGGCAAGGAGGAGGGAGTGGTCGAAATAGATTGTCTGAGACCAAAGACATCAGAGACAATAAAACTTCATCATGCAATATTTTCTTTGAAGTCCTGATGACACAGAAAAGATGAGTGAGTTTGAACCGCTTCAATTCATGAGAAGTTGGTGCAGAGTGGCTGGTCAGGGAAAAGCAGAAGGAAATTATAGAAAGAACTTCATCTTCAAAACCATTGTTGAAGCCAAAGCGTTTGTTGCTACATGGATCATGATCGAAAAGATGTTTTAAAGATCGATGAGGATTATCCGAGGGGGATTTCCAGGTGTTACTATCAGCACCCATTACACTCCAAAGACCGCTTCTTCTTCACAGATTGATACTTGAAGATGATCTCATAGCTTCCAAGACTGAACAGGCAGAGAGAATATTTGTATTTGATTATTTGTACTTGAAGTTACTCGGACTTTACTAGGGAAGGGGGTGATCCTCTGGATTAATGCGAAGTGCAAAATTTTGTCCATTGTCCCAATTAGACAATCACATCAGGATAAAATTCTTCTTGATCTTATCATTTCAAAGCATAATTGAAACGGCTCCTCAACAAACTCTGAAATTACTTTATTCGCAGGGAACTTATCACTTAAAAAACTAAATCCGGCTGACTTCAGATACAGCTATACAGATGGGAGATGGAGGAAAACGTATTAACATATCAAAACTCAAAAGATCAAAGGAACAAAAATTGGATATTCCTTAAGCGGGTATGGTTAACTCTAATCTTGAATAGTTGATATATCAACAAGAATAAAAGACAACTTAGCTTTCTGAAATATTCTACTAGCATAGGAACGTAAGTTACCGGTATTCAGGATAGTCACTGTAAATCATGGTTGTTCATTAACCTGGTGATATTTGAAACTAATATCTGGTGAATCAGAAGTAGGAGAGAACCTCAACCATCCTTTCTTTTCAGCGTAATTGATGCAAGGATACATGGCAAGACCAATCATCACAGCAAAGAGACTCAAAACCATAACCTTAAATGATGAAAGGGCCAATACCACAAAAATTAACAGACTTGGAGCAGTGCAGATCAAAACAGCACCAGCTGTGCCAACAGGTATTTTGAATGGCCGAGAAGCTTCTGGATGTTTAATTCTTAACTTCAGAAATGCCACAAACTCCATGAGCATCCCAAAACAATATAAGAAGTTTTCCGCTGCTACGATCTCTTGAAAGCTCAACCACGAAAGCAAAATAACACCACAAGCAGAGAAGATGATCCCAGTAAGGGGGGTTCCATAACGACTTCTCTTGGCGAAGAATGAAGGAAGCATACCAATCTCTGCCATTCCGAGAAGCTGAAAGGAGTCACTGCTTATCTCGGCTAAAAACATTCCCATATTTGACAAAGCAGCTGCCCCTTGTATCCATACTCTCAACCATACACCCCCTAACAATTTAGCAACATCTGAGAAATAACCATCAGACCACAGCTCACGGTCGAGAGGGATAGCTCCAGTTCCTACTAATAGAGGAAAAAAGTACCCCAACACAACCAATACAACAGCATAAAACAAAGCTTTTGGGAGAGTTTCCCTAGGATTTTCCACCTCCCCTGTAAGAGTACTAACTGAATCCCAGTAATTTAGATTCCAAAATAGTGTGTTCAAGTACAATCTCCAATCCACAGTGCCCAAATCCACCACAAGCCACCTTGCAGGTTTAAGTTTGGGAATTGACACCAATCCCATAAAAACAAAGGGGAGAAGTGAAAACACCCCCAGAAATATAGCTACCCAACCCACTATAGTTAGACCTCTGTAGCTCATGTATGTAAGAATAACAGTGAGTACCAGAACAGCACTCATCCTAGGGAAACCACCTTCTAATGCTGGGATTGCTGATTTTAGATAGTCAAGAAACAGAACAGGATATAACGCATTATCAATCATACCACTGAGCCATTTCATCCAACCAAGCTGAAAACCCCAGAAAGGACCTAAAGCTGAAGATACCCAGACAACATATCCGCCATTTTCAGGGAACATAGTACCCATTTCAGCAGTAACCAGTGCTTCAGGAATACTCCATACAAATGGGAAAATCAAGAATCCTATTAGAGCTAAAAGTGGGCCACCTGCTTTGACACTGTCTTCAACCCCAAAAGGTCCCCCAGAAACCCCATAGAAGATTAGAAAGACAAGCGGTACAACAGAAACCTTCTTATATCTACCTAACCTGGGACTGGAAGGAGATACTTCATTAGCATTACCAATTCGTTCAGCAGTATTGAGCTCCATCTTTCTGCCAAAAAGAAAGAGAAATGTTAGAAATTCTCATCTTATCCTACATTTGAAAGGTGAAAATTTCTCAACATATTTATAAGATATAAGATATGTGGACTACTCTCTTCGTCGCCAATTCATTTTAAGATAAAACTTTACACTATCTAATATGATATCGGAGTTTTCCATAGTTATTTGGTCTACATCTTCGAATCGGACCCAAGCAGATAAAACCGAAGCAGATATTTGATTCATAAATTCATTCAACCCAAGCGTCTAAAACTTAAGCTAGTATTTGATCCTAAAATTCGGATCCAACCCAAGCAATTAAGCTTAAGTAGTCATTTCGGTCCACAAATTCACACAAATTCAAATCTAATTCAAGACGGCTTCTAAATGTGGCACCATCTTAAAGGACATGCTAGAAATCCTCACCTTGTCCCACAATTGGTTATAAGATGGAACTTCACACTATCTAATAAGAAACAATAACAAAAACAAAAACATCTCAGGAAAATACCAACGAGTTAACGGTGAAGTGAAAGAAAGATTCAACAAAACCTTCCATACAAGACCTGGAATTCAAATTCAAAGTCTCAATAACTTCCAACATTATCCTGTTTCCTATAACAAGCACATTCCATACCACAAAGGTCATTAACAACTCTAATTAGTTCTTTTGAACTAAAACAAAGAAAGATTCAATTACCAATCAAGTAAGCAGGAAAATGGAGAAGGCGGAGGCCAGCAATGGCGATGTGTCGATTGGTGAAGAAGCGAAGAACCACGAGGAAGCTTGAGATTACAGAGTGTAGATGCCGACGGAATGAGCATTGAATACTGGATTGGCCGGCCGGCCGGACGGCGGCAGGCGGCGGAGAAAGTAGAAGATCCTAGGGTGGTCCGCCGGAGCAAGTTCGTAAAACCTAAATCGATCGCGATTAGTTTTCAGGATTATGTTGTTGATTCCATTATTTGTTATTACTTCCCAATTTAAAACCCCAACTGTACGAGTGATTCAGAGAGAGATTTTGAGCGATTCATTTTTAAATTAAATGCAATAGCTTCTAATTCAATTTCTAAAATTCAATAATTATGGAACTAATCATAAATTTTAATTTTCTCATAAGTTTAATGTAATAAGACAAAATTGAAATATATGTATTTTTTCAATCCTTTTCATTTTTAAATTTATAATTTATAATCTAATTTTAAAAATTATGAATATTATTCAAACTTAACGAAAATGAAATTTTATATATATAACAAAAAATCATACAAACAATTTTTTTTATAAATATAATTACATATATAATAGAAAAAACTGACTACCATAAATTTTTGTAATTTAAGAAGTCTCGAATGTCTTATCTAACCATTTAAGTCAACTAATGATGATTGTTAAATAACTATTAGGCACAAAATTGAAAATATCAAAAGGATTGGTAGCATGTTAGCTTGATTGATTTTTGTAATCCAATTCAATTTTATGGTTATGAATTTGATTTTGAAAATTGTTATTTGACTTTCATCTTATTTGAAAGCGATAATACACTTTGTATAGACATATATAAAAAAAAAACCACCAAAATGAGCAAAGAATATAAATTAAAGATTATTTAAATTTGAGGGAGCCAAACTTAGCTCAACCAATCAACACGTTTAACTTTAACTAAAAGCAAAAAATCAAAATCATCACCATGAACTAAAAAAGAAAAAAGAAAAGATTTTTTTTTTTGAAACAAGGATAACCACATCCATCCCTATTTAGGTATCGGGAGATATTGAAGGAATGGAGACACGGAATTACTTTAGGACAAAATAAAATGAACTGTTTATAGTAGCACGCGTTGCTTTCTCAAAGTTAGGGTAGCTTCATCAAGTGGAGCCCATTCTATACAAGACAATGTTGATTGTTGATCCCTTACTCATGACCACAAATGGCTTATTTATGTAATGGTCAATATTTTTGCATGTTTATTCTTGCTCGCCGACTTATAAATTTAAAAGCGATATGACAATGTTGTCATAATGTTTTTGTTATTGTTAGAAAAAGCTTCCTTTATTACCAGGTGAGTAAATAAATAATTACTAAAAAAATTAATGGAAATAAACAAAATACAAAACCCAATCATAAAAAAAAAATCTAATGATTTTTATGAAAATACCTTAAATTTAATAATAATTGACATATATTTTGCGTCTAGTGATTACAAATTTAAATCTCACAATCACGGTGTACTAAAAAAAATCTAAGCACTATATATTCAAATATATAGTGAAACAATATTTGGAATTGAACAAATTTTCGTCTTTAACTTGTTGACAATCAAAATATAATTATGATTTTATTTATATATAGACACGCGCGAGAAGACAAGTAAAATATTTTATTATTTAAATATGCTACTTAAACATATGCCTAAAATATGAATGGAATAGGTCAAAACACTTGTCCACGATCTACTTGTCGTAAAAACCTATGATCCTAAAAATTGTTAGATATTGTATTTAAATTAAAAGGTCAAAATGAAATTTGATAGAAAATTCCATTTTCCAAATTAGAAAGTGACATATATGTTATCATCCGCAAATTAATGTAAATACGAACCGATATAAATAATAAAGTCATAGGATCAAAATGATTACAATATAAAATAGAGTATAAACACAAACTTGGTTGTATTAAACAATTATATCTAAAATTACCAAAATCCAACTTTATAGCATTTGTTTTAAAATTAGCAACAAACAATTGTAATTCAAGGTTATTCTATAATAGATTAGACAACTTGTTCATCTAAACACGTACTAAATACCACGTACTAAATATCTAACTTTATCATTAAACAAATATTTGCTAATACAAATTTGACTTAAACAAGTTAAACATATTAAGCCACCCACTCTTTTATAAATTTAACACCAAGGTCTTAAATTTATTTTATTTCGTCTACAAAAACTCACCAATCATGACACATGTTTATGTGCCACTTGTTCAAAATGATATTTGATATATTACAATGAGAATGAAAAGTTTGGAGATTAGCAAAGGAATTAACATTAAAAAAAAAAAAAAGATGTGTAAAATATTAATTGTTGATATGCTACTTCTAGTTTTCAAATTTCTTAACCATAGGTTTTGTGTATAGGAAAAGTGTCAACACTTTTATGTATGGAGATTGGAATTCTTGTCAAACATAATTTAAGATGATACTATTAAAAGGATATAAAATTGACAATGTGAGAGGACTAGACTTTCATTTCTCGAATATAGAATTAAATAGTTATTTATTAAAGAAAGATATATTCATTTCAATGACTATAAAGGTAATTTACACTAATTACAATGTAGTGAGAGAGCTCCCACTCTCGAGAAAAGCACGTGACAGCACGCCCCAAAACTGCATCAAAATCCCCCACTCATCACAACTCAAAACTTCTCTTCAATAATTCTCTCTCTCTCTCTCTCCAAATCTTGAAAATTCCTTTCAATCTCATTTATTCAGCCATGGAAGAATCTTCCTCTCCCAACACCGTTCTCAGCTCGCCGGAGCTCGAAATCTCCGACGACGAAATGAGCACCCCGCCGGAACTCCAATCCTACACCAGCCTAAAGGACCTCCTCTCCGCCGCCCACTCGCCGCCGGAACTCCCCATCAAAAACCCTCTCGTCAAACACGCCGCCTTAGCCTACCTCCAGCCCATGCTCCTCCCCTCCCCGAACCTCAGCGATCGCGCCCGCCCCTTCGGTTGCCTTCACTGCCTCCTCGCCCTCCTCCTCGCCATCACCGGCGCTGGGATTCACCGGAGATGCTAAACCACTTGACCGGCGGATACCAACCTATACTTGACCTTCAAAAGTATTTGTAGTTTTTTTTTTTTTTTTTTTGAGATAAATATTTATGTGCTGGTCCCTTTATTTTTGAGTGGGGGTGATGATGTGTAATTACAGAAGATTCAGATTTTGTTTGTAATGTTCATGTTAGTTATATATAATGTTGAATGATATTTGTGAATGTTTATGATTGGGTGCAACATATTTTACTTTCTTTCTTCTATTTTTTATTTTAATGTGTTTAGATTAGTGACACGTCCACATTTTTCTCACATAAAAAAAGAGAATTTATCATCAGAAATACATTTTATTTTTTGTATTACATTTGCAGCACAATTTCTAAAATAATTTCATCTATGCCATATTAATTTCTATCAATGATAAAACTCAACTAGTGATAGAACTCAATTTGAAATTCTATCGCTAGTAGAAAATTCAAGCAGTGATAGAAGAAGTCTATCACTAATAGAATTGTGCTAGTGATAGAATTCAATTTGAATTTTTTGCTACAAATGAATTAATTTTGATTTTATGTTATACATGAAAATATTTTGTCTTTTTTTGTTATACATGAAAAATCCCCTAAAAAAAAAAAATTAATGAAGGAAATTAGAAAGAAATGGTTGGGTAGGACTTGTCGTTTAGTTTAGCTTTATGTTGGGTTCCTTTTCCTTTTTCGTTGTTTTTCTTTTCCTTTTTTGTGGTTTTATGGGTTAATATATGCTCGTGTATTTTCAGCATATAACTGTATGACTCCCACCTTACATTATAAAAATCTTTAAAATTAAATTAAGTTCTGAGAATCAAAGATGGATTGATGATTAATTATAATACAAGAACCATAATAGGTAAATTGAAATTTTGGACCATTGTCTAAGAAGTAAATATTAAAAAATCTTGAACTTAAATCAATGCTTTTGAATATAATTTTCAAGAATGATTTCTTTAAAAATTCAACGATAATGATAGAAATTCAAATTTGTAATCTTTTAATTATTGGTCATATAATAAATATCACTTGAACTCTTTTTTTTTTTTTTTGCAACTTTTAATCGACGTGGATAATGCGTGAACTTTCTAAGTATTTGAGCTAGATAAGACTTGACTCTACAAAAAATTGAATTTAAAAAAAAAACTGGTAAAAAATCATTTTCATATATGATTATCATAATTGAATTCATCATTTCTTAATTTAGAACTTAGTAATGGTTATCGATTCCTCTAAAACAAATTTATGATTTTTAAGTAATAAAATTAATAGTTTAAAGTTACTAATACTTTTAAATAAATGAAAGTTAAATATCAATTTTTAAAATTAAACTTGTGTATCGAATGAGATCACCATCTACTAATGAAATGGTCGGGTCATGTCTCTTTCGGTAATTAATAATAAGTTTATAACTATTGAACGGATGGGATACAAGTGTCAAGTGTTAATCTGGCCAAAAAATAAAGAAAATTCAGCAAGATGTGGGCCGCCACAAGGGCCACGTGGAGGCAAATTGATGGTCAAGGACGCGCGTGAGGCGTGGACCATAACATTTCAAATATGCATAAACGGCGGTTACTTTCGTTTAGTTTAGTCATTATAAAAGATTAACGGCAGTTTATACTTACATACATACATACATATATGTACATACATACATACACACACATAATTTATTTTAATTTAGTTTTAGTTTCTAAATTTGGAATAGGAGTCATTGTTCTCTAAAGAATTGTGCCAAACTTCTTATATTTTCCAAATCAATCGTTAACTATCATTGATGGTCTTACTAATTAAAGAAATTTTAAAATTCTCCAATCTTATTATTATCATTTACTCAATAAATAATTTATAAAAAAAATTAATTTTTAAAATCAAACTCATGATTTGGATTAAAATAACTAATCAACGTGTCATCAACTATTTCCATATTTTATTTCAAGAATTGGTTAACTTGACATTAATCACATGGCCGACCATATTGATAGTTGTAAGTATTAAGATTAATTTTCTCTTTCTTTTAGTAAATATATATATACAGAGAGAAATCATCATATGATAGTAAGTACTACCAACAAATTGGAAAGTTTTGCAGCCTAAAATTTGTAGCTAACAAAAATTGATAAGTTACTTCCTAAAAATTTGAAGTACAATAGTTTCCAAGGAGCAACCCAGCGGTTGAGATTAAAGACTTCAAGGTATGCTTCCTTGAGAGACTGGTGGTGTCCTGGATATAGAAGAGCGAAGCTCTGATTTCCCGATTTTCTAAAAAAAAATATGAAGTACAAATTTCCCATTCATATATTAGTGTATTATATATTTTTTAAATGGTGAAAGTGTGAACAAGGACTAAATAGAACCATTTTGAAAATTAAAACTCGAGGTTATATATTTTTATTTTAATTAAAAAAAAAGACTATAAAGTAAAACTCAAGTAAAAAGAGTAAATTTTCCTTTTTTTAAAAAAAAACAAATTATTTTTTGAGTTTAAATGGAAGGACACCCAAACACTAGATACTAAGATTTTCAAAAAAAAAAAAAAATTACTGATTTTTAAGATCGAACCTATGATCGAGAGGTTAAATTAGATTAAAATCTATTCAACACTCCATCAACTTCTGATTTATATTAATTTATTTTTTGCATTATAAATTATTTAAAAGTAATTATTATTTATGAATATATTTCCAACCTGATTTCTCAAAGATACATTAATATCAATTGAATTGTTACAATATTAAACATACAAACAAGTTTTGTTTTTTCTTCAAAAATTAGGTTAACAAAAAAAAAGAAGTTCCCATGATATTATGTATGAATCGATAAGGTAAGAAGTTACGTAGGTAATTTTCGTACTTCTAATTATTGTGGAATAAAAAAAAGTTTTTAATAAGGTCGGAATTTTGTAATCTCTTTTTACCCTTTTTGTGGTGACCATCTTTGAACCTTCCTAAATATTTATTGGGACAATTGGGAAGCTGTCTACTTTTTAGATAATTATTTAGTATATATTTACCATTTAAAAAACTTTAAATAATTGTCTAAATCTGATTTTTTTATAAATAATTAAATAATTAATTATATTGAATTTGACTATTATATCCTTATTAATCTGTGAATTATTAAAATAAATTTTAGATTCATTCCTAACCACCAACAAAAAATTAAACATTTAAATAATATAAAATCTAAACTTCTAACCACCCAAAAATAAATTTGATAATTAAAAAAAATATTTGAACCATTCATTCCATTTTATTTTTAAAATAAAAAAGTTGTTAAAATTAATTTATTTTGAAATATGGAAAACAAAACAATAGCATAAATTTGACGGTACATATGGTACACATCTTTACGGACATTGTAATAAATGAATACTAAATTTTAAAACGAAAATTTAGTAAGATCCAACAATACAATAGCTAGAATTATAAATTTTGCTAGAATTCACAATTATTCATATGTATACAAGAGATGCATGTTAAACGTACTTATAGTTATGTGTACTCTCCACCTAAAATTATATGAAATCAGAAAGATTGTAGGTTGAAGAACAAGATGGTTGGGGATACTCTGCTTGTTACATCAAATTATGTGAGACCAAATGATGACCAATCTGCAAAAAAAACAATCAAATCAAATTTGAAGAATAACTGTGTACACCAAAGTATGCATGTTAAACGTGCTTACACTTGTGCGTATACTTGTGGATAACGGTTGTTCCACCTGAAACTATATAAAATTAGAAATATTGTAGGCTGGAGGAGTAAATGATAATAGAGATACTCTCATTCTTACATCAAATTGTGTGTTACCAATGAAATATTGATGTCGACCAATCTGAAAAAAAAAAAAAAAGGTTAAGATCGAATTGCATAAAAATTGAACAAAAAAAATGGTGGCATGTGAGAGATGTCATGTAAGTTTGAATACGAAGAAACAAAAAAGACCTACACCCCTTATTGGAAGAGAAAAGGTCGGAGAAAGAAATAAGTTAATAACTTAACTTTTTTTAGATTGGAAGAATGAAGAACTTTAAGAACAGATTTGAATACAAAGTTCCCTCATTTCAATCTCTATTGAATACAATTGTAAATGAAAATAATGAGGAGGATCAAGAGATTAAAAATGAGAAAAATAAATAAGGTAATTGAGATTAGAAAATGAGCACAAAACTCAATAGAATGAGATTTGAAAATCTTGAAAATGTTGCCAGCAGCGATGATGATTTGTGAAAGATAAAATATTTTATAATAAATATTAGATATTTTAAACACAAGAATCTTATTTGATAAAATATATTTTTAGTTGAAATGAATTATTTCATCCTTATTTTATGGGTGTTGGATTTATGACTTATTTTAATGGGGATTTAATTATTTTTTAAAAATTATTTAATAGATTAAATAATCCAATTAAATCAAGGGCATTTTGGAGATAAAATAATTATCTTTTCTCCCAATATTTTAAATTAGACACTCATTTAAAGTGAAAAAAAAAATATTCTTTTAATAAGTATATGAAATGTAGACATTATCTACGATTTCTCATATTCGTGAAATGACAAAACTATATTTTATTAAAGAAAAGGTTTCCAAATAATGGGTTTGATTAAATATTATATCCTCTAATGGCAACACAAACGCGGAAATGTCGTACTAAGATTTGGAAATCAGGCTGGGCCCACTTTAGTGAAAAAAACCAATGGGCCCAAAATTTGAGGCTTTGCCGACAATGGGGCCCATTTCCCTTCATTGCCCTAAAAGTAATTTCTTATCATCAAAAAATTAATATTCTCTAAATTCCATCAGTTTATTGGTAATTTCTACCATAGTATTAAATGCTAATACTTCTTTTACAACAATGCTAATGTGTACCTAAGTATTCACTACATTTTTCAAAATATATATCTTACACACACATACCTGAACAAATGCTTTTAGGTAAAGAAAGTGAAAAGTTGAGATTGGGTCTTTTTAAATTTAAACTTACTAGTAATGTATGTTTCTATCACTTGTATACATTTTACTTATATTATTTTAAAAAAATTTTATAAGTACTTATTTTGATTTATGGATTGTGATTATGATTTTTATACTTAGGAAGACAAATATATATAATTAGCGAAAAGGATTGGTGACATGTTGACTTGATAATTAATTATAGTTTAATTCAATATAAGAGTCATGAGTTTGATCTAGTAATACTTTTTTTATTCACAAAGAAAGAAAGAAAAAAAGCATATGGTTATCAAACTTACTTAAATTACTTCTTTAAATTGAACAATAATATAAATAAAAAAAGTTAGAAACTAATGTTTACCCATTTGTAATTAGTTCCCTTGCACTTGATTCATAAAATATAACGATTTAGAATGTTGAAGTCCTCGTTTGATACTCGTTTTTTTTTTTTCTAATTTTTTTTTTTTAGTTTTTAGTTTTTTATTTTAAAAGATAAAAATCGCATGTATTTGATAACTGATTTTAGTTCTATGTTTTTAAAAACTAAAAACTAAAAACCAAAAAACATGTTTTATAATTGTTTTTTTATTTTTCAAACATCATAGTTTGTTTTGTTTTTTTAGTTTTTTACTATTTATTCTACCTTTTTTTTAAAAAAATGGAAACAAAACTTGTTTTTAAAAGTTTAGTTTTTAGCTTTTAGAATTCTTTTAATATTTTAAAAAAATATTTAAAATTTTAAAAACAAAAATTTAAATTGGTTATCAAATGAATCTATTTTTAAAATATTAAAAACAAAAACAGAAAAAAAAAAATATTTAACCTACTTTTAAAGTATTATGGTCATCACAGGTATGGGACATTTCTTATCCTTCATTCAATACAACTACTATTATGGTCAATGTTAGAGCTTTCAAAAGAAAAAGCCAAATTATTATATGATTTTAATGTCAAAGTTAGATATTAATCATTCATTGAACATAATACTAAATTCACATGGCTCCAATAAAGACTCCACAACTCATTGCCTCCCTCTAATAAAGACAAATTCTTTTATGTGATTTTTCAATCACAATCTTTATACTGTAATTTTATTTTATCGGTCTTCAAAGAAAGCTTGATAGTCAAACTCTGTGTGGTTTCTATATATAATACATCTTTGTTAAAAAAAATTTTAATTTTTTTATGATATATGTAAGTATCATGTCATACTTTAACTATATTTCTACAGGATTTAATATCATCTTATAATATATTAGTTTTCAAATTCTTAAGAAATTAATTCATTGATATATAGTCATTATAGAAGTATTATTTTTTTTAAAGTACTTTATGTATGGTGCCACTTGTATTTTTTGTTTTTTTGTTCTGTTAGAAAGATAATCTATGAAAATGAAGAATTTCATAGATTACAAATTAGAGTTGGATATGATTTGTTGGAGACATTGAAAAGTAAATAGCTCATAAATTTGGGAGAATTGATTGTCATCTATCTATTATTGTCAATTCCTTTGTTATATTTCAATATATATAGACTATGTTCAAGGTCATCCCTGAATCTTTTTTTTTCCCTTCTATTTATCTTTTTCTTTTGCCAGACCGAAAATTTAAGTTTTTTATTACACAAATAAACTAAATCCAATTATTAATCAATTATATGTAGATTACTTAAATAACTCAAAATTGAAGAAATTCATAAATTTTTAAACAGTTAATTGATTTGTTTGTATAAATTTATAAGTTTTTTTTTTGAAAGGTATAAAATTTTGTGTTATATAAATGAATCTTCTAAGTTTCATGGCAATGTAAAATATAAAGGGATATTAAACGCAAGTATGAAAAATTCTTAAAATAAACTGAAAAAAAAGAAGAAAATGAATTATTATGCCGAATTATTATATTTGTCGATTAAATTATGGAAAGTAATAAAGTTGAGCGATAAAGGTAGTAGTAAAATTAAACGAAAAATACTTGCGTGATTCTATTTGTTATCCACAATTTTTGTTTACTTTTTTATTTTTTGTTGATTTTTTCTTTAAAATGAAAAAATATTTTTAGTTCTAAGTAATATCACATAAGTTAATAAGTAGGATCTACTTGTTCTGATTCATGAGTATCAGTAGAGAAGTATTTCTCAAATTAAATGGTTTGTTAAACAAAAAAAAATCCATAAAATGATGTAATTGATCGGGTCAACGTAAGTAACTGTTATAGGGCAATCGAATAGACGTCATATTTAAGAAAGATTTAGATTGAGGATTTATTAACTCCTCCTTGAAAAACTATGTCCAAACGAATTTTTTTGTAACTACTCAAAATATCTCATGTTTTCTACGATTCAAAAATAATTCCTTATTTCTAATTACTTATTTCTCAATCATCAAAATAATTCATTTTTAACTACTCATTTCTAATATTTTCTTTTTAACTATTTAATAACTATTCATTTTAAACCAACATCCAAATAAATCATTCTCTCTCACTCCTTTTAAATATCCTCAACGCTTCCATTTCTCAAGTTTGCCTCCACTTTGAAAGAGAACAGAATCAGACATTTAAAATAAGTCTCAGACGGGTTCGGGTCGGTTTCATTTACCACCGGGTTCCGCTCCATCTGGTTCCTTTCCAATGGATTTCCAGAACTGGGCCGATTTACTTTTTAATGGGCTGGCCCAAACTCTAGGGTTTACAACTGTTTTTTTCCTTTTAAATATCATTTTTACTATTCTTAATATATTTTGAGATTTATTCAATTATATATTTAATTTTAGTTTTCGATTATGTATTAGTATATTGGTACTTCAAGTTTGTGAAATCGAAATATATCGATTCAATTTAATGATAACATTTAGAGCAACTATATTAATTATGAGTTAAGTTTGTGTATGAACTTTGAGACGGGTGTAAATACTTTGATTATGATACATATATATTAAAAGTTAAGTTTAATCTTTAAACCCAAGTCATGACTTTCTAAGCTACCAATTAATTAAAATGTCATAAAGAAAGTATACATACATACATACATATATACATACATACATAAATGTATGTATATATGTGTATATATATATATGTGTTGTTCCTACATACTAGCTAGTGTGTGAAAACCGTAAACAACGAGACCTTCTCATTGATGAAATTCTCATATCAGTGAAATTTGAAAGACCTTCAAACTCTAAACTTGTTTCAATAACTTGACTCATTAATCAATTTAATCAACTAATTTTTTTTAAAATCTAAATATTAAAATTGTACATTTGAAAGTTCAATAAATATAACATAACAAAATTGAAAATTAAAGATCAAAATGATATTTTAATCATGTTTAAATTAGTTCCTATAATATCTTTTATGTTTTTTTAAAAAATTATTTTTTCGACAAAAAGTTAATTTTAAACTTCAGTGTATATTTTAAAATGTATAAATTAAATTGCTAAAATATAGTTACACAGAGGGGTTGAGATCAAGTTTTACATATTTAATTGCAAAATTTTTGGGTTTTCTTTTTGTAAATAATTCGTAAAATTAGGATTGCTCTTAAATGTTATCATTAGAAGGAAAAATAAAATAAAAAAAATAATCCAAAGCAAAAGAAAAGCTCTTTGTGAAGGGAATTTCTGTTTTTTTTTTGAGTACATATTGGAAGATGGGACAAATACCGATTCGTGAATGTGATTTTTATTATTGTTGTAGCTGGGCTCAAGTTTTGGTGTTTTCTTGCCTAACAAGTTTGGGCTTTGAAAATATTAGACTTTTGTCTCATATCCGCAATAAAATAGGCCATATTTTAACTCTTCAAATGTCTATTCCACTTTTTTTTCCCTTAATTTTAATATTTATGAATGTCCGAATAATAAAAAATTATTTTATAGACAAATAATCGCTAGAGATTAAATTTAATATCTTTTAGTTAATTATAATATTTTCGACTGCTAAATTACTTTATGATAATTAATATAAATTAATTGAACAATGACTATTAATTTCAATTTTTCTATAAAAAATGGCTAACAAGAATAATAATTCATTAACCCCGAGCCCATTATTAATTCAAAATCACTCTTTCATATACAATATTCAATATATGCAAAACCAAAAAGCAGTCAAATGCAAACTTATTCTAGAAGTGTCCATCCCCAAACTAAAATTCTTTATTTTCTATCAATATTATGTGTACAATACATATCATAAATATGAACTAAATATTCATTGATTTAAAAAGTGAATGGAAGTCAAACTTTAAAGGTTGAAACATGTGATTAAAAAATTGTTAAAAGAAGACACTTGTAAAAACAAACACATGCAAGTTAACCACATGTTAATACCACATGATGAGTGTAAATTCACACCCATCCTCATTAAATTCTCTTCATTCATATTATTTCTCCAATCTCCATCTGCTTTTTATCCCATTATTTTTCTTCTGAAATCAAATTTGAACCCTAATTTCCATTTTCATAATTTGATGGATTGAAGCTATATCTAACATGAATTGTGGGTATAATCAAATCATCAAGGTGAGATTATATTATTCAACAAATTTTTCTAATTTCTTTTCTTTTTCCCTATGAACTATATGTTGTTTTACACTTTTGATTTTTTTTGGAGTACGGAAAGTATTTTCTAATTCAACTGATTTACCAGTTCCCAAAACCTAAAATTTGGTTTCACTTTTGAATTTTGTTCATTTCCCTCTTTACATAATCTAAAAAAGGAAACTTGTTTGAGGTTTTAATAAGGTGTGTTTTGATGTATATTACAAAAAGGCTAAAATATTTCATGAATATCACAATAATGAAAATATTTGCACATATAGAAAAAAATGTAAATTGATTGACTAGATTCTATCTGTTGATAAAATAACTCGATTTTCACATATACCACTTAATATCGATACAGTTGAAATAAACTAGATTCTAATTATGGCAATAGCTAAAAATAAATAAATGGAGTAAAGAAAGAAAAGCAACAATAACACAAAGATCTTACGTGGTTCGGACGAAACCTACATCCACGGGCGAAGAAGACAAGAATATTCCACTAGAGTTTCAAACGGGATTACAAAAGAGCACACTCAAACACTCACCAAAATTCCAATACACCCAAATATTTGAACTCACTAAAAATTAATTTCTAAATGCAATTAGAAATTAATATAAAAGGAATTTAGAAATAAGAATTATAAAATTCTTAAAATTCTTGTTGTGTAAATAATAGTGAACACTATATGTGTATATATATTGGTTTTGGGCGGTGGAAGCAACAAAATTCCCGATGTGGGAATTTAATTAAGCATCACAACAAATCTCCACCTTGATGCTTAATGATCCAAACATCAAATAAAAACTTCAATCATCTTCGCCAACTTTAAGTAGTTTTAGAAATTGCAAACACCCATCAAACTTAAGCAATGCTTGTATTTGCTTGGTGGAAGAGATTTAGTCATCATATTAGATAATGAAGGTGTAGAAACTGCTACATATGTCCATCTGTAGAACCTTGTAATGCATAAAGATTGGCAGAAGTTTTCTAACCTTTCAAAACTGTCAAACTGCCTTTACTGACTTTCAAAGCTCCACCTTCACCAGTGAACTCGTACCCTCGTGTCGTAAGAGTACTTAAAGAGAGAGATTAAATTTCTCTTCAAATCAGGAATGTGTCTCACATCAGAAAGTCTTCTGACAACACCATCAAACATCTTGATTCTGATTGTTCCAATACCAACTATCTTACAAGAAGTATTGTTTTCCATCAATACGGTGCCTTTTGAGGTTGATTCATATGTTGAAAACCAGTCCCTATTGGGACACATATGAAATGAACATCCCGAATCAAGAATCCAATCATCAAATTTTAATTTCTCATCAGAAGCAGCTAGGAGATCACCATCACTATCAACATTTTCAACAACACCAGCCTGACTGGAGCTTTCAGGTTGCTTACCCTTTTGAAATGCAGAGGTTCTCTGATTCTTATTCTGTAATTTGTAGCATTCAGAAATAACATGACCTTTCTTCTTGCAATAATTGCAAGTTTTATTTTTAGATTTTGACCGATTTCTCTGATCGCCATCATTTTTCTTCTCGTGTGTTGTCTCCCGAACTACTAACCTCTCGGCAGAACTCTCACCTTTACCAATGATATGTTTAATTTTTTCTGTATTAAACAAACTATCATACTCTTCATTTAGAGTGAGAGTTTCACGACTATATAAAATCGTATCTCTAAAACTTGCATACGAGGGAGGTAGAGAACACAACAAAATCAAGGCCAAATCTTCATCATCATAACTAATCTCCATAGATTCTAAATCAGAGGCAATTTCTTTAAAACCAACTAAATAGTCATTCAAGGATGATCCTTCATCCATATGATAAGAAAATAAACGCTGCTTCAAATGCAATTTTGTTGTTAAAGTTTTTGTCATGCAAATCTGTTCTAACCTTAACCATAAACCAGCAGCACTTTTCTCTTTCAAAACATCTTACAAAATTTCATTAAACTAAGAGCTTTACGATCTTTGCTTTTCTTTTCTTCTTGAGTCCAAGAAGCTGGCATTTTAGAAATCCCCAATAAAGCTTCTTCTAAATCCATTTGGACAAGAACTGCCCGCATTTTAGCTTGCTATAATGAAAATCTAGTATTTCGATCCAAAAGCGGTATATGATGTTTCACAGTTGTCATATCAAAATTATCACAACCAAACGAAACAATAATAACAAATCAAGCTCAAACAAACCAACCAAGCTTTGATATCACTTGTTGATAAAATAACTCGATCTTCACATATACCACTTAATATCGATGCAGCGGAAATAAACTAGATTCTAATTATGACAATAGCTAAAAATAAATAAATGGAGTAAAGAAAGAAAAGCAACAATAACACAAAGATCTTACATGGTTCGGACGAAGCCTACATCCACGGGCGAAGACGCCAAGAATATTCCACTAGAGTTCCAAACGGGATTACAAAAGAGCACACTCAAACACTCACCATAATCCCAATACACCCAAATATTTGAACTCACCAAAAATTAATTCTAAATGCAATTAGAAATTAATATAAAAGGAATTTAGAAATAAGAGTTATAAAATTCTTGCTGTGTAAATAATAGTGAACACTATATGTGTATATATATTGGTTTTGAGCGGTGGAAGCAACAAAATTCCCGATGTGGGAATTTAATTAAGCATCACAACATTATCAATAGAGACTGATAGAATCATTACTAATATATAAAGTAAATTGATAGACTTCTATTAGATTCTATCAATAAAGGTTGATAGAATTAATTATCGATAAAATTGATAGACTTCCATCACTAAAGAAGGATAAATTCTATCATAAGTCTTCGATAAAAAAAAAGTAGTAGAGGATAGAAATTTTATTGTGATAAAAAAGTCTTTTAATAAAATATAAATTTGAAGGATTCTCTTTCTTTTTGAAAAGTTCATTCAAGTAAAAGTCACACAGATATTTTGAAATCGTAGACTCAGTGGTTAGCTTAAGGGTACATGCGTCATTTAATAACCTTTTTACTTTGTTTTTTTTAGTTTAACGTGCGTATTAAGTTATACTTTGTTTTTTTTAGTTTAACGTGTGTATTAAGTTATAATTTTATGATCCAAAGGAGTAACAGTTAAGTAATATTAGAGTTCAAAAAAAAAAAAAAAACAGTTCAGTTCAGTTCAGTAATATTACGAACTCATATGTCATGAGATGGAATTTCCCACCATTATATAACTCGAAGAAAAAAAAAATAGTTATGTATAATTATCTATTTAATTTAACGAGAAAATATATTTGATCTATTTGATTGAGAAAGTACCCAATTTGTCCGAAGTTTGTATTTATAGTCTTTTGGTCGAGAAATTTTAAGAGGGTTCAATTTTAGTTCTTCAATCATGTTTAATGGAATACTTACAAGATCAATTTTTAATTTCTATATTGATGAATCTTGACATAAAATTTAGTTTTGTAAAAGAAAACAAGCAAAAAATAAAAAATATAAATTAAGTCCAATATTACCACAATGTATGGGCTAAGTTCTTAAAAATATAGCTGTCCATATTTTGTTAGTTTTAATTTTAGGGCTTACATTATTTGTGTAGAGTTTATCCAAATTTAGCCATACAACATTATTTGGGTAGAGTTTATCCAAATTTAACCATACATGCAAGAAGCTAACCATGGTTAGATCAATATAATATCAATTAATTAGCGGATTGCCTTTTTTTTTTTTTTTTTTTTCTCCACACAGATTTGGCCGGTGCAGGACTTTAACGGCAACAACAGAAAGAGAAAAAAGCATTTAAAAAAATAAAAAGAAAAGTCAACAAAAAGTACAATAAATTAAAGATAAAAGATATTTTACCTCTTTTTCATAAAAAGAGATATTTTACCAATTCATTTACCTTTGTCTAGATTGGGTTGGACTAAAGGAGCTAAGTTTTAAATTTTTTCTAACACCAAAAGCAAGATAATAAAAAATCCTTACCTTTTTATAACAACAATATGAGCTTTTCTTAAAACCAAAGAGTTGGATCTCTAACTTTTTCTTGAGCGACATGGAGAAGATGTCGAGTTTAAAGCATCTTTTCGTGACAACATTCATCGGAAGCTTGTCGATGTTCATGGTGATCCCGAGCATTACCGACTTAACCATGGCGGCTTTGTGTCCCGGAAAGGATAGCTGTTCCATTGCCATTTATCTCTCTGGTATCCAGCAGGCGGTATGTGTCTAATTTACTATATAGTATACTTCATTTCCTTTAATACACCCCCCCACATGTACTGTTCTTTATATATATATATGTTAAAATTGGTGCATTTTTTAATAAAAATAAATTACATTATAAGTTGGTTTAGTCCTGGATTAGTTCAGTTTTTAAATTCTGAAGTTTCAAAAGTGTCTAAATTTTAAATTTTATTTTTAAAATCCTCAAATTTTAAATTTGTATTTTATTGATTTTTGACTTGATTGAGATTTTTAAATTTTAGAGTTCCAAACGACAGAACTCATTTCTATATCAAATATGGTCTATTAAAAATTTATAATTTTGAATGTGTCAAGGATTCTTAAACACGCATTTAAAAGTTTATATTCGAATGATTTATTAGACATGTTTAAAGTTTAGAAACAAACATATGAAAGTTTAAAACTTTTAAGTTCAGATACCTTTTAAATGGCTTAAAAATTCAAGATTAAACATATAATTAAACCAAAATTATATTAGGACAGTGGATACTAATGTTATTCTTCCAAACGAAGTAGTTTCTTTCTCATAGTTTCTATTATTATTATTACTATTATATTTTTCAACTTTTTTTTCCAATATTTTGAATTTGAAAATAATCCCCGTGGGGATTTTGTATGTGATGTTGTAGGGTGGATTCCTCTCACCAACAATTGGAGGTCTTTTTTTTTTTTTTAAGAAAATCTTATCAAACAAGTTAATACGGTCTATCTTAAAAAATAAAATAAAAAATTAGCAAAGGTGTTAATTTATATTAATGAGTAAATACAATACAATAACTGGTATTAGATCTAAATACTTTAGAATTGAAGAGTTCATCTTTAAACGTGGGGAATAATCAACTTTGCGGAAAATAATAGGTGTTTTTGTTCACTAAGCTATGTACATCTTGATTGATTGATTTATTTATTTATTATTATTATTTGAGGAAAACGTATGTACATCTTACTATATCCACATCAATACCCTAAAAATCAAGTTTGCTTATTTTTCAATCATCTCTATAAATGTGTTCTTTATCACCAAACATTTGAATTCATAACCTAATTCTAAAAATAAAAACTTAGTAATTTAAAAAGTAATTTATTAACATGAGTTTGAAAACGTAATTATAGGTTTAATTATCAAAATTGTCATGATATGGTATTATTAACTATTTAGTCTTCATCCCCGAGGGATGACGCAGTAGTTGAAGATTTGAGCTTTGTATGTTCCTCAAGGTCCAAGGTTCGAAATTCACATGTGGCATTAATCCTTCGATGTCCGGTACCTAGCCTAAGGAAGGGCGTGGTTACCTTTTTCATAAGCAACATTATTAACTCTACATGTCACTATAAAATGGATGTAAAACTGCAGATCATAGGGCTTGGAGCAATGGTACTGGCACCAATTATTGGGAATTTATCAGACAAATATGGAAGGAAAACAATGCTCACTCTTCCTATGACAGTTTCAATAATACCACTTAGTAGGTTTATTTTTAAGATTTCATTAATTGGTGCTTCTTCCTTAACAAAAAAATCATTGGTTATGATCTAAGATTTGAATAACTTTGCAGCCATAATTGCATATAGAAGAACTACCAACTTCTTCTATGCATTCTACATCATGAAAACTATCACTGACATGGTTGCAGAAGGCACTTCAGTTTCACTTGCTCTTGCTTATGTGGTATTTTTCATCCCTTCAACCCGTGTTTTAAAACGCTCGCTTACGCACCCACCTAAGTTCGCTCGGCACAAGTCTAGCGCCTTGCCTTCGCATTAACTCTAAACACAAACAAGATCTTGTGTTTAGAGTTTATTCTTTAATATTTTCATTCCAACTACGTTATCTCTTCTTCGTGAATGTTGTTGCGTCTTTTTCATCAACTACTCTTCATTCTCAGGCAGACAAAACTTCAAAGGAACAGAGGATTACAGCATTTGGGATTTTATCTGGGGTCAAATCTGTAAGTTATGTATGTGGAACCTTTTCGGCCCGGCTCCTTTCAACTGCTGCAGTGTTCCAGGTTTTCCATGGCTTCTTTCTGCTGCACATAATCCAAGTATGCTTCGGTTTGGCTACTGATACAAATCGTTCTTTCGCAGGTGGCCGCTTTCATGTCAGTGCTTGCAATAGTATACATGAGGATTTTTCTGAAGGAAAGTATTCCCGATCGAAACGAGTTGACCCAGCCGATGCTTGAGGAAAGCATAAATGGTGATGAAGAAAATGGACCACAATTGCCTTCAAGAAATAAGCTATTGACAGAGATCTCTTCTTTAAGAGGTGTTATAAGCTTAATCAGGAGTAGGTAATTTTGATGCTCTTTTCCAATTGTTTCTGTCAGTTCTGAAGTGATTTTCACTTCCAACTTTCTTTGTATTTTTCAAACATGACCAACTCCAAATGAAACAATGTCCATTTATAGCACAACATTTGCACAAGTAGCAAGAGTTTCCTTCTTCAATAGTCTAGCAGAGAAGGGGATGCAAGCATCATTAATGGTACACTTCTTACCAAACATAATGATGTTATCAAATAGACATTGACAAAATAAACTTAGTTGGTCAATTTTGCACTTTTTCCAGCCATCTATTTCCATAAACATCTCATCTTAGACACTTCCCTTTGGTGTACAGTATTTCTTAAAGGCTCGTTTTCACTTCGGCAAAAACCAGTTTGCTGACTTGATGATAATCGATGGCATTGCCGGGGCCGGTTCACAGGTTCCCTTCACTATTATGAGAAGCTACAATGCAGGGTATTTTTTGCAAGGTTCATTATGGTCTTGCTCTTAAATTTATGACATTTTGCAGCTTCTTTTAATGCCTGTTTTGGCACCAGCTATTGGACAAGAGAAGTTGCTTTCAATAGGGCTGTTGGCTTGCTTTACAAATGTAGGCACCTAATTCTCATCTCATATATATCTAATATCAGGTTAAAAATCACTTTTGGTACCTAAACTTTAGTGTACAAACAATTTAGTCCCTATACCTTCCTTTAAAGTTTGCAACAATTCAACCCCTAAATCTTCTTACCTAGGTATATGCTACAAAGGCATGATAAAAATCAACATTTAATCTTGATGATTAAATTGTTATTTAAACGTACAGGTCCTCTCAAGGTCTCAGGTTCAATTTTGTAGACATCTCTCGTGTCTCTTGATGTCTGGTCTAAAGATGGGGTGGGTATCTTGGGTATAGTGGAACGAGACTCCAATTTTTTGGCTTTCAAAAAAGAAAAAATTAAGAAGTAGAGGGACTAAATAGGCAAAAGTGATTTCTAACCCTTAATAATAATACCATATGCATGGCCAATTTATGCTGATGATTACTCACTTCAATGCAGATGCTACTTTACAGCATTGCTGGGTCAGTTTGGGTAATTACACTCCATTCAATAGCTAGATTCTTCAAAACAAACATAAACGTTATATTGCTCATATTGTAGATAATTACACTCCATTTAAGCATTTGTTTTTTCTCTAAACCACATGATTTTAATATCTGTAGGTTCCTTATGCTTCAAGAGCACTTTCAATTCTTACCGTTTTCGTCGGTCCAATAGTAAGCTTTCCTTGTTTTCTTCATAAGCTTGTCTTTCTCTCATAAAACTCTCAGGCATTCACACAAAATATCCATGGCTTGCACAGATATTCAACATTGCATCTAAGCAAGTAGGGCCAATCGAGCAGGTCAGTCCACTAAAAAGAAATTACTAAACTCCGTTCGATAACTTTTTGGTTTTTTATTTTTTATTTTTGAAATTTAAGCTGACTTTTACTCAAATCAAATTTTCTACCATCAATGAATGCTAACCAAATTTCAAAAACCAAAACTAGGTAAAACGGTTATCAAACGGGCGTAAATGTTTTCTATCTTTCTTAAACCTATGAAAGAAAAAGGGAAAAAAAAATGATGCAAAGATTTATTTGTCTTCTTTCTGCTAAAATGACATTTTTATCTCAAGGGGAAGGCTCAAGGATACATCTCAGGCATCAACTCACTTGCCAACATTGTATCTCCATTAATCTTCAGCCCCTTGATAGGTATACATCAATTGTCAAGTTTAAGTGTGAAATGTTTCACCACAAATCCATTTGTTTTGACTACATCAATCTGTTCAGCTCTTTTCCTCTCCAAGGATGCACCATTTGACTTCCCTGGCTTCAGTCTCTTGTGCATTGCACTCACTTCGGTAAGGATACTACATACCGTATATCGCCTCTTCTTATGTTTAGATTGTAACTATATAAAGTCGGGCAATGTCTGCCCAAGCAAGGAAAGCTCGAGTCATTCTGATCGAGAAAGAATCTCTTCCGAATGACCAAAGTTCCAGAATAGAAGATTGGCAAACCAAGATAGAAGCACTGTGGGCATCACTCTTGTCTAAAATTCTCAAAATTGAAGTTCTGACTCAGGCTGGAATGGAGTTCATAGAATCCTATAATCCGAAAGGAAGAAAACTTCATTGGTTGAGCATTTTGATTTCTAATTGTTCTTATGAACCAACTCCAAACATTGGCCGAGTTCTTACAGGATTGATGGCTATTACTTTTAAGTTTTTGAAGATTGTTCTTGTGTTTTATGTTTACTTAGAAATATCTTCTGTTTTGCAGTTGATTGGCTTCACTCTAAGCCTGATGATCAGGGTAGATCCCTTTACTTCCAGTGAGAAAGTTAACAGCTTAATGTAGGGCTACTCGCAGGAAATCTCATTCAACACAAAAGGAAAATTCTAACCAGTAGATACTTCAAACTTGAAGCAACACAGAATATTACAGATTCTCTTGTATGTTGATGTATTTAAGGAAACTCAAAGCAACAACAGATAAAGCATTGTAAATATTTATATGTACATATGCATGCGCATTTATTAGAGCACAATTGTGTATATATATTATGACTTTATAAATCCTCACAGCAAGTAAGATTGTAATTCGTTCTGATCTGGGATGAATGCAACACACATGGATGATTATTCTAGGTACAATAGTTTATAATGGTAATGCACAAATGAATGTTATAAAGGTGAAAATCAAGATAATTAGAACTAGTAAATTTGAACCTAGTGACGATAATGTAAGGTTGTGCTTGACAAATTCTCTACTCGGGGACGGATAATGTATTCCAAACGGATAATGTATTCGTAAACGAATACGGATAATGTATTATGATTGGACTGTAGTATCCCATTTGCTGTCCAAGCTATTATAGTATTTGGGAGAAAAATAGTTGAATTGATTTGGGAATGTGCTTATGTTGCTGATGTTTAGCACATTTAAGGACTGGCTTTGGCCTACAGTCTACAGGAACTCTTCATTAGATAATTTTACAAGCTTTTAAGTTAGATAATAGAATCTATGAAGAGTTTCATAACCGCCAGCAACACAAAAGTACGAAGCTTTCAAACACAATATATAATATACACACTTCTCGTGCCAGTTCAGAAACTTTCATGCTTGTCTTCTTGAGATTCTTTGCAATTCGTCATCGGTTTAGGTCGAACTTCGAGCTTATTAATCAATAGTTACTGGTTTGTGCTCCATAAAAAGACCTCAGGAAGTCAAGTTAGGTACGGGATGCGATTGGGCTGACGTTAGACTTGTTGAAAACTCTGTGATTCCAACTCAAAGGTTATACTGCGCGTAAGCTGGTTAAAACACTCACGGATATTCAAAAAACATAGAAGATACCGTGATTTGTGAATCATATGACTCTCCTCTAAATCTCTGGTTAAAGAAATTAGGGTTCGGAAAGAAACTAGAAAGTCCTTTGAGAATCAATTGAAAAAACATTGGTTGCTTTGTATACAATGGGAAAACTGTAAGGAATTGGTTATGTTTAAGATGAATATAACATTGTTTCTTGCATACATTAAAGAGATGGAGGAAAAACAGATCAAAATCAAAAGGGGAAAATCAACATTCAAATATTAATAATATTAGATTGCAGTTAACTATACACACGAAGATTAATAAGACATTTTACATAAGCTAATCGACTCAATAAACTCAAACAACATATCTCTTTCTCGCAGTAAAATAAGAAGCCTCATATTGTATAGATTCTACTTTCCATCACTCTGGTTGATTTCCTTGTCTGCCTCACTCAACTTGCAGTGGCTGTCCAAGTAGCTGGAAGTCTGGTAGAGTTCACCGGAGGCAAGGAACGGACGTTGATATCGAGCGGTAGCAAACGGTATGGAAGGTCAAGCTCTTGGAAAATTTTAACCAGTTCTTCAACCAAGAGGGCTCTCCTTGCCCACCTCTCTCCCATGTCTTGATGGTTCATTCTATGAGTAGGCCATATGGCTATTCTCATCCTATTTAACTCTTCCACATCCTTGAGGATAATCGTTGGCGCCGGACACCAATGCTCATGTTTGCTCTCAATGAAACTACAAAAACAAAGCAATGGAGAGGTTAGGGAAATGAGGGGTTGCCTGCATTTTTATTGAACTTTGTTAAATATCGCCCGAAGGCGATTCTTTTCTCCGCATACCTTACTATTCTCTGTCTCATGACTGCAATTTTCTCAGGTGGAGTAGATATGTGAAGACAAAATTCTATGGCATCGCCCATGTTGGGACTGCGGTAGTAGTTGTGAATGGCCTTTGTTGCTAGAACACTGTTCGGAAATATGATCTTCTGGCTGTCGTATCTTAGAAAAATGGTCGTCAGAATGTTCATTTCTTCTACAATCATCTGAAATTCATGAAATATAGTTTAGGGAAAAGTACCTAATGGGAATGTATAAGTAAAAGATAAAACTACTCGAAGAGAAATAACCTGCACGCCATCGATTTCGCATCGATCGCCAACATCAAATGGATGCATCACAAATAAGAAGATGATTGCTTCAAACACAGTCTTGCAAGTATTTCCAAATACAAATGCAACTAGGACAAGTTGAGAGGAAAGGAATAGGAGAAATTTGCTGGTGGCAATACCCAGAATGAGTAGCCAAATAACCAGAATAACTATACAAACTAAACTATTCACCATGCGGTGAAGTTTGTTCACAGCTGTTTTAGTATCGTTCAGGGTCAAAGCTAGGGCCCTCCTTTCTCTAAAGGCGTTGACCTGGTACAATTTGATGTATAACAATATTAGAACAATTCAGTGTAATGCAAGACAAACATATCAATTGGCAATGACATGTCTATTTGAACCTTTCAATGTATTTTAGGACAAGATCATGCACAATTAAACATGCCGAGTCGGAGCATAAATACATTTAGATTTTGATAGCATAGCTCTTACCACCCAGTTTTTCAAAGATGATTTGCTTATTTTCCTGCACTCAGATGCTCCTTCAAAGAGATTCGTGGTTTTTAAAGCTTCATCTTCTGGCATGAAACGCATCAAGTCCTCTAGATAGATGAATCTAACGAGAAAAAGTTGACAAGGAAATCAAAACAGACAAATGGATCAGGGGGATTACCCAAGGAAATAAATAAATAAGGTCTCGTTTGATAACCATTTGATTTTTTGTTTTTTGTTTTTAAAATTTAAGCTTATTTTTACCCAAGTTTTCTACAATGTACTTCATCTTTCCTTGAGAAAGTAGGTGAATTGTTAACCAAATTTTAAAAACAAAAACAAGATTTAAGAAGTTTGTTCCCAAATTTTGATTTGGTTTCTTAAGGTCCCTAATGCATATTACAAATTTACAGCAAAAGTAAGAAAGCGTTGAAGTTCATATATCTGGAATCTAAATTTATGGATCAAATATCCGCTTAAATTTTACCCACTTGAGTTAGATCCAAAATTTTGGACCAATTACCTACTTGGAACTCTACATCATAGAGATAATAGGGGATTCCATCTCAAAACTAATTGGTATTGAGGGGAGTAGCTCACTTATCTTATAAAGTTGGCGAGAACTCGTCAACTTGTCCGTCGTTAGAAAGGTGAGTTCTCACCTGCTATATAAAATATGTGAGCTACTCCTTTTCATACAAATTGGTTTTGAGACAAAAACCCCCACATTATTAAATAGCTCTTTAAAAAATCCTCACAACAAAGTAAAAAAAGAGTTTCATGGTGTTCCTTGGAAAAAGCATTTTAGACACTTAAATGATGTGTAGCACATAAATATTGTTGGGAACTTACTTAGAACCATGCCTAGCCACGTTCTGAAAAATCTTCTTAGCAGCAACTTTTGCCTCATATTCACTCCTGATCTGTGTGGCTGATTCATCCTCCTCATGAGTTGAATCCTTTATCTGTTCATCCAAAGTTGAAAGAGCCCCATGTCGAACAATGTTCATCAACCTCTTCATATTCCAAGCAGACACATTCTTAGGACTAAGCCTATGCAAGTGATCAATTGTAATACCCTCATCCCCCTTTTTCGACAGCGCCCGCGAGAGCTTCGCGCTTCGTCCACGAGGACTTTTCTGCAGCCCCCCACTCCCAATAACTCGCCCACCCTTTTGAGTTGGAAAGGCAGTTGCCTTCAGATCAGGGGGAATGGTAGCCCCTGCATTCTGCAACTTCATAACCTCTTCAACAAGTCGCTCTTCTTCTTCCTCGTTCTTTCGAATCTCTATCAACGGCGGCCCCGATAGTGTCTCGATTACATATTGATTAAACAGTGCATCCTGAATCCTATCAAAATATGTACTCACATGGAATGAAGAGGCCAAAACCTTCACCATCAGCGTTTTCACCAGCCAAACTAAAGTGCTTACTAAAAGACATACAAGAACTTTGGTGACATACTCAAGAGCATTGCTTTTGACTTCTCTTTGAACTTTGTCATTGAACAGAAAGTTCCAAGCAATTAAGACCAGACCCAACCAAAGACAATTCTGAACGGCCTTTCTAACCCCATAAACGAAATAAAGAACCCTTTTACGAAGTAGAAAGTTTCTTTCAATGAAGAACACAATTATCCTAATCCCCCAACCAGAAACCAGCCTTCCACAAATCAAAACTAAAACCATTACCTCCCATTTCCATAGCTCAAGATTCCATAGCTTCTTCTTCCTCAAGTAACCAATTGTCAAACTGCAAACCAATGCTGCAATTATCAAAACCAAACTCGCCCATTGCAACAGAGTTAGAACACCAAGATTAGCCTTCTTATACTCATCAGGAAGATCCTCTTCCCAGAATGGATCGTCCTCTTCTTCATCCAACGGTTTCGACATCATTCCCGACCGCATTTGCCCTGATTTCGGTACTTGCCCTGATTTCAGCACCCGCCCGGACCTCCGGTCGGGCTGCGAAGGCGGGTCCAACAATCTGGACTTATTTTTAGCCCCAAGCAAGCTAGATTTCTTCTGAAACGACGAATTAGATGTACATCGAACAACCTCATCGCCGCCATCGTCATGAACCTTACCGTAAGCTCGACGATCACACTGCTGCTGTTGCTGTCCTCCTCTATGTTCATCATCAGCCGCGACCGGAGAGTCTCTATACCGTCTTCGAATCGAATCATTCTCCGAAACCGACTCGAACGAAACCTTCATATCTTTGGGGCTCGGTTGGACAGGAGATTCCGCCAAGGGAGGCAGAGTCTTATGCAGTGGCGACTCCAACATTTCCATATCCATATCCAACGAAATCTCTCCGGACGCCTTCTGCTTGTGAAGAAACTGTCCAATAAGCTTCGACGGCGGATCCTCCACATCCTTCCGTTCCCGCCGGAACTCAAACTCGTCTCCATTAGCGCCGCCGTCCTTCCAGAAATCACAGCTCGGCTCCCGCCAAATCCTCCCGCCGGAGTCAGGCTGGTCGATCTTGACGACGACCTCTCTCCGGCCAGATTGGCCGTTCGCCGCCATGTTCGGGTGATCGGAAAGAATGGGAAGGTGTTCGTGATCCAGAGCAGCGCCAGTTCCAGAAAGCTTCTTCACGAACTTGTAAGAGCCATTGGATTTGAAGGACTTGAGAGAGAAGTCCATCGGCCGGCGAGTTTCGCCGGTTAAATAATGAAGGAAAGAAGGAATTGGGGTTTTCGAGATTTGAAAAAATTGAAAGATCAGTGAGGAAAGTTGGTTGTTGACGCGTGTACTGTTTCCGCCATTAAAGAAAGAGTTTTCTTGCAGAGGAGAGAGAAAGAAGAGAGAGAGAATCTGCTCTGTTGTTGGGAAAGAAGAAAGAGATCATTTATATATTGTAATATTTTAAACCCTCAACAGTAAAGTAAATAAGGAAGGTTTTTCTATATTTTTATAAGGATATTACACCTGCCATGGATGATTATATTTTCCAAGCATGACACAAAAGGTAAAAAAAAAAAACAAAAGGTAACTTTTTTATTTAGGCAAGTATGAGTATTTATTTATTTATTTTTGTTTTTTTTTAGTTCAAGGACATTATTTAATTTGGTGTAAAATATATAATCTCATGGATTGAAAAAAGATGGAGTTTGGTCTCGTGATTTCAAAAACTAGAGTTTAATCTTTAATGCTTTGAAGGAATATAAAATTTGATCCGTCTGATGTTCAAAATTATAATTTAATCTTCGTGATTTGATGAACTTAACATATCAAATCGTTAATAAATTGAATACTTGAAAATTAATTATTTATGGATCAAAGTTAAGTGATAGATATAACAACAAAAATCATATCATTTATGGATGTATTTTAAAATTTATGAGTGATCTCTCACATAAAATTAATACTTGAGAAATCGTTAAAATACAAACAAAAATGAGTTAAATCAAATACAAAAATTTAACTCGTTCATAATCTTTAAAAAAAATAATAATAAATCTTTCATTATTATTTATTGAAAAAGTAGGTGTGCAATTTTTTGAGTTCAACATCAATTAAAAGATTTAAGTCTATAAAATCTTAATTATAAAAATACATTTAAATGATTGATTTGCTATTTGTTCTTTGTGGTGATGGGTTTTGGTTGAGGAGGGGAGAGGAGATGGAAAGAATTGAGATTTTTCAAACTAATATTTTTTTAGAAAGTTATTCTCAACTCATTCTCAACTTCTCCTCAAACATGCATCAAACTCATTTAATTCTCAACCATGATATAAAACAAAACATATTAAAATCATAAATTGGTACAAATATACAATGATTATAAAATAAATAATAATAATATAAAATAAATATTTTTGCAATATCTCATCTCCTAACTAATATTTCATATATCTTAATTAGTTAACTCCCTCTTCAATTTCCTCTCCATCTCCTCTCCTCTTATCAACTCCGAAATTCCATCACTATTTAAATTGTTAGAAAAAAAATAAAAAGTAAGATGGTTGGTGACATTCCATATAATACTTCTCTCCTTGTAACTAAAATATTGAAATTTTATCTTACTAAGGAGACAAATCTTCCTTAAGAGTGATGTGATACTATTTAATACCACAAAATTTTTATCTTTTTATAAAATATTAAAACAAAATTTTTGTGATAGCAAATGATGTTACGTCACTCAAGAAGAGGGTCTGCCTCCTTAGTCATGAGGAGACAAATATATTTCTTTTATATATTTGGAAAAAGAAAGCATTAAAAATCCCCAAAGGCAATTCTATATTTGATTGAGAATTACAAAACCAGAAATCTATAAATTTATTTGTGGGAAAAATAAGTATAAAGTTTTAAAGATAATTTGTTGAGAATCTCTCTATTTCAAAATTTGGTAAGTCCGCGGGAGATTTAGTTTTACGGTTTACGATACACATGGAAGGTTGAAAATCCTCTGCTTTTATTTTTGCCCAATACGGTATCAGTACAGTGAATCTGAGCCGTCAGAGGAAACAACGTTAAACGTGTCAAAATCTGAATGGGACATAAAGGTGAAACATTGTAAGTCAATGTTGACTTTATTGACCAATGGTATAATGATTTTTTTTTTTAAAGAGTGTAATAATTATAAAAAAAACATGGGAATTAAACAAATGGGTGACTAAGCAGACAACCTGACAAAAACATTGAAAAATATAATAATAAAAACAAAAGGAAACAGACATTAAAAAAAGAATCAAACAAACAGGACAGTGAAGAATGGGGAGAGATGGGAATGAAGTGTCAGTCTCAATAGTTACCAAACATTTTGGTGTTGAATGGGACACCAACATCTTAATAGGATATTAGATTTTACTAAAATGAAAATGATTATAAAGTGAATGGAACTAAATGAATAATAATAATAATAATAATAAAAGGGATTATTTGAATTTGAATAAATAAGATTATTATGAAAAATATATATATTACTTGTGTTGGAGGGAATAAAATAATTAAGAATGATTAAAACAGTGAATATGGGAAGAATAAAATAAGATTATAAATATAATAAATAGTTCTTATAACTCATGTGTAGATACAAAATGGTTATAAAAAAAAGAGATTAAGAATATAATAATTCAAATCCACCCAAACATAAGCAAATATTCTCCTTTTCCACTCTTTCCATTTAACCTATAAAGCCCATACATCCCCTCCGGATATACAAAATATTAGAAAATTTGAATGAACTTTTTTAAATAATTAATTCTTACAATATTTGAAGATAAAAGATTCAAATTTATGATTGTTTTATTATTATTATTATTATTATTATCAAATTAGATATTAGGTAGATGGAATTTAGTTATGGTTCAAAAAATTGAATGAGATTTGAATACTGATACTCTTTTTTATTTTAATTGATTATAGAGTAGATAAAGATTTGTTTTTGTTTTGATAGTTATTTCTTAAATGGGTTATTTAAAAACCATGCTATTTTTTCATAATCTTTTATAGAAAAAATAGACAAGCTATTGAAATTATTATTAGGGAATTTGCTACCAATGCAGGTTTTGGCCCATCTATTTTAATTATAGCACAAATTGTAAAAGAATTCATGCATATCAGATTTTGTATATTCTTTTTCAATTTCCAAATATACCCTTTTTCTTTTAACTTCCTCTTCAAGCTTCAAGCCTTCCTTCTTCCTCCTCTCTTTGCACAAACTTTCCCGCTCTTCCTTCTTTCCCATTCTCTCTGCAATTTCTTCTTCCTCTACAAGCTTCAAGTTTTCCTTTTTTCCCATTCTTCTCTACCATTTCTTTGTGCGCTTTCTCTTAATGGGTTTATTGATTGTGAATAATTTAGGGATTTGAAGAAATGGGTTTTGAAGAGAATATGATGAAGAGTAAATGTGAAAATGGCGGAAATGGAAGGGAGATTTGTGATTTCTTCTCTGATTTCTTCTCCTGCAACTCTAGGTGTGCAGATTCACTCCGACCGATAGACTTCTATCAGTTGAACCAAAGTGAATATGCACTGATAGACTTCTATCAGTTCCATCGATAGACTCCTATCAGTTCCACCGATAGAAGTCTATCAGTGGAACTGATAGAATTCTCTACTCATGGATATTTTTGTCATTTCACAAGTTCTATATAACTTTTTTGCCACCTATGAATAACTTTTAGAATTGTGTTATGGAGAGAATTATTTTGTTTCTTTTTAATATACATGCTAAAACCCCTTATTATTATCTTGAACGCAAAAATACTCCATCATTCGGGTAAAAGTACACAATTTTTCATTTCAAAAATTGGAAAGTCCGTTTACAAAAGAAAGTGGGCATTTCGGGAATTTCACCAAACTTCGGGCCGGAGATTTATTTATGCGGTTTACGATTACGTGTTCAAATAATACAGGTCATCTTAAAAAAACACAATACACGTGGCAGTGTGAAAATTTCATGCTGTTCTTCATGCCAAATACGGTGTCAGTACAGTAGATCTGAACCGTCAGATGAGACAACATGAAACGTGTCTATATATAAATGGATCATGGAGTTGAATGTCATTTTCAGTCAATGTTGACTTTTGTAAGAGTTACGCGGCGAGCCGTTAGGTAAGAAAAAAAAAAATGAACCAATGGGATGAGGACAATTTTTTTTTTTTAATTCAACCTCATTTCTAATTTAAATTCTAATTAACTGGATATTAGGTAATAAAACAATACTTACCTACCCATGAATGTGTAAGGTGAATATGCTTGTTACTTATATGACACAAATTTTTACCACACATTAAAACATAAAATTAATACAATATTGGAAAACAAATAAATATGTGGTAAAAATTTATACGACATAAATAACAAGCATGCTCACCCTACACACTCGTAGGTAGGTAAGTATTACTTTATTTAATACAAGATGCTATTGGAATACTATTCTATAGTCACCTAATTTTATTTGAAAGTAATAGTACTTTCTAGATATGATTTGTGTTCTCCATTCCCTAATTTTCAAAAAAATAAAATCATTAATAATAATTAATGATGAGTCATGATTATTAAAAACCCAAAATTTTGGGACTTAGACTTTTTTTTTTAATGTACATATGGTTAAATTTAGACTACATTTTGTTGAATTAAAAAAAAGAAAAAAGAGAAGGATAAAGACTAAATTGGGTTGGGCATGAAAATTGAAAAGATAAATTTTTTCTTTGAAAAAATGGGTGACTAAGCAGACATCCTAATAAAAACAAAAGAAATGAGATTTAAAAAAGACAAGAAGACAAAAAGGACAGTGAGTCCTGAAGAGAGGTGGGAATGGAATGTCTGAATAGTAATATTTGAGAAAAATGAATGAGATTTAGATCTGCTTATTGTGTTTGATTTTATTTTTGCTATGATACTGCTTGTTGTGTTGAATTTATTTTGACTATAAAATACATAATTTTTTTTTTTTGTTATTTAGGTTTCTTTGATAGCAACTTGATTTTGTTTTTTGTTTTTTTTTACTAACGAGAGTACTAGTTTAAACGACATTAATGTATATTTAATGACCAAGAGGTCTTATGTGTTAAAAATTCGATCTTGAAAATTAAGATTTGACTAATACTATTTATATAAAATTTGTGATCTATCTTCCAATTTGTAATAAAAATAAATAAATAAACAATAATCGATGATAAAACAATGGTAAGTTTCTCTATCCACACATTTCACATTTTTTGAACTAAAGCTGCTGGTGCTACTTAACCCATCTATTTACTAACAGAATAATTTAGTCTTTGATTAATCAAATTAGACTCTAAACTAAGTCAAATGTTTCTATTTAGATCTTCTATTCAACTTCTAATCATCTACCCACCAATTTTAACAAAATAGTAACATGCATGAAAATTACCTATAAATAAATTCAAAGAATTACAATGATATTTTTCATAAAAAAAAAAAACAATGATATAAAAAGTTTGATGAATGCATAACTTTTGCCCTGTAACTTCCAATTTTTTAAAGTCTTATCAATCTTGTATCATACATGTGTTTTAACGAGTTGTCAACGGAAATCTATTAAATGGTAAAAAAAAACACACATTTAAATTAGATATGTATTTGTATAAATATAATTGAAAATTTAGCATCATAAAAATCGATACAACTTAACAAGTTTCTGGATGATAATTGATTCTTTCATTTAAATAAAAATGTACAGATAATAATAGAGAATTAACCAAAAGTAGTATATATTGAATACTAATCAAACTAGTTTAGGTAAGCTAACTTATTCGATAATATCTTTAAAATTAATGACTTTATCGTAGAGTAGAATAAATTGAAATATTATTTTAGAAGAAAAGGAATGACATGATTTAAACATTAGTGTACACATTAGAAACTAGATTATGTTTAATTTCGAAGTAATCTACACTAATAAGAAAGTAGATACGTGTTAATTTTAAAGTAATCTTTTGTGATAGGAAAGAAAGATCTAGATGCCACATAGTTAGATAGGTAAATAAATAAAGGCACTAAATTAAATTATGATGGTCATGTGGCCTTAATTAGTTTGGTAAAAAGAAAATCACTTTAATCAAATTTTAACTTTTTGGTGTTAGGCAAATGAGTAGCCTAAATACAAATGACATTTGTTTCATCAAAGAGGGTAAAGAAAAAAGTAGCTAAATATACTTATCCAAGACTTAGAATGTTATCTTTTTAATTAATTTTTGTGATTGCCAATATTTTTCTATTATACTTGGGTCATGCTTTACCAAGGATTTACCGAACTGAGAAAATCTATTTCAATTTTTTTTTAAATACAAATTGAGAGAAGGAAACTCACGAACCATACATAAAAGGCATAATTACTCTAAAATAATATGAGAGTCAAATATTAATTTTTGGGTTCAAACTTGTGATCGTAAAGTTGAAATAGATTTACACCAAACAAGATAACCAACTATGCCAGTTCGATTCAAATTTAACTATTAGAAGTATTTGGATAAGGAGTTAACTTGAAGAATTAAAGTGTAGTTTAAAATAAGTTGTTATTTAAAGCAGTTAAAAAATATATTAAAAGTGAGTGATTAAAATTAAATTATTTTGAATGATTGTAATTAATTGATGTGAAATTAGTGGTTAAAAATGAAGAGTTATTTTAATAGTAAAAATGAAGATTTTTTTTTTTTTTTTTAAACAATGAAGAGTTATTTTGAATAGTTACACAAAGATACAATTTTTCAAAAAAGACTTAATAAATCTTCCATCTTTAAATCCGGCAAACAATTTTCAAAGAAAGAATTTAATTTTCCTTGCCAAGAAAATTTTGAATAAACAAACATGACATTTAAATA
Source organism: Sicyos edulis (assembly GCA_036507275.1). NCBI lineage: Eukaryota > Viridiplantae > Streptophyta > Magnoliopsida > Cucurbitales > Cucurbitaceae > Sicyos > Sicyos edulis. Next base: position 43,845,846 of record CM071850.1, read on the forward strand.
AAACATGAAGCCAAAAATCTCAATCATTTTTTTTTAATCTCATTGCAAATGTTTGAGTGAAATTTTAAATACTCGACTAATATGCAATGAACTAACAACCTAAATGTTGAGCAACATTTACATTCAAGTTACACTTTTCCCCTGATTTCACGATATTCACAACTTGATTTCTAATCATTATTCCTCCACAACATAATTCACAACCTGATATAGTACTCCAACGGCTATCCCGTACCTCCGCAGTCTCTCGATCTCGTGCTCGTCTACTCCTATTGTTCCTCCCCACACAGCAGAGCATCGACCATCTCCCCAAGTTTCTTTTCTCGAACGAATCCCTTGCCTCTGGGATGAGGTCATTTGGAGTGTGAGATACAATGTGGTGGAACCCGAGTTGGAAAAGTGCATCCCCAACAAGAATTGCTGTGTCGACGCTAGAGACTGTACGGTTTGAAGGCTGCCCTTGCCGTGACGGGTCATCGTTCATGCAGGGTAAGTCATCATGGATCAATGAGGCTGCATTTTCTAACATTGATTTAGCATTTATAGTAGATGGCTACTTGATAAACTAGCCTGTTCTCAAACGTTGATTTAGCATCGAGTCATTGGCACTAGATAGATACTGACGCTACTAGTATATTCATGTGAACTGATCTTGGCAGCCAAGGTTAGAATATGCTCTTACTTAAGATAGGGAGAAGATTGAATGTATATTACAAGGTAAAGTGAACTGCCTTTCTTATGTTGATTGGTTGAGAAAATAAAGCTTTTCCTTTACAGCTTCTATCCAAGTAAACTCTTTAAGGCAGCTTAATGTGTAGCAGGTGTGTTAGAAGCTTCAGGAGAGGTGGAAAGAATGCTGCGAGAGTGACTTTCTTCTTTCTTTCCCCAAAGGTGCAAATCATGAGACTATACAGGAGAAAGAGGAGGAAACGAGACCCAATAGGGAGAGACAGATTCATTCTCGTTATAAAAATTTGAAGAATGTTTAGAGATGAATAGTTTCCAATGTTAAAATGAACAAAGATTCTGGGATTTCGAATGAGATGACTTCTAAGAGTAGTGTGCCTAAGTAAATTACTGTTTCCACATCCTGATAAAAACACTAATCAAACACTAAGGGTTGTGTTTGGGCCCCCTATTATAGAAACAGCTGGTTTGGTTAAAATAATCTAACCGAAGCTAAACGGTGATTACCTAAACTTGCATGCCCGTTTATCTAAACCTTAGATATATTACTTTTTTTGTTATATAACCAGCCCCTGTTATACCTTCCGCCTATCTTAACCAAACCGATGCTCCAAACACATCCTAAGAATCTTCTGGTTCTCCCAAAAGCACCTATGGCCCTCAAAATCAGGTAAAATTCACCTCAATCTCATACATTTCCCTGATATAAATAGAATGTTGAATCTAATTGAAATCGAACCATGATGAGAGGTATGTTAGAGCTGAGTCCACGAGATTTTATAGTCTTAACTTCAATTCATTAAATTGGTGGTTTCAGGCTACAAACTCACATTCATTACATAAACTGAAAGGGGTCTTAATCTACCAGAAAAATCACACATTTATGATTTATTCACCAAACTAAGTTCCTGAAGTTCATAATTCAGCTGAATAAACACAAACACGAACTCAACTATTGTCAATAGCACTTAATCCAAACTGGTCCCTAAGAATTACACTCAAATACGACAAAATTTGTATGAAATCATAACCCTAATTAGAATAAGAAATGTATAGAGAAAAATTTAGGACTTGCTTTGTAGGGCTTTACCCCGAAGGGAGCCATTCCAGAAATTCTCGAAGGCCTGAGTGAAACCCAGGCCTAGGAGGGGGTTTGGAAATAGTTTTCAACCAGCAATTGACGCGCCTCGGTTAGAACCTCATTAGCTGCGTCATTGCCCCAAGCGCAAAGATGCTTTTAACCGAAGCTCAAGGCTTCTTTTTATAGCAATCACGCGTCTTTTCGTTTTACAATCTTCCGATGTGGGACTTCCAAGTTTTCTCAATTCCCACTATTTTCGAGGACTACAAAAAAAAATGTATAATACATTTTATTTTACTCAAATCAGCTTTTTTCTTATTTTCTTTTGTTTTTTTAAAGAGTTTTTTTTTCTTTTTTGTGGTAAGATATGATTTTAAATTAGTTAGTTGAAAGATTATGGATGGAATTCAAATTTGGTTTTTATGAAATTCATATTTTAGGTCTCAAAATGAGTTTATTTTAGGTTATAGTTTAGACATTTTAATTTTTTTAGTCATCAAAAATATATATATATATATATACCACACACTCTACATGATAAAAAATCCACACAAATTTCAACCATACAATCTCTCATCAATGCATCCATGCCACAAGGGAGTTTTAATTCATGTCACCGACAATTAATATAATCTTCAATCAATACAAAAGATAATCTTCAAATCAAAAGATAATGAAATGCATAATTGAAATATATATATATATATATATATATATATATATATATATATATATATATATAAACTCAAAAATATATCATGGATGAAATATTTCTAAAAATAAAATTAATTAAAATGGACAATAAAAAAATTGCACCTAGAAAAAATTCTCAAGTATAAACGATTGATTTAAAAAAAAAAAATTGAAAGTGAGGATATCTCAATTTACTTGATTTTGTACCAACTTCATCCTCTTGAATATAGTGGAGGTTCCACATTTATTTTTCAAAACCTTCGATTAATAATATTAATACATACAAAATTGTGTTCGTTTTATGGAAGATTTTCAAAGCTTTCGATAAAAAAAAAATGAAATATAAACTTAAATAATTCACTTAATCAAAAGTTTTAAAAACCTTCATAAAAATATGGACTATAAACATAAATAATTCATTTTATCGAACGTTTTCAAAATCTTTGATAAAATACTTAATATTTTAATATTTGAAAATTAATACTTAAAATTTAAATATTTGAAAATTATATTTTTGTTGAAAACTTTCAATAAGAATACTAAATATAAATTTAAATACATGAAATGTTTGTTTTTAGATGATAAATATAACCGAAAGGAATGGTGGTCTGATAATTTCTTTATTTAAGAGTAATGCAGTTTAATATTATGGTTATGAGTTTGAGAGTAATAATATTTCTTTATAGTGTTTGTGATCCCTCTCTCTCAACTCATACTATAAAAAAATGATGAATTTAAATAAATACTTGAAAATTTTGTTCTCTTTGTATAGAAGATTTAAAAAACTTTCGATAAAAATACAAAATATAAAGTTACATAATTTTCTTGATCAAATGTCATGGGTTTTTAGAATAAATATAAGGTTTTGATAAATATACTAAATTTAAAATTTATATTCTTTTTTTTTAAATATATATTGAGGGAGGGAAGTGGTTTATAATATAAAAAACTGAAACCATTGCGCCACTCAAATTTATATTTTCTTCCTTAACATGAGTTCCTTGAATCTTTAAAATAAACATACTTGTGATAAATTTAGATGAAAGAAAATTATGTTAAGGTTTTCAAAATCTCAAATAAAAATACGGAAACTTTATTTTAAATATTTGGAAATTATGTTATCTTTAACTTCAGACATATTTTAGTTCGTGTTAAAAAAACACATATTTTCGATTCGATATTAAATAGAGTAATAAGACTTTTAACTGAGAAGGTAAAATTCCAATATATTCTACATATTAAAAATTCCTTATTGGAAACCCAAGTCGGCGATTATTATATTTTTGATGGCGCAATTATTAAAACTCTTTAACCATAACGCCTGGCTAACACATCATATAATTTATAGATTTCATTAAATCGAATTCTTACTCTTAGTCAAATCATGTATTTTTTTTAAAAAATAAATAAATAAATTTCATCATCAAATTGGTTCGTAATTTTAATCCAATCTTGCCCATTAGAATTTTACATCCGTAATTGTTCAAATATTTCAAGACTCATACTAAAAGGTTGTAGCATTTAAATAATCATCAAAAGATGTGCTACAAATTAATGTTTGTTTAAATTGTTATGCATCTTTTTAAATCAAAACTTGTATAAAATGTAATAGGGGTACATCATTTATAAAATCATAGAATAATTTAATCATTTTGGAAGTAACAGATTTGAACCCTTCTTTTAATTATCGTTTTGAAATTAAAAAAATAAAAAAATAAAAATTCATATAAGGTAACTAAAACGCGGGTGTTTAAATTAAAAGCAACCAATCAAATTGGTTTAAAGTGCTTGTCGCAATCAAATAAAATAAAAATATTCCATATACGGAATAAAATATAAAAAAATCAAATTTAAATCATTTACAAGAAAATATTTTCCTTTTCTGAAACTTGACGGTTATAACTTATATATATATATATATATATATATATATATATATATATATATATATATATAGATAGATAGATAGATAGATTTGGGAGAGAAATTGAAAAGTTGTTCATTCAGAATTTGAATACTCAAAGAAAATAAGTATGCAGAAAGTAAGAGATTTAAGAAATAATCGGCAAAGAAATCGATGTCGAAGAGGAGAAAATCACACAATTCGACAAGTTTGGGCTTCAAATTTCGCCACTGAAATCTCCCACTTTGATCGCCGTCTTCAATCGTATACAATTCTCTCAATCGACACTGAATTTCCCGGCAGCGTTCGGAAAACACCTCGCGGCTCGGTCGACGAACAGCTCTTCGAAGATTTTCGATTCAATGTGAACCAAACCAAGCTTCTTCAACTTGGAGTAACGGCATTTAACGAATCAGGAAAAATTGGCGGCACTTGGGAGTTCAACTTCTCCGGTTTCGACCCCGAAACCGACGTGCAGGACCCGTCTTCGATTGCGTTCTTGAGACAGAACGGGCTCGATTTCGAAAAGCTGAAGAGCGAGGGAATCTCTTTCGATGTATTCGCTGCAAGCTTCACTCGCATTGTGAGAAAGAATCATATCTTTAGATGGGTTACGTTCCATGGATTATACGATATCGGGTATGTCGAATTTCTTAAACGTATGTTTGGAGCCATTAATTTCGCTTATTAAATCCGTTTTTGCAATATTTGAATTTTTTCTTTTCTATTTGTTGTTCATTAAAAATTCTTTTGTTGTTTAGATACCTGATGAAGGCAATGGGAATAATCCAACATTTACCTGAATCAATGGCAGCATTTGCAAGATTGGTCGTTAGAGAAGTGGGAATGGTTAGGGATTTGAAGTACATGGCACGATTCTGCGATGGGCTCGAAGAAGGGAAGCTAGGACTCGAACGAATGGGGCAACTACTAGACCAAAAACGCTTTGGACTACAACATCATGCTGGCTCTGATAGCATGTTGACCGCGATGCTTCATAGAGAGATGATCGAGCGGTTCGGTTTGGATTCAATGGCATGTGATGGTTTTTTGTATGGATTTTCCAACAACCTTGAACACATCTACATGGATATGAAAATGAAGATTAGATCTATACCAATTCCATATGTAATGCCTGTCTATCATAATGTTACATTTGTACAACCAATTCCATATCCAAGTCCTGTCTCCTATTGCTTTTGATGAAGCATAGTGGAGAAGGAATTGGTTATATCTTTGTGAGTAATGTTTATAATAAGATTGACTATTACATGTATTCAAAGAATCCTAAGCACTAATTAAGAAATCATTTATTTTTCTTTTGTGATTTATTAGACCATAGGAAATAATTTTTGAAAGTGACGTTCTTACAAAAATGAAAATTAATTTCAAAGTCAAGAGTAGAAGTAAGCATCAAAGAAAGAAAGTTAAAGAGAGAAAATTAATAAATAAGAACTTAAAGTTTATATTTGAATCACAATGGGACAGAAGCCAGAATTTGTCTAGTGTAAAGTGGTGCTGATATTTTAAAAATAAAATAGATCATGAATTTATTTAATACACTTTTCACTGGTTCTAAAATTCATGTCACACTCTTACAATAAATAACCATATTAAGAACTTTTCCGATATCATAATGTGAATTGAAATATCAATTATAAGACATTTAGATAAGTACTGGTTGAGTTATGCTCATTTTGGCAAACGAGAATCCCATACAAGAAGGGAATGATTCTGATTTACACTCCATTTTTATTATCAAGCCGTATTCCATGGAGAAACGTCCAATTCCACTGCAACTTCATAAAGGTTCTATAATAATCAAGCAAATTCTAGGATTTGATTATAGATATAACAGATGAGTTCTATAAAATTCAATTCATGAACTAATGTCAAAACAAAGTTTCATCTCTAAATGATCACTCAAAGACAAAAAACAAATCCCTCGTCTCCAACATAAATTTTAACATATTATGTCCAGCATCGAGGATGATCGATCAAGGTTACAAGAACTCGAAACAAGAGGAAGTTCGATCGAGGTTACATTTAATATGTATCTAGCACGGTATTTAAAAAATAGCAGTGACTGTGTTTGTGTGTGGAATCATTCCATTTTTAATGAGAAAAAAGTATAGCAAATACAACACCAAACTAAATCACTTCAGAACCAACCACAGGGACCTAAAGGATTCTCACTACACATAACAAAGTATAAAGTATGTCCAATTAGCAGATCATATCAACCAAAGCCTCTGTTGCTTGTACCTGAAATATCGCTAAACCGCTTCAGTACCAAAGAAATTGCAATCTTATATCAATTATGAACATGTTTCATTTTAATTTTACTGCACTTGCCTCAAAATTTGGAGAATATGAAGTAAGAGAAACCAATTCTCCATTGTTTGCTGGACAAGGTAAGATCAAGTTCTATACTGCCATTTTCATTGCTATCTTCTCATGAGGGTCATAACCTGTTAGTTCGAAATCAGCTGCAACGAGCGAATCGATATCCTTCTTCTCAGGATTAATCTTCAAAATCTACAATTAGATAAGATAGGTGTGATATTAAAAACAGCTCGTTAGTAAATGCTAGCATGGAAGAACCACATAATTGCAATCCTACTTACAGGGAATGGTTTGGGGAGTTTCTGAAGCTGCTCCTGCAATGGCCTCACATGAGTACGGTAAACATGAGCATCTCCAATCACATGTATGAAGTCGCCTCGAGCGAGATCTGAACCGGGAAGAAAAGTTTTTTAGTGAAACTAAAAGTACTGCTGTAGGTGAGTAAAACCACATTACTTATGTTTGAAATGTTTTAAGAGTTGATGAACAGCCGAAAATAATTTAGAAAAAAGTTGACTGCTATGCAACTAAGTAATATTTTTTAGATATTCGGGGGACTCGAACTTGTAACCTTTTGGTTACCAGATCATACATGATGCAAGTTGAGCTTAGCTCTTGTTCGCCAATGCAACTAAATAATTTAAATACTCGACCATAGCTGTAAAATAAAGCAAACTACTGGTCGTTACAGACGTACCACAAACATGAGCAATCATGCATGTCAGAAGAGCATATGATGCAATGTTAAATGGAACACCGAGGCCCATGTCAGCGGAGCGCTGGTACATTTGACATGATAACTCCCCATTCGCTACATAAAACTGCCAAAGGCAACCAATAAACAACGTAAGCAAACAAGCGGAGAACATAGAACTATACATTTGAATCCAACCTGAGCAAACATGTGACAAGGCGGAAGTGCCATCAGTTTGAGATCAGATGGATTCCATGCAGAAAGAATGATCCTCCGGTCATCTGGATTGTTTTTTATCTTGTTAATAACATCAAACAACTGATCAAATCCTTGGCCAGTATAGTCAGCATGCATGTCAGTATACCTGTAGAAGAAGGGTGGAAAGCATTACAGCTCAAATCCTGCAATAAAGTACATAGAAACAAATTCGAAAATGGTCCTCGGAGTAATCCATGAACCTAGCGCCAAAATGTCGCCACTGGAAGCCATATACAGGTCCCAAGTCGCCCTCCTCCCTTTCTTTCAAGCCAATGCTAAAAATTTCAAAAAGGAAAAAGAAATATAAGAAAAGATAAACAGAGTTATAGCTTAAACTATAAATCGAAAAATTCAAATTTCAAAATGCACAAGTAATTGCCTATCAAGGTAATCTCTGGACGCATTGCCATCCCATATACGAATGCCTTTGTCCTGAAGAACCTGTTGATATTGTTGAACTTTAGGTTACAAATTAAGTCAACTTGTCTAGTAAACAAAGTTTTACGTGCCCTACTAATGAGGCATTCATTTAAATTCTTTCATGGACCTTGTTCTAAATATTTATGTGAATTTTCCAACTTATTGTCATTAGGACAAGGATCTGAAACAAAGACAAAAGAAATATGGATGATCGAGTCATCCGCTTCATAAATTGAGCAGACCATCTAGGCTACGAGACTGCAACCTAATTAATTTCATATGGAAAATACAAGTTGATGGTGATAGATACAATGGCAACCACCCAACTATTAAGGTAAAGCTCAAAGTGGCAGTGAGAGAGCATAGCATCTTACCTTTGCATTGGTTGAACCACTTATGAACCAGAGAAGTTCTTCAACAACCCCTCGCCAAAATACTTTCTGAAAGATCAAATGTTAAGGATATATGTCAACAACTGGACCATCCCCATAAACGATGCACCAGATTCTTAAATTGAAAGGTAAACAAGAGAAGAAAAGGGGGAGTTTTGTACTCACAGTACAGCTAGAAACGAAATCGAAACAGGAAGTTAGCTTATACCTTAGTTGTAAGCAGTGGAAAAGTTTTGCGCAAGTTGTACCGCATCTGTACAGTACAGATACCAGGAATAAGACAAGAACTTGTATACAGATACACATTAGCATTTAAAATAGAGCAACTGGTAGAAAACTATATACAATAAGATGAACATTACCTGGCAACCAAATCTTGACAAAGTACCTGTTCCTGTTCTATCATCCTTAGAAGTACCATTTGAGATGATTTCTTGAACAAGTTTTAAGTACAAATACTCCTCATGCCTCTCAAAAATCTCCTTAGGCAGGAAATCGAACTTCTTAGCCTCAAAGTACGAAGAATTGGGCTTGTTATGAGAGACCAGATCATTGTTCTCATCAATGGGTGGTTCACTGGAGCTCCTCACACGAACATAACTAGTGAAAGAATGCCGTAAGTTATTTTCCATCACAGGAAAGGATGAGTCCCATGGCTGAAATATAGACTTGTCAATAGTTGGCATGAAAGTGTCACATTCAACATTTCCCTCAATTTCAGTAATGTGAATAGCATCACATTCAGGTGCATTCAGAGCTTCCCTGCATTAAAAACACAATCAGTGCACTATGCAAAGAAAAAAAAAAATAGTACACTAAGAGAGGTCTAGAAATCAGCACACACCTTAATATCTCACCACCACCTATAACAAATACTTTCTCTATTGACAAACAGTAAGGAGAAGCTGCTAATAATTCCAAAGCAGATGCTATACTACCACATATTATAACATTTTCAACAGTGGCAATCTCAAAACTCCCAGAACGAGTCAGAACAACATTGAGACGACCAGGTAGCGGTCGACGCTCGGAAGGAATGCCCTCCCATGTTTTTCGACCCATTAGAATTGTATTCCTTTTCCCAGGATCTGATGTTGTTGTGGTAAGGTTTCTAAAAAATTTGAGATCGGAAGGCAACGTCCATGGAAGTTTTCCATCCTTACCAATACCCATATTTTCTGTAGCAGCCACAACAACTTGATAAGTCCTCCGCGGATCAGGTTGTCCATTGACATTGCCATTTGAGCTGGTCAAATGATCACCAGCCATATTAAAGCTAAAAACTAGACTGAATCTAAATGATGGTAACTTGAATGATTTTCCTCCGCACACCCAGCTTCCACGGATGTGCGGTAGAACCTGAAATTTAAACACAACAAACAAACTAAGGAAATATATTATATGGAAAGTGATCCAAATGAGTATGTAGTCACGATTCATTTCTTGAAATTAAAAAAGTAACAATAATAAATAAAATCTTAAAACTTATTTTGAACTTGAAAAATAGACTTGGCTTCAGATAATGTAGATGGAGATTTATTACTCTCCATAGACAGATCCCATGGAACAGAGAATAAAAACTTGCAAAACATATCCAGATAATTTTCCAAACAATAAATTGTTGCTTCACATTATTAGAGGCAGAGGCTTACAACCAAAAAAACTAAATTATAAACTAAAATTTTCCAAATAGATGTTCTCTACCAAGAACAGAGGCTTCAAAAATATAGATTTTCCTAATTCAGCTTTTCAGAAACAGAAAATCGATGCATCAGCTCAAAGTTGCTTTAATTTAAAAAGTTTAAAACAAATGACTTCTATAACGTTTAATATAATTTTGGGCAAAAGGATATTCAATAAAAATAGAGCTCTCCATTTAAAGAATAGCTAAGGTAACCTTTCAAAGGAGAAAGGAGTAAAAGAAAGAATCTAAGAGGTTATGGGTTCACTTCAATCCATGGTAACTACCTACTTAAAAATTAATTTCCTATGAATTTTTTTGACATGCAAATATTAATATATTATAAGGTCAGGTGGTGATCGATCAATATGCGGATAAGCTGGCCAGAACACTCACACTTATATAAGAAAAATGAGAATGAGGCTTCACTTATCTAATTGCCCAATCTTTTGATTCAAAGGAACTGAAAATCATAACCTAGTTTATAAAAGACAATGAACGAAATTCCATCTTAATTTAATTATTCATCCAAACAAAAGCAATCGACTTTAAAAAATGAAACCCACTTCCAAATCCATAGTCTATTAAAAATCAAAATCAAAGAATAAAAGGAAAACCCCAACGAAGTTAAACAATTGTTGCATTGTGATAAAGTCCAATATCATATCCCATTTTTTGTTTTCACCCAAAACCTAACATCCAGATTCTTCCCTACCCACCAACAAACTGCAAACAAAATCTCATTAAAAAGAAAGCAATCCCCCAAATCATTCGCTTGGCAATAGAGATAAGGGATAATGTAATAAAGGAACAAACAAGAGACAGAGACAGAACATGCAGTAAACTATTCAAAGGTGAAATGCAAATCCAATGAACAAAACCCGATCCCCCAAATAGAGAAAAACAAGAACATAAACCCAATAAAGAAATTGTACCCAACAATCCAATTTCAAAATGGCAGAACAAAATCAGAAAAATTAATCCCAACACACCGAGATGAAACGGGGGGAGAGAATCTTTGGGGCTTGGCCTTGGACAGGAAAAGGGTGGGTTTTGGAAGCGAGATTTCTTGGATACACGGTAATTGGGGAAAAGAGAGGGAAATTCAATAGCTGAGGATCAAAATCCGCTTCTTTTCGTTATTTCGTTTCGCTCTCTTTTTCCTTCATCCAAAACTTTGTCGGCTTTAATGCAAAATGGGGTAACAGTAAAATCGAGAAATTTTGAAGAGAATAAAGAAAACAGACGAAAATCCCAAGACTCATATCATCCGAATTGGAACATCTGAGAGAGGGTGTCGCCGGTGATGATTTGTTTTTGGCCAAATTATAATTCCATCTAAAAAGTTAACATTTTTAAAATTAGAATTTAGTTTTGGACTATATATATAACAACATTCGGTGAAATTGAGATTTTGAAATTTATAATCCGTTAGTTATTAAGTCGTATAAGATGGAGAGCTCTATTCCTCTTAGTAAATAAGGACATCGAATCTGCTAATTTATATATAAATAGTTGATTTCATATACTTGATTCAACAACTATTACAAACGATACTTGCTTCGAGCATAATAACAAAATTATTTAGACTCAATTCTATTATAATGACAAAATTCAAAAAATTAATTCGAATGGGCCAACTTGCCTTGCGCATAGGACCAAATTATTGAGCACATATCATTTGACTTGAATTAAATTCTTACCAGCACAAATTTCACTAAAATTAATTAATTTTAAAAGACTGCATGAAGTTTTTTTTTTGAAACAAGGATATCTCAAGATTAATGTAATGAGAATTAAAAGATATTTTTAGAGAAGTAATAATAAATGTCAAAAAGTGAAAAAAAAATGTCATCAACAAAATCTTAACTACATAAAGTATGCAATTAGAATCACCTCATTCTGAATGTTGACTATTTCTTTTTCTTTTTTTTGCAAAAAGAAGTTTTAACGTTTTTATTTAGTCTTTTAAATTTTAAAATATTACATTTTTTATCCTAAAAGTTTCTGACAGAACCATTTGTCCTAATTTAGAGCAACCCCTCCAAGTTCTTCCCTACATATTTGTTCTCTGCTACCATTTTCCCTTCCATGAAGACACTATCCCACCACAATTTCATAAATTTCTTAGGTTAGTTTTTTCATCATTACATACATAACAAATAAACATGAAAGTTTACACAAATTCAAGAACTGTCTTCACAGATCATTGGCCAACAGCTTGATTGATCAGTTGAAACACAACCAAAACATAGGTGGGGGGAACACACCAGATACATCAATTCTGTCAAAAGGAATAGACTCGAATCCCGATCAAAGATTTTCGAAGGACCGGAGGTGATCGTCGAATGTCTCACCCTGCCTGATTTTGGACACTGATCCATCTTCTTCAACCTATATTCAAAGAATCAATTTCTTACAACTTCATTAGAGAGCCGTCAAAATGAACTTGCATCAAGGGGATAGTTAAATGAATGCCATACAAGGAAACATTGCTAAGATTTGCTAAGGTGGGATATAAAAGAGAAATCATATGATGTGAAAACTGTAAGAGAACCGAGGCAGGAGCGGCGACATACCCAGTACTCGGGAGGACGCATCTTGAGATTGTAAGTAGATGCCATACTCATGCAGTAAGCACCAGCATCATGGACAACCAAACCAGCCCCCTGCAAAGAAAATTCATTGACCACGAATATAAAACCACATTCTCATACTTTTTTGGGATATTACAGAAGAGTATTACATGGCCGTGATCGGCCCATAAACGGGTAAAGGTTCTACCTTGGTTGGAGTGGGGAGTTCCCTTTGCTTCCCTAAGAAATCTGCAGACTCACAGACAGGTCCAACCACATCAAAAGTCGAGATCTCGGCACCAGGTGATGAAGGAGCAACCAACTCTATGTGCTGCACCAAATGCCAAGTTGTTCTAATTATAGCGACAAACAAGTACTCAACAACATATTTAACAGCCAAAATGTTCAGCATAAGTCTGTTTGTCACAAAGCACCATTAGTATATCTAACAACAATATATGATTTTCTCGTGAAATACTTACTTGATAAGCATCGTAAAGACTTGGGCGGATAAGTTCAGCCATGCTTCCGTCAATTACGATAAAGTTTTTAGTCCCATTAGTTTTGACCCCCGTTACTCGATTAACCAAGCAGCAAGTATTGGCGATAAGTGATCTCCCAGGTTCGATGATTAGATTAAGATCTTGTGTAAGGACAAGCTCCCGTACCTGCATTTGCATAAGAGTGTTGAACTTTTATTTGAAAAAGGGAAATAATTCCATACATATTACCATCCTTGACAGGCAAGTTACGGCCCCAGAATGGCAGAATATATATTATTTTAACCCAATAGCAATAAATTAAATTTAGTGAAATGGAACCATAGCAGATGAGGCATAAAAATGAAAAGGTGATGTGATATATTCATCTCATTTTCCAAGCAATTTAAATCTGAGCTCTGCACTACTAAGGATGCCAAATGTTTTCTTTTTAATATATTCGTGAGTGTCTAGGCTAGTGGAGGAGAGATTTAGAAGGTAGTGAGTTTTCTAGCACCCTTGTGGGCATCGGACACTAGCACTATTTGTATTAGGTTTGATTTTTTGGGAGTCTATTTATGTAGTTGGTGTTTTGATCCTTTTGATTGTGAGCTTGTTTTTTGCATACCTTTTTTTCTTTTCAATTTTTCTGAATGAAAGCTTGATTTCTTACCAAATAAAAAACAGACTATGATATAGTTGAATAACATAATTATAGTTTTTTAGCTTAAGGGTGAATAATATAACATAATTATATTAAGATAAAAAAAATTTAAAACATAGGGGGTGTTTGGGATTTGGTGTTGAAAAGAGGAGAGGAGAGAAATTTGAAGAGAAAGAGGAAGTAAAGTGGCTTGGTGATATGAAGTAGTTGTTTGGAGATTGATGTTTTGGAGAGAAAATGTTGTAAAAGTATTTATTTTATGTTGATTTTTTTATAATGTAATGATTATAGATTTTGGATTGATTGATAAATATAATATATTTTATTATATATTGTGTGGTTGAAAATTAGAGAGTTTGATGCGATATTTGATCAGATTAGATAAAAAATATTTTATATTATATTATATGGTTGAAAATTTAAAAAAAATGTTTGCTGTGACATTTAAAAGATTAAATAAAAGATTTGATGTGATATTAAAGAAGAGGATGAGGAGAAGTTGGGGAGAGGTTGATGTCTTAAAAACAAACATGGGATTGAAATTGAAATTTGTCCTTCCTCTCCTGTCAACGCCAAATCCCAAACACCCCTTAAAAGATATGTAAAATGGTAATAGTAATACAACATTTGAAAATCGAAAAATGACAGGACCGTATTGATTAGATCTCTGGGAGTAGGAAGAATGGCACCAGCATGATAATAATCTATGCCAAGTCCACCTCCAATGTTCAGGTAACTAACTTCAAAACCTTGATCTCTGATCTGGTCAATGTAGTTGACCATTAGTACTGCAGCATCTCTGAATATGTCCACCTATCATGAAGAAGAAAAAAGCAAACAAAAGGGAAATACCATAAGCATAATATAGAAAAAAGTAAATATGACAAGAGTTAAATGCAGAGAAAAGAATTAGTTTCAGAAAATGAAAACCACAAACAATCAAAACATCTCATGAACTTACACAATTATCTGTAGTCATGGCATATACAAATTTATTTCACAATGTAAGATTTTGAGCTATTCTAACGGAGGAAAATGAAACATAATAGTTGATGGCATACCTTGGTGATAGTGGAACCCAGATGGCAATGAGCCCCAACAAGCTTAAGCTCATCAGGATGTGCCTTGACAGCATCGAGAAACCATTGCAACTTTTCATTTCTAATACCAAATTTGGAGTTTTTGTTACCAGTGGCAACGTAAGGATGTACCTAAGTAAACATTATACACAACAATCACTAACAGTAGATGGATTCACTACTCATTGTTAAGAACTGAAAATGAAGGAAATGGTATCATAGAGTGATGCAGAAAATGAAGGGGGTGGAGTTTCAGGTATGCATTTGTGTTGATGGAGTATAGTTAGTACTTTTTTTCGTGACCAGGAATCGGAGCCTCGCCCCCATATACCCAGGGGCACCCATAACCGTCCCAAGGCCTGGAGCCGAGAGACAACAAGAAATTATACGATTAAGCTCAACTCGTTGGTCTCAAACCTGAGACCTTCAAAGAAGCATACCTTGAAAGACCAGACCTCAACAAAAGAAGACAAGTTTTGTGGTAGTGACAGTAGTCAAGTAGAACTAGAAGATATACCCCCTCTCTAAGAAAGCCTATCCTATCATCTTCTTGAATACCCTTATTGGAGACAAAGTGAAAGTCGCAATTGTTAGTCGCAATCTTCCCATGTCGAGTGTTATTTTAGCTATTGATGTTTCCTTACATTTATTAAGGCCAGCATTCTCCTTTCATGAGATTGTTATATTGTCAGATAACTAATTTTGTACTGAATTATTTGAATGAAATGACCAGTTCAAGAACAAGCAGCCACACAACCGCAATGACTAGTTATGAACCATTACCTGCGGGTCCACATCCGGATTAATACGAAGTAAGACGTTGACTTTCTTTCCAGCAATCCGCGCAGCAGCCACAATATTTTCCAAGTCAAACTCACTATCCACATTGACAAAAACACCTTGTTCCGCAGCAAGAACCAAATCCTCCAAAAGCTTACCGTTCCCATTAAAAATACATCTGTTAGCCAATCATCAAAGCAAAATCATTCCAAGAAAATGTAAAGCAAAAGGCCACAGCTAATTCTTTTAGGGCATGCATGGACAAGTGGGAAGATGAGAGGAAGCAACATGCAATAAAATTTACTCATGTTTGTTTATCCTGTTTGTTTAGGATAGAATAAATTTCCCCGAACGGCTCACTCAAACCCCTTCTCCAAACAACCTATTCTAAACATAGTTTTCATGCAACAACTCATTCGAACACCCTTATTCAAACATAGTCTTTGACTTTTTCAACAACCCCTCTTTCAAATAAACTTATTCAAATATAGTTTTCGCGCAATCACTCATTCAACTACCACGTTCAAATTCAAATCTAGAATACTGAATAACAAAAAGAAGTTCAGCCTAATAAACCATCATGAGAAACCGATATCCAGCTAATTACATCTCATAATCTAAAATGCTATGATGATGAGGAACTAAGAAGAATTTCACCTGGTGGGGTCAAACCCAGCATGAAGAGCCAACCGAAGCTCATTTCCACTAACAAGCACAGCCCCACAACCCATCTTCCTCAAATGCTCCAACACTTTCAAATTATTATTAGCCTTAATCGCATACCCAATAATCGAATCCAGCCCTTCCAAGGCCTCCTTATAAGTTTCAACATTTCTAATAATCTGGGGTTTGCTGTAGAGGTAGAAAGGGCGCTTATCAACAGACTCCATGATGTCCTGCACCTTAACCCCCTCGCAATAGAGAAACCCATCTGCGGATTTGGAGAAACAATGCTGAAATTGGGATGATTGAGCCTGTGTTTTAGAAGGGTTTTGTGAAAGAACGGCTTTTAGAGTGAGATTTTTGGAGATGGGTTTGTGAAGACGAATCGGAATACGGGGAAAGGGGTTTGAATTGAGAGATTGTTTGAGATTATTGGGAATGGATGGTGATGGAGAGTACAGATTTGTGGCCGCCATTGATAACACTCTTTTCACTGATTCGCAAATGGTGTTGGCATTGTAAAGCTTGAATTCTAGGTTTATGCAGGTTTTGTGAGAATTTCACACGCATTAATTTCTCTTAAAAAATGTTTGATACAAAAAATATTTGTTTTTTATTGACCCATTAGAACAGGTGCATTCTTTAATGCTTGTTTGATGTAATTAACTGAATTATGAGTTCTTATCATTATCTTCAAACAATCATATTTAAATGTATTATTATAATCATTTAAAATAAGTTCTCATTTCTTTCAATAATCAGACCAATTATTTTCTATAAATCTTTTACAAAAATTATTATTTAAACAAGTTATTAACTACCATTCTTGTACAAATAATTACATTCAAACGAGTTATTTATTAAAATTTATGTTTTTAATCGTTCAAAATAGTTCCTAATTTATAATTCAAACATATTTTTAAATAAATTTATATTTTTGACCAAATAATACTGCATATTTTATTTTAATTCAACAATATTTAAAGAAAGATAAAGTAGGAATTTTGAATGCTATCAAAATTATTTATGCCTACTAAATAAACCAAAAGTTGTTGTTTCCCTTGCAATTTCTCTTATTGTTTCTACCATTGCAGCTTGCAATAGATTCACATCTGATTTATTCCTTCTTTATTTTTTGAAAAATCATTTGATTTTTTCCAAAATATAATCACTTGAAATGCAACCAATCCAAATTTGATATTGATTTTCACTTTCTTTTTCTTCCAATTCGTCTTCGTTTTTTTTATTATTATGTAAAAGTGCTTGACAAAATTAAAAATAGGATAAAGACCTCAACCGTCAAATTATTTCTAAATTGTTTAGTTCATCAATAAGTGGAATTAGATATTCCATATAATAATCTTTTAATCAGTTTATAAAACTTTAATTAAGTTATTTTCAAGTCGGTACCAATTTACTCGATTATTTTCATTAAAATTAGAAACATGTGACATCTTATAATTGTCGTACCTCCTTTCAAATCTAACAAACGAAAAAAAAAATAAATTAAAAAAAAAAAAGGACAAAAGCCAAACAGAACATGAACATGCACATAAGATTTAAACACAAAAACAATCATGGGATGGTTGTCCTAAACAGATGTCTCTAACTTTGGACTGTGCTTGAATAATAACAATCAATAATCAATTCTATGTTGTTGCCCTCCACAAACCTCATAAAAAATAAAAAATAAAAACATTTTTCAAAAGAATTATTCACTTAAGAATATTCTTTTTATATTTAATTGTTTAATATAAATCTTCCATCTTTTTTTCTCTCTAACAGCTCATGGCTCCAAATATGGTGCACCATGATGAGATTGAAAGAAATTGACTTTTTAGTTAGCATTTTCATATACTAAAAAACATAAACCACACTTAAAACTGTTTTTGAAGAATAGTGTTTTAGGAAAGAAATTAGAAAAAAAAAACTGTTGGCTAAGTTAGTTAATAAGTTGATGGATTGGCTTGTGTTTCTCCATTGGTTCCCATAAAAGAGGAGGTAAAAATGAACATTTTTGTTTTTTTGTTTTTTTTACTTTTTTAAGACTTTGTAAATTTGGGATGAACCAGAAATCTCTGTCTTGATTGTCCCAATCTTAGCTGTCCCTCTTGGAGGCCTATTTTGAGTTAAGATCTCTTATTTTTTATCTTCATTTCTCTCTAAACAATATACTCTTGACGAAAGGTATTTTTTCTATCCTCTCTTGCTGTTCTTCTTCTTTTGCGATTGCTTCGTTGTCGTTGTTGTTGTCATCTTCTTCTGCATCCTCTTTCGGGTCCTCGCTCTGCACGGGGATTGGAGCGAGGAATGAAGAAGAGGGCAATGAGAGACAAGGCAAAGAAGATGATAAGATTTTAGAAGTTTGGGTTGGATATGAAAATATCAAGTTTAGAATGTAAAAGATTGTCTAGCATAATGAAAATTTCTGGCTATGGTCTTGGTTGTTATTGTTTTTGTAGTATATATTGTTATTGTGTATCTTCTTTCATGTTATGTGCTTGAAATTTCTAATGTAGATTTAATGTGTTTGATATGGAAATGTAGGCACAAAAAGAGATAGAGGGCTCTATTTTCTTGAGTTGTATAACCATACACAAGTACTGGATTCTCCCACCCTTTTGATTCTTGTCTCGATTGAGCTACCTCGCTTCGGATAGCAACCATGAGCGACGCTGCTTCTGACCAAACCAAAGGTATGTTCATCATCCCTAAAATTCCGCTATCATTACTTTGATTTCTTTGCATTGCGATCAAATATTCAAAGCACCAAACACGACGTACTTACGTTTTTGTAGGCGGCAATGAAGTTGAGATGTCGGAGGAAGAGAGGAAGACAAGGCTTGCGTCTCTGAAGCAGAGAGCGATCAATGCCTCGAACAAGTTCAAACATTCGATGAAGAAGAGAGGTAGGAGAAACAGCAGCAAAGTGATGTCGATCTCAATCGAGGACAACATCGACGCAGAAGAATTAAAGGCGGTAGACGCCTTCCGCCAAGCTCTGGTATCGGAAGAGCTGCTGCCTTCAAAACATGATGACCATCACATGATGTTAAGGTTCTTGAGGGCCAGGAAGTTTGACATGGACAAGGCAAAGCAGATGTGGAGTGACATGCTTCAATGGAGGAAAGAGTTTGGATCTGACACAATAATGGAGGTTAGCGAAAAAACACAACTCTTTAAGATTTTTTTTTTGTTTCTTCTCTAGATCCTCATTTATTAACCTCGTAAACTCTGAATAGAATATATAAATAAAAAACGCTTCTTTCATTTCCTTCTTTGCTCAATCAAGTTTCCTTGTTCCTTTGTGAGACCAACAAATGTAGAATGGGAGATCTAACATCCTAACTTACGATAAGGTATATTTAAATTGACTTCGACCTTCTTATACTCAAAACTACATTCAAGTCAACTCCTCTCGCTTGTGCACTTAGAAATCGACACAAAAATTCAAACAAGTAGACAATTATTGAGCAAAACTACCTTTAAAATTAAAAAAGATAATGCAAATAGATTACAATCACCTTAATTTCTATTCATATTCATTACAGGACTTTGAATTCAAGGAGATAGATGAGGTGTTGAAGTACTATCCACAAGGGCACCATGGAGTCGACAAAGATGGACGACCCGTGTACATCGAAAGACTCGGGCAAGTCGATTCCACCAAGCTCTTGGAAGTGACCACCATGGACCGATACGTCAATTACCACGTCCGCGAGTTCGAGAGGACTTTTGTTTTGAAGTTCCCAGCTTGCTGCATTGCAGCAAAGAGGCACATTGATCAGAGCACAACCATCTTGGATGTCCAAGGAGTGGTACGTCAAAAAACAAACGCCGCTCGTTTAGTAACATTCCCGTTTCTTATTCTCCTGAAACTTTATCAATGGCTGAATTTTCCTACAGGGACTCAAAAACTTCAATAAATCTGCTAGGGAGCTCATCCAGAGGCTGCAGAAGGTTGATGGTGACAACTATCCAGAGGTAACCCTTTAGAGAAAAAAAAAAGTTTCAAACTTTTTGAACATATGGCATAATTTAGTGATATCATTTGAAATGATTCAAACTTTTTTCTTTCTTTGAAAAGATTATGGCTTTGATTTGGTTGTTTTGTTTTGTTTTTGCATTGGTTTTTATAGACTTTGAACAGAATGTTCATCATCAATGCTGGATCTGGATTCAGGCTTCTTTGGAGCACTGTGAAATCATTCCTTGACCCAAAAACCACTGCCAAAATCCATGTTCTTAGCAATAAGTATCAGAGCAAGTTGCTTGAGATCATTGAAGCCAGGTTTTTGTTTTTTTCAAATGAAATATAACACTTCTTTTTTTCCTTTGACATTGATGAATAAAGCTAAGAATTTTGAGTTTGTTTTTGTATGTAAATCAGTGAACTTCCAGAGTTTCTTGGAGGTACTTGCACCTGTGCTGACAAGGGTGGCTGCATGAGATCAGATAAGGGACCATGGAACGACCCAGAAATTGTCAAGGTAACTATAAAACTTCCTCTCAATTGTTTTTGTTTATTTTACCGGCTCCATGGTCGTGTTTGAGGCACCGGTTGAGTTACTATTATAAACGACAGATTATTATATACAATATTTGTAGAGTAGATTATTATATTAAGGTTATGATAAACTATATTTGAGGTGTTCTCTTATAATACGTTTTTGAGATCCATGTTATTGTAACATGGAAAAAGAAATGGTTAACGGGGACATGGCTTATATGAAATGACAGTGGAAGTTAAGTAAAAGAGCAACTTAAGTTTGGATCAACCCACCAAATATTATAACTGGTGGTCAAATGTAGGCTTAGTTATAATAACCCAACCCCTCTTTGCATAAACGCCCCCCAAACCTTAATGTTTACGTGACATGTTAATTATGTATGGTTTAAAGATCGTCATGATAATACATGTTTTATCTACTAAGTTATGCTTAACAAACTAATTCAAGGTAAATTCTATAGAAGAATGGGATGAAATAAACATGGCCCTAAAAGTTCATAACTTTTATTTTTGAAATCAAAACCCAACAAGAAAAGAAAGTGGGTAAGAAGAATTTGCTGATTAGATCTTTTTTCTTTGATGAAATTACAGATGGTTGAAAATGGGGAAGGAAAATGCAAAAGAAGATCATTGTCAAACATTGAAGAGAAGACCATTTCTGAGGATGACAACACAGGAACCAAGGCAATAATGATAATACAACAATCCAAACTTCAACAAATATCTTATTTTTCTTTGACTCCTTCAAATTTTGCATCATTTTTTTCACTTTTTTTTTTAAATTTGTTTGCAGGAAAGTGATTCATCCAACTCAGCAGCAGCCCCTGAGGCAGCAGAGTCATGCAAGTCCACAAAGCAAGCAAATCTGTCCCCTGTTTTAGAAGTAAGTCTGTTTTTTTAATGAAAAACAAACTATTTTCATTGATATATGAAAGAGTTACATCGAAAATAGAATGCGAATTAAGCGAAGAGGACACGGACTACATAGGCAAAAATGTAAAAAATAAGGCAATAACTATAAGATAAATCCGGAAGTACAAGCTAATACACCAATGATGAAGAGTTAGTACGTCGGTGTAGCCTTGCTTGTCTATGTCGCTAGCGGATAAATAGTCGATAAAAGGATACTTGCCCATTTGAGAAAAGAAGATTCTTGTAATGAAAATGAAAGCTTTTTTAAATTTTTTTGATGTTTTTGATGATGTTGCAGGTTCCAGCGGCCAAAAGAGTTGGTACTGAGTTTCAATTTACTCCAGTGGTGGATAAAGGTGTCGATCCAAGTTGGCCACTTACAACCGAGAAATACACTTACTCTAAAGGTATTCGACTTGTTTGATAACGTTTTCGTTTCTTTTTTTAATAATCTCTTTTCTTCTTTCTTGTTTCCTCTGTTTTAAAATGAAAATATTTGTTTAAGGAAAAAGAATCATCCAAGAAATGAGAAGTATTATTGGTTCGGTGTCACAATTTATGGACAGGACAGTCGTGCCTTGGTATAGTGGATCGAAGCTCCGCTTTTCCAGTTTAAAGAGGAAAAAAAAAAGAGTCAGTTACCAAACGGTTCGGGTGCATTATGATAAGATTTACCTTGGGGTATATTAGTAAATACCTAAAAATGTTTGTTTGACAGTTAGTTATAAATAGAAGGGATAGTATGAAAAGAGGTATTGAAGATTGTGGGTATTTTGGTAATTGGGCTCAAGAGAGTATTCTTTAGAGGAAAGATTCCAGGTGCCTTTCACCTATTATAGTAGAGTTCGGGTCTTATCACATTTTTAGTTATCTAAAACAACTTGAAAACAAGAGACATGAGGAAAAACAAGAAATTTAATATACCAAACAGGTCAATGTTCCTTCTTTTTAAACGGAAAATCGAAACTTCGGTCTACTATACTCGCGCCCGTTCCAAGACCCGAACCCGAGAGACAACAGGAAATTTTACAATTAAACCCACTTGTGGGGCTTGAATTTGAGACCTCTAAAGAAACTTGCTTTGAAAGCCTCAAGCCTCAATCAACGAGGCTGATCCTTGGGAACAAGAGGCCAACGTTCCTTAAAAATTAAAAAAAAAACAAGAAACAAGAAACAGATGATAATGTTCGAACAAACTTTGAGGTATTTGGAGTTATCTGATGTTGTTCTTTGTTCCATGTGTTGTATCAGACCCATTTGTGGGGCATGAAAACTACAAAGTCCCAGAAGGGTTCAGCAACCAAATAGTTGGAGGCATAATGGCTGTGGTAATGGGGATAGTAACCATGGTCAGGCTGAGTAGAAACATGCCAAAGAAGCTCACAGAGGCAGCCATCTACAGCAGCACCGTCTACTACGACGGTTCGACAGCCAAACACCAGGCACTACCGTCCCCCGCCCATGTGCCTCTGAGCGACTACATGACGATGATGAAGCGCATGGCCGAGCTGGAAGAGAGGGTCAATTACCTCAACAATAAGCCGGCCGCCATGCCTGCTGATAAGGAGGAAATGCTCAACATTGCTTTGAGCAAAGTTGAAACTTTGGAACAAGAACTACAGGACACCAAGAAGGTACACCAAAAATACCTACTCATCTGCTAAATTCAAAAAAAAGAAATAAAAGAAATTGCTAGAGTCTGATAAATTTAGCGGTTATGAACACGAAACTTTCCGCTTTGATACCGTGTTAAATGATAAGATAGACTACCTCAACATCTTCAGACCTCAAACAGATGATTGCTTACAATCTTTGAACCAAAATGCTAATGGTAGGTTATGGTATTTAAGCAGAAGATCTCATGCTCATACCATATCTACTACCATGGTTGACATATTTGAATATATGTATATGGTCTTTCGTGACTTCGATATTGTAATGCACGGGGTTAAGAAACTATATGAATGAACCGTGACCGCATTCGAATGAGAGGGATCTTAAAGATATGCTAGTCATAGGTAAGAAATACTTAAAAGAATTGATAGTTACTACTTATACCAACAAGATGCATCTTTCTTTTAGGTGACTTAATCGTAGTTAAGCATGCTTAATTTATAGTAGTTATAGGTTGGATGACTTCCTTTAAAATTTCTTAAAAATCATGTGAGTGAGAACAAACATGTTGGAAGGAACGATCTTGATTTTTAAAGCATTTAATGACAAATAGGTAACGTGGACAAGTTGTAAGGAATCGACACGATGAAGTGTCAGAGTCGAGAAGAGCCAATTAATCCTAACAATGGGGTGTTATAAGTATCATATCATATTCAAAGGCATAACCTTTTATTCTAGAATCATGTTAAGTTATCACTAAATCAAAACTTGAAAAACTGATACATTAATATAAATTTAATCGTTCATTTGTATTATTTAACATTTCCTATCACAACATGGACTTTAATGACAATGTCTTTGCTTTGATACCATATTATAAATCAAGAATAAATCCAAAAGCTTTAAAACGTCACGATAGAGTTATTTATGTTATTCATGTTCATAACTCTTCCTCACAAGATAAAAAAAACATATACTCTGAGATATCATGTTAAATAGATTCGAACTTCAAAAGCTTAAGTTGATAGGTTATTTGTTGCAATGTTATGACAGGCACTCGAGGAATCCATTGCTCGAGAGGCAGAGCTGAACGACTACATCGAAAAGAAGAAGAAGAAAAAGAAGATGGTGGTAAGAAAGTTATCTAATAGTTAAAATCTCCTTACAAAAAGTTTAGTGATTTTTGTTTTAATTTCTAATTGTGGAATCTTGTGATCTTTTGCAGAACCCATTCCGCTGGTGAATGTTGATGGATAAATAACTCCAAAAAATATCATAATTAAAGAAAAATGATTGTATTTTTTTTTTTTTTTTGAGAATTGAGACATTGATTACTTAGTAGTATTGTCACATGATTCAATGTGTTTTTGTATATTAAAACAATTTATATTTTTGTTCTTCTTTCTTATATATATATTTTATGATTTAGTGGATGCAATGACACTTATTATCTTTCGTATAAAGTTTGTTTATTTTTTGTTGATATATTCTCTACGTTTGTTGAGCTTAGAATTTATTTTCTTTCTTTTTAATTTTTTTTATATGTGTGTTTATTTTAAATATTTGAAATATAATGAACGAAAATGCCAAGTATTGTGGTTTTTAATTAAAAAAAAATTGAGAAAAAGTAATAATTAAATTTGTATAGAGTAGAAAATGATTTTTTTTTATTAATTTATAAAAGTGGTAAAAGATAATAACTATCAATCTATAGTATAAATCTTTTCAAATATATATATAGGTAGGTATATATAGTTCACTATAAATAATGCCTCAAATGATGAAAATATCTAAATAATGATACCTAGCATCAGTTAGATTATGTGACTCTTGATGTGAATGCATTTGGGTTATTATAAATGGTAGTATATTAAACACTGGGTTATTTTAAAAGTTGTTTAGAGTACAAGTTTTTATAATAAAAATTACGATAAATAGTGTTAGGAAACAAATATTATCAGAGTGCATGCTATTATAACATAAAATATGAAAAATTGTATTTGAAGTACACGTTAATATAACATGGGTTAAAGTTTTTTACTTCAATTTTTTTCTTTAATTTTCAATCCGCTAATTTTGTTGATTAAGAGAAGTAATGTTCCAAATAATTAGAGTGACTATTTTTTTTAATTAACAAGTTAAAATATTGATCATGCAATCAATTCATAATTAAGATATGTGGTTATTATACTAAAAAAAAAGGATATGATGTTATTATTGGAATTATCTCTTCTTCTATGTTCCTTTTATTCTGTTGTGATTTTTGTTCCCTTCAATTTATCTTCAAAGGATGTGGGTATCATCTTCCTATTAATTTTTTTAAGCTCACGAGCATCCCTCCATTCATTCGATCTCAAAGCTCAGCTCAAGGGCTACTACATCGACAGGCATGCCGAACGAAACAATCGAAAAAGAAATAATCCTTGAAAACCCACCTTCGTCTACGTAAAGAAGGACGAGAGAGTGTAGAGATCGAGTTGCCAAGAGATGTTAAGAAATAAGGATGTAAAACCAGGGGATTTAAAGTTATTAATTTGATCTTCAAACTCAAAAGGCCACCGAACGAATGGAGACATGAGACCTTGAGGGGAACACACCTTTAAAACTCAAGTTTTCGATCACTGCATCATCCCTTAAAGATGAAACCTCCCTTTTCTTTTGTTCATTATGTTTTCATTATATTCAAACGCAATTTAGAAAGGAATTATCGAGAGATAGAAGACAAAGAAGATCGATAACCGAAGAGAAAACAGATAAAATCGGGGAGCATTTATTGAAATGGCGACACGAAGTCACGCTAAATAGACACATTGGTTGGGCATCAACTAGTCATTTTCTAAATAGCCTCAAAATATGGATTGAGTTATAATAACCCAACTCATCATTGAGGTTAATTTATATGCTAACTTTGCAATCATGAAAAATACTGCTGTAACTGCATCAAATTGAGTACATTATTATTCCATTTCTTGTGCTAAACTAAAACAAATATTGATTTAGTTGATTTAGTTTCATTGCCCAAAAAATGATGGCACTTTTTGGTTAGCTCCATTGTTCTAAAGAGAAACAGAACTTCAAATCAGATTACAAGTTAATGGCATCTATAATAGGCGTTCCAATTCATTTGAATGAAAGAGAAAAACACAGAACAACATAAATATATATATTCTTTTCGAAACATGAACTTCACATCACATTGTAATTTCTTCATACAAAGTACAAACTATGTGTTTTCCTCCTCATCGGAAAGATAATCACATCATTCAAATATAAAGTAAAAGTAAGATCAACAATGAGAAGCACGAACCTTCAAACTCCGAGTCACATCTGATATACGATGAGAGCCAGTTGCAGTTAGCAAATCCTCCCTCTCCCTCGCTGCGCTTAGCGAATCCTCCACTCTCCACCGAGACCGAGACACGTTACCAGCAAAATCTCTTTTTCTAATGAATGTAAGAACATAAATCAATCAGAAAACCGGGTTTCATAAAAAAAAACATGGAGCGAGACAGATAAACATGAGCAAAAATACCGATATTTTAGCTTACCCGTAACTTCGCCTCCTCTTGGCTATCGATGTAAGCAAGAAGTTCTTCTTGCCTCATCAACGCTTCATGCAAAGCCTGCACAGAAAAATGTGATGCGACTTAGACTGACATCGATAAGATATAATAAACACAAGCATATAAATTTCAGACGACCCAACGAGATAAACAATCAATTGTAGGAACCGAGTCATGAGAACATAAAATGACCTATATATGTATTGTGAAAAGCTAATGGAGTAATCCTGTAAATGATCGAATATTTTACATACTGTCCCTTAAAAAAAACAAAGGAGTGACTAAATAAGCACAAGTTAAACACATCCACATCAAAGTTCAAGCTTCCAAAACTGAAAAGATAAGAGAATAGCAGTTTACCTTCTTGGTAGCAATCAGCTCTGCTTCTAAGCCATCCACGCGGCAGACGGCAGCATTCAGTAGTTCCTCTTTCTCATAAGGCATTTCGGATGGTTTCGATTGAAGTGTATCAACCTTCTGCTCTAGCTCGCCCAGCCTATTCGTTAGATTCGAGAGGAGTTCTGCTTCTGAAAATTTAGAAGTCGGTGAAGGGGAGCGATTCTCCTCCATGCCTGTTTTATCAAGGGACAATTCTGGAGTGTTTTGATTACCAATACACAATTTCTTCCCACTTATTTGGGATGCCAGTGAACGGATGAAAGCCAAAATGGCTATGAAGAATCCCATGAATACTAACATCATTCGAGCATGAAGTGTTTCAGGTGTTTTTTGAGTGTCAGGCAGTGGAAGAACCCCTACAAATAAAGAAAGAGATTTTAATTTCATTGTGAAACTATTATCAAAACTCTAGAATTACGGAAGAAAAAAAAAAGGATTAAACAAAATGGGTCGTTTATATTTGACAAAAGGCACTACTTTTCAGCATCCTATGGTCCTAACCAATGAAGTATATTAAGCAATCAGCACTGATTCTAACGAACTAGCTATGCAGACATGGATTGATAAAGTATGTTGAATATATGTCTAAGTTATTGGTTGATATGGTTCTCAATAATTGCGGTCGATCAGGTTGGACTTGCTAACCTTTGGAGGCACTAGGTCGTTGGAGTGAAACTTGCTTCTTCCATCCAGCATCAACAGCTTTGTCAACCATGGGAACATATTCATCATACCCAGAGAAATTAACGGCAAAACCTCCTTTCCCGCCAACTTTTGCCTGCAACAACCAATCGTTAAGAAAGTAAACGGTTATGACATTTTTCTTATAATAAATAACCTAACTTCCACATAAAAGGGCATCTTATGAGTTATGACTCAAGATATTGTCATATAAACTAGAATGTCCTGATAGAACTGAAATTCTAACTAACCGTAGATGACTGACTTGAACAGTTGGACACAAGTGCAACAATTGTCACATAAATTAGATGTCTGCCGGTGCCTGACCTAGGGATAGGTGTGGTTACCTCAGGAATAGTGGAGCAAAGCTCCGATTTCCCAGATTAAAAAAAAAACAAGTGCAACCGTTTTTTTTTTATTATTTTAAAAGGTGAACAAATAAAAGAGGGGAAAGCAGGCTGTTCATAATCTCCTGAAACAACTCAGCACAACATTTATTCACTACCAACCACAAACATTAACAAGTGAAAACTTACTTCTTCTCGAACCGGAGTCAACCGAAGATGGGAATAGCTTTTCATTGCTTTAGGCGAAGCGATGTCTTCAGCTTCAGATCCTGACTCAGCAGTGGATGTATCGCTACCTTTCACCTTTGATGGGACGGTTAAAAACAGAACAATAATGATTTGTTTCAGAAATCAGGAAAGAGTAGAAATAGGCCCAAATCATAATAGTTTTTCAAAAAATAGAAGGTTACCATAGGGTAATGCGGCTTAGCATACGCAACAACCTTCCCTTCACTATTTAGAACTTTTACAACCTGTCTGGCCTGTCGTGCTTCACCATTAAGAATCATCTGCCAAAAATGAAAATTCAATTACCATCCCATAAATTAAAACTAATTATGAAAGATCAAAGGTTCAAAAACCACAATCAACCTTTCGAATTTCTGGGTTTCTCCATGGCCCCTTGTCTGAACGAAGACATTCTTCTGAATCTGCACAGTTACAACTTCCACCCAGAAATTTTGGCAGCTCACTGCACAATGGATGCATATTTAATAGATGAAAAAAGGGCAAGGACATAATATATGGTATATCTGGATAAGTCCATTAATCCCCAATTACCTGGAATCAATTATTTCAAGTAATTTGTTTTGGTACTTGTTTCCGAGAACCTAACACCACAAAGTTAAAAATATATATGAAAAAAGATGTCATAATCTGAGGAAGTTAAAAGAATTCTAGAATACCAACTATTGAATGGAAGAAAAGGAAGATTTACTACATACATGAATTTTAGACGTTGTCCGAGGGTCAAGAAAAGACTTCACGGTGTTCCATAGCATCCGGAATCCAGGACCAGCATTGATAATGTACATTTGGCTGAGAGTCTACAATAGTAATAAATAATATATGTCAACTACACAATTATATAGAACTTGCAAACAAAAAAAACATGGAAAACGTACTAACAATTAGATATCATTAAAAATATGTGATAAAGATCAGAATAAGAATCTGTGATAGAGCCAGAGGAAAAGAAATGGGCTTAAACCCAAGAAGGCACAGAAAAAGTAAATAACTTCTTAGAATTGAGCAAGGTGGTATAGTTACGTGGTTTATCATGTAGTCTGAGGTCAACAATCCGGCCATTTAGGTAGTATACTACACCCTTCAAAAGCCTGGCATGTCTAATGGCATTGAATTCTTTGTAGAGTATCATGTGGCAATATTTTATGTAAATAATATGAATAGAATCCAAAACTAAAGGAACGCTATAATAGTATAATAGAAGTCTTGTATGAAGAAGAATTTCAAAGTCATATGCATATATATTGCAAAAAAAGTTTTTTTTTTGGGGGGGTAAGAACATTTGATTGATAAACGAAACAAGGTTAATTCTTCAAGCACCTAAAGATGAATATAGATAGAAAGCCACTCATGTATTCTTAACACTAATTCATTCCTAATAAGGCCTTCGATAAATTTTTGGAGAATTCTCTCCGTTCTGTCAGTTGGCTAGATCAGTAACAGTCTCAGCGCATTCGAACGCAACCAGTAGACCAACTTCCTTATGCAAATCAAGGCTTTTTGTACCAGCAGTCGAGTTCACATCAGAGGCAATGACCTCTGTAAATCAAAAGCAGCCTCACACACATCTATTACCATCAGCAAATCATGGCCCAAATCATTTGACATTGCGTGCACGATAAGGGCATCATTCGCAAATCATGGTGCAACTCAATGGAGTCCTTAGCCTTCCACACTTCGGTCATGTGCATAATAAGGGCTTCATTTTACAAATCACGTTGCCACTCATGGGAGCCCTCTATTGCATGTGCTTCAGAGGCAACCTCTACCTTCTTATCATGGACAGTGCACTTCATCAAACACATGCACAAAGTCTACTGCAAAACAAAAGGGTGTTGCTCGAACGAATCTTGGCCATAAAGAAAGTCATATGGTTTTATTTATAAATCAATTATTCATTTTATTTATTAGTTATTTTCTTGCATAATATACACATCGGGCAGAAATAAAGACATGCTACTAGATTTAAAGCTCCATTAATCATACCTCACAAAAACATCAACTTCAAGTGATATCAAAATTGAAAATATTATATAGGTCTCTTATGTTGTCATTACAAAAAAGTGAAGTTGCTTACTTCTGGGTAATTGTCACCATCAACTTTCTGCAGTCGCGTGATGAGTTCCCTAGCAGACTTTGTGAAATTCTTGAGACCCTACATAAAAGACAAAAAGGTAAAGCTAAAATTAATTTGAATGGTTTTTTTCATGAACCAATGAAGTTAAAAATTAATGACATCTAAAACCAACATACCACGCCTTGGACATCTAATATAGTGGTGCTTGAATCTATGTGCCTCTTTGCAGCAATAGAACAGGCTGGAAACTTGATAGCAAAACTTTTCTCAAATTCTTGCACGTGGTACCTTACATATCGATCCATAGTTGTCACTTGCATAAGTTTGTTAGGATCCACTTTCCCCAACCTTTCAATGTAAATAGGTCTTCCTTCTTTATCCACACCATGGTAACCATGAGGATAGTACCTCAGAACTTCATTTTTTTCACCAAATTCAAATTCCTGGGGAAATTGCCAGCACATAATAAGGAAAAAGGATAAAGAGTTTCCATTTTTAAAAAAGTTAGTTTAACCTGTACTGACTTCACCAATTGTGTCAACACCAAACTCCTTCCTCCATTGAAGCATATCAGCCCACATATGCTTAGCTTTCTCAATATCAAATTTCCGAGCTTTTAGAAACCTGAAAAGGCAATTGGGATATTATTAGCATATCATCAAGAACAATGTATTAAAATTGTGCAGCTTATCAGAGAAATAGAACTTCAAGAAGTGAGGATATCGTGAAGTTGGAGCAATGCTTTTGGATAAGAAACAAGACAATAAGCTAAAATTAATGTAACAACATTTACTGAACCATCAGCAATTATCTATACAAAAGTTCCCCCAATAATGATACATTCAATTTTCCTGAAGTTTACTTGAGCAGGACCGTGCTTTTCTAAGGCACGAAGGTCCCATGGATACTAAGTACAAGTATAAGTGAGCCAAAATGCACAAATATAATTAAATTAAAAATATTTCTTTCAAATTTATGAATCATACAAACTAAATAAAGTCTTCAATACAAAGTTGCTACCTAAAGAGATTAACATGCTTTTCACTAGAACCAAAAGCCAAAAACCAAATTTATGATTGAAGGAAAAGACAGAGAGAATGATAGCCTCCTGTATGAAATTAAAGAAAAATAAAAGTAATGGGATGATTAAAGAAACTACTGACGTCACGAATCACAGCAGTGCAGGAAGTGTAAGATCAGCGCTGAATCAGATAAGTAAGGCATTGTCGGCCTCCATAAGTCTTTTAAATCAGGTGTATGAAAAATAGTCAAAAGGTAGTAATTTGAGGCATAACAAGAAGATGAAGAAAAATGTGGAAAACCTGCTACAGTATATGAAAGGTGCCAACAATCTAGCATGATTGAAACTGTCTTTAGTCTTATGCTAGAAGAAAGCAGATTCAATGAGGGTAGATTTTCGAATAGATCTCTATACCCATCTTTACTTCCGAATGACATTTACTTCTTTTCTTTTGTTATTGAACAATTATTCATAATCCAATCAAAATAAAACCAACAACAAAGCAATTCAAAGAAGTGATAGATTTTTTTTTTTTTTTTTTCATTTTAAAACCATGGATTAGCGATGAATAAAGGGAAAAAAGACCAAAAAAGGCCAATAAAAGTTATGAAGCACAAAAGTATGCACAAGGACAAGAGAAAGGTTACAAACCTCAACATCATGTGATAATCATCATGTTTTTCTGGCAGTAATTCTTCCATTATTAGTGCTTGACGAAATTCATCAACAGCCCTCAGCTCCTCAACATCTCTAACATCCTCAATAGAAACAGAACTCACCCGACCATCACTTTTTCTCCTACTGCTCTTCTTCTTGAGGGAATGTTTAAATTTAGAAGATGCATTTAGTGCTTTCTTCTTTATAGACCCAATTCTAGTCCTCCTTTCATCCTCCGAGTTTTCAAAATCAGATTTCCTTTCTTTTCTTTCATCATTACCAGAGAACCCTTCAAAGCCTACCATTTACAACAATGCATAAATAAGAGCTAGAACAAACACCAAAAAGTTGATGGGACTTAACGTGAAGGGAAAAAAAAAGTAGCAATAGGATCTCCGATCAATCAAACCAAATATTTTTTCCAACAGATGATTGACTGTGAAATCTAAATCCCACCATATAGCTTCTTTCAGAGCATTAACTGTTTCATGATCCACCATATAGCTTCTTTTAGGCAAGGTAGTAATTTTAGCTCATGAACCTTTACAGAACGAGGGGAAATGAAATTCCAGGAATTCCAAAATTTATCATCTTGCAACTATACACAAATTGTATCAACTACAAACAAGATGACATAATTTCAATCCATTGTGCCCTCTAAACTGAACAACGAAGGTAGATTGTTATATGACATGTCTAAAACCCAATAAAGGCAGCTAGACCAAGAAATTACTTGCACCATAAATAGTCAAAATTCACAAGAACCAAACCTTCATGAAGTTTTTACAAAAAGACCCTTCGATCAGAGACCAACGTTACAGATTACAACAAAACAACGACGATCTATGACTATTTCACTTCAACAACAAAACCCAGAAGTAAAATTACATAAAAACAAAACCCCATGAACCGTGTAATACGAATCATGCACGAATGTCCCCCACAATAAAAATGACCTTTCCGAAATTTACTTAATTCCATCAAGCTTAAAAATGCGTGGACAAAACCCCAAAATTGAAAAACAAAAAAGAAGAAAATCAAAGCAATTAGGGCAAAAAAGGAACTCACATGGTCTAGCGAATCGATCCAAGGGTCCAGACATTCTCAGAAATCCCAGACAAAATCAAGAACACAAACAAAATCTCCGTTCAGTGTGGATCTATCTCAAACCCAAACCGAAATCACACACAAAAAAACGATCCGATAACGAAATGCGAGAGCTAGGGTTTGTGTTCAGATGAACCCACGTCGAGAAATTAGAAGAAAAAGGATTCAAACAGCCAAGAATTTGTCGGCTGAAGAAGAAGTTGAAGAAAACGAAGGATCCAGCTGCTGTAATAAATCAGTAATTAAATACCGATAAAAACAAATTAAATTAAATTTATTAATTAATCGCTTTTTATACGTTTCAAAAAAGCGCCGATTAGAGAAAAACAAGAACGGCGACAAGAACCAGAAGATATAAATGAAAATAAAAACAAAATGTACGAAACTGCCCCTGCCTTTCGCTTCCATAATTTTGATTTTAATTCACCGTTTATTTTTTAGGTATATTTTTATTTTTTAAAATTTATCATTGGAGCACATTCTATTTCTTCCATTATATTGCAACAAAATTTTAAAAATAATTCATGTTCAGTATTTTCTATCACTCAATTAGTGTTGAAATTAATTTTGGATTTCTGTCATTGATAGAAACTCAAACATTGATAAAATAAATTTATCATTTATTGAATTCTATCAATAATAATACTAATTAATGATAAAATTCAATTTAAATTTTCTGTTATAAATAAATAAATTTTAATTTTGTGCTATAAATAGAAAAAATTTACTTTTTTTGTTATACATACAAAATCTCCTTTCTTTTTTTTTCTTCCCAAAATTTTAAGTATGGTTCTTAAAAATCAAAACTAAAGTTATAAAATACTTAAATTATTATAATAAAACATTTAGAGTAAAAAAGAACAGTAATCCAGCCGCAACTATATGTAGTTGAATTTTTGTCCCGATTATCATAATTTAAAAAATATATATATTAATAAAACAAAATGTTGTATGATTATAAAATATGGGTGAAATTTTTAATGCATTTATGAAGAAAGGGAGAGGAGGGGCCCACAGGAACACGTGGCGGCGTTGATGACGGGGAGTCCTTTGAATTTCATTTGGCAATGATTTGGTCGCACAGCTGCGCAGGCCGAGGCCAAATCGGCCCCCGTCTTTTACTTTTCTTTATTGCTTTTTTTTGTACGAAAGAAAAAAAAATTAAATGATAAAACGACAAATTAAATTAATAACGGATATTATATGACTCCTAAAAAATCACAATTCTTTCGGGAGATTTTGACTTTCCGGCTAATTTAATGAATAATTAAAAAGCAAGAAGCAAAGCAATAAAAAAAAGGAATAAGGATAATAATGAAAATAAAAAATCAACAATATCCCGAACCAATCAGATTTTTTATATAATATTGGGCATCTTGGTTTTTATTTAGAGAAAATCGAAACTTATTGAATTATATCGAATTCTATTTGTAAAAACCAATAAAACCGAATTGCATTTTTATTTTTATGTGTTATTTAAACTTTTTATTGATAAATGACTAATAATATTAAAGTAAAATAGTAAAAAAGAAGTAAGTTGTAGGGAACCAAAAATCAAAGAAAATCGAGTTCAAATTTTTATCTTTTAATTGATATCGGTTTGATTCCTCATTTTATTAAATCAATTTAATGGCATCGGTTATTGGTTAACAACAAAAGTTTGCATGATTGTAAAAACTAAATGAGAGAATGAAGCATTGAAATTTGGATAATAATGGGTGTTTTGTCTAATAATTACTATATTTAAATGTATAGAACAAATTATTAGGCTTCGACGTTCAAACCTTATTTTCACATTCTATAAATGGAATTATTTATAATTTGAGATAAAAAGGCTTAAATAAAGGCAGAGTGGGGGGTAAAAATGTATGATGGCTAAGATTTATTGGAAATCACGTTACCAGCATTACTTATTCAAAGCTACGTTTGATGTTTTTTATGATTTAAAATAAATAATTAAAACATAGCTGTTTTATTTCTTCCATATTTACTATCTTTATCTTTGTTTCTCTTTTAATTTTGCACATTTGAAAATGACAAAATTAGTTACACCCACTTACCTACTAAAAATTAATAAGAATAAAAATTCACCAACTACACCCAAATTATATGTAATAAAAAACACACCCAAATTATATATATATATATATATATATATATATATATATATATAAACAATCTGAGATATTTTCTAACGGAAATACCACTATTATTATTCACCATTTCTGTTACCATACTCATACATTAATTATTATCTTTATTAGAGTTCAGGAGATAAAAAAGTTATTATTTTATTTAAATTTATAATTTATTTTCCTTTTTTTAGTTTAATCATAATTTTTATTTTTTGAATTCAGTTCAATCACAATTACTATGAGATATAAATATTTTATTCATGAATATAAATATTTTTATTTATTGACTTTTATAAATTGAGCTGACTTTAAAACGATAAAAAAATAATAATTATTTGAGCAAGAAAAAATTAATTGTTAGTACACAATTACGGGTGTGTTTGACCCCCCGTTTATGTGAACGACCGAGTTGGTTATAACAACTCAACCAATATTTGTCTTTACCATTTATTATAAACGGTAGTTATCTAAACCTGCGTGCTCATTTATCTAAAGCTACGTGCTCGTTTATCTACACCTTACTTATACTATTTTTTGTTATATAACCAGCCCCTCAAACACCGTTTATTATAACCTTCCGTCTATAATAATCAAACCGGTATTCCAAACACACCCTAATATTAGTTGGAAAAAACATTTATCGGATGTCCCAGAGAAGACGAAAAATATGTATTTTTTATAATTGTCTTGGATTGCAAAATGTTTTTTGTTCATTTTTTTGGTTTAGAATATCGAAATAGCAAGTGTTTGGTAAAATTCTCCATTCATCGTTTAATTCTTATTCTTTTTTTTTAAAAAAAAAAAAGAAAGAAAGAAAAGAAAATTACATGTAATTTTTGAGTGAATTGAGAATTGCTGTCTATCTATCATACGTTTGACATTTGGTTTTTCCTATTTGTCCTTTTTTTTATAACTTCTATTTGTCATGCAAAACTTTATTTATGAGATCCAATTTCTTTATTTTGCGTGACAACTAACAAAATTACTTAATTTGATCTCTATATATTATTGTATTGGGTTAATACTTCTAATAAAATAATTACAAATGTCATTATATTTTGAATTATTTGTATCTATAATTATAATTAATACATTTTAATATTGTATTATAAATACTAACAATATTATAAAAAATTATGTGAAAATATTTATTAATGTCAATAATTATATTTATATATTTTTAAAGTGATTATAATTGTATTTATTTTTAGATTTGATTAATCTAGTAGGTTTTCTTTTTTTGTGTATAAAAAATTTCAAAACTGTCATTAAGGATAAAAATGAAATAAAAATTTAAAAGTATGTGACAAGTAAGAGTAATAATTCAACGTAATCAATGTATATATATATATATAAATCAAGAGATTATGTATTCGAATTCCAATTTCGTTATTATACTAAGAAAAAAGCAGAAAAAAGCAAAGTTTGTTAATCAAGTTTTGTAACAGCCCAGTTTCCTATTCCAGTTTTCGAGGTGCCTTCGGGTCAAGATTCGGTTGTTTGGTTGGGTTTTAGAGCCGTTTGGCCCCTTGGGGGTATTTTGGTCTTTTGGCTCTCCGGGCAGGATTTGTGGTTTTCTGGGCTTCGAGGTAGCTCCTGCCTTTGTCAAGGCTTGTTTGTTGGTGGCTGCGAGTCCCGTGGTGTTTGGGCTAGTCGGTTGGATGCTCGGTTGTGGTTTGGGCTTTGGCAAAGTGTTGGTTGGTTGTGTGTTTCCTTTGGGATTCGAGCCCGGGCCCTTAGTGTTGCTTTGGGAGTTGGATTTAAGTGAGTTTGATTTATTGGAAAAGATTGCTTCGGTCGAGTCTCGAAGGAGGAAGTCGGGAAATGGGATTTTGAGGTTTTAAAGTGGATAAGGTTGGATTTTTGGATAAAATCCCTTTTTCCTTTTTATTTTCCCATTTTCCTTTCTTTTCCAAATTCATTTTCTTTTCTTTTTATTTTTTCTCTTTTCTCTCTCTCTCTCTCTCTCTCCCCGAGCCCCCCTTGCCCGAGCAGCCCCTTGGCTCGCCCAAGCCCAGCCAGCCCGAGCCCCTGCTCGCCCGCACGCGCCCTCGCCAGCCCGAGCTCGCCCAGCGCCTGCGCGCCCCTGCCTCGCCCAGCCCGAGCCCCTGCCTCGCTCAGTGTCGCCCAGCTCGTGTCCGTCCGCGCTCGAGTCGCCCAACCTCAAGCCGCGTCGCCCGAGCCTAGCCCAGCTCGATCGCGCGTCCAAGCGCCGCGTCGCGTCAAGCGCCCGCGCCCGTGTCGTGTGTCGCCCGTGCCGTGCGCGCGCGCGTCGTCGCTCGCTCGCGCCGCGCCGCCGTCCCCTCAGGCCGAA
Source organism: Sicyos edulis (assembly GCA_036507275.1). NCBI lineage: Eukaryota > Viridiplantae > Streptophyta > Magnoliopsida > Cucurbitales > Cucurbitaceae > Sicyos > Sicyos edulis. The sequence continues at coordinate 43,883,825 of CM071850.1, forward strand.
GCGCGCGCGCGCCGCCGCCCACCGAGCAAGCGCCCGCGTGCCAGCGCTGTCGCCCAGCGCCCCCCAATGAGCCCCCCAGCCTCGGCCCCAACGCGCCCAACCACCCCTTTTGGTCGCCTAGCCCGTCTGGCGGCTCGTTCACAGTGTCACCGCGCGCCTCGTGAGTTGCTCCCGAGCCGAGCCCTGTTTATTTTATTATTATTTAGGGCTATTTTATGATTATTGATGTGTTTTTTTGGCTCGATATAGGTTGCTCGGGTTAGATCACAGTTATTTTTATTGTGTGTTGTTGCCTTCCGACCAGGTAAGGATTTCTTATCGGAGTTGTGTGGGCCCTGCGATATTTTCATGATTATGCCTTGCTTGTTTGCTGACTGTTATGAGCATGATAATAATAGAGCAGCTTTGATTGATTTCTGCTAGCATGTTTGCTTGATATTACATGTTAGTGCCATGCTAGGTTTGTTTTGCCAGCATGCTTGTGATTCCTGCTTAAGCTCGTAGTATCATGCTAGGTAATGTGATTGATGTCGGTCTTTGCTTGCTAGCCAGGAATCATTGCTTTTTCTCTGTACTCTTAGATAGAGTTGTAGGGTTTGTCATCATCCGGTGGCCGAGCGGACATAACGTGCTTTGTCCCAAAGAGCTCGTGCCGGGAGTAAAGTGTGCGAAACATAACGTATCTTGCTACCCCCCCCCCCCCGACCAGCCGGTTGTGGAATTAGCTACCCACTTCGGCATAGCCTAGTTTGTAGCCTGCTAGAGCGGAACCTTGCCATCGGTGTAAGCCTGCCCTGGCCGGTTCTTAGCTTCAGGTCGGTGGATCATCTTTGCGCACGATGAGCGCCGAGGGCCTCGCGCTCATCGTGATCGCGACACCGCTCCGAGTCATAGGCATGTGCACTGCCCTCGTAGTTTGCCCTTAGGCCCCGCATTTACGCCGCCAGCAGAGGAGCATGCGGTGTGCGAGCACACAGCGTTAGTTGCCGGTTCGAGAGCTCCCGGGCTAATGTCGTGAGTACACCATTCCTTCCGTTAGAGCCCGACTTGGGTACTCTCGTAAGTCCGATTAGTGCAAGGGCAAGGAGGCTCTTGAGGACATTCTTGGGATCGGTGTATTCCCCCAGTGACGAGATACCACGGTGATGTCCAGGATTGGTCGATGTATCCAATCCCGCTTAGGCCTAAGAAAGAGACTTCCGATGACTCGGATCTTGTTTTATGAGCTCGTTGAGCCATGATCCGTGTTGGTAGTTTGCTTGCTTGCATGCTTTGGTACTAGATGACTGATTATATCGTATTGTACCCCTGGTTGGGATTCTTACCGAGTAATTCGTTACTCACCCTTATTTTTGTGGTTTTTCCACAGTAACCATGGTGCGAGACAGATGGCCGAGGAGGAGCTGTGATCATGGAAAACCCGTTGTCAACTCCGAGTTTTATGTTTATGTTTTAAATGTTCTCTGAATGCATGTAGTTGGGCACGGAGCCCTAGGGTGTTTTCTGAATGTATTTCCGGATTCTAGCATTGTTGTAAAGATTGTATATTTTAAATAAATCTCTGATCAGAGTAAGCTTTGTAAATGTATTTGTCTTGGAACAGGTGCTTGGAAACAGGGACAGGTTTCAGGAAATTGTTGTTGATTTTAAATGGATGTTTTATGTTTTAGTTTTTACTTAGAATCCGAACACCATCTTGCAAATTTTCTGTAGATTTGTATGCATGCATTGAGATAAAGGCCTATTTAGAACCCCATTCGGGTCGGGTTGTTACAAGTTTAAACCAATGTTTATATTTCAATATTTCAGTTATTTTGAAAAGTGAATAATCATAATGAACAAGAAATCATTATTGTGTATTTGTCTTTCTTCCTTACAAAACCGAACTTTAATTTATATAAAATATTTAATTATGATCGAGACTTCATTATTATCTCATGAAAATAGTTGAAAGATCGTAAAAACTATTAATATCTTAGCAACAAGTTCATTGGACCAATAAAATTTCTCTATCGAGGCAAACAGTCTTTTTCATTCAAGCATCAGCCATCGAAAATGGGTTATATTTGTTATCTTTTACATTTTTAGAAGTGTTGTTTTAATAAACATTTCAAAATAATTTATGGCATTTTCACAATAGGTAGATTTGGTAAAAAGAGATTTTCTGAGAATTAAAAATATAATAATAAATAAATAAATAAACAAAAGGGACATTTTTGTTTTAAAATTCTCCCTTTGCCCTGTGTCTTGGGGTTTCTAGAAAACAACATTTAAAAATAATTTATGACAATTTCGCAACACCTAGATTTGGTAAAAGAGATTTTTTCGGAGAAGAAAAAAGATAAACAAAAAGGACATTTTGTTTTAAAACTTTCCATTTGCATGGGATTTTATTGTTTAATTATCTGCAATTTGTTTGTTTATTTTTGTGATTGACTTTAATTAAGGTTGTTTTGTTTATTCAATGTTTAATTGGTTTATGATTAATAAATAAATTTGAGATTAATTATTATATCTTGCCATACAATGGGCATAATGTAATATTAAAAAATATATAAAATAAAATGGTACCGAATAATAAATATATGTCAACAAAAACAGAACTTTAGCGACATCTTGTAAAATTTAGTAGTTATAAGGTTATAGATTTGAATTTTCCTTTCTTAATATTGTTATATATATATAAAAGATATATGTTACGTAATAGATATATGTTTATATATGTTTTGACACAATAAAAAAAATATTGACCAAATATATAAATTTAACTTATTTTCGAGGACGAGAAACTTGCTACTTAATATTTGTTATTTTTTCTTCTAAATAGTCATCCAATGACTTTTTAGAGATTCGACATGATTTTAACTTCTTTTCTTTTATTTTCAAAAAAAAAAAAAAAAACTTCTTTTCTTTTTATTAACTAGAATGAGAGATTAGAATATTCCAACTGCAAATTTTGGAATTACTAATATTGGTGAGTATTAATTTTATTAACATTACATCATAACGGATACTATTTTCTTATATTTTTATTTTTAATATAATTTGGAGGAGGAAAATCAACAAATCTAATATAGAGGCACAACTACTTTCAAATAATATGAAAGTCAAATATTAATTTTTAGAATTATGATATTAAATTGGATTACCATTAAATAATGAAATTACAAATAACAAACCCTTTTGAAAATGATAGCATTGAAATTAGTTTATTAATTATTATTATTAATTCTGCAAAAGCTTATAGTTACATTGGAAAACTAGAAAGGAAGAGCTTAAGTTCAGGCATGAAAGGTGCATTTGCACGCCTGACGTATGCCCTGATTTCACTCTTTATTCCCTTTATCTTTTTCCTTTTCTAAAAAAAGATTTAAAAAAAAAAAAAAAAAAACCCTTAAAGGGCAAAAAAGGGAAAAAGTCAAACACGATAAAAACGTATTTGGTGTATCAAAAAAGTATTTTGGTGCACTTATTTTCAAAATTAATTTAAAAAAAAGTAGGATCCCCATTTTTTATTTTTTATTTTTGAAATTTCACCAATTATATCTTATCGTATGTTCTTACTTTAATATCTATATCACACCTATATTTGTAAGAATCAAACTAAAATTTAGATACAAAAAAAAAAGTTTCCAAAAATTTGTTTTTATTTTTGAAATTTGGTTAGCATTCATATAATTTTTTAAGAAAAGATGTACATGGTAAGAAAAATAGAGTATATTGTAGGAGATTTGAGTAAGAATATGGTTGAATTTAAAAAATAAAAAATCAAATTGCTATCAAACGAGTCCACATGATTCGTATTCATGAACTCTTGGACGCTTTAACATGAAGTCTTGGAATACAAATAAAATCGACTTATATTTATTAGACGAGCAGAAGTTCGTGAGTATATGATTAATGACAATTATCTCTATTATATATGAGAAATTTTGAGTGAAACTAAAAACAATTTTATAAGACTTATCTCCAAAGCAAACAATATCTTACCAATATAAAAATTTAGGTAATTACCCTTCTTATCATTAAGCTATTGTGTTTATTACATATTTAGTCATTAACTTTATTTATTTTAATTTTTTTGAATAAGATCCACATCGCTAATATTTAATGAATTACTTTCTACAATCATAATATTTATGGTTATGTTGTCAAACAAGATGTAAACTCAATTGATAATGTATAAGATTATGGATCTATTTAAAGATAAAATTGATAAATATAGAAAAATAAATCTATGACTCAAGAATTGAATTAGATTACAACTTATCTCATAACATCTTTCCTTATCATTATAATTACTTTTTATTTTCTCTTACTCGTTATATTATTCTCTCCATAATTATTTTTACTTTTTTTTACCTTAAATATAAGTAAAAATGTTTTTCCATAATCATTATCTTCATCTCCGTATCTAATTATTCTCTTTCATATTCTCTTTCTAATTCTCATCCTTCCCATATTCATTATCGTCCTTTTTGTTCCAACGTATCCCCTTAAACATAATTGAGATTTTAACATTTCTATGAACATAACAAAATGAAAAATAATGATAATAATAATTTATGTGCATGCTTTTGGTATAATAATAATAATAGGGGTTGGTGGAGACACATGAGACATGGAGCATGTGATTACCCATCACATTGCTTACCTAAAACCCATTTGAATTCTTAACAGACAATGTTATATTGGACAAGAAAGGAGAAAGTGTGTCATGCAATGTTCTCATTTTCTTTTGTTCAATAATGGATATAGCTAAGTTTTTTTCGTATTTTTCATGTGATTATTTAAAATTAGTGTCACACAGACTAATTTTTTTTAGTTCAACAATAATATTTGAACGTTGATAGATTCAAATATGTGTGTTTTTTTTATTAATGATATATATCAGTTACTTAAGTTAAATTTGTTTGAGTAATTTTTATATATCGATCCTTCCATTCACCCACAATATTTTGAAAGTGAAAAAGTGTATGTTTGTAAGTTTAAGAGCATGACAATCTTACTTCTAGAGCTTCAAAAACATTATTGAATTGAGTTTTGTGGTTCTTTTTTTGTTAATCATAATATATATTAACGAGGTACAATTTGGTCAAAATAGTATTTTAAAAATTATATATAAAAAATATGTTATGGAATAAATTTTTTTTATAAATTTAACCTATGTAATAGTTATTCATATGTAAATAAATTTTATTCGAATTTTGTTTACCATTTATTGTTCTAAAATTAAGCGATTTATCTTGTACAAATAATTGAAATATAGGTAAATCCAAAATATAAGGAATAATTAAAAAAAAAATGTACTCTTATGAGACGGTAGTGACAACTAGGGTGATTTCGGTTTGGTTTTTGTCGGTTTTGTACCAAACCGACAACCGAACCGATATTTTCGGTTTTCAAAAAATGGATCTAATCCAATGTCCAATAAAGTATAGAACCATTGGTTCGATTTTTCAATGTCAAAAAATGGATCTGATTTGATCCAATGTCCAATTTTTTTTAATATATAAAAAATAATATTTCTCATATAAAAATAATCTTTTCATAAACAACTATTTTTTTAAAGGTTAAGATTTTTTAACCTATTCAAAATTATCAAATGATGTTTTTTACTTGAAATATGAGTGAATTAAAGAAATATTAATGGAAGGAAGATGACTTTATATGAATTATTGACAACATATATATATTTCGGTTAGAATCGGTTTTTATTGGTTTTTTAAAACGAAAACCATAATCGACCCAATATTTTTTATTTTTTCAAATTACAAATCGATATGCCCAACTTTTAACTAAAAACCGATTTAATCCATTGGATTGGATTGGTTCGGTTCGGTTTTTCGATTTTTTGTTGCACCCCTAGTGATAACATAGAAAAAAAATTATAAAAAGACGCGAGTAGAAAATGTCAAAACAAGACGCTTACAACACACAAAATTTTAAGCATTTCAAATAATCTATTTTTATTTTTGTTTTAAAATATTTTAGAATATTGATATTAAAAAAATATATATTTTAGAATATTCAATAATTTTAGAGAACATTAAGGTAAAAATTTAGTAGTAGTACATTTTTTATATGATTTGTGGTTCCTTCTTCTAATTTATACTATAAAAAAATTGTGATTCATTACAAATGTTTTTTTTAGAGAAAATTGTGGTTATAGGACTGAAAATACTAATCACAAAGAATAAATGATATTTTGAGTTTTTAAATTAAATTTATAAATATTATATAGTTATAGTGCATTAATTATTGCATTCATATTGGCTGAAATATGATAGAAATCAATTAATTTTAATTAAGTAAATAAATATATAAAAACTAAAATTTATACTAAATTGTTTCATTTAATTAAATATATGCAATACTTTCATAATATATTATTTGTATGAATACAAACTCAATTATAGCAATTCAGTCAAGTTTCATTCTGAATTTTTAATTTCCATTGGGTTGGACCTCAGACTTAATTTGCAATTTGCACTAATTTTAACAAGAATAATAATAATAATAAATTCTCCAAGGCTCAATAATTTCAATGCCTTGACAAGCTTAAGAGACACAAGTTTTCCTTTTCTTTTTAAATAACAATTGGCTAAGCATATTCTTAATCAATAAATTAGTTAGTATTAATTTATTATGTTTGTTGATTAGACTATTTCCATACATTATATACAAAATTTTATAAAGTTGATTGATTATATGAAAATATTAATTTAATCATATAACTTTAATTAATTTGAATACACTAAATAAATGTATTAAAAAAATAATAATCCAGCAAGTGAAAGAAAGGGAATGGCACAAAGAAAATTCATACTTTTAAGTAGTTGATTTATATATTAACTCATTTTCATGTCCACCCTTATCTTCATCCACAAACTCTCACTCCAAATGGCCCCATCAAGTCTACATATGGAGGGTTTAAAATTGGGTCTTATGTCACATAATAGATGAAATGTCTCTTTCTCTCTCTCTCTCTCTCTCTCTCTCTCTCTCTCTCTCTCTCTCTCTCTCTTTTTTTAATTTCATCGATGTTGAAAGGATTAACCCTTCACTTTTTTGAGTTTGTTTCCTATTAAAGGATTTTTTTTTTCGAAAATCGGGAAATCAAAACTTCGCTCTCCTATACTCGGGGCACCACTGACCTACAAAAGGATAGCTCTAGTAACACGATGCATCATCTACTAACTAAGAGTTTAATGTTTAAATTCTCCGCATCTAAATATTATTGAATTAATATATATATATATATATATATATATATATATATATGAAGCAACAAACTTTTCAAGTATGTTAAATAATTTTTAACGATATTGTAAAAGAAATATCATTTTTACGATTAAAATTCATTTTAAAACATTTTAGGAAAATTAAGTTATTCGAAACATATTACTATTTGATCTCTTGATTGCTAATCTCTTCATTATTAAGAATATATTGATATTCCTAAAAAATTCTTAAATTGATGAAAGAACATTTGGATTGACTTTGTAGGTGATTATCAAAATAATGTGTGTTAAAAAATCCATAGTGTTTGGTAAAAAATAAAAAATAATATTGTGATCATTAAAAAAAAATGATTTAAAATCATTTTCGTCCATCATTTAAAAAATATATTAAATCTATGATCTCTTAATCTCAAACTTATTAAATTGAATTTTTAATTGTGTTGGAGTGATTTACAACTAAATAATGAAACTATTGCATACTCATTCGGTATTAAACTGAATTCTTATTAGTTTCGATCAAAATTGATCACTTTAGAATTACCCTAAAAACTATTTACATTAAACCATTTAAAAATTCACATGAAAAAACTTTAAAGAAGACTCCAATTATAAGAGTAGTAATATATTTATTTTGTAGGATTTGTGGTTTCTCTTCCTCAATTTGTACAAAAAAAAAAAGAATTTAATTCAATGGTATCTAGTAGTGGAGGATCTGAACTCGTAACTTTATGGTTATTAGGTCTATATCATACAAGATTATACTTGAGTTCTACTCTTTTTTCCCCATTTTTTTATTACCAGAAATGTTGTTGAATTAATAAAGAAATGGCTAATTAAAAAAGTATATTTATTCTCTTATTATTGTACTAATTCAACATTAGAATGAAAAATAAATGTCAACATTAGAATGTCAAATTAATCAGAAATAATTTCCTTTAGAAAGAGAGTGCTTAGGAAGATTAGGTCAACCTTCCAGCGAACACCGTGCTTCCTCGCAATGTCGACATTTTTCATTTTTAATAAATGAAACCATTCTTCATTTTTGCGATAATTAAAAAAAAAAAAAGAAAAAAAACATTTCAATTATTTAGTCAATAAAATCTAGCCGAAAAGACTATAATAATAATAATGATAATTTAACGGCATTAATATATATTCATGAATTAAAATAATATAGAGCGAAAAATTAAAAAGAATAAATTTAAAATAAATTTCTCAGATCAATTTGACTTTGTTAATTGCATCATCAATAATAAATTAAAATTGGTAGGTTTTATATTAGGTATTAAATTCCTTTTTTGTAAATAGGACAAGACTCTACTGGGATCATCGTGCGTTTAAAATAAAAATAATAATTGATGAAACTGAATTATTTAAATATAAAAGTTAGTAATATCATACTAGTTAAAGTGTGGCTTAAACAGAAAATCTATACTGTTAAGTCATACTATAAATTACAAAAATGTAATCTATTGGAATATAATATATATATATATATTTACAATATCATTTAGATTTTCATCATCTTTATAACAATAAGATATTTTTATCAAATCTCAAAGATTTTATGACTAGGTTAGAAGATAAGAGATTTCGAGTATATTATGAACAATTAAATGAAAATATTTATAATATCATTTAAATTTTCATCATCTTTATAACCTAGAAAATAAGATATTTTTACTAAATCTCATAGATTTTATTTGACATTTTATATTCTAATTAAAATAATAAATTGAATTTTTCAATCCTATAAATAGTTCTCTACATTTTTTTTACAACTACACTTTCTGTTTGCTTTGATTTACTTTGTTTCTTTTTGTTTTATAATAAGTTATTCTATTTTTTTTAGATTATTTAAGTTAACTTTCATCAAATTTTTCTTTTGTTGTAATAATTTTTGTATGAATCTTTTTTGCATAATTGTTAAAAAGTTCGAAAAATGATAAGATAAAATGCATGAATTGTTCTGTTTCAAAAGTTTGGTAACAATAATCTCCTACAATAAGATAAAATGCATGAATTCTTATGTGTATATATATATATATAATTCTCTATATTTTGTTTACAAACACATTTGAAACTTTCTCTTTGGTTAAGATTACCTTTCTTGGTTTCATTTTGCTTTTTGTTTTATAATAACAAATTTAATTATCTTATTTTTGTTGATTATTTACCTTAACTTTCATCTAACTTTTCTTTTGTTTTAATAATTTTTGTATGGATTTTTTGTTGCTTAATTGTAATGAAGATGAGAATTTTTTTTTGAAGAATGATAAAAGTATCAGGTTAAAGGTAAGTTTATAGATGTATACTAATAAATATATTTAGCTTATAAATGTAATGATGATATAACTCTTATAAATTTTATAATTCAAAACTAATTGGTCTATGAATAGATAAATTGAGAAAAAACTAAAGATCATTCATTTTAAAAAATCAGAGATAAATTTAAACTTTAATGTGATAAATTTAACTAAAATGAAAAAATGGTTGAAATTATTATTTGATAATTTAAATTTAGTGCAAAAATGTAGGAAACCATTTATAATTACTAGAATTTTTTAACGTGCATATTTTTTTCTCAAAGTGTGGTATGTGAAATTATATTTTTATTTACTTTTAAAAAAAAATATTTTTTTATTTATTAAAATACTTATAAATAATAATATATATTTTAATATATATCATAATATTTATGCTAAAATTTTTCTTTGTATGCAATTCTTTTTTTTTTTTCATTCGTTTATCATTTTAATTTAATCTAATCATCATCTCGATCTTTTTATTTACATAGACGTAAATCATCTTTTCAAATTTCTAACTATTTTAAAATACTATAACACCGATTAATTAATTGAAATATATCATGTATCTTTACTATTAATGGTAATATTTGAAAATTTTGATTTTAATAGCTCAAATTTATTATTTTTTATATATTTATTTGTTATCAAACATTTCATTGGACGTGAAAGTATAGAAAATAAAATACAATTTCCTTTAAAAAAATACAATCTAAAATTTCAAAAATCCTATTTGTTTTATTATTTCACCTTATATTATATAAGTAATAAAAAAATAAAGAAAACATTGAAAAAGAAAAGATAAAATCTATCATCGGTCTCTTCTCATCCTTTCTATCATCGCTAATAGAACGAATTTTGATGAAATATCAACTTTTTAAATATTAATTTAACACAAATTGAGTAAATAAAATAATAATATTATATTTTTATTTTAAAATCTATTATTATCTATGAAAACGATATGGTGTATAGATTTATATTTAAAATTAAAACAAATATATATAAATAATTCATTCATTCATTCATAAAATTGATCAATTTTAAATAGGTACATATGTCAAGACATCACATATCAAAGAATAACCAACAAATTATATGTTCAAGCCATATTTATTATAATAACAAAAAATAATAATTAAAAAAAACTATCTTTCACTAATTGGAAGAACGTTATAAACACTTCTTCAAAATTTTAAATACAACATAAATTTTTAAAAAAATTATAAATTAGTGTAGAACCATAAAATAAATAACAGAAAGAAAATATAATAAAAATAAAAATAAAGGAAGAAGAAAAGAATGAATTAAATACTGATTGAAAAAATTTGTTACCTTCGACGACAACGGCTCCAGCGTGCACCAATGCTAACACTCGATCCCAACCCGAACAAAATCTCTACAACATCAATAATAAAAGAATTATTAGTAATTTGAATTAAAACACATCATACATTGAAAAAAAAGTAAGGAAGAATTATAAATTTGTGGTATTTATAAAAAAAGCTAGAACAAGATCTTCTTTAAATTTGAAAAAAAAAATTCAAGATTTTCATTTGATTTTATACTTATTTAATTTGAAGATACTATACGATTTTAAGGACTAATAATAAATTTGTGGTATTTATAGAATAAGCTGGAACTAAGATTTTCTCTAAATTTGAAAAAAAAAACGCTCAAAATCTCCATTTAATTTTATACTTATTTAGCTTGAAGATACTATAAGATTTTAATAATTTGAAAAAAATAATGACATATTTGTAGATATATAATATAGCTTAAGGAAAAAATCGTCCAAAAATGATTTTTCCCTTAAACCACACTTTAAGTAGTATGATATGATAACTATAAATAAATAAATATATATATATATATACACACTTACTATTTATTGCACCAAATTAACATATTTTATTAAACATATATATTTATAATTTATTATTTAAAAAATTATCACGTGCAACGCCACGTTAAAATTCTAGTAGTTAAAATTATAGTAGTTTAAAATAATTGTTAAAAGTTGAATTCATATATGATTTGATAACCAAAGTGATCACAGATTTAAATATATCCACCAAATGTTGTTGAATTAAAAACAAAAAAAATATAATTCTCAAAAAATAAAATAAAATAAATATTATTCTTCAGAAAAATAATATTTATTGTGTTAATACTGGACTGGAAAAATGTTGAATCCAGATCCAACATTGGGCCTTAAACATGTTGAACTGTAACCCGGCCCATATCTTTCCAGGCCATCTTTCCCAAATTTGAAGGCCCAATTTCTAAATTCATTTTTATACGATTTTAGTTTTTAGTTTTAGGTTTGGAAAATCAAGTCTTTAACTAAACGATAACCCACTACAGGGTGGATGGCGTATTGCCTAATTGATTGTAATCTAATTTTTTCTTTTTTTTTGAGAAGATGATTGTAATCTAATTTAAATCTACATTTAATAAGTTCAATTTTGAAATTTAATATTTGACTTCCATCTTAATTTTTAAATCACACATAATTAAAAGTTAAAAAATATGTCAACTTAAATATATGAGAAATATTTAGATTATCCTCGTTTAAAATAATGTCTACCTATGTGGCTTAATATGATCTACATATTATTTTTTTATTTTATTTTTCGAATTTAAAATTAGATGAACATTATTTTATACATCATACTCAAATATCATTTAAATATTCATCTAAATATATGGTAATAAATTTCTTCCTTTTAGGAGAAAAGAATGGTTTAATTTTTTTGCTCGAGTTCGCAAAGTTGAAGAAAAACTTGTTGGGGGTAAATTTAAGAAAATTACATTTAACTATAATATATTTTTATACAAACTTATTTGCGAATTAGTTTAGTGGTAAAAAAGAATCTTGAGCATCCAAGAGATAACCATTTATTTAAAAAAAAAAAACAAAAAATCTACATATTTTCTCTACATCCAAATAATGTAGAATCAAACCAGATATCACGTGGTAATAGTTGAGCTACATGTTAGTTAATTCAAATATTCACGAATAAAAAAAGTAATTTTTATTTTACATTGAATATTTGTTTAATAAATTTCACTATAATTATTTTCAATTAGTTTAATTTAATTATTTTCAATCAGCTAAACTTAATTGAAGCCTTCAATTTCACTCGATTGAATCCATATCATAAAAAAAAGTTTTTATTATTTTTAAATTTTGATATAGGTAGCTTTTTTATTCATGAAAAATCCTTTAAAAACATATCCTTGAAAGTAAACTTTCCTGCACAAGATGTTAAGAATTCAAGGTGTCCCTACCATAGCTTTTAAAGACCATGACCGGATTTAGATAACTTAATAAAATTGAAGAGATTAAAGTATATATATATTTTTAATTGTAATGGATGAATTATTCAAATAAACTAATTATAAATCTAGTTAAAATTTAAAATATTTTCATTCTTAATTATAAATATTTTTTTTAATGCAGTATCAATATTGTTTTAGTATAGTAATTAAAATTGGACCAAAAAAAAAAAACTTAAATCTACCGTGATTTAATACACTTTTTTTTCTTTGTTCCTTTTTTTAATTTAGGGCATTTTGTATTAAAAAAAAAAGGGAGAGAGAGATTGACGACCAGTACTCACAAACCTATCAAACATTCTTTTTAAAAAAAATTCATGACTTCGACTCAAATTTGTTTAACCTGAAAACTAAAAATTGGGTGACTGAATTAATAATTTAACAAAAATTAATAGTTTAGCAAAGAAAAGCATCACAAACTAGGATATCGACAAACGAAATATTACAAAATTATGACAACAAAAACAACTTTTTTGTATAATTAAGGTCCGGTTTGATGACATTTTTGTAATGAAATTATAAATTTGAATTTTCTATCTTTAAATATTGTTGAATAAAAAATATATTATAAAATCATAATAAAAAATGCTATTCTTTGAGGCGTTTGTTTATCGTATTTAAGGATCATTTAAATTGTGAATTTACTTAGTTTTATTTGAAAAACTACATTCAATTAAGTTTTATGTAACTATTCAAAATAACTCCTTATTTCTACTATTCAAAATAACTCTATTTTTTAATTACTCATTTGTAATTATTCATTTTAAATCTGCATCCAAATAAGTTTTTGTATTTAACTCATCTATACAAAAACCACATCCAAACAAGTATTTGATTACAATTCTCAATTTCTAACTACTCAAAATAATTCAGGAAAGTAATCCCCAACCAAAACCTAATCCAAACACCTCCTCAAGGTAATTAGAAACTCATGAATACATAAATTAAGAGAGTGATGGGCGGTACCCACGAACACAGAAAATATCTGAATAGAAAAATGAATGATGATTGAAATAAACATATCATATAACATTCAAAACTTTAATATTTGAAAAAATAAAAATTGAAAAATTGAATTGATTGTTCATATTTAGAAAACCACCCGACAAGACATACGGAGCTTACTGTGTCTGATAATCAGTTTCCAATTTCTATGAACATTACAAACACAGATCCAAATCCAAACACTTTTTTTTTTCCTTTTCTTTTTCTTTTGGTACAAATAATTCATAATTTTGGCCGACACCATTGGAATTTAGAATAATCAAACTGAAAAATCTGCTCTTTTTTTTTCCAAGTTTTTTCAGCCACCCAATTAATATTATTTATTCAGTCAACAATATTTCAAATTCATCTCTATTTTCTTCGTCGTGAAGGCAACGTGTAATATTTCCATCTAAAAGCAGCCATTCAAATTCTTGGTAATAAAACAAAATGTTTAATAACCAATTTAGTTTCATTAAGAGAAAAGTATAATTTATTCCATATAATTTAAATAATTTAATGAGTAGTTTTTATCATTGATTAATATTAAGAGCAAAAAGAAGCATGGCGTCTTGTATGATTTTGCAAGCGTGATGGGTAGGAAGAATTGAATCCATGAGCACAATGGATAATGAACATACATTAATATTGTTGAATTATTGTTGTTATAAACTATTGTTTATCTATAGTAATTTTTTACTAATTAAGTATGTTAACTATTCAAATTAGTTGATTAGATGTCATTGAATTTTCAACTTACCATAAAACATAGATAGCAAATTATCACTTATTTAATTTGCAAATAGTTATAAAAAAAACGAAATTAGATATGAGATTTAGATTTTAATTTTTTGTCATTAAAATATTTTTAAAAAATATTATAACCAATTTAACAAAAACAGATTAATCATAAGTGCTCTCCGCACCCAATTACTCAAAACAAAAACCATGTTTATTATTATAATTATTATTTAGATTAAGATTCGAATCTATGATATCATTCATTTATATGTATGAATAAATGTCATTTAGCTATTATTTTTTTTATTGATAATCTCATTTATTTTCTAACCATTATAAGTAATATTAATCCACCAATAATTCATTACCTAAATTAAAAAAGAAAAAAAAAAAGAAAAGAAAAAGAAGAAGATAAAATCTTCGGACAATCATTATCTTAACATCCTTTTTATTCCTATCTTACTCTAAACACATAAAAAATCTCTTGGTCTTTAATTTTTCTCCTCATTTTCTCCTCAATTATTTATTTTTCTTATTTAATATTGTCTATCAAATCCGTATTCTCCTTATTATCATATATCATGCCTTTTGATTTAAAAAAAATGTATAGTTCAAAATAAATCATAGATAAATTCAAACTTGATCTAAAAAAAATACTAAATAAATAAATTCAAACATAAATTAATAAACAAGATATTTAATATCATTATAAAGATTAATGGTTTAATCCTCACATTTATTGAGCTAACAAGAAGATAAGGTTTAGTATGAATCTAAAAAAAAGTATGATTTTTTATAAAATTGTTTTTTTAGATCTATTTTAATTTATTTAACTAACCAATCTTTAATGGTCATTGTTAATGAGTAATATATATAATCTATCAAGTTAGGAACCTTTAAAATTAATATAGTGACAACGTAAAAACAAAATAAATAAATAAAACAAAATAAAAATTTATTAAAAAACGAGAATGAAAATTGATACAAACATTTAAATAGAAGGGCCAAAATTGTAATTTGATATTTGCATTTTTTTTCCTCATTGAATATGAAATGTAGACACTATATAGTAATTAGTCTCTGCAAAACTCTATTCAAGTTGGGATAAGGTAAGAGCTAAAAGCTTTCCACTTTTTCTTTATTTTGTTTATAGACATGTGCTAATAATATTAGCTTTAGCGGTCAAAGAGAATTTTGAAAATTCGATTGGTTATAAGTTTTTCTTTTTATTAAATAACCAAAAGTCATAGCTATGCTTCTCAATACTTAAGGTTTAGTGGTTTGTCCCTGTGATACTACTGTTGAAGAATTTTTATATTAAACTTAACAAAGAGTCTTTAATCCAATATATTGAACCAAAGTATGTCTTTGAAACCCGAGCATTCAACCAATTACATCTCTAATAACCTCTCGGTCATAAGTTAATATACTTAAAAGGGTTATAGGTTTAATTTAAATGTTTGATGAGCGTGCAGTGTAACTCTCTATGGGGCTATTTGTTTGACATATTTAGGTAGGAGTTAATTCTAGAATTTATTAATTCCTCCTTAAAAATCTACATTTAAACGAGATTGTATTAACTTCTCCTCATTTTTACTTTTAAAAATAACTCTCATTTCTAAACATTCATTTTTAATCATTCATTTATAACTACTCAATCATTTATAACCACTTATTTTTAATCATTCATTTCAAATCAATAAAAATAACTCATTTTCAACCATTCATTTTTAATCATTTCTTTTTTAACTACTAAAAATAACTATTCATTTTTTTTAAATCAACATCCAAACAAGGTTTTGACTCTAATTCCTCTATACAAAAATTACACACAAACGAGTTTTTGACACAATTTTCAATTTTTAACTCCTCAACGTAACTCTTTAATCCAAAAACTACCTAAATATGTCAAACAAGCAACCCCTATTTGTCAAACTTATTTGGTTTACTAAGGTAAATATGTAATGTTCTTCTTTTAAACTTATGCATTTGGGAAGGGTTAATTGTAAAATTGGATTATTGTCAAAATGAATCTAATTTTTTTGTCTTTATGCAATAATATATATATATATATTTACTAATATTATATTTTTAAATATCATATTAAAATAATTTTAGAAACAAATGTTAGAAAATTAATAAGAAGATGATTGTTCTATAATTATCACCATAAATATTCATTCCACATAAAGACAAAAAAAGGGATCAATTTTGACAACATCTTTGAAAATCAACCAATTTTAATAGTAAGTTTTTTTTAAAAGAACCCATTTTCATGATTAACCCATTTGTGAAAGATCATAGGTATTTTGAAACTAAGCTAAACTGCAAACATAGACCTCTTTTGTGTTTGGTTTTTAGCAAAATATTAGAAGTAAATTGTCCCACATTAGAAAGATGTACAGTAATTATGTGCTCCAAGCATTAAAAAGGAGCATGTTGCTTTGGTCTCAAAGCATCCTAATTAAAAGCATTTTAAGTTTGGTGGATTGATTCTAATTAAATTCTTTTTGTTTTCTCTTACGGAGAGTGGAGCAAATGGTGTGAGTAGTATATGATTTGAAAAGAGTGTTTATGTAATTGGTGTCGGGGAAAGAATTCTGTATAATTGTAACAATTTTTCATACGGTAGAAGTTCTTTCTGTTCGTGCTTTTTTTTCTCCCATTCAAGAGTTTTTCCACGTAAATTCTTGTGTTTCCTTTTTTTTTTTTGGTGTCCTTTTACTTTCTTAGTATTTTTCTGCTTATTCCTACTAATATTAGGTAAGATTTTTTCTATTGTTCCAAAGTCGGTGTTTCTTAATAAAGGACCGAATTACTCATGTATAGTAGGTTTGCACAATGCCAAAAAATGAAAATAACTAATGCAAAATTATTAATGTGCACTAACCAATAAAAATATAGTTTCACTCGTCTTTTGTATAACCTAATAATCATAATACTAGAGTTTAGCCGAATCTAATGGCTCTTCTTTCAAATAAATGAAAACATAAAAATCGTTTATTTACGACAAATATTAAAAAAAGAAACGAAATATTTGATAGGTCGTTTAAGGACAAAAGTCAAAATTCTCAACCAAACATAGAAGAATTTAGAGGAGTAGAGACTAAAATGTACATGGCCAAATACCAAAAAGGCAAGGAGATATGGTAGATCCCAAACTTTAGCATATGAATTGGATTAAAAAAATAAATGAATTTAAGGGCTTATTGATTTTGACATTGTTGGAACTACATCAAAGTAGACTCTTCTTCTTTTCTTATTTGAAAAAAAAATACAAACTATTTTATTTTATTTTCATTCTTTGCTTTATTCCTTTTTCTATGCTTTGGCTTTTGAATAAAGATTAGATAAGTCCGTACATATAATATAATATAATATAAGTGTTGTCTTTAAAGATAGAAAAAAGACATATACTCTCAAGATTAGGCATTTCACATGCTTAACCCCTTTGTCTAAAAGTTAACCTAACTTCCATACCCATACCCAAACTTCATGGGAGGATCTTTATCATATTTTTATTTATTATTAATCTATGGAAATGTTCATGTTTGTGTATCACATTTATGTAAATAAATGAACAGTAGATGTTAAAGATGTGAACATCTATTATTTTATTGAAGATAAAAAATTAACTATTTGACGATTTATCATAAAATATTAAATTGAATTGAGATTAAACAAAAATGGAGAATAATCCTTTGTGGGAACCTAAAGCTCGCAAATTTCTCGGGATTCTCTACCCATGTCCTTACAAAATTTAACGGTAAATTTTACAGGGATGAGAATAAAAAAGAGCGATGGAATGGGAGCATTAGAGCGACCTCGTCCCTGCCATGCCCGACATTCTACATATGTCTAAACGAAGATATTTGTATTTGGTGATTTTGTGATTGAATAGTTGTTTGGATAAAAATTGCCATTTAAAAAAAAAGCATTAACTTGTCAATTGTGAAGGTATTTTTTATTCGATCAGTTATCTAATCCATACAATTAAAAAGAAAAAAACTTCACTAGCCCATTGATAATTAATAACTTATTTCACCTGAACAGTTTATTCAATTTTTATCAAACCAGTCTAAATTGGACCTTTTAAAATCTTTTTTTTTAAAACCCCTCATATTTAACCTAGTTTTTATTTTTAAAAATAATTCTATTTTTAGAGAACTTTGTTTGGTAAACAAATTTTGAAATCAAACTAAAGGAAAACATATGTTGACAAGTTGAGAACTTATTAGCAATAGAAACCTTTCTTAAAGTTTTGAGATTAAAGTGTCTGATCTTACACCATCAAAAAATTTGTTTGTTTTTTTTTCTTCCATGGAGATCTTCACTTTTCTATACATTTATAAAAAATAGGAACATTTCTCTCATTACCAATTAATTTTAAGATAAAAGTTCATACTATTTAATATGGTTATAAAGTTCATTAAACTCAGTTGAATATCTCAAATAAATATTGGGTCTATAAAATTTAAATCCAACTTAAATTGGTATAATAAATCTGATTCAATTCAAGATTGAAGTACTCAAAAGAAATGTCATCTTGAAAGGATATATCGAAGATCTTCATCCCAAGTGATCATCAATTTTATAAAAAAAAATTCCTCTTTATCAATTAATTTAAGATAAAACCTCATATTATTTATTAAATTTTACGGCATTTGTCAATCAAATTATATATAAAGGTCAAAGGCTACAGTAAAATGATATCAATATGCATAGAAGAAAGCCAGAAAAAAGTCTCAATTAATAACACTACCCAAAAATATTTCTAAATATATTCAGACGACCCTAAAATAGTTTCGACATTACAATACGATTCCAATCTGTAAGTAATATCGATATTCAATAATATTATATTAGTGTGTATCTATTAGTTAAACGTTCGTGATTAAAAATTTTCCATTCTTAAATATTGAATACAGAAATAAAGTAATATCGATATTTGAAATACATTTATCCATTTAAGCAATTTTTAAAATATACTTTTAATAAAAATGTTTGCTTAAAGTATCATTTATGTGCAATACACTACTACATTTGGTCCCTCCGTTTAAGATAGAAATCAGAAATGTACAAAAAAAATTATCTAAACAATTTTGACTATCAACCCAGATAATAAAGATTAAGTTGGGTTATAATTTTTTTTAGGTCAAATTGAATTATGATTTTATAATTTTCGTTATATTGGATTGGTTCTTGGATTGGTCCATTGTTGACTCATTCAATCTAACTCAATTCAAACAAAAAATAATCATAATTATGTATATATATATGTGTGTTTACCATTAATTCATAACATAGGGTCTTAATATATTTGTAAGATATATATATTAATAAGATTGTCAATCTACAACATTAAAAAAAAAAATCTAAGTTTGAATATAATATCATACATTTTGTTTTATGCTATCATATATTATT
This sequence comes from Sicyos edulis, assembly GCA_036507275.1. NCBI lineage: Eukaryota > Viridiplantae > Streptophyta > Magnoliopsida > Cucurbitales > Cucurbitaceae > Sicyos > Sicyos edulis. Next base: position 43,903,869 of record CM071850.1, read on the forward strand.
TATCTGTATAATAACATTCATAAGATAGATTTTAAGTATATTTGGTTATGGATTGAATCTTAAGTAGAAAACAAAAATTAACCCAAACTCGAAAACTCTACTTAGTCTATTCCTTAAAATATAAAGTTGAGTTTAAATTCTTTAGGGGTGTTTGTTTTAAGAGGAGGTGAGATGTGGTGAGGTGTTGAAGCCCAACACCTTGTTTGGCCCAAGGTGTTATTCACTTCACCTCATCTCATCTCATCTTCTCTCTCCTCTTTTTTTTTTAAATTTAAAAGTTTTTCATCTTTTTATTTATATATATATTTACTTTTTTTATGTTTGATATATTTTTTTATAATAATAATATTTTTTTAATATATCAATATATAATTATAATAATTATACTATTATTATATCAAATGTTTATTTAAATATATTTAAATTTTAAAAATTAAAATAAATAGTTATATATTATCTCTTAATATATGACCTTAAATTTTCATATTTTTATTCATTTTTTAATCGTCTTTAATAACAAAAAAAAGTTATAGAATTTCAATTATTTAGAGATAGACTATAAATATCATATTTAAAAATTAATAATTAAAAGTTATGTGTTTATTTTTAATATTAACAATAAATATATCAATTTATTATTAAAATTAAAATTAAATTAAAATAATTTATACACATTGAATTTTTATTCGTAGTTTACAGTAGATTTAAAAGTATGAACTTATTTTCAATAAATTTAAAAATATTAAACTTATTTTGTTTGTTAAAAAAATGAGATTCAAATTTTATACTATTGTATTCTGTGTTGCACTTTGAAATAATAGTAAGAGTGAATATATTTTTTTTAAAAGGATAAATTAATTTAAATAATTTTGAGAGTCTTGATTGTATATACAAAAAACAACTATAAATTTCAAGACTTGTATGAGTCATAGGGATAGAGATCTATTCTACCTAATAAAAAAAAATCTAAAATTTGAGGGATATTTTATAACTTCCATGTAATAATTATTATCAAAATGTGATCGAGTTCTATTTTAACTACAAAAAAACAATAAATAAAATTTTTTAGGGGTGTCTATGGTTCCCTAGAAGTATCAATGACTAATAAGATACATATATTTGATTTATTATTACCTATTAATTAGTGTATTTTATTAACAATTCTTTCACCTTCAGTAACTATGAATATGAATATGAGTGTATAAAAGGTATAAGAAAATAAGTTTTTTAAAATAAAATAAAAATTGATATCAAGATTTTATAATGACTAGTTTAACCAAATGGTTTTATTTTTATTTTTTAATAAATAGAATCTTGGTATTTTAATTTTTTTTATTATTATTTAAGTATAACAATTTTTTTTTAAAAAAATTATTAACGATGTACAAATATTTTAGATTAGTCAAACTTTATTTTGGTGTTGTGAATTTTTTTTTAATTAAACAATATTTAAGTATGAAATATTAGAAACTTTTAACCTCATGGTTATTATGTCATACATAATATCATTGAAACTATGTTTTTTTTAATAAAAACATTAATATGATTAAGGGTGCTTAATATTAAATTTATATTACTTACATTTTATTTATGATAATAGTTATATTTACATACTTATTATATTAATAGCTAAATATTTGAGAATAATTATTTTTAAAAAAAGAAAAAAGAAAAATTTTATTGTTAAAAAAATATATAAGAATAGATTTTTTTTTTTAAACATATCTTAACATCTCATCTCCTCTCCCTCCACAACAACAAAGTTTTTCTGTCATCTCATCTCCCTGTAGTCCAAACAAGATTTTTCTGTCATCTCATCTCACTCCAAACAATATTTTCTGCTATCAACATCTCATCTCATCTCATCTCACCTCCAGTCAAATACCACTTTAATATATATATGAGATTGAATGGGTTGACAAATTGACCTAACTTAAAATTTTAAATTAATTCAAAATATTATTTTAACCCAACTCAACTGAAAAGATATAGGCCAATTGCGAATGTACTGAACGCTAATTAAAAATAGACCAAAGTGGGATAGGTTAGATTTTTTTTTTTTTTTTTCACTCTAAACACTTTTCTCATATCACTTTTTTCCCCCTTTTTTCACTTCATCTTTAATTGGACACTAGTGGTAGAAGGATGTAGTGACGTCGAATATTAAATCAAATGAATAACTTTTTAATTACATATAATATATTTTAAATTGATAACTTGAAAGTATTTTTTAAATTTATTTATTAAATACACTATTAATACTTAGCTTAATTCAACCTTCTCCTAAGTTTGGTGTCAAACATTGGTTGAGATAGGAGACTAGATCATGAGTTTGTTGGGTTTTTTTTTTTTTTCCAAAACTACACAAATTAAAGTTCTTAATTTTTTAACCAAAATATTTTTTGACAAATGTCTAAAATGCCTCTAGGTTGAGAAGTTATGTGGGTGGTCCATGTGGAGTATAGAAAAATCACATTACTTTGTTTAAGTTGATTTTGTACCACAACCAAATAAAAAGTACAAAATCAATTTGCCTTGGAAACCACACCACAAACCCACATGGTCCATACTCTCACACACATCACAAAATGACATCTAAACCATAGAAAACCCTAATGAATAATGAAAAAACAAAGGGCAATGTAGGAATTTCCAACTGCAATAATTCAAAAAGGGCAGAGGCTTGAGCTGGGAGGAGGGGCAGTACCTAACAACAGAAGAACAAGATCTGCAAATTTTATTTTTTTAATTTTTTAATTTTTCACAAAAAGGAAGGGAAAGAAAAGGTACTAAATATTGTCAGAAATCAGCTGCAATGCAAATATTAATAATATTATTTTTGTATTGTATATTTTAAAAAAAACAAAATGAGAGACAGATTCATAGTGCTGGGTAGTACAGTTGTGGCGGTGAAAATTAGGTTGTCCCCTCCCCACTTGTTCTCTGTCCCTCTCTTTTTTCTTACACACAAAACTTTAGACTATAGAGTTAAGAAACCATTGCCTTTTCTTTCTTTATTTATATATATATTAATTCAACGACAATTTAAGGCATGTTTGATATGTCAATTTGATTATGATAGAAGGAAAAATTATGATAAACGGTAGGTTGTTATAAATAATATTTAATGGTCAAATTATTATAATAGAAATTATGATAAATTGATAGACTGTGTTTGAGAGGTTGGTTATGTAACAAAAAATAATATACGTAAGGTTTAGATAAACGGGCATGCAGATTTATGTAACTAATTAAACGGTGGGACAAATATCGATTGAGTTATTATAACCAACCTGGTCATTTACATAAACGGGAACTCAAACACATTCTAAGTGTATGAAGATTGTAACATATAAAATTTAGGCTTGTTTGATAACCATTTTCATTTTTCATTTTTTATTTTTGAAATTAAACTTATTTTTACTTAAATGTTATACCATATATTTCACTTTTCTTACCATGTATCCATATTTCTTTAAGAAAATATATGAATGATAATCAACTTTAAAAAATAAAAATAAATTTTTGAAAACTTTTTTTTTTTAATTTTTGATTTGATTTTTATAAATATATGTGAAATGTAGATTGGAAAGTAAAAATATATACAATAAATTATTTATTGTTGGCTTAAATTAAAAAACAAAAAACAAAAAATCAAATAATTTGTGAAAAGAGACATTGATTAGAATAATTTTTTCTTTTTAAAATCTTTAGTTACCATAGTTGAGCTTGACATATTTTCGCTCTTAATTCAAGGAGTAAAATAAGATTTGAAGCCTATATTTTTCTCATACTTTTGATTTCCCGTATAAATTCTATTTAACTGTTAACCTTTAATATTTTTGTATAAAAATTATACGAACTCTTTTCTTAAGGGGTAATGCGCATTCTTTCCAATTTGAATTTGATGTCGCGATTTGATAATTAAATGATAGATCGATGTTTGAAAGATCGGGTTGGCTTATAAAATTTTGGAAATTAAAAAAAAAATGTAATTACTCATAAAGTGATTATAAAATTTAATTTGACAATTGTTTTTGCCCATTCATTCATAATCCATCTAATTTTCTCAATTATTTATAGAGTTTGCGTTTAATTATCAATTTATGTTAATGGAAAAGACTGGGGGAAAATATAAACTTTCTTGCTAATGTTGCCATCGAACACATGTTTAATTCTTGAAATTAATTTTAAAACGATTAGATTGGTTTTGAATCGCTCTCAGTTAACTTAATTTAAAGTTTGATTAATATCATTTTCTATACACCTAACTAATATGCTGTCCATAAATAACTAATAGGATAATCGACATAGCAAAGTGTATATATACATTCTTTAAAGCATACAATAGGCTAAGTTTAGTTCATTTGAAGCCTTCATTAATTTTTTTTCTAAAGAAAAAAATCTTCTAACACTACTAAAAAATTCAATGTTAATTTAATAGAAGCAACTAATTAATTCTTTCTAAAAAAAAATTGATGTATTAAATTACCCATCTATCAACATAGGTAAACAAAGTTTTTTTTTTAGTACATGTCAAGGGAGGAGGGACAAATACCAATTTTGGAGATCAAAACTGATGCTAGTGTTGAACTGGATAACAATCAAATAAAGAAACTATTGTGTCACTAACCAGATTACATCGATAATTTAGATAATGATGGTTGAAGTTGCACTTAATTCTTCTAGTTTAAATTTTTTCACGAAAAAAAAGTCAAATTTCATTAACTATACATACAATTACATTATTGCCCCTAGATGATAAATACATTATTAGATCAACCTAATTTAGCCATTGCACCATGCTTTATGTCCCACTAAAGCCTATATTTAGTCACATTGATATTTCAAATAAATGCATTTAGATCTTTAATGGACATGCGATTTCTATTGTCTTTGTCACATAATTTACGTCTTCTATTATTTAACAAACAAAAGATCAAAACAATTCAAATGAATAATATTTGTTTTTCAAGTAATGACAAAGTGATTTTATCTATCCTTTTTGTTCAAGTTCAAGTTCAAGAGTGAAGATTCAAATCTTAGATATTTTGACAAATAAAAAAAATAATAATATTATATCTTACCTTTTTTTAGTTCAATATTTTTCTTATCCATGTTGATAATTTATAAATATTTCATTTTGTTTTTTTCTCCTCGATGTATTGAACTCTTGTCTTATGCCATAAAATAAGTAGTTCAAATATCATCATCATTCACAAATTTTTATTTTTATTTCATTTTGAACTCTTGATTTTAAATGTCTATGAATCTATTTTGGTGTTGAAAATTTCAATTATTTCATAAACTTCATTGAGATTTGAACTTAAGATCTTTTGATCATTGAGTACACACTAACGACTTTGAACAACTACTTTTATTTAGCTAGTTTGTTAGGTTTAGCAGAATATTAAAAGAGATTAATTGTTCTACATTGAAAAGATATAAAATAGTGGTGTGCTCCAAACACTAAAAAAAGTATGTGATCACTTTGGTTTGAAAGAATTCAAGTCATAAACACTTTAGATTAGTGTACTAAGTTTTGAAAGGAGTGTTTGTATAATTGAGGTTGCGGAGAAAATTTTGTATAATTGTAGCAATTTCTTTGTAGTTTTTTCAAAATTTTTTTAATACATAGTTGAGAAAAGGCTTTTTTATTTTTGTTTTAAAAAAATATTTTCCCTCTATCTTCAACTCTTATCTCTCTTCCTATTCATTCAAAAAAAAAAAAAAAACGTCCATGATTTTGTAATTTTGTTTTTCTTTCTCTATCTCCTTAATCTTCATTAATAATAAAATTAATTAAAATTAAAAATTTTAATAATTGGATCTAGAACAGCATTCAAACTGATTCTCAAAAAAAAGAACAGCCTTCAAACTTTAGTGAATAAGATCTACTAAAATCTCTCGTTAATGATCTTTACAAATTCTTCTTGAATCTGTTGAAATTCAAACATCAAACTAAGGGGAAAACCACACTTTAGATACTAAAAAAAAGGGGAAAATACTCGAAAGTTTATAAATGAGAAGTTTTTTTTTTTTTTTTTTGAAAATTCAAATATAAAAGTTGGATATCCAAAATTTAGGAATTAAAGTAGAGCATGACATTTTAACCAAATATGTACTATTGAGAGGTCTTCTATCCCCCAACTACTTGTTGTTTTAATTAAAAGGAAAAACAAAGAAAGAAAATAACTCACTGCCCTTTTTGTCTTTCTGTATCTTATTTTTATATTTTCATCATTTTTTTTAAAGGTTAGGTCCCTTAAATTTTGTTCCATTATGATCTTTAAACATTCAAAATTTTAATTTGAGTTTTTAAATTTTTAAATTTGTTTTATTTTGGTCATTAAACTTTCTGCAATTATGGTTTCTAAACTTTCAAATTTTCAAACTTAAAAAAATAGTCTTTATTGATTTTTTTTTTGAAAAAAGTATATATTTCTTTATAAATTTTAGGAAAAATAGTTAACATTGTTGAACAAATTTCATTTAATAATAACTTCAAATTTTTTTATAGAGATTGATTTTAAACTTTTCAAAAAATTTAGGGACTAAAGTATTTTAAAATGTATGGACTAAAATGAAATAAATTAAAAATTTTAAAGATTAAAATAAAATAAAGCTTAACTAAAGTGGTATTTTAACTTCTTTTTTACTAGTTATTTTTTCATTTATTATATTTACGTATTCATTCTTAAGATTATAACATGTAAACTATATTTCTGATAGTGACCGGGACATAACATTTTGGGGTTTTAGTTTTTTTTGGGGTGTTTGTTTGTCTAAAATTGTGTATTTATTAACAAAGTAACTAATCCTCGTATATATTCAAATAAAATTTTATAACTTTTCAAAGCAACTAATCGTATTACTAAAATTAATTCATCATTTTTTATCATTTATTCTTAATCATTCTTTATAACTACTCAAAATAATTCATCATTTCTAACTCCTCAAAATAACTTATTTTAAATAGTTTATTTTTAATTAGTTTTTAACTACTCATTTTAAATCTACAACTAAATAAGTTATTATGTCTAACTCTTCTATAAAAACAATCACATTCAAACAAATTTTTTAATTATAACTTTCAATTTATAATTATTAAAAATAATTCATAAAACTAATTTCTCATTCAAGCACATCTTTTAGGTTGGTTGCAGTAAGAAAAGTAAATAATAGAAACCAAGAGATAAAAAAAACTTCATTTTAAAAAAGATAAAATAAAATATTATGCAACATTTTGAATACAAAAATAAAAGTTTTTTTTTTAAACAAAATTTTTAATTATAACTTTTAAAAATAAAAGTTAACTCTCAGAAACACGTTAATAAGTGGATTTAATAGAAAAGCCTCTTAAAACTGATTTATAACCGTTAATTTTATAAATATATAAACAACCTCTAAAATCCAGCTCATAATCAATAAAATATAAACCAATAAAGAAAAAATATATATCTCCGCGAAGTGAAAAAAATATATATATCTCAAGGACTAGTTTTAAAATTGTATTAAATAAATAACTAAAATTTAACTTCGGATCTTTTTTTTTCTTTGAATTGAACATGGGAATTTTAAGAATTAAAATAAAATGAATTTTAAAGTATTAAATTACAATGCTATTTTAACCAACCATCATAAGTTAGACGGTTAAACCGAATGAGTTTGTGGCACAATGATTTCAGTGTTTAGTTGGAAATCAGTTCAAACATGTTTGAGTCCGAAAATCAATTTTTATTTCCCTTCTCAATATGTACTAAAAAAAAAGTTAAACCATTAAAAAAACATTAAAAAAGAATCTTAAAAAAAACTAAAAAATTTATGAGCGGCTTTTTTAGTTTAACAATTTTTTGGAAGGAATTGTTCACAAATAAAGTTCATTGGAATTTAGTTGTCATCAAAATCTTGTTAGATCAATTTGCTCACTCAGTCAAAATAACTTTGTACTACTTCAATAACATTATAGTTAATTATTCAAATATAGTTGAATTAAAAAAAATAAAAAATAAACTATTTTAACTTAAAAATATTTTATTTTTTAGTTTTTTGTTTTCAAAAGCCATTATAAGTAAGCAATATTATTAAAGTATTAGGAAGAGAAATGGGGAAGATATGAGTGTACATGGTTCAAGATGAGTTGAATAAGAGAATTTTTTCAAGCAAATCAAACTTTCAAGTTGTTTGGTCCTTTAATCCATCCAATCATATGTATTAGAGCAATCCAACAAAATCCATATATTTTGAGTTGAGTTGGATTCTTATGGAGGTGTTTGGGTTTTGGTGTCGAGGAGAGGAGAGGAAGGAGGAATCTCAACTCCATATTTATTTTTAAGACATCGATCTCTCTCCAACTTCTCTTCAACCTATCCTCAAATATCACATCAAATCTTTCATTTATTCTTTAAAATGTCATATCAAATATTTTTTTTTAAAATTTTCAACCATATAATATAATATATAATATATTTTATCTAATCTTATCAAATATCACATCAAACTTTTTCTAATTTTCAACTACACAATATACAATCATTACATTACAAAAAATTTATATAAAATAAATATTTTTATAACATCTGTTTTCAAAAACATCAATCTTCAAACAACTATATTTTCCCGTATTTTCAACACCAAAATTCAATATAATGGGATGGTTTCACTATTTATGAATGAATTATTTAAAAAATGAATTTAGTGTTGGTTGGTTCACAGCTGTATATGTACTGAAACAGAGCCCTTTTTTAACCCTTCCCCCAAACCACACGGCCCACATGTCCCATCAGCTTTTTTTCCCCACCTTTTCACAGCCCCAGATTCCCTTTTTTTTTTTTTTTTTAAATATTTTTTCTAAATTACCCCTATTTTTTTATTCAGTCCCCCCTTTAAAAAAATATTATAGATATTTGTCCCCAACCCCCCAATTTTCCTATAAATTACCGCCCAATCCCTTCTAAGTCTCTTCCCCCTCTCCTTCTTCACCAATCTCCATTTCTCAAATTTCTTTCATTGTTTCTTGTTTTTCTCCATTTCCCATCTGGGTTTCCATCTTCATGTTCATCACTCTGTTCTTGATGTTTGAAATTCATGCATCTAATTCTCAGTGAAAAAACCCTCCGTTCTGGTTGTATGATCATAAACTCCACTTTCCGCCGCCATCACCTCGTTCAATCCTTCTCCGTTGTGTTCCTCTACTGGTTATACTACGTTTCATGATATACAATCCCAATAAACAAACCCCACAATCCAAATAGCAATAAATAATTACATTACTCTGTTTTTGCTCTGTTTTTGTTGCTTTTTTTGTTTTATGTAATGGCTTCGTCTAGTGGGACATCTTCGACTAGTTATTCCATGGAAGAAGGGGAATTGGCTGCGATGATCGAGCAGCAGCGGAAGCGGAAGAGGATGCTTTCGAATCGGGAATCGGCGAGGAGGTCCCGGATGAGGAAGCAGAAGCATTTGGACGATTTATCGGCGATGGCCGAGCAGTTGAGGAAGGAGAATCAGCAAATCGTCGCGAATCTCGGCGCCACCGTGCAGCACTACGCCGCCGTCGAGGCTGAGAATTCCATTCTCAGAGCTCAGGCGGCGGAGCTCGCCCACCGCCTGCAATCCCTCACTGAGATCCTTGCTTTCTCGAATCCTTCTGATGGGGTTGTGGAAGATTCCTACGGCGGCGCCGGCGGTGGGTACTTCTGTGCGGACCCGGTTGAAATCGGCGGCGGAGGAGGGTTTTTTAATCCTCTGCCAATGGCTTTGTACATGAGCCAGCCTCTCATGGCTTCTACAGATGTGTTTGAAAATTACTGATTTGGGATTTTCATCTCTTTTTTTAAAATTTTCTCACTGTGTCTATTTTTTAGAAATTATGAATTTTCTTGGAATCCAAACAGGGCGAGAGAGAAAGAGAAAAGGGTTGTTTGTTTGTTGGTTAGTCTTAGAGTTGGAAGATGTCTTCATTGTGACAAGGAATAAGAGGGGAAAAATGTGGGGAAAAAATTTATCTTTTGTAAAACTTTTGATTTATGAGCAATGGATTATGTAAATTTTTTGGGCTTTCATCTTCCAAGGTAATTTTAGATTTCCCCAGATATAATTTTTTTATTTAAAAAAAAAAAATGATTAATAACTATTTATTCCAAATTCATAATAAAAATAAAAAATAAAAAATAAAAATCTCAATTCAGTGTAACATAAAAAAAAGTGAAATGATGAATTAAAATATGTAAAAGAAAAAAATCCAAAAATTTGGATGAAATATTTTTAAAATTGAATGGTTCAATGACATTTGATTATTTGTTGTAAATCAGTTCAATGCCAACTCACAAGTTTCAGAATAATTATCAGTCTTTGTCATTCTCCCCTCAATATGTACTAAAATAAAAAAAAATATTTTTTAAAAAAATGTTACCATTAAAATAGATAACAAAAAGTTGTAACTTGATCAATTTTTTTTTTTTTTTTACATAAATTCAATGAATATATGAATTTATAATTCGTTGGTCATTATACATCATTTATGTTATTGGTTGTGGATTCGTATCTAACTTTATGGTTCAATTATTATGAATTAAAATATTTAATTTTTTGGTTAATTATATATTGATTAAATCAATAGAGTCAAATTTAAGTTTGACCATTCAAAATATGTTTAAGATAATTAATATATATCAATGGTCGAAAAAATTGCAGTTTCAAAAAGTTAAAGTTGGCCTGGACAATTTCATATTGAGAGATTGTATTATTGTATAATGTTAACCTAATAGTATATTATATTATTTATGTATTAATATAAACTTAGTAGCCAAAATAGCCAGAGTTTTAAAAATATTATGGACACCTTAAAAATTAAAAGATTAAAGGTTGGGAATCTTCTATTTCTTAATAAATTGAATGTTAAAAAATCTATCGAATGGTCAATGACTTAATGGTTTCATTGTGTGTTGTAATTAGAGATGACCTAATGGTTTCATTGTGTGCTATAATTAGAGATATCCATACGGTGGGGCGGGGACGAGGATGACTATACCGCCCCCATCTTGGCTACTCATTTCAATCCTCATCCCCCGAAATTCACCGTAAAATTTTATGGGAACGGGATGGGGATTCCTGCGAGAAAATCACAGGGATCGGGTTCCCCGCAAGAAAATCAGATGTTTAACAGACAAGTTATTATAATATGAATTATGATAAACGGTGTTTGAGAGGCTGATTATGTAACAAAAAGAAAATATGTAAGATTTATATAAACGAGTACCTAGTTTTAGATAAGAGAACACACAAGTTTATATTAACCACCGTTTATAATAATCGGTGAGATAAATATCGGTTGAGTTATTATAATCAATCCGACCATTTATATAACGTGGGCACAAACGCATCTATTAAAATGGAATCAATGATATAGTTGAGAGACCAAAATGATATTTGAACCGATTAGTTTATAATATCAAATTGTTAGTAAAACTTTTTAATATCAATAATTTTTTCTAATGAATTTATAAAGATGCCGATATCTTAATTGTAACCATGGACTTTTTTTTTTTTTAATCAAACACAAAATGTAAACGCGGAAATATACATTTTTAAATCAAGATAGGGCAGTGTTCTTATCGGTGACGTTGCCTTTTCTCTTTTCTCTTTTTCTTTTTAAAAATAAATTGTTTTGTTAATAATGGAACTATGAGCTGTTTGTTTTCCCATTTTTTAATCCTCGTCCCAAAATTAGTTGGACTTATTCGACCTCTAAATTCTTGTGAGAAGATACATATCAATTATTATATAATTAAACATATTTTGTCGCAATAAAATTATGTATACAATATTCAAAAATTGAGAAATTTCAACTACAAAGCACACTATTTATAATATTAAATTGAATTACTATCGAAAAATAAAACTATGAAACCATCATTCCTTTTGATTTGTAATTAGATTTTCAAATTATAACATACATACATATATTAAGGGGCTAAATTTTTGTTCCACGTTTTATTTTCTTCTCTTTTTCGAATACATATTAATAGATCTAAATAATAATATAATTTTATTTTTAACACAATAATACTTAGAGTTTAAGGATTATTTTTAGTACATATTGAGAGAAAGAAGATAAATACTAATTTTCGAGATCAAATCTATGATGCTGGTGTTGAACTAGTGTATAATAAAATTATTATACAAATGACTCATTCCTTTAGAATTTAAGGAATAGATTCATATATGTCAATTCCATTATTATACCAAACTTACTTTGGCAACAACTTCGAAGCACTAAAATTGAAATTAGACTTAAATTAGTCTAAAAAAGTGGTCCATTTTAGATTCAAATTTTTCTTAAGAGATTTTTATGAATATGAAAAGGAAAAAATGGCACTATTACGGATAGGATAAAAAAATAAAAATTATATATAGTTTGCATCACTGTATTGTGATATGGTTTCATGTCACATTTGTCACGTAAACTATTTCATTACATATTTACAATTAATGAAGTTACTTTTTGAAAAAAAACTTGTGATTTAAAGTTGCAAATTTGAAGTCGGCAAAAGTTTTAAGGGACAAAAATATACAAAATCAACAATGCTATCTTTATCTTTTGGGCGACTGTTACGGTCAAATTAGTTAAAATATACCTACAATGTTTCATTAATTAAAAGGATTTTTATTAGATTAATTTAATTTATGTATTCACTTACTTAAAAATCAATTTTTAAGAATATTTTTAATAATATATTTCTCGGTAATAATTGAAGTATATATAAATTCATTTAAATAAAATTAATTCTAAAAAAAAAATCTAAATAAAATTAAAATATCTTTTTTAAAAAAATATCATTTTGATATCGAGCTTTGTGGTCTATTTTTTCTACCATATTTTATACTTTTAAATATGAATTTAACTATTATAGTTTTAATTGCTTTCAAAAAAAAAAAAAAAACTATTATAGTTTTAATGTTTTTTTTAGGAAAATAGTTTGGAAATTTGGAGTGAATAACAACTTTTTTACGACAGTTTACGATTATAGCACATTTTTAAAAGTAATTCAATTATAGAAAATTCTGTATTTTAAAAAAAAAAATTATTTACCTTTTTTATAAAAGAGTTTGATAGAATCTATCATTATCTAGTAATGGAAGTCTATCAATTTTATCGGTAATTAATTCTATCAGTTCTTATTGATAGAATCTAATGGAAGCTTATCCATTTACATTTTTTTGCTATATGTGCAAATATTTTTATTATTGTGTTATTCATGGAATATTTTAACCTTTTTGTAATATACATGCAAAAACCCCAAATAGTCTTAATGTTATTTTAGTTTATATACTTTTAAATCAATTTTGATAAATTGTTTTTTTAAAGAATAATAAAATTAGTTTCTATAATAATTTTTTATTTGTTGTTTCTCTATAATATGTTTTTTTTAAATTAATATCATGTTCAATCTTCTTCTATAAAAAGCATTATTGTTGTTAGAGATCAATTTTAATTAAAATTATTATTACTATTTGACTAAATTTAAATTTAATATAGAGACGTGACTCAAATGTTTTAATCTTTGTACTTTAGTATTTGTTCAAATAATTGTTTGATCTTTCAAATTTTGTATATATATTTTTTTTTTGAGACATTCAAATTTTGTATATTTCTTAAAAAGAAATCATTCATGAGCTTTAATGAAGCCACGGTTGATAATCATTTTATTGAAAGGAAGGTTGTGTATTGACATGTTTGGTTTCAATTCAATTTCACGATCACATTTTAAATTTTAAAATTTGATATTTGATTCTTATCTTATTTAAAAATAATATAGCATTTATATAAAATTTGGGGTATCATCCTCCAATTTCAAAATAATAATAATAACAAAATATAGTGATAATCATTTTCATCTAGAAGTTTAGGTAGAGATAGAGATGTGTTCTATGAAAAATAATCTTTTATAAATCTGTAATTAGGATCTAAATTCTGAATTTATAAAGACAAAATTTTAAGATAATACACTAATCTCTTTTTCTTTTTGAGAAAAAAAAAACAGACTAATCTTATCGAATTACTTTTGAAAAGTTAACAGTGGAAAAGCCCATTAATACATAATAATAATAATAATAAAATAGAAAAAATAGTATAGGATTGACTCTCTATCTGAAATAATTATAAAGGCAGGAAAATTTTAAAGCTTTTGCATCCATAATTATTAATACATATTAATATTTATTAATAAAAATATATTATACAATAAATACTCATCCAATATTATAAGAAAATTATATCGAATGGGTCAATGACGCAATAATTTTATTGTATGATTGTAAACAAATCTAGCGTCATTCGAGCCCGAGAATCAGTATTTGTCCCCCCTCCGGTACTAAAAAAAATTTATAAGAAAATTTGTTATAATATTCATAAATACCAATTACATTTACTTTTTTTTTAAAAAAAATTGACTTTATTTTTAATTATTTTCTAGATTTAATTTGTAAGTTCCATTGTCTCAAAAAAAAAAAATTGTAAGTTTCCAAATAAAATAACAGGTGTGTTCGCTAAACATGCGCAAGGAACAAAACTAGTAGGTTATTTAAAAAAAAAATTATCATTATTTATTACTAATTTTTGTCTAAAATAATTTAAAAGTTGATTATATATATCTTTTAATTCAATAATATTTGAGGGGGAGAAATTTAAAAGTATAACTTTTTTTTTTATTAATGAGAGATATACGACATGACAATTGATTCAACTCTTCTAAAAAAGATTGATTCAAAATTTTTGTTTATGTATTTACTTGGATTATAAAATGAAAGATATAAATATTATGATAGCTAAAATTATTTCTTTCATGTTATTGTCATGGCCACTAGAGTTTATTTAAAGGCTAGAAATAATAAGATTAGACAGAAATTCATCAACATTTTATAACAAAGTCACATAACAAATAAAAATGATAATACAAAAAAAGTAAGAAAGTGTATATATATATATATTAAATTACTTTTTGGTAAATACCAAAAGTTATCATTGCGAAAGAAAAACAAAAGAAGAAAAGCCAAAATATTTTGTTTAATCAGTATTTCGCAGTGTATATTCCGTACAATTTTTAAAGTGTATTTATTCTTTAAAAATCCAATAAAATGATATATTTACAAATTTTAATGGTATACAAATTATATTCGCTGTAATATGCAATATATATATGAGAAGAGTAATATGCAATAGTTATAATAATAATGATTATTAAATACAGACATCATGTGCTTGATTGCATATGTTTAAAATGGCTCCGAAAAGAAAAGTGGCTTGATTTGAAGCTAATTGAGAAATCTTTTCTATTTTTTAAAATGTAAATCTAGAGAATTTTCATATATATATATATATATATATATATATATATGAGTTTTGAAAGTATAGATAAAAATTAGATAACAAAAAACGGAAACCAAACGTAAAATTTGTATTTATAGAGTTATTTTTTAAAAATAAAAAATAAAATATTTATCAAATGTTGATAGTTATGAAAAAATTATAAACAATTATTCGAAGAAAAAAAAAACTATGACTTTTTTTAGAAAATAAAGCTCAATGTCCCATTTCAATCAATGTGTGTAAAGAAAACATACAAACAAAAGGGAATCATTTAATAAAAGATTTGAATCAAATTCACATTTTGTCGTTTTATTTTTTATACTCCACAAAGCAAGAACATTGTTTTGGGTCCATAGTTGTCAAATTTTAATCCCATTTATGGTTTTATAATTATAATATTGTTGGAAGATTCCGTGAACAATTCTTCTTCTTTTTTCACCAATTCTTAAAATAAAGTAGTCATAATAATTTTTTTTTTGTTTATGTGGATTCTTTGTGTATAGCTAATAATAATAACAACAACAATAAAGTGCATGAATAGAAAAAATTGTGAAAAAAAAATTCGTTCACAAAAAAAAAATCCACGTAAAATGATCAAATATACATGCTTAAAATCAAGTAGTTTTATTGTCTTTAATCTATTCTATTGATTTAAATCATGTAATTTCAACTGATTAAAAGAACAAATCTGAAATATATATATATATATATATATATATAATTTACTATAGATGAAATATTTTAGAAAAAATGTTATAACTAAAATTGTTAAGGTAAAAGTCATCTATAAAAAATTACCGTTCTTTCAAAAATTATATGATAATTCATATACGGTGATAATTCATACCATTAAATTTGGTAACCAAAAAAACGGGCACAACAATAACATTGAATGAATAACGGAGCCATATACTTAAGAGTAGGTATAGGAACAAAAAATATAAAAAAGAAAATACACATAATTCTACGTAAGATCTCTTTACAAATCTTCCTCGTATATTTATTCTAAAAAAAAAAAAAAAAAAATCTTCCTCGTATATTCAATGCCAATTATTTCTATCATTACGAGAATAATATTTAATGAATTAAATTAGGTGGTGATTACAAAAGGAGGAGTTATTCTGATCATGGACTACAAATAAGGGTTAATATAAATTAATAAATAACTAATTAATTATTTCCAACATTTTTATCCTAGAAACATTAACATAATGGATCATTGTATATATTTTTAATTAGATATAAAATGTTCGTGGATCATTTTTTGTTTTTTTTGGTAGTTTTATACATTTGAATATTATATCAGACATTTATTAAACATAAAATAAAAATTCAGAGAATTATTGGACAAATCATTAAAAGTCGAAAGACATATTCACCATAATCTTCAAAGGTTAAGAACAAAATTTACAAATTAATCTTATTTTGTTTTGTTTTTTTTATAAGAATCTTATTTTGTTATTCTTTTAGTACTATAGTTCAAATTTTGAGAGGAAATTTGAACTTTCGATTTTATTTTATTTAAAAAAAGAAAATTGCTAATATTTTGACAATTTAAGCAATGCTCAATCGAGAAATTATTTATTTTGATACGCAACTTTTTATGAAAAATTATTTTAGTCAATTAACATGAATTAGGTTAGTGATAATAAGATTAGGAAAAGACCTGGAGACTTGAGAGTAGTGGCACAAAAATAGAATAGTGTAAGGTTTAAGAACCAAAATTAAAATATGTTAGAAAAATCCAAAATTAAAATATGATTTAAGTTAAAAAATTTGGGAACAAAACATGATTTTAATTGAATAGATAAAAGTTTCATAAACAGTGTAGTGATGAGCATAATTTTTAATAGTTTGAACTTTGAAAAAAGGAGTTTCTTTTTTCTCCAGAAATGTCTATAAAGTAGACAAGTGATGTTGACAATATATTTTTTTTGTTTTTAAATAGGTTTACTAGATCTATCCTTCTACTCCAATTTATGATATATTAAACAAATAATTGAAAAATCTCAAGGATAAATTAAAAGACATTCTCCACCAATTGTTAAAATAGTTATGATACAATCTTCAAACTTTTAATTTGATTAATTATAATCTTTTCATTCATATTTCATTATTGAAGTTTTAAACAATTGAATTATATTTAGTTTGATTGTTATTTGATTTTTTACACTAATGGCTAAAGTGGTAAGATGCTGCAAAGAAACTTGAATTGCATATATATAATTGTGTCTAATTTGTGTAGATCAACTAAAAAAAATAATGTGCAAAAATATGTGAGGTATAAATCAACCATTTTTTACTAAAAAGAATGAAGTATTAAATACCCAAAATAAAAACATAAAATATGATTGGATTTGAAACAAAGAGTTGTCATAATCATGAATAAAACAATAGTGTTATGGACAAAAGTAGTCAATATTCTAGAAATAGTTCACAAGGGACCCATTTTTGATTAAGTGATAGCAATTGGGTAGGTGCCAATTTTATCATCCTAATTTATAATCTCCCCATAGAAAAATTAAGTGGAGAATTTTCTTAACCATTATAATTAGATATAATACAGATGCTAAATAGTTTTAAAGTAAAGTTTAGTCAAATAATTCATTATTATATTAAAGCCACTTGGTTAATCTTGATTCATAAATTATTGCGTGGGGGGATTTATCAATTTCTTGATGAGATTTATGTGGCCAATTTTAAAAGGCCAATAAACAAACATTAAGGGATAGATGCAGACATTTCTCAATTTATTATATGGTAGATTTCTTTTTGTAACATTATAAATTTTATCTCACTTGGGAGAATTTTTTTTTTTTTTTTTGAAGAAACACTTGGGAGAAAATTATATGTTTAATAACTTTGAGTTTTTGCATTATGTTTATCCTATTCCACTTTTAAAAGGTTTCTAATAGGATATTTAAAAAAGTGTTTCAATTTTTTTTTAATTTTTGTATTTAATAATTCTTTAATATTTAAAAAGTCTATTATAGATTTATCATTGATTATTGAATGTGCTTCATAGGTCATTAATATATTACACATTTTAAAAAATCCATAAACCTATGAAACAAAAAATTGCATATTCAATTAAAAAAAAGAACTCATTAAACATTTTTAAGAGTCGAAGAACTTATTACACCAGATTCTAAAAACCTTAAATTTAAAAATTTATGGGCTAAATTTTTTGTCAAAATAACACAACCTTGTTTTAGACATTGGAAAACAAAATAGTGACGAGATTTGAATTGAAAATACTTTATCATTTCGCGTTTAGAATGGTGAATGGCTAATTATTATTAGTGAATAAATGTTCTTGTTAAGTGAATAATAATTATTGATAAATTATCATTATTTTTATTTTGAGGGTTGATAATGTCTATATGAATTATATTTTTACTTGTTTTTGAGTGGAGGTAATGACTACATAAGTTATTACACCAGATTCTAAAAACCTTAAATTTAAAAATTTATGGGCTAAATTTTTTGTCAAAATAACACAACCTTGTTTTAGACATTGGAAAACAAAATAGTGACGAGATTTGAATTGAAAATACTTTATCATTTCGCGTTTAGAATGGTGAATGGCTAATTATTATTAGTGAATAAATGTTCTTGTTCGTGAATAATAATTATTGATAAATTATCATTATTTTTATTTTGAGGGTTGATAATGTCTATATGAATTATATTTTTACTTGTTTTTGAGTGGAGGTAATGACTACATAAGTTATTAATATTTATATTTAAGATGCAGGTAATAATTATTAAAAAATATTTGAGTAAGAAGATAAATTAATAAAATACATTATTATAATTATTGTGATGAATAGTAATTACTATTTATTACATTTAATCATTATTGAAATATTAAATATTGAATGATTTTTTTAGTTCAAACTTCCACAAATTGGAGCTACTACTCCCAAACAAAAAATAAATAAAATTATGATTTTGAAGATCAAACTCAAAAGCATAAAATTGAATGGAATACCACAACATACAAATCATTCAATCCTTTCGACCAGATATTATCCGAGTAACTAATGCTCAAACCACCCCTTAGGATCAAACTTTTTGAATGACAACATTGTGATCCAAATACCAATAAAGTGTGCTTTCACATGGCCATGCTACTCTTTAAAAAGAAAGAAAGAAAATGGGTTTTCTAAGTTGGACTTTGACTCTTATATTTTTACAAAAAAAAAAAAAAAAAAAAATGAAGTTTAAAAAAGGCAGAAAATTAGATTTGATTGGTGAGAGGTAATGAAAGTTAGGCATGGTGGTTTCTAGTCTCAGATTCACTTTATAAAACAAGTTACAAATTTTTTCAATCAAAATCCAAAAACAGTCTGTCCATAACCTAAAAGTGGAACAAAGAAAAAAAAACTTTCTATTGCTTATACATATTTTTGTTTCGACTAATAAAGACTCAACAACATTAATGTATACTTATAATATAAAGGTTTTGATCCCGCACCTATTATTAAACTACGAAAAAGAAAAAGGAATATGGTTCAACAACAATGGGGAGAAACATGTGCTTGACCTAGCTCTTTATGGCTTCATCATGTGTATTGGGACTAACAATCTTTTCATATGAGTTATTTTAATGAGTCTCACATATGGTGATTATTATTGATATAGTGTTGCTTAGAAGTTGGATGACTTTTCTTTTTCTACTACTTTATACTATCTCCCAAAGTCTGATCTTATAAAGTTTGTGAAAAAGAAAAAAGTTTATTAGTTTAGTCTTTAGAAAGGGGTGTGTTTGGAGCACCGGTTTGGTTATAATAGACGAGAGGTTATGATAAATGGTGAGTTATTATAAATGGTGTTTGAGAGGCAGGTTATTATAACATAGATTATGATAAACGGTGTTTGGAGGGCTGGTTATATAACAAAAAGTAATATATGTAGGATTTAAATAAACGGGCACGTAGGTTTAGATAAAATGGACACGCAGGTTTAGGTAACCACTGTTTATAATAAACGGTGGGGCAAACATCGGTTAGGTTATTATAACCAATCCGACTGTTTACATAACACCCAAACACACCCTAGATGTTATTACAAATTTCACCTTGTGGGTTGCTTATTTTACTAGTCTAATCTATATGTATCTTATTTAACTTCACTTTTTAAATTTCCTTTTTTTTAACTGGTTTACAACTAAACAATGAAACCATTGCGTCATTGACCCATTCGATAAATCAAAATTTATTATTGATTAAATAATAAAATTGACATTTGAAACTCCTTAAAGTTTTAAATTATTACAGTTAGTGAGTTATACATTTGAATGTACACAGATAAAATTTCGTTTGATACACATTTAATTTTTTTAATATTAAACTTGTTTTCTAACCATTTTTCTTGAATGGTTTTTTTAAAAAAAAATGTATATCCTGAGGAATTATTTGAATTTTATTTAAATTCCAAAAAAAAATATTACATTTTGATAATTACATTTTTTTTTCTGAAAAAACATGACTTAGCTTATTATTATTTATTAAAAAAAGTAAGATTACAGAATAATAAAAATTTAGGGAATTTACCTAGCTTATTATTATTTATTAAAAAAAGAAAGATTAGAGAATAATACAAATTTAGGGAATTTACCATCAACAACACATTCTACCTCTTGTATTATATTTGCAGCACAATTTTTAAAAGAATTCATCTATAATACATTATTTTTTTGGATGATAAAACTTAACTAGTGATAGAATGAGCGTGATAAAACTAAACCAGTGATTGAACTCAAACTAGTGATTAATTTCTACCGGTGATAAAATTCAATTTGAATTTTCTACTCAAAATGAATTAGTTTTGATTTTGTCCTATACATGAAAATATTTACTCTTTTTTATTATACATGAAAATTTTCCAAAAATTTATAAATGAAAGCAGCATTATAAGTTTAATTTTTCAATAGTTAAAACTAAATAATCATCGAAGAGTATTTTTTTAGTAAACAATTATTGAAGGTGAGAAAACTCAAACTCATAAGGTATTTTATTGATTCATGAAGATACATTTTTGTGAGATATTACTATTATTAGCAATAAAATTTAGGGACATAAAATGTTACAAAATAAAATTTAGGGACTGTTGTTGGCTAAAAGTATTTTTTTTTTTAACAAGCAAAAAACAAAAACTACCCATTATTTTATTTTTGAAGAGGAAGTTGGGAATGACATGTGATTTCAAAGATATCTTTACCTTACATGTTCTTTTTGACTATTCTACCAACCCACAAAAAAGAGAGAGAAGAAGTTAAGTGGTTTACCTTTAAGAAAATGATGCTTTGGTATATGACCTACAAGACATTAGTAAGTGGGTCAGACTTCGTAGTGATGGTGATAAAAAAAGGCAGTCCAAGTAAAAAAAAAAAAAAAAAAAAAAACTCTGATCTATGGCTTCACAAATATTTCACAAAATCAAAATACCAAAGGATTTGGATTCTGGGATGTGGGGGAGGGGGAATCTCCAAAACCAGACTGTGCTGTAAAGAAACCTTTCTCCATAATCTATGGCTTTCACATGTGAGCATATAAGAAGCCAGACAGCACTGCACTTAATAATTCTCATTTGTACAATGTCTGCATCAGATCAACTTCCAGGAATAGCAAAGATGCAATACTTGCTCTCCAAGTTACGCTTTCGATGGAAACTCGAGATTGGATCGGGCGCGTTTCTTATGGTAAATTTCTATTTGTATCAAGACAAGTTGGATTGTAGATGTATAAATACAATATCAGAAGGAATGGATCCTCAACTGATGTCTCAATAGGTAGGAGGAAGGCCTTTCGATCCTAACCTACAAATTCGTGCTACGAGCAAGACGAATCGAGGTGAAAGCTTTGTAACGAATAGTTGCTATGATTTGTTGAGACTCAATTGTCTCACATTAGAAAAGTGGGGAGTCAAACATCAATATAAAAGAGATATGGATTACTCCCTTCATTGCCAATTGGTTTTGAGGTGGAACCCCATATTCTCTAATATGATTCAGTATTATTTTGGTTGTGTTTGCACGTGTTGAAGATTTCACTTTAGAAAATGAATGAAACCTCACAGCCGTTGTAAGATAACTCAGCCGTTTCTTTCATTACCAATTACTCAATTAGTTATGAGATGAAATTTCATATGGTCTAATATGGTATCAAACACCATAAAGCCCAAATAGAAAATCAGTCGAAAAAGGCTAGAGTTTTATCTAAGTGAACTAAAAATGACTATTTTGAAGAGTATGGTGAGGATCTCACTTGGAAAAAAGTGAGCCGACACCTTTATAAATAGATGGACTATTTCTCTCATTGGTAATTGATTTTGGATTGACAATTAAATTATTATAAACGGTGGATTATTATACGAGTGAAGTTATTATAATAGAAGAAGTTACAATAGCCTGTGTTTGGATACATGTTATAACACAGATTATTATAACTCAAGTTAAGTTACTATAACCCAACCTAATCCACGCCCTTAAACGGGGCCCAACCGCCCCGTATGTTGTCGCAAGGGTACTATGAGAAAATGAACCGCAAATAAAGGTTTACGGGGAATAGTTGCATAATGATAGAGTAACCAGCCACTAGATTCAGTAGTAGTATACTTTGATTCTAATCCAACATGGTATGAACTGAGTAACTTCACACCACAGAAGAACAGTCCAACCCACCCCAAACGACTATAAGCAATAAAAGACTGAAGAAATGAAATTATAGTGTATAGTTGCATAAAATAATCAGTCACTTGTTAAGACACCGATAGCCTTAACGAACAAATAGAACCAACACCGAAAATGGTAAACACACGGAACAATATATCAAGATAATAGATAGAAATTACAACAACATAGCCATTTGAGATGGCTAGTCTCTCTCAAGTCTTGACCAAGACAACAATACCAAAATATGTTTGCCCTTCTAAGAACCAATTCCCCTATTTAAGCAAAACAATAAAAGCCAATGACCATTAGCCCCTTACCAATGTAATACTAATATCCTAAACCCTCAGGGCCTAGCAGTCACTAAGTTCAATATCATTCTCTTAATTCTCAAACTAGGACAAAGGCTTTAGAGCGAATAGATGCATAGAGTAATCAATCTAAACACTAGATTTTATGGCATTCTTTTAAAGCCAAACCAACATGGTTTATTGATTAAGTGGAAGCCATAGCAGTTCTCTCAAAAGTACATTTGTCAGAGGAGACTAGACATATCAAACACTCAATGACTTTGTATAAAAGATGAGCTCAGGAAACATACTTGGTCCTTGATATTTTAATCACTGGGGGCAAAATTTTGTGATGCATTTGTGAGGAGTAAAATGCTAATATCCACAGTTCGTAGCTTGTTAACTGCAACAGCTGATTAAACTGAATTGGTGGTTTGAATGTCCCCAAAGGGTGGCGCGGTGGTCAAAGACGTGAGCTTTGAAGATGTGTTCCACTCAAAGTCCCAGGTTCGAGATTTACCTGCGATATTAATTTGTAGACACCTCCTCTGTCTCTATTTTTTCGCTGTCACCCGGTGCCCAGCCTAGGGACAGGCATGGTTATCTCAGGTATAGAGAAATTTCCCGGTTTCCAAAAAACTTCTGCGTAAGCAATTTCGGTATTGTAATTCAGTTTTCTTCATTGCTTCCAATACACATTAGTTTTGAGCTTCTTAGTTCTCATCAGTATTGCTCTGGAAAAAATCAACCAAATACGATCG
Source organism: Sicyos edulis (assembly GCA_036507275.1). NCBI lineage: Eukaryota > Viridiplantae > Streptophyta > Magnoliopsida > Cucurbitales > Cucurbitaceae > Sicyos > Sicyos edulis. Next base: position 43,927,965 of record CM071850.1, read on the forward strand.
ACTGCTACCAGTAACTTTGAGATTGGGTACATAGTTTTGCGGCAGTATTTTGGAAGTGTATGGTGACCTCAAGACAACACGTCCCTTGATCACCCCAAGGCGAGAGGTGACAAAAAGGTGAGGTAGTGAAACTCAGATTGGCATTTATCAAGTTTTTCACTGCGGTGTTGTAACTTGTAATGGAGGAACTTTGCATCATGGCAAACTTTCCATTTCCTATGGATGCTCTGTGCTTCAGGATGGCCTGGTTCTCATGCTGCAAATTCATGGATGACTAATCCTTTTAAGTTCATCAATCCTTAACCTTTGCCTTAACTATCATGCCATTTATGTAGCTCCCACAATCCCTTACATTCTTCTCAAGATGTTTGATCAAATGCTTGCCTTGATTGACATCTATGCATACTTAACACACCCATATCAAATTTCTCGAAAGCGTACTCAGGTTTAAACGCCATTGTCCTTGCAAAATCCTCGGTCTCTTTCAAGTACCCTGTCCTGACATGAAGGTTCATCGCCATACATACTAAATGTTGAAGGTTGTTTCAACTCCATGCTTAATTTTCACGATATATAGATAGAAATAGCCTTCCTTCACCCAGCCTGCAATTTTACATGCTGATAAAATAAGGCTGTAGTAATTGTTCTCTCATCATGTTAGCTTCAAATTTAATATGTCTTACATCTCTACATTGGCCATGCCTGCAAAGGACTGAAATTTCCAAAAACTTATTTGTATGTATTGAAACTCTGCTTAGTGTTGTTGAAGCAACTGCATTTTGTGTATATATCTCTAACGCTCGAGTTCCGGCAATGAACTGTGACCGCATCCAAATGAAAGAGATCACAAAGATCGCAAGTCATTAAAAAGCTCAAAAGAATTGGTAGCTACCAACACAATGAACCTTTCTTTTTGATGACTCAATGCCTCAATCATTTAAAGAGACTCTAAAGATAAGCGCATTTGGTTTGGAGCAATTTTGTATTGAGCGACACCGTAAGAATTTTATTAGTAATCATGTGAATGAGAACAAAACATGTTGACAGGGACTTGTGTTGATTTCTAGGGATGTTCTTCACTCTTAGAAGCAGTCAAGACAAGTAGATAGCATAGTCAAGAGGAATACCAGGGCGAACGGTGCTGAATTCGGATTTCAAAATATCAACAAGTGAAATTCTCACATTAGACTTTGAACCGAGCTTATTTCATGCAACAATCACAAGCACTTTCCTTCCAGTTAGGATCTCACAAATGTCCCACATTGAAAAGTAGGAGAGTTCAATATTAATATAAAAGAGATATGTGTTACTCCCTTCATTACCAATTGATTTTGAGGTGGAACCTCATATTCTTTAATACTTCCCACCGTTAACTCCCTCGTAGCAGAGCATGCTCTTTTTTTTTTTTAAACAAGGTAACCACGCTCGTCTCTAAGCCAGAGCATGCTCTTAACAATAGGTCAAATTTAACCATGTGTTGCCCTGGACAAATACCACTAGCAAATGATGAACTGCGCGGGAAACACTATGAATGAGCTTCCTTGACACAAAGCAGTCATTTCCAGGAAAACCATCAATCGTGGAAGTCCAATTGAACCAAAATCTCTCACAGACATTTCGACAAACACTTTAAATGCAAGACCCAAGTCGCTAAACATCAAGCACATCCTAGTTTTGCACAAAACAATCCAATGCCGCCATTATCTGTGTGGGGTTCAAATTATTTCCGTTATGTTGGAGACATTCACCTTGTGATGCAATTATCCCATATTGATAAGGTGAGGATTCTTCAACACATTTATAAGGAATATGAGTTACTCCTCTTATTGCCAAGTGGTTTTGAGGTGGAACTCCATATTCTTTAATACGTTACTTGTTACGGAAGGGAAACTCGAGCAACAATGGAGTCCAACGCCGCCATCAGTCAAATATTGAAAATAATTAAAATTATAGTAACTTAAAAAATAGCAATTATAATCCTTCAAATTAATAACATTCTTTTTTATAATCTACGTAATAAATATGGTAGGATTTGTGTCTTCCTCTCCCCAATTCAAAAAAAAAAAAAAAAGTTTATTGCATTTGAAAAATCTAATAATCAAAGAATTACGGTGGGTTTGAGATTTTTGAAATTTAAACTTATTTATACTCAAATGTTTTATAATGTATACTATCTTTCTTAACATTTATCCATATTTCCTTAATAAAGTATGTGAATGCTTATCAATTTTTTTTTACAAAAATAAAATTTTGAAAGTTACTTTTTTTTTTTCCCTAATTTTTAGCTTTGTTTTTAAAAATATAGATATCAACATGAAAAAAAATATGACATAATAGTTGTAGTAAGCTTAAATTTCAAAACAAAAAATTAATTATTAAACACGGTCTATATATTTCAATTTTCATATATTCAAAGTGTTTTAACTAAAAAACTAACTTTTTTATTTTTGATTTTTTGTAAAAAATTGGATATTTAAAAAATTAATATATTAAAACAAAACAAAAATGAAAGTAAAGATGTCACACTTTGACATTTAAAATTCGAAAAATCAAAATGAAATAAAAACAGAAATTAATGGATGAAAATGTTATTTTAACTGATAAATTTCTTCCTATTCTAAAAAAGTTTTAAAAAAAAATTATAAATTAAAAAATCTTACGTAACACAATTACTCTCAAATAATAAAATTAATACATGTATGAATACGCTTATTTTTTAAACTTGAATGAGGCAATATAATTTGTCAACCTAATAAATTTAAATGATTTGTTTAGATAACTAAAAACATATTCGTTTCTTTCTAATTTGTCGATTAAACTAGCATTACACATGACACTCCATGCAAATTTCAAGAAATAGTGATATTCAATTCGCATTTCATTGCTCACATTTAAAAATAAGTATCATTTTATGGGGCTTTTTCATGGATATTAAAAAATAAATAAATAATTCTCTCCATAGCACATTTCTTAAATTTATTCATTTGTAGCAAAAAAATACCCTAAGTTTGTAAAATTATCAAAAGACTCCTGCTTAAAATTCTCCCACAAGATTTCATCCCACACAAACACTGTACACACCTTTTTCATAAAAAAAAAACCCCTCCCAACACGATTTCTTCCCAATCGTCGCAACTTTTCATCGCCGTCACCTTCGCCGGAACCACGTTCTTCGCTGTCGATCTCACTGGCGGCTTCTCTTACTTTCTATTCTTCTTCTCCGTTCCCATTTTAGCGTACTTTCTTCTATTGATCAACGGCTTGGGGCGGCGCTGCAGAACGAGTTTGGGGCGCCGACAGAATGCTTTGTCCGTAGTGTTCAGATGTTCGACAATTCGCCGCTTGCAGTGTTATCGACGACGACGAAGGTGGATGGGGAAGACGTAGGGGTTCAACTGATAGAAGTTTATTAGTTCCACCGATAGAAACTGATAGATTTCTATCAGTTCCACTGATAGAATGCTATCAGTGCAAATTCACTTTGGTTCAGCTGATAGAAGTCTATCAGTTCCACTCATAGAAGACTGATAGAAGTCTATCAGTGGAACTGATAGAAGTCTATCAGTGGAACTGATAGAAGTCTATCAGTGGAACTGATAGAAGTCTATCGGTCGAAGCTTGAAGAGGAAGAAGAAATTGCAGAGATGAACGGAAAGAAGGGTATATTTGGAAATTGAAAAAGAATGTAAAAAATCTGCTATGCATGAATTTTTTTTATAATTTGTGCTATAATTAAAATAGGTGGGCCAAAAAATGCTATTGGTAGCAAATTCCCTCATTTTATTGTATGATATACTCTTCCTTTCTTTTTCTCTCTCTTTTTTTATAAAGAAAATCTTAGTAAAGTAATGAACAAGTCACAATATTGAAATTAGACCAACAAATTATATGCTTAAATTTATTTTCCATGATGTTGTATGATATGATCTTTAGTGGTATTTGGTGTGTTGTCTTTGTCTTTAGAGATAAATAATGACGCACAAAATTAAAAGTTACTTTGTAATTAAGCCAACCTAACTCTTCTCTTTATTAGGCACTTCTTTATATTAATTCACTAAATATTTGAGTATGATAAATTTAAATTCGTTAAATTATAAATTATATTAATAAAACTATATATGTTTTATTAAATATCATGCCAAGAGAAATTTTGGGTTAAAAGTGTTTGGAAATAATTAAGAAAATTTGTAAAGTTGAGAATATTTAGTTTTATCAATTAAACATGAAACAAATAATTTCACCAACATGAATAAAATGTCACATATCGCATGTTTAAGATCCACTAAATATATATATTTCAAACATCTCAAAGGGTAATGAGATAATTTCAAGTGGAGCTAATCTCTATTACATATTTTAAAATCCACTAAAGCTTGTTAGGACTTGTGCCACCAACAAAAGAAAAGTGGTTCTTTCTACCTTTTTCATTTGAATTTTAAACTCAAAAGCATTAAAGGAAATAATTTTATATAATTAACAACCACATATCCCTTAAATCATGCTTAAGGAAGCATCATTTTAAGTCTATGGTCTTTGGAAAAACAAGAGAGGAAAAAACAAGAAGTCAACTTTGATATTTAGGTTGTTTCTAATCATATGGGAGTCATGTTTCTGAAGTACAAGGTCACCTTCATCTTCATCCACATTTTTTTCAGCACTATTTGCACTGCAGGTAGGTCCTCAACCTATACATTATTTGCACTAAATTATAGATGATTTAGGCTATTTAGTTTTTTTTTTAAAAAAAAAAATTGAGTCGCCAAAAAAGGTAGTTCAACGGTATCATATATCACTAAGTAATCAGTTGATTGAATGTTCTCGAGACCCGAAATATATTGAGTTAAAGAAAAACCAAGCAATTAGATAGCCACGACCAATTGATTACTCCAAAATAAATGATTTCTGTGAAATATAGTGCTCATTTTGGCAATAAATACTACTATTACTAATAAATTTCATTTTTTTGTTGTTAACATTTTGCATCCATTTTCAAAAACTAACTTATATTTTAAAACCTAAAAAAATACAATTTATAACAAAAACTTATTTTATTTTTGAAATTTCATAAAGAATTGAAATGCTTTTAAACTATTGGATATATAATTGAAAAAAACAAATATGATATTTAAAAAAAAAAATCAAAAGTTATTAAACCGAAAGTCTTAGGTTTTTAGATTCAATTCTATTACAAGTGTGTGTTATAAAAAAAATCAAACAAGATAGCCAATCACATCATCAACCCAGTATTCATGTTTTGTTTTTAGTAGTCCACATATTTACTTTTCAAATTCTTTTTCTTTTGAATTCAAATTGCAAGATTTGTATATATATACCAACTATAATTGAAGGGGAAGTATAAGTTTTGGTTTATGATTGTCCCACATCGGTGAATTGCAAAGAAGAGAGACCTGAAGTGGGTATAAAAGCAAACCAAGGGCCAACTGAACAAAATACTTACCTGGACAGGGTCGATGGGCGATCAAGAGGGTCCATGGCCTAGGTTGGTGACCTCTATTGCACTTTGGAGGGGTGCCTGCCTAAGGTCTGTCCTAAAGAGGCAGAGCTTACGTCATAATTTGTGGTAGTTGGGGCCTGTGTTCGCGGCTCCTGCTCAATTTTAGTTTAATTCTTTGCAACTGTATTTTGTATTTTGTTTATGAAGTTTAAGCTTATAACTAAAAAAGATGGAGTATATGGTAGGAAGTTTGAGTAGAAATAAACTTAAATTTCATAAACAAAAAATAAAATAATTATGAAATGGAGTCTAAATTACTAAATTTGTATCTTTTCGAGTAAGTTTTCTATTTTGGAATATATGTGGGTATATATTGATTGACATTATTCAATTTATTTTAAGATTTGTTTCGCCGTGATGGTATGCAATTTCCAGTTTTTAGCGTTTTTTTTTCTGTTAAGAAAAATGGTGTGGTTTTTTTTAATAAGGGTAGTTTTTACATATATAGGGTAAACAGTGAGGAATTTTGTAGCAATTGTCCATCAGAGCTTTATATGGATTATTAGTTCGATTAAATCTGAAAATATATTAAATCCAAAAATATTTTGAATTCTAAAGTAGGTGTGGACCCCATCCAAGTGGGTATAAACTTGAATAGGTATTTGATCTATAAATTCAGATTGAACCCTAGCAAAAGTAAGCAAAGTGGATATTTTGGTCAACAAATTAGGATCCAATTTAAGATGAGATTTTTCGATATCACCACCATCTTGAAGGGACGTTGGAGATATTCACCTTGTGGCACATTGGAAATGTGAGAATTGTACAATACCTTATTAAAAAATATGAGTTACTCATGTCATTACCAATTGATTTTTGAGGTGGAACTATATATTCTCAAATAATATTTTATAAAGTTATAATAATTAATTCCATAAAACCTATCAATTTCAATCACACCGTGAACAGAGTAGTAGCTCAGTGTTTGGACGAAGAAAACACCGCCTCAAGTTGGGTTTTAAAGAAAAAGAAAAAGGTATAAAATATGAAGGAAAAGAAAAGGAAAAAATGTCTTTAGAAATATGGCATAAAGCCTTAGTTCCTAAGTTTAATTTGTCCCACATTGATAGATTCACAAGTAGAGAGGTGCGATCATACATACCTTCGTTGATAAGTATTTAAGTGACTGATAGGTTAATGTTTTAATTACACAGGTTTCAATTTAATTGGACACAAGATTAAAAGTTTAAAAAGTTAAAAAAAAAAAATTATTTACATATAAAAAATAAAAAAATCTATTAGGTATCAGTATCATACAGTGTAATGAATATAAAATATAAAATTTATTGTTGAGGACTTAGTAGACATAAACTTAAAGAAATGTGAATTAAAATGTACTCCAAAACCAATTATGAATGTGTTTTTAAAACAAAAAATTTACTATCGAAAAGATTGATGATCTATAGATTTTATTATTGGATGGTATTCTATTTAAATTTTCACTTAAAAAAAAAAAGAAAAAAAACTAGTGAACCAAAAAAGGAAAAGTTAGATTAAAAAGAAATTATTGTGATGCTTGCGTGTAAGGTGAAAAGTAATGGTTTTACTTTCTTTTTTTTTTCCCCCTCTTTTAGCTCTGCATTCTATTTTCTTCACTTTTTTTCTCAATATTTTAAAATATGTTCACTTTTAACCTTTTTTGGGCAGACTCAAATGGTATCAGCATAGTCTTAAAATTTCTAATACTTTCAACTTTTTTTTCCCTTTTTTTTTCTGTTAATTATTTTGGTGATGGATTTTAGCACCAACTACAATAAAAAGAAATTTATTATCCAACTTATTTGTAGAACATCTAAAAAAGTCGTATTTTGTGGTATTTTAACTTTTTTATTGGGTAAGGTTGTGTTTTGTATGTTTAGTTGATATCTATGATTGCTTTATAGGGGTTTTTTGGTTTCTTTCTATTGGTTGATAAATGAATGTCTAATATGATCATTGATGTTTATTTATTTGTGGGAAGTTTTTGACATTCTTTGATATGAGAATTCTCTCTTTCTTTGGTGTATTCAATTAGTACTTTAGTAGTATTGATGCTTTTATGATTAATTTCTAAAGATTCTCTTAATTCAACACTTTATGTATTGATTATCATGGGTAGGTCTCTCAATTTGAGAAATTATGATTTTCACAACCTTCTATCCGTTTAGAGTTTAATTTTTCGACGAATTTTTTGGGATCGTGTGGTCTCAATCCGAGATGAGGATCAAAACCAAGTTGTTGGTGGAAATTTACAAATAACCAACAACAAAATACGCATGATATGAAATACTACTTAACAACAAAAGAAGTTATATATTCGAATTTCTCAATCTAATTATAATTATAATAATGTAGATGTGGACTCATGACACCAAAGAAAACTCTAGCTTAGTAGCATATATGTACATTTAATGAACTAAAAATCATGATTTCAAATATCCATTGCAATTGTTATAAAGCTTTTTTTAAAAAAATATTTATAGCCTTTAAATTTACAACAACATTTACCTAAGGGTTGGAACCATATTTTTACTTTTTTGCATTTTTTTTTTCTATCAATCAAAGCCAATTTTTTCTAAATAAAAAAAAAAGTGGTTTTAAGGGGGGTAAATACTTACCCACTTTTAATTAAGTATTACTTTTAAATTTATGGTCTAGTTTCAAATTAGTACAAAAATTTGGAAATTGAACGCAATAATATTTACTTTTAATTTTGAAATAACAAAATTGTTACTAATATGATTGATGAATTTAATTTATTTAATAAATAAATATAAAAGTAAATTAAAAAATATACAAAATGAACATTATTGAAATGCGTTCATTTTTTAACATTAAAACCAAATTAAACTAATTCCCAAACTTAAACTAAAAAAGTAATTCTCCAAAACATAATTTAAAAAAAAATAATAATTCTCCAAAAAATAAAAACAAAACTTGGTCGAAAAAGCCTCAACGAAAAAGTACATCAAAACGATTTTTTTTTTTTTTTGTTGAACAAACATGAAAACGGAAAGTTAAAGGGACGGTTAAGTTGCAAGGTGAGCGTTGTAAGAGATTCCACAAATGCCCTAACGTCGTTAACTAAACCGTTTAGAAGACCCCATTTCAGTTTTTCTGTGTTGCGAAGAAAACCCAGCTTCCCACTTTCTCCCTCTAAAACCCTTTCTCTCTTTCTCTCAAGTTCGAAATTGGGCTCTCTCAAGGTACGATTTTTTTTATCATTTCGGTTTTATTGATTGCTTTGGAATAAAAAAAATTAATTGAGTTTCAGAATCTATCGAGTTTTTTTTTTTTTTTTTTTTGGGATTAATTTGAGGGTTTTCATTTTTGTGATTTTTATGTTTTGGTTTCTTGGGTTTGTGTTTGTTTATGTGTGGTATTTCATTGGATTTGTTTGCGTATTTTTGGCTAATTTTTCGGATCTCGCTGACTTGTTGTAAGTGATCGAATCTCTGTTTTTTTTCTTTTTTGCCTTTCTAATTTTAGGGGTTTTGATTTAGACTTACAACTTCCACAAATTTCTCAGAATTTCCTTTTATTTCGTGGGAATAATAGGTTCTTTTGTGGTTGTGTTTTTCAATCTGGTTGTTGATGTACTTGTATTGTTTCGATCGTATAGTGATTTGGATATGGAAATCCATGAATGCCTTTTTCTATTGGGTAACTTTTGTGTACCCTGTATTTCTTGTCTTCAGTTTCTGATATGCTCTTTTGTGTTGTGCTTCAAGTGTTCTGAATCTGATACTTTCTATGCTTGAGTTCTTGTCTAAAACTCTAAAGCACGTTAGTTTTTGTTCTATTTTGGCTGGATAAAGTTCCTATAGTTGTTTTGGAATAGGGTGTTTTTTTCTATAGTTGACGGTGATGAGTTCAATCCTTGGTGGGTACCTTGGAATTAATTTTCTATGAGAACGGTAGGGTTCTGTCCCATGAAAATAGTCGAGTTGCACGTAAGTTGGTATGGATACTCTAGATGTATATAAAACATATTAATGCGTTTAAGTGCGTACTTCCTTTCCTCCCGTGGGCTTATTATCCTAAGTTTTGATAACTCTCTTTTGTTCATCATGATTTTAGACAACATACAGTTTGGCGTTTCCTTGAGAAGCATGGTGCTGGGGTTATTTTCAGAGTTCTAATTTTTGAAGAGCTTCGACAACGTTTGTTGCGAAGTCATAAAAACCAAAATCTTGGCCCTTCTCCAGCATGGGATCTGCTTGTTGTGTTGCTGCTAGGGACAAGACTGTAGTAAGTGGATCTGGAAGTGAAACCTTATGTAGGAATATAAGGTATTCACCGAGTTGGAGCTTTCGATGGGATAATCGTGGAAGGGTAGCAGGTGAAGAGACTTCGATAAATTGGTTTTCTGATGGTGTTAGCCGCAATGATAGAGTGGAACTGAAGTGTGAGTCAGCATATGCATCAGAGGATGGAAGTCCACTTGAACATCTTGGTAGGTGTTCGTGGCAAAAGTCCCCACCACCAGAAGGCACAGCTAATAGTTTAAGGACTTGCAGTTCAGGTAATTATTCAGATGTTGTATTTTATTTTATTATTTTAGAATAAAAAAAGATCAATGTGACCTGAATTTTTCATTCTCCATTTTTCAGTCTCACTGTTTTGACAACCATGGATCTTACTTATTCTATGCACTGAACTCTTTGTTAGTTTATACTCAATCTCATAAGTCAAAGAATAGGTCTGAGTTACTGTTTGAAATCAATTAAGCATCGACATAAATGAAGATATGAATTAGGTAACATGGACACGGTGACACTTTGAAAATAATAGAATGTAGTACTTGAAACTTGAAAGATTATATCCAGACTGTTACATCAAGTCAGCTAGCAGAAAATAGATATTGGAGAATAACTCGGCCTCTAACTGGCACCTTCCACCTAACAAGCAAAACACCCTTTTAATTGTCACAACCCTCTGCTTACAGTTCAGCTAGCAGAAAATAGACATTGGGTGGGTTCGGTCCATGGTTCAGCTCAATCTGTCTGTCTTTTCAAGTGATAAGTTGATAGTGTATGGATATTTTTTCTGTTTTGCATCCAACATCAAATTGAAAATTCAAGCTTTTTGTGAATACATGGTTGACCAAACTAACTTTTTGGTTATGTTTTTATTTTATGTGGTAGGGGTGTAATTAATAATCAAAAGAATTGATGGAACTAACTTGACTAAAAGCCTGCCTACACCGGTCTTGACTCATTTGATCAATAGTTCAGTCGGTTAGTTTTCATAGGCCTGTAGATATCATCTGTTTCAGTTTGGAAATCATAAGCCTGTGGAAACTGACTTTGCAGTTTGGTCTTTGGTTTTAACCCTGCTCAAACTAACTCCAAACAAGTTTCACCCTTGTGTATATTCATGATATTGAATTCTAGATGTCTTACATCAATGCTTATGAACTGGTGGCATTATTATTGGTTTTTCCGCTCTCTGTGATTCAATTTTTGCTGACAGAATTACCGAGTAAAAAGGGTTTATAAATGATTCATTTTTTAAAAGAAGATGTTACTTCGTATTCTTATGCAAAAAGAAAGAAAAAAAGAAAGAAAAAAAGAAAAAGAAATGGTACTTTCTGTAGCAAAAAATTGTTCAAATTGAGGATTCTCGAGCTCAGAAAGATAGATAACCATTTTATTGTGTTCATGTCTCACACAATCTATCTGTTAATTACAGGTCAATCAAATTCAAGGAGTTTATCCACAGATGTGAGTGTAGAGCAGGTAAAGTAAGATCTATTCCAGTTAAGCTTTTTGTTTATTTCCTGGGTTTCTAAACCTGATAGTTCTAGTCCATTGAGATGCAATTCTCTGTTCCAACTTCCAAGCAGGTGAAGGAAGCTTCAGAATCTCCCACAGCTTCGTACAAGTCTCCTTCAAAATTGTCACTTTCATTACCTTCAACTTCATCTTTGTCAACATCTCCTTTGTCATCACAGAGTTATTTGCCTCCTACCAATTCATCCCTACCAAGATATTCCCATCTATCTCCACGACAGCAGCTGTTGCATCAAATGTCTGACAGCCGAATTGGAGGATTGAAATCTCCATGTAGCTATTTAGCTTCTGAAGATAGACCAAGGCTTCCCTCTTGGAGCAATGAATCAGTCCGGGATTCACACGAAGAATCTTCAGATTGCTGGTCTGCGCATGCTTTCTCTGAACTCATGGCCACTTCTCATAGGGAAAGGTGGTCTTTTGATAGTGACTCATTTGGATTTAATGGTGGGAAAATAGCTAGATCTAGTAGTCAGATTTCGACTTCCTCGGTTGATTTGCAACCTTGTGGAGTTTGCTCAAAGCTGTTGACCGAGAAATCCTCATGGAGTAGCCAAAGGATTATTGCTAACAATGAACTTTCTGTTGCTGCTGTACTAACCTGTGGACATGTTTATCATGCTGATTGCTTGGAGAGTATGACACCGGAAATTCACAAGTACGATCCTGCGTGCCCTGTCTGTACCTTTGGGGAGAAGCACATGCAGAAGCTATCTGAGAAGGCGCATAAAGCTGAAATGGACTGGAAAAGTCTATACAAGAGATCCAGATCCAAAAACTGTATTGCAGATAGCGATTTCGATTGTGATTATGCTGCAAATAATCCTTTCAAAAACAATCCGCGCCTTGAAAGGGGTTCCAAAATGTCGGCGAGTTCTAGCACTAGAAGCTCCTCAAGAAAGCCTTTCTTGAAACGGCACTTTTCCTTCGGCTCAAAGGGATCTTCAAGAGTAATGTATGATAATCACTCCCCAAGAAGGAAAGGATTTTTCTGGGCAAAATCTAGCAAAGTGTGAGAGATTTTATCGGTCCTATGCGACGCATTCAGAAGGCACAGCTACAGATCCTGACCCTACAAACGCTTGTTTCATGAAACAAGAACCATCGGCTTCAGTGCCTCGCCAATGGAAACATGGCCGTAAGAAGTTTCGTTCCAATTCAGGTGCCTTCCAGAAATTGTTGTAGTTTTGTTAAAAGTTTCATGAAACAGGAGGAATGGTCAGTCAACTTCATAACTCCATTTTAAACGTTCTGTATACATATCAAGATATGATATATAAATGTTAATTGAGTTGAAATTCTTTCTTCTGGCTTCTTGCTTATAACGCAGTCTCATTTGTGTAAAACAGTATCCAATTCTAACCTTCCTATGATATCTGAGCTGCGTAGAGTTTCATTTATTTATGTCATGACTGGCTTAGTACTTGCTCGTTATTTCTGGTCATGAGCATGTTATTAGCATATATTTAAAAAAAAAATTTTGAAACAAAGGTAAGCACGTCTGTTCTTAAGCCACGTACTGGGAGATATCGAAAAATTTTCAATTTGATGCTCAACCTTTTAAATAAATCTCTTTAAGAACTGCCTGACCTAGATGTGGACTACAAAAGTTGAATTGGTCAAAGTTGTTTGGGTTGATGGCTTTCTTAGAGTAACATATATTGAAAAGACATTTTTAGTTCAAAATGAAAGAAATACAAATAGGTCTTCATTTTTGTAACTAGTTTCAATAGGATTATGATTTTCCATTCTCAAAGGAGGTATTTTTACTGTAAAAAAGAGGTCTTGAGTGCAGATCAAAGGGCTAGTCGAACGGTTCGATTCTCAGACCAAATCGATTCTATTGGTTAATCTCCAGATTTGTATTGACCAATGTAAAGATTAGTTGTGTTCATCGCATATAAGCACAAGCTTTGAAGACAAAAACACAAACCAAGAGATCAGAACGACAATATTATAGCTGTCGTTTCAACTCTCCGACATCAGTCCCACTATTATGATGTTTCAAGTCTCATCAATCCACACGTGTCTCAAACATCCCACACGTGTCAGCTCCATTTCCAAAGCATGTTTCTCCTGTCTCTCTATATCATACGTGTGGAATTCTCCTTTACATGCAAAAAATTCCATTTATAATCTGAAACTCTTTTGTTTTTCCCGTTTCAAACTCTGAGTTCATTTCATCGTTTTTCCAAAGCTTCCTTCAGTTGTATACCAGAAAGATTCATCAATGGCGAGTGTACGTGATGAGCATGGCAACCCGGTCCAGCTCCTGTTCAGTTGACTGACGAATTCGGCAACCCCATTCAAGTAACTGGCGTTGCCACCACCGGGTCCAAGCCCGAGTCGATCATGCACCCCACTGATGTTTCCACGACGGGATCCAATCTCGAGCCGAGGGGTGCTGATGTTGGCCAGATGCAGCTCCCTCGGGAGCACGAGGGATTGCCTCGTCGATCTAGTAGCTCCAGCTCGGTGAGTAAGACTTTTGCTTGGTGTTAAAAGTGATTATGAAAGGAGTTTAATTGTTAAAGTTCCAACAAAATTACATTTTTAATTACGGTTGATTTGTAAAACCCGATGTCATATAACATGAAAGTTAGCTTCAAAAGTTGTGACATCTTTTTAGCTGCGTTTATTCTCAACATGCTCTTCACTGATCAATGATCATTATGTGAGTTTACTAATTTTGGATTAGATTGCAATTTTTGTTTTTAATGTATCTAATATATACATACATTTTTATATATATGGAATTTATATATCCGTTTAAATTTTATGGATTTTGATACTGTATCATATAACATGGGTTCCATAACAAGGTGTGAGGGCTCCTTTTCTGACAAAATTTCAAGAAATCATTTAATCTTATTTTTAATAGATTAATCCTGTCGAATCTTATTAAATTATCAATTAATCCATAAACCTTTGAATAAATTTAATTAAAAACTTACTTATAAAACTTAAGTTACAGTTCAATCAACATAGTAGAACTAGTGAGACTATGCTCACTTGATACTTGATGGTCAACCATCAAGTTTAAACAAGAAATTAACAATAAGATTCCTTGGTAACTAAATGTATGACATGATTAGAAAAAATCAATAATTTCTAGATCCTGTGTAATTTTTTTCCCTCCTTTTTTGAAGTAATAAAGATCAACAAGCTTTATACAATCTAGAATTAAGAAAATAAAAAGAAAAGGAAGGAACTTTGAGGAAGAAGCTAATTATAGATGAAGCGTTTGCAGTCGGAGGACGACGGGCAAGGTTACGTCAACAGCGAGCGTCGAGCATCAAGAACATGGGAAGAAGGGGGCTATTGGGAAGATTAAAGAGAAGCTGCCCGGCCACCATTGACTCAAGAGCTTGGGAGAGAGCATTTCTAGTGCCCCCATTATTGTATGGAAAGCCTTCATTTTACATAATGTTGATAAAGATGTGGTTTTAAGATTCAGACCTTTTTTTTGTAATTATTTCTTGGAAGTTTGGGTTTGTATTGTAGTGTACATATTTTGTATCTATAAATAGGCTGTTTGGTTTTTGATAAATTCAAATTCGTGGTGTTTCTTAAAAATTATTTTTTAAGGCTTCACTTTTTTGTTTCACCAAAGGTAGAAAAATAGCACAAACTTTTCTAGAACATATTCTAGAAAAGATGAATAAATTAAGGGGTTATCGAAAAAATTGCCAAACCAACCTCCAAATATTCTGAGTTGTGGGTATTTAAGCACGAAGTTAGTTGCATTTTATGTTTCATTTGTACCAAATGATGTATATTTAATTCTAACCTAGTTTTTTGTACATCCGATGATGATGTAATTTCATGTTTAGAGCTTATACCTATATTATGCCTATTTTTAGGTCGTGTCTACTGTCTGGTATTACATGTAATCAAAATCAATCAATGGGAATAAAATGAGCTTATTTAAAAAAAGAAAAAAAAAAGAGAGTAAAGTAGGCCGGAAACCTCACCATCCCACATTGTAATTTCATCATAATTATTTACTTCAATTTTTTTTTTTTTTTTATAAATTGGGTTAACAATGCCCATTCATAATCAGACACGGAGACATCAAAGAGAATGGAGATACACGAGAGAAGTGTCTATAAATCTATGTTATGAATGTCTATAAATTAATGTCTTCTATAAATCAATGTTATGAATGTCTATAAATTAATGTCTTCTATAAATCAATGTTATGAATGTCTATCAATTAATGTCGCAGATAAATAAATCTTGAACTTGATATCGTGAAGGAAACACACCTTTAAAGTTTAAACCTTTGATCACAACACCATCCTCATTCTCTAGAAACTATGCAAATCTCAAAAAGACAACCTGTTTTGAACCTGTTTTGAACCAATGTGAGCACTGGAGTTTAGATGTAGAGATCTTAAGTTTTTTTCAACTTTATTTCCAGGATTACACATTATTTTTCAATAGCTTGACTATGAAATTGTTGAAGTATATATAATTGATTACTGTCATCAGATAGTACAAGTTTCCAACAGATTGAGTTATGTTTAATGTTACAATCACTCTATCTTCTAAATTTGATGCTTGGAAATATAACATTCTGCCAGTTTGCTACATATGAACTCACAAGTCACAATATGGGGCAAGGAGAACAATTGAAGGGTCACCTAACTCCAAAAATATTACACATCAAGATCTAAGAAAAACTATGAAGCGCCTAAAGAATCACCATTTCTCCCTAACAGAACAAAATTATGTTAGCATTTCTTGGTTAAATCCATTATTGCAATCTTTTCTTCTTGTTGGTAGCGAAATCCCCATCGTCGAGCATGACAAGGTCGTCGTCATCGTCAAGCACTTCAAGTTTCTCCGAGCTATTAGCTTCATTGGCAGAACTTGATGCATCAACAGCTGAAGATGCCTCGTCCAGTTTTCTTTTCCTTCCAGAAGCGACAGCGTCTGCATCCTCGTTCTTATCAGCATCTGTCGTCGAGGACAACGTCTTCGAGGTGCTTTCTCCATTGCCCAAAGTCTTGCTGGTTTCACCCTTTTCTGGAGTAGTTTGCTGCCATCCAGATAGAACCAGACCATCTGGTTCCTTCTCCTCATCAAATTCATCTCTGTACAGCACATATGTGATTTTTGTTTAAGTAACTCAAACTTACAAATACAAAGATGAAAATTTACATTGTTAACAAGATAAATTTTAAACTAGTATGGTTGCATTTAACTTCTTTTTTTCAGTTCAACAACAATCTTGGAGATTCAAACTTGATATCGACCTATGCTTTTGTTGCGGGCCTGCGGCCACATTTAACTTTTTGGGGAGAACTATACGAAGGAAGCAGATATCAATCTTTTTCAATGAAGCTACCTGTCCGTGATGTTTGAGTTATCCTTGCAAATATAAGGAGGATAGAAAAATCAAAAGATATGTGCTAAAATGAGTGAGTTGAAATACCTGTGTTTGATGTTGATACTGCAGCTAAGCTCTTGTTGGAGATCCTCGATGGATAATATCGTCCCGCTAACGACAGGTGAAGGAAGCTCAGACAGTACCTGAAATCCATGTTTGAAGGGACTAAAATTTTCATGGGGCAAAGGGATCAATGGTAACGCATTTAATGACAAAATCACACCTTCTCAAGGTTCGCTGCATAATTTGCCACCATGTCCTCATCAAGATCATCGCCAACTTCATAAAGAAGGGAAGCTCCATGCATAATAAGTGGAAAGTTCATCCCAAGCTTTACCTTGACTATCTTCTCAACAAAATCCCGCAACTTTGCACGATGAGTATTTATCTCGAGCGATAGCGGTGTCTGTTTTCATCATAATAAATGTGAGAAGTGTAAATCTGCAAAGAACTTTCACAAAATAACCCAACAAAGCAATTTAAAGTGGAAAGCGTTGTAAGTACCTCAGAACAAACATAGCAGGATTTATTAGGTTCATAAGGTTCCACTGGCATAAGTAGTAACTTCCTTGAAGGATGTTCAAGACAATACGTCATCCTAGATGCACATTTGAGACTTCGAGTTAAGCTTATTAGATTGAAGAAAACCAGAAGACGAACAGAAAATTCAATACAATCTCCCTTCTCTTTCGCTTCCACAATATATCACCAGTACTCGATCACCATGTTCAATAGAACATTGAATTTCACAAAATATGGCCCATGTTGTCGCCAGAGCAAAAAAGTACAAACACAAAATAGCGTAACACAACAATGAAATACAAGATCAAGATGAGTGAAATGATGTGCAGGCACACAGATATAATAAACCACGTTACAAGATTCTATAACATTAATAAAAATAAAATATCTTTTTTTAAAAAAAAAATAGAGAAACATGAAGAAACTCCACACACCTGTAATTGTTGGCATCATTTTGTAGCACCTTAATTGCCTCAATCACAATCAACCCAGCAATAATTGCGTTGGTTGTTGCAACGGCATGCACGATATTGCCAGCAATACCTTTAGATTCGAAAAGGCTATGCATAGGAATACCAAAAGATTCAGCCCTAATGTTTGCAGCAGCGGTGACAAACTCCACAGCTAATTGATCATCTTTATCAAAAGTCAAGTTCCCAACATCCTGCATAACACACACATCCCAAATGAAGTTTAGTCCACAAACCCAAGAACATAAAGAAATCTAAGGGATTTAATCATAAAACAAGAAGTTAAAACCAAACCTTTTCCCTTTTGGTGAAAAAAAGTTTAATAGCCTCCATGAATATTCTGGAATTTTCCATAAGACTCCATATCTCTTGGGGATTCTTCAGACCTAGAGATGTCATGGCAGAAATAAAGGATCGGTCATCAGTGGCACAGTTATTGTCCATGTTTCCATTCTGTTTAGTTGGTTCCTCAGGCAGGATATCTCTACTATAAATAGGCCTAGGTTTATTGCGATTTTTCCAAGTATCTTCGTTCGACAAAGCTACTTCAATATTGTACCCAAATACATGATCAAATACTCTTCTTTTATACTGCTCAATAGTTTCATCCTTTTTAAGTTCAAATACATCTTCAGCATGGTCTGATGAGCTTGCTGAATCACTTGATTTTTCCCGCACATTTAGATCGTTTTCTTGATTCTTATCTCCAAATAACTTGGCAAAAAGCAGTTCCTTTGCCCAGACGATACAGTGAACAAACTGGATAGTTCACACAAGCAAATTAGACTACAGAAAAATCAAAGCAGAAACTCATAGTATTAGACTTCATCGATTAAACAAATAGTAAAAAATAAGGACCAACTGCACAACCGAAGGAAAGAATATGGAATCCTCTAACAACCAAATCTGTGGCTCAATGAGGTGAGCCTTAAGAATGATTCAAGTCGTGATCATGCAATAAATATACCAGTACTTAGTACAGAGACGGGCTGTTATAAGTAAATATGTGACATTGTTGATATATGTGTGTATATATATATATATATTCTGAAACCAGGAAATCAGAGTTTTGCTCAGAATGTGACATTGTTGATATTAATTAGTGATAACTACAGCTTCGTCATTTAGCCATTCTATTAGTACTCACTAGTCTCTAGAACATATTACCTTTTTTTTTAGAAAAGGAACTATTTTATTGAACGCATTACCTTTAGTACTCACTAGGCTCTAGAAATGGCTGCAAGAGCAAAGCATAGGGCAAAGTCAAACAATATAAACTATGTTTTCTTGAAATTACAGAACTACTGTCTCGTATAAATCACTTAAAAAATTCTCTCAATACTATTACGTGGAGGCAGTTTAGTTTTGATAGTTTTCCTTTATATTTTTAACAATGTGTCACTACAAACCACAGCCATTTCTCATCGCGCTTTGCAAAAGATAAATTGTACAATGCTAGTTAAACCAGAAAACCATCAGAAGATCTATAATTGAGCAAATCAAACTCGTGTAACAACTTAATCAGACGTAACAAACATTTCAACCACGGGAAATACAAGTAAGAAAATAAGTGGATAATGTTAAGTCTCTGAAAAAACTACTGAAGAAGACAGCATAGAAATCATAACCCTTGTCAGTAGACTCAGTACCTTTGATGGAGTACTCGTAATGGTACAGACAGGATATGTCTTTGGGGCCGGTTTTGGCTCGCACTCATAGCACTCTGTTCTACCCTTGGCATGGACAGTGACCTGCACCAAAGTTGAAACCAAATAGTTCAAGCAGGGAAAAGAACACCACGACCAAGCACACATTGACAATTAGCTAATAGAGATGAATGAGAAAGAATAAGGCTAGAGTAACATTCAGGCCATAGACTAGGGAGAATGCAAACAGGCGTCATGTATGTCCATACTTAGGACTCTAATCAAACTATATAATATATAATCATTAATCACTAGATTTTTTAGACAACTGTCCAACTCGACTAATTTGACCATAACTACCTTATGAGACTCGTCTTAAATTTTCACAGTTTAAACAAATCTCTCTTTGAAGATTCTTTTTTTTGGATAAGAAACAATTTCATTAGATGTATGAAATTATAGAATTACAAAATAAGGAAAATCCATCTATAATAAGGATCTCCAACTTATTAGTTCAACTATTACTCCAAAATTATGTACGCAACAATTCCCCAAAACTTATTAGTTCCTTAAACATTAATTAGAATGATTTTGGATGAGCATTAGTACTCTATATCGTATATAATTCAAGGACTGGCAAGGCAGATACATTACAAAAAATAATTTTAAAAAAACAAGCACAAAAACCATGTTCTTCGTAAGAAACAGATTCCATTCTTTTCAGTTTCCACCTAACAAACATGGTTGTGACCGATAAGAACCAAATATATATTGTAATAAAAAGATAATAAAGATACAAGATAACCCAAGGGTTCGAGGTACTTGGACCCTCCCTATCTTGATATCACTCTCAAGCCCTAGATATTCACTACCTCAATACTTCTCAATGTATTCTTACCTCCCTATGCTCTCTTTTTTATAGTCGAATATTCTTATCCTACTCCTTATAGGATTGTTCATTCCTTATCCTACTCCTAAACGGGTCTTATCAGTGACTGTTTCTAGGGGATAAATGATAGCTAAAAAAAACATGTGAATAAGGATGTGATAAGCTTCATGATCATGAGCAAAACTATTCACAATATAAAGCTTCTTGTTAAGAAAATTTGAAAAAATAACAGTCACCTGTCCAAGGAATCCAGTGGTTCCACTTTCAACTAAGGGAACGCCAGCTCCCAAGCAAAGACGATTCACATGTCGCCTCGCATCTAGGTTGTCGAGTCCATTCAAAACAACTCTAAATTGCTTAAAGAAATCCACATTAAATTCTTGATTCTTGACATTGGCGTGATATGAGGTAATGCTAACATGAGGTCTAAATCTTAAGACAGCATCCCGAGCAACCTAACATAAAAATTTTATAAAAAAATGTAAGTCTGAGAAGTTCATGAACAGAAACTGGCTTGTCACCATGAGATGAAAAATGAAAATTTCCTTACCTTAGCTTTTGACTGTCCTACATGAAATTTTCGGAATAAAAATTGTCGGTTTAAGTTGCTGACTTCTATGGTGTCCATGTCAATCTGAAAATTAGAATTTATTTTCATAAGACAATCAGAAAATAAGTATTAAGCAATGCACATGATAAATTGTATACACAAAAACAAACACGCGCGCATGCCTGTCTAAGTCAACCCAACAGTTAATGGACCACCGCCTAGGCCACATGCAATATTACTTTCGAACCTCTAAAAAGTGATTTTTACAATAAACTAATTCATTCAATATTATTTTCGAACCTCAAAAGTCAATTCAAAGAAAATTGCAGACACAATCAGTAGAAAATACATTTTCACTTGCATGATATAAAATACTGATAACATTTATTAATTGAAGTAAACCCGTCAATATTAGAATACAGATATCAAGTATTTACATATCAGTCTGATTGCACCAATCATAAAGGGAAGAGTAACACAAAAATCTCCAAGAATGACGATTAGTATCTACGAAAAGAGAAGAAAATCTTCAAAATCTTAGCAGTCACAAATTAGTTTTTCCAAGAGAATTAGCTCTCGACCGTATATCAAAAAACTTTGTAACGAAATGCCATAACACCAAGCAGCTTAAACATAATGCTTCTATGAGTAGAAGAATTACTTATTTCCACCCCCTTTTATCTTTAGAAAGTGGGGGGAAAATGAAACACTCCACTGCCTAAGTCATCATCGTCAAGCACTACATGGAATACTTCAGGACATTCAGAGCTCCGGAGGCATCATCCCAATAACCAAGAGGTTACGAGTTTGAATCCTCCACCCCTAATTTATATTAAATTTATGTTAAAAAAACCTGTAATTACTAAAATGCCAACAATTCTTATCCTCCAAAACATAGTTCATGGAAAACTTTACAAAAGACAATTTGCAAAACAGTATTGTTTGGCCATCCCTGCCCCTGAGAGGGAGACAAAACAAACATCTATGATCTATCTACAAGCAGAACAAAAGACAACCCCCATTTAAACCCTAACCCACCAAAATTCCCATACATTTGTCACCAAAGTTAAAGATTCTCAGCACAAAAAAAACCAAATGAAGCACAGAACAAAACCCAAAAACGGTGATCCTCAACAACAACAAAAAAGAGGAAAAAGAAACCAACTTACGATATGAATGTCCTGAAACCCCGAGAGTGCCAGAGTCTTCAAAAGCTCGCAGCCGATTCCTCCCGCTCCAACCATGAGCACTTTGGCGCCCTAAAACAACAACAACCCAGTTGAGATATTGCCAAATAACAGTGAAATTGAGCGGAAAAATGGCATTCAAAAGAGAAATGGTTGAAGGGTAAGAACCTTGATGGCGGATAACTGCTGCAGGGAAGCCATTGGAGGTGGAAATTGAGCGGCCAATGGAAAATTAAGCTAGAGAAGACGCAAACAAGTGAGAAAAAGCATAAAATTAAGAGGGGTTTTGTGGGTTTGGAAGTGGATTCTGGGATTGCGAAGAATCGAGCAAGTGGAATTGGGTTCTTGCGGAGAGGGGCGGCTGAATGAAGCGCCAAATAATTAATGGAAAACACATATAAAAATAACTCAGCATTGAATCTCTGACTGCTATTTCTTTTTCTTTCCTTTTTTTTTCTTCCTGTGTTTGGATATTAAAATGAAGTTAGATTTTGAGCCCTCCTCAAATTTCAACCGCTCGTCGCCTTCTTCCTCCTTTTCATTATGTATGCTTCTAATTTTAATTTTACAACGCACATATATTATATTTAATTCTATAATATAATCGAAAGTAGATAGTGTCATAAAGAGGTTCGAATAGTAAGGTCATCATTCTTTTATTTTTTATATTGGGTTGAACTGTTGGATTGGATACCCAATTGGTGACACAATTAATATTTGATTTGGTTTGATCCATTTTTATTCCACCGTCACACGTTCAATTCTTGAAATTGGTATTTGTAATCCTCTTTTCTCCCAATTTGTACTAAAAAATAATTATTAGATTAGATTTATCTCATATTTTCTATTTAAGACTGTGCTCATGATTTATTGTAAAACAAAATGAAGAAAAATCGTAATATATATATTAAAAATGCTTATATCGTTAACATTAGGGTTGGTTGGTCAAGAAAGTCATTGGAGAGACAGGTTAAGTGAAATAAAATAATATACGAGTGACACACCTACCATTTTTTTTTTAATATTTCTACTAATGAGTTAAAAAAAAAATTATTAGAGTATTTTTATTAGTTAAAGTTCAATTTAATTAAATGAGCAAAAGAAAAAAATTGATCAAACCCAAAAAATATATATAACTCTAAGTGAAACTAAAAAAACAATAAATAAATAAATAAAACTCCTACCTTCGTTTAAAGTTTGGGCTTCATTAAAACGCCAGCCCAACTTCCTAACTACGTAGGCCCGAAGCGTTGTCCAGAGAGTTGGGCCGGCCCAAAAACGCCCTGAAATTGTAATTTAAGGCAAGAAAAAACAAATATTAAATTGATCCCCGCCGGCGTGTCGTCAGAGTCGGAAAGCTGACGTAATACGGACCGAGTCGTCAAGTACGTGTTCCCAAAACCGTCGGCAATTCTCAGACTCATCGTTTTACCCTCAAAACGCCGCCGTTTTGCATACACTCGCAAGCTCTGATTCTCAGCCTCTCTTTGTTTCTCCCCATTTTCAAGTTGAATCGAAATGTGAGTTTCAATTTCTCCCAAAATTGTTGAATATTGGGGGTTTTTAACTCTGTGTCTCAGTTTCTGATTGATCGTAATTTGTTAGGTCTTCATCGAGGGTTAGTTGTTGTTTTAAGCTCTTATTTTCGGAGAATTATGTTTTCGTATTTCGTTCTGAAATGTAATCGTCGTCGCTTTTATGTGTTTGTGAAAATGCTCAGTGTTTTGTGAAGTTGAATGGACGCAACCATTGGCTCCTCTCGCAATAGCTACGCCACTCCGAATGGTACTCTTTCTTATTCCATTTATGGGTTTTTTTTTTTTTTTTTTTTTTTTGTGAGTTGTGTGTATCTGGACTGTTTTCACTTTGCTGATTTGGTAATGTTCTGGTTATTGCCAATAGAATATTGCATGTTCTTGTTATCTTTGGTTTCTACTGCATGATTTTTTTTTTTTTTTTTTTTTTTGTAATATCTGTGAGAGGCCGTGGCCAGGTCAATTTTTATGTATCTCGACCATATAGTTTGAACTCGTGACTTCTTGATTTCTTAAAGTCCTTTTAAGAGTCATCTTTAAGCTAACTCAGGATGGTTTCTTTTGCATGGATTGTGCTGTTCTTGTGTGAATATGGCTTGTTTGGCTTGGCTCAAAGGCATGTGCAATATGAAATGATATATGTGCAAAAGTTGATTGAATTATAAATTTGGTCCCTATTATTCCAAGAGAATTAGAATTTAGTCCTTATAATTTTAAATGTTAGAATTTAATGTTTATAGTTTGATAAAAGTTTGAATTTAGTCTCCATGATTTTGAATACTAAATTTTAGTCACTATGGTTTGATAAAATCTTTAAAAAATGGTCAATGTCGTTTGTAATTGCTGGAATTAAATATGTGAAGGTAACTATCCATGTATAAATTAGGGGAACTTTTTGTTCTATCAAACACTTAATTTACACCATCAGTATTGACACATTAATAATTAACTTCCACATTTAATTGCCAACAATTAAGAACACGGAGGTTACTATTCATGGGTCAATAATAGCCGCCGCCTCTACTTTTAATTCTCTTCATGGGTAAATTAATATGTTTTTTTCCCTAGTTCGAGATTCACTTGTGACATTACTCATTCGTTGTCTCTAAGGCTTGGCTCAGGGACAGGTGTAGTTACCTTTGTTTAAAAAAAAATTAATATGTATTTTTTCTGATTTCATTGGCTTGTATTTTTTTTTGTTTCACTCTGTGGGAGTTTGCATCTTGCATCTGAAGCTATAAAATAAGCTTGTTTCTTGTTTGATAATGTGCAATTCATTCTGCTCAGGACTGTATTACGAGAGACGCAAGAGACAAAAAATATCTACTGATGGAAAAGATTTCCCTGGGACTGCCACTTTTTCTGCCCAAAAATGTGAGACACCGAGACAAAACAAAATGAAGAACTCGGCAAAAATAATTGATTACTCTGATCCATTTGCCATTAATAATCTGATCGATAGTTTGGATAGTGGTCAGTTTGGAAGTGTCACCAAACAGATAGAAGCCCTTGTATCCCGTAAGATGCAAGTTCTAAGTCCTTACATTGTCATGTATCCAAAGCTGTCAAGCATGTTATTTGACCTGGGGAGAAGTAAAGATTGTTCTGAGGCAATGAATCATCAAGCTTCCCACTTGGTTCCTAATCTCATTGATTTGGAGGATGATTCTGCCACTGACGTTCGTTCCAAAAATGTCGAGAAACCACGTTTGCCTATCGTAATAATTGATTCTGATGAGGAAGAAAGCAAAGATCAGAGGCGTATACACCCTTTTCAAGAGGTTCTGCTGCCTAGATCAACTGGACAAAGCTTCTTCAAGGACATAGCTGTAGTGGTAAGCTCGTTACATGTAGCTGCATTTTTTAAAGTTAAACATTTATATGTAAATGAAATTGAATTTTGGGACACATTCATGTCTATACAGACTATACTGTTAAAAATAAATAGCCAACGTCAGATGTAGTAGAAAAAAAAATTGAAATCAGCAGGCTGAACTACAAATAAAAGTTTGGAGAATATTCACCGAGGACATCAGCTTACCTGATTCCTTGTTGTTGTTGTTTGTTTGTGTTTTATTCCTTCTTTCAGGGGAGCAAGAAACAGTACCTGATTTCATGTTGTTGAAATTTCTTCTAGAAGAAATGTCAATGTAGTCAAGAGGTCAGAGGCAATCGAGGGCACTTCAATTTGAAGTAATTTTTTTAATGAAATAAAATCTCAAAAGATGAATAACCCTATTTAAGCATCTTCCTCGAGAAATTTCAACCCATTACCAATGAAAAAATTAGTTAATTTGAACTTTTGGTTACTGTTCTAATTCTGAACATGGAAAGAAACCCGCTGATAGAATGATGAAAACTTCGACAACATTTTATAATCTCCATAGTCTACAATGATTACTCCTATTGAACTATGACTAAATGTAGTGCTTTATGCAATTATATATTGAAGTTTAGAGTTGAAGATAATTTGTGTATGTTCTAAGGATGAATACTCTTCTGAAGTGTGTTTCTACTCCCCCCGTTGACCATTTTTTCTCTTAACCATATCTGCCTAATTCATCACCTGATTTGTTAGGATCATCGGACTTCAAATGAGAAGAAAGCGGCTCCTATTGTTGAAAATGAAACTATAATTAAGAAAGACAGAGGGGTTTATGTTGGCGTAGAAGAGGACGAGGAAGAGGACAATGTACTGGCTAACAGTGGGGATGATGGTCTTCAAGATATTTGGAACGATATGAAAATGGCATTAGAATGCTCCATGGTATTGTTGTTATATATAGGTTTCATTGACTGTAGTTTTCTTCAGCTTGTTTATAATCTGCAATGTACTAAATCCTACTTATATATCCTTGATTTCTAAAACAATGAGAAAAACTTATTAAGGTTAATTTGCTAGTCTGGATCATCTTAAATAACTACAAAGACCAAAGAAAATTTCTTTTGTTAGCTTCTCAACCATTTGTATAAAAGATGGTCTGATAGAAGATCGTGATCATCTCCTTCTTGGAGTGAAGTTTAAAAGCAAAGTTAGTTAAGTCAATTTGGATGATTGCTATCAAAACAATTATTTGAGATATTTGGTTCGTAAAAAATTGAAGGGACTTTTCTGTCAAAGCTTTAGTTTGAATTGTGAAATTGGATGAAGCTTAATACAATGCCTTCATCTTCTTCTTTTGGCAATTATTTCCAGTAATTACATAAATGTCGTTGGTCAAAATTGGGAGGCCTTTTTTGTAAGTTTTTTTCTTCTTGATTTGTAATTATCAGTTTGAGGAGATCTTCGTATATTCCTAAAGGGAGTCTTTTGTATATTGAATATTGTTGTAGCTTATCAAATATTACTGAAAGCTTTGTTACTTGTTTAAAGATAAATCCTTATTATGTGTATGGTGAATTGAAGTCAATATTGTACACCTTTATTTCCTTTTTTTTTGTAGCCGTGAGTATCCAAACTAGCTTATGCAGGCCTCGACTTATTTTAACGGGACAACTGTTTGATTCTACTACATTTGGTTGCTATGATAACTCGTAGGAAATTAATTCCTAAGTAGGTGACCATCATAGATTAAACTCATAACCTCTAAGCACTTTATTTTCTACGAGCCCCTTATTTGATCAACCCATGATGACTTTTATTTCCTTTATTGTCATGGTTCTTTTTTAACAACTGAACCTTTTTCTATAAAAGCTATAATTCTTGCAATCATAACTTCTCCTAGGACCTGGATGTGGCTGTCGATTCATCATATAATCAGCAAACTACAGATGCTGTGGACTGTGATCATTCTTTTCTCTTGAAAGAGGATCTTGGTTATGTCTGTCGCATTTGTGGGGTTATTGACAG